>JAEQBH010001743.1:0-1200000 GCA_016808115.1 Tetrastigma voinierianum | reverse complement strand
CTGCCTTTACTTTCCTTAAGCCAGTGTTCTTTTGTTCAGGAAGTCTATAGGAAACATATCTGATTATGGTTTCCTGTGCATTAATTAACCTCCTGAAATGGAGACATATTGAGATTAATTGGGGACAATGGTATCAAAAATCATATAGCCTTTAAACTCTTCTAAAAGATCAGTAGCTTATGCAGCTACTGCTATCAAAACTGTTTTTGTGCATTTCTTTTATAAAATAAAGAAAAATGTCCAAATTAGCATTTCTCTCTTTTGTCAGAATATTGATTCATTCAAATCCTTTCAATCCACGGCAATGGCGCGATAAAACTTGTTTGTCTGTGATAATATAGACTAAACCACTCAGTTTGCTGCCTCCTGAAACCTTACAATTCTCATCAAATCTATGTCAAAAGTTGAATAAAGTTATTTGAAATGAATAAAGCGATTTTATGTGCAGGATTAATAATGGGTTTAGTCTATGACACTACAAGTGCATAGGTCATACAAGTAGTAAAAATTGGATGTAAGTCCAGATATCATTCCCATAGAGATTGACAAGAATGTTGAAATCAACTACCCTAACTACTCAAGATCCACACTATTTGAACCTCCTTTTAATAGTTTGAAAACTGTACTTTAAAAGACAAGGTAATCCTATATTACTTTCATCTAATTAAAATAAATTTGAATTAAACTAACAAATAAACTGGACTGAATCAAATCTCTAATAGAATTGAGCACTGAAATGAAATTATTTTGGAATAGTTCATTTCTGCATTTGAATGCATTGATTCTTTCTATCCTGATTTTTGGATCTGGATTTGTCAAAGATGCCTAATAATGCAGTTTGGATTTCTCCATTATTCACTAATTAGAGGTCCCTTCTTATTTCAAAGAAAAGGATCTAATCAGTTACTTGTATTCAAAACATTCTTTATAAGATCTAGGTATTTTTCTTTTTCAATACTTCATACCCATTTCTTAAAATTTGCCAATTTCTTGCATCCCAATCACAGGTCATTACCACTTCTAAAATGGTTGATGACTCATCCTTTAGATCTGATGGATTTTTCCTTTTCCTTGATTAGATCTCAGCTAATACAGGATCAAGATCTATCCAATAGATTAAGGTGAAATCTCTGATTAGTTAAATCGATAAATAATTCCCTTCAATTACAACTATGAGTGATAGGAAATCTATCAAAATGACTTCTCAGAGCTCCTTAGTTCTTCAATAATAGTCTAACATACCCACAAGTTAAATGTTTCAAGCTCTCAAGAATCTCCATCTCTGTGTCACTTAGAAGGCCTCCTGGAAATCAGAGCAGGAAACAATCCTTGAGAAGGTATTCGGTACTACCATTGGGAATGACTCAATTCAAAATCAACATCAATCAAAATAAATCAAATAAATCAAAATCCAAATTTCAGGAAATTCCTTCTAGTGTGAGAAAAGTAACTAATAAGCGGATCATTCAATGGAAGCTGTACTTCTCAATTACAGAATCATAATCAACAATGGAGTATTGATCAAGAACTTCCACTGTAACTATAATTCATTGGAAGAAATGAATTTAAAAAATTGTATGAACTTCATTGATTCCAGGCGTAATTGGAAAAGAGAATGAAAAATTAAATCCAGCTTCTACATTCTTGATTCTTGGTTCGGATCAGAGAAAAGAAAAGAAAATAAAAAGAAAAGAAAAAATCTATTCTAAAATATACGATGAGTCTTCCTCCTCCTCCAGACAAATGGGTTTGAAAAATAGAAAGTACCTTTACTTTAAAGCGTAATACGCCTATTTATAACTTTCAGAAATTGGGCTTGATTCCAAGGCTCAAGGTTGAATTTCCTAAAATAAATGGCCCAGTTCTCTGTTTAGGTCGCGACACGAGCGTGTCGTGACATGGAAATCTTGATGCAGTATGTCAAATGCGTCATGACCTTAGAGCCCCGGTCGGCGTTCTTTCACTTTCTTCTTGCAATTGTTGAGTTGCGACCTGATGTTTTCTATTGCGACTTGTTTCTTCAATTGTATTTGATTAGTGGTCGTGACATGAATTCTTTGTTGTGACCATGTTAATTGTCGGTAGTGAGAACTCTGGTTGGGACCCCCTTTTCTTGTTTCTAGGAATTGATGTCGTGACCTGGCTCTTTCTACTTTTACTGCATTTTTGTGTTGCGACCTTGATTAGATGTTACGACATCATTTCTGTTGTCAACCTCTTTAATTCTTTGTCGCAACTTCTCTTTCAGGTTGTGACATCATTCAGTTGTCTTGAGCCTTCAAGCAGGTCACGACTCAAATTTGTTGGTCTGCTTATTTTTTTGTCGCAACGTGGACATTAGGTCGTGACCAAGTAGTTTCATTAATCACTGCAATTCCTATCTCGACCTCAAAAGTATGTCGCGACCATTCTTTCTTCCTATCCAGTCGCAACCTCATTTCTCAATCTCAACAGTTTCCATTCAATTTTCTATTCTGGTCGCGACCTGACTGTTCTTACCTTTGTTGAAACATATGTCGCGATCTCAATTTCATGTCACGACATCATTTTTGTTGCTAACTATGTTGATCTTTGTTGTGACCACATTTTCTTGACCCTTAATAAGTGCGTGGCCAAAACACACCAGGTTCCATGTTGTGACACATTTGTCTTGCTTTCTTTGCGTTACATTGTCGGCGACCTGCGATTCGATGTCGCGACATCATTTCTGTTGTCAGCCACTGATTCTTAGTCACAGGTCCCCTTTCCATGTTGCGACTTAAAATTGTTTATCTGTTCTTTGTCTTGTCGTGACATGGGATTTAGGTTGCGACCTCGTTTTTCTTTTCCTTGTTGAAACCTATGTCGCGACCTTAAAAGCATGTCGCGACATCATTTCTCCCCGTCCTATTGCAACCTCCTTTCTTAGTCACAACAGTTTCTTCTCAATTCATCTTCTTTCATTGGTTGTGACCTAAAAAGTGTGTCACGACTGAATGGTTGCCTTTATCACTTTTGCTCATTGCCCCGGGTTGAAATTCGCGACCACAATTCCTTATCGCGACACGATTTGTCTTTCCTTTTTACGTGATACATTATCGGCGACTTCATTTTATGTCCGCGACACCTTTTACTGTTGTTATGTTTTGATCCTTGGTCTCAGCTTCCCTTTCATGTTGCGGCATCATATCTAGTTTTCTGCCTTCATGCAAGTTGCGACTTCAATTATTGACCTGTTTGTTTTCTTATCGCAACAAGGTAGTTTCTTTCCTCCATGCCATTCCTGTCACAACTTCGAAAGCATGTCGCGACCGTTCTTTCTCCCAATCTTGTCGCAACCTCATTTTTTTGACTTACAACAGTTTCCCATCAATTCATCTTCTTTTTCTAGTTCCGACCTAGAAAGTATGTCGCGACTGAGTAGTGGCCCTTCTGAGTTATGCTCTTATCCCAGTTGTTTAAATGTAGTCGCAACATAAAAACCTGGTCGTGACCTTGATTAAAGTCTCTAACTTATATTTTTGTCGTAACCTTAAATTTCCTGGTAGAGACCTTGTAAGCTTAGTCATCAACCATTCATAGTCGCGACCTCAATTATCTGTTTCAACCAGAGTTGTCTTCCTTCTGTGTCACGTCCTCAGAATGGTGTCGCAACATGAAATCCTTCCTTGAAGCCCTTTTCTGTCTCAGCAACTTCTCTTTTGTCGCAACATCTTTTCAATTAGTATAGTATGACTTTTGGTCGCGACCTTGATTCTCTGTTGCGACCTCACCTTGGCCATTGAACCGCTTTCACTTTTGATCCTTGCTGGAATTTTCATTTCTACTATAAAATTATGCAAAATATAAATTTGGTAAATAGTACATATTTCTGCATAAAAACAAGCAATTACATTGTAATAAAAATATGAAAAATGGACTAAAAATTCAATGAGTTTTTGACTCATCACTTGCACGCTGCATTGTCGCGACATGGGAAGTCCCCTGTTCCAAGATTCTTTGTCGCGACGTGAGACTTCTTGTGTCAACTGACTATCACAGTGAAGTTTGTTGCGATAAGAAATCTGTCGCTGACAGCTTATAAAGTTTGTCGTGATAGGGAATTCTGCATTTGCTCTGAAATCATCTGTGGTGCACACCACGGTCCTCACAATCACGCTTATTAATACGGGCCGGTGCGTGCCCTAGGAGTTTGTCGCTACCACCCAACCCTCGCACGCTAGCTCTATCGTGTGTGGTAGAATTTTCTGTCCCAGTTAACTTTGTCGCGACATAGTTTCTCCTTGTCTTGGCTAACTCTGTCGTGACATCAAACCTATCCACGGCCAATTTAGGAGGAAAATAGCTGCATCGCGACCGGGGAAAACCTGTCGCGACCACGAGAGCCTACGACCCGCTGACCTATGTCGCGACCGCAGGCCGTGTCGCGACATATGGACGAAAAATCTCTGTCGCGGCGGGAACCCCTAAAATGGGCGATAGCCCGCCTTTTCGCTCTGCGGCTTGCGACTTTATTTGATGTTTAATGCGAGTCCTCTTTGCCGCATACAAATTGCACATACAATATAAAATCAGGAAACTATTAACACTTCCCCCAGACAATCCGAAATAAGTTTTATCTGAAAACTTCTCATTTATGTACAAAAATGGATATTCAATCCGAATATTACAAAATACATGAATAGACATAATCGGCCTTTTTCCATGACTAAACTCTTAGACTGTTTCGGCTCCACAATATACCTCAAGTACAGAAAATTTTCTCACGACGGAATTGAAGCGATACTGGTAAGAGAATTTTCATACGAAATTTCTCGCTAAATGCATCTGTAGCACACATACATCATACCATATTCCATACGAAAATGCAATCCTACATGGAATATTTTTATGTCATGAATGAGATGAGACTCCTCATGCAGTAACCCGAGTCCTAAGGCTCCCTCGCACATGCGGCCAAGTGTGAAAACACGTCATTGGTCAGAACACCCATGACTCTTTCTTCAAACAAAATCTTTTTGTTTTTAAAACTCAAGACACATTGGAAAAACCTCCAATGTACATTTGATTTCATCAGATCCCGTGTGTTATGCATTTGTGGGCCTTGTATTTTTTGGGTTTACACCGCAGGATCATCCCCCGCATTTCCAACATTTTTACGGTCTTTCATCATCAGTGATCATGTCTAACTGCAAATGAATTTGGGTCTTTCACCTTAGGGTGGTGGGGGTGGATCTACCCCATCTTGCTCCGCCTAACACACACACACACACACACACACACACACACACACATATATATATATATATATATATATATATATATATATATATATATATATATATATATATATATATATATATTTTGTTCTTCATGTTATGCAACCGTAAGTCTCAATTTTGGACGTTGTCCCATTTTCGAGCTTACCACCCATTAACCAAGAATGGTGAAATAACCATTACCATGAACACACACCCGACTCGACGCGATGTTACCGTGCATATGGAATGCAAATATGTCATATTATGTTACATGTATCATTTTCAAATCATGGCAGATAAATTGCTCATTCACCACCATATCTCATGTTAATACATCAGCAAAAGCATATATTAACGCCGATTTTCCTAAACGGCGGGATAATCATTTTTCCAACACTACCACATAAATATAGTTCACAAAATCAGATAACAGTCCAGACATTCAGTCATGGACCACACAAACAACATGTTATTCAAATATTTTAACAGCCAACACCTGAGGCGGCACGCCGCGGTCGGTTTCAAGCGATTTATCGGTGACACACACATTCCATTGTGTCCCGAGTTTAGATCGGTGGCAAAAAAAACAATCCCAATGCCAAACTCACAACAAACCTGAAAACATCCATCCCGGGACCAAAATGATTCGTCAAACACGATCCCGGGCTAGGAAAAGCAATCCCAAAAATTCCTACACTCAGTCCTAAGATTTTGAGACTGAAATTCACGACCTCAAGGAAAACCCCCAAGCCATTGAATGACCTTTAGGCTAGAAATAACCAAAGTAGGAAAAACCCCTACCTCTTAGAGTTTGGCAAAAACCCTAGATTCTCATACCCATGCGAAGGTCTCGTCACGTAGATGAACTTTGCCTCTTGCTCTGACAAAAACCGACGGCTCGATCTCCGTAGATCTTAGAGAGAATCGGAAACCCCCTTTTCCTTTCTCTCTCTCTCTCTTCTGCTCGTTCCCTCTCTCTTTCTTTATTTTCCTTTTTCTCTTTTTTTTTTTCTTATCCACTCGAACTCTTTTTCTTGTTTGCTCCCATCCCATTGCTTTTTAATTTTCATTTTCATTTTAACTGTGTGGAAATTTGAAACAACAACATTTACCCGCATTTGTGCTGTGACTACAATGGTAAATTCATTTAAGTGCCATGTGTCACTTGTTACTCCACATGGCTATCATGCCATGTGTCCATCTCCTAACGTGCCACGTGTCACCCGATATTCGGTGTCTCGAAAAACGTGAAATTTTGACTGTTTCGGAATTTGACTGTGTAACTACATTTCGTGAGACGAATTCAACAATGAAGTCCATTTTGTCATCCGAGATCTAGAAAATTTTCGGTTTCCAACTAAAATTACTGTTTTACTATTTTTCAGAAAAATTGAATTTTTCCTAGGTTTTACATATCGGTTGCCTAGATAGAAGACGTTGAACGCATTCTTGGTGCATGTCAAGTATAAGCTTATTCAACACACATAAAATTACTTTAACTGTAACAAACAAATTCTTTTTAAATTCATCTAATTTTTCTCCCCTCTACTTGTTCCATCTCTTCTTCCTCCATTTCTTGATGTCCTACTTCATCATCTTCCATTTCTTGAAGTTCTACTTCATCATCTCTATGCATACTGTTTGATGTAAAAATGAAACCACCTAAGAAAAAAAAAAGTGTGCATGCATTAATTTAAAAAAAAAATAGAAAATTACTTATAAAGATTCATTCTTCGTTCATAAAAGATTATAAAAAAAAAAAAAAATAAACATACTCAAATGTCATACAAGTTCATTCTTCATTCACAAAACATAATAGAAAATTAATATAATCAAATATCATAAGGCTGACTTTGTTATAAGCATAAGAAAATGCATTACTAGTTCTTCAAAAAAAAAAACCTAAAAAAAAAAAAAAACTAGGATTGATAATCCCATAATTTATTGCCCTAATTCATAAGTTATCCATTCATGACGTTCCTCGAATGTTCCCGAGTGAACTTCGACCTTTTTTGCTGTTGTATTAAGTAGCTCCCCAGGAGTGTAGCAGTAACATGCCCATTTATCTAAATTTGGTACTTCCTTGATAAGATTCCAGCAACTATGTTCCTTAGCATCCATTGAATCAATTGATTGAGCCAACTTGTTAACAGAATGAATGAGATTGTATATGATATCTAATTGACTATTACTAGTCTGGAGGAGGATGTAAATTTCCTTCAGAAGCTCGGCTTATACTTCGTCTTTTAGGTCTTTGGAGGGACCTCTACATTCATAGTTTCTAAAGGTGGTGGGGAAGTAGAGCATCCGTAAGATGGAGATTATATAAGAAATCTTGTGCATCACTCTGTATGAATGTTGCAGTATTAGAATCATAAATCAAATCATCTATAGTATGACCCCTATATTCTTCATCCTCATACGTTCTTGCATTAGTGTCGTCCCCAAATCCAATTACATGTTTTCTAATAGCAATTCCAATTCCAATTGCAATCCTTAAATCTTCATAGTCTTTGAAAGTATCCGTGTGATAACTTTTATGGTTAGGATGAGACTAGTTAAGATAGCAAATAAAAATGAATGTGAAGCAAACATACAATACCTTATATTATGAAAATAAATTTAAACAAAAAGGAAAAAGAATTACCTTGAAGTAGTCCTCCCAAACTTCATCCGGAGCAATAAATTTTTTTTGTAATAGGGTCCCATCCAAACCCAAAGCTAAATCGCAAAAGATTACAATAATTATTGTATCTTTGTTTAAACCATATCAAACGGCTTAAATATTGTGAATAAGTTCTTTGACACCCAAGTTTTTCATTGAGAGTAGCGAGTATCTTTCTTTCAACTGTAACTTTGCTTAATAAGCCATTGTTATCACTCGAGTCTTGATTTGCAGCATCAACCATAAGTTTGAGCAACTCATAGGTTTCTTTAGTAGTCCATGTTTTATATTTTTCTCCTCTTCATTTACTTTTGTCATTCCCTTGATTTGAATCTTTCATCATAATACTATTATATAATACATACAATGTCATAAGCAAATAAAATAACACAAAGAAAAAATAGGTTTGAATAAATAAATTTTCATAACTTCTTTTATTTCAAATTTTCATAAATTTTCATCTAGACACTTGAAAACAAATTTTTATTTATTTATTTTTATATTTTATTTCATCTCAAAATTTCTAATTCCACTCATCACTTCTAAGAGTTAATTTCCAATAATTACACATTCCTCATTTTTTTTTCCTTATCTAAGTAATCAAAATTCCCAATTGATCAAATTTCAAAGTTTCCGAATGTCCAAAATTTATCAATTTATGAAATACAAGAAAGTTGTATTTGATGTGAGTTCACATTAACATTAACGATGTAATTTTTTTATTTTTTTATTCACATACTTATATGAAACAATTCAATAAAAAGAACAATACATATGTGATTTTAGGAATAAACAAGAACTATAATTCAAATAAAAAATCATATTTTATTTTACAAACTGTAATAGGCATACATGATTTTAAAAATTAGAATTTTAAAAAAAAATCAGATTAATCAAATTACTATAATACGAATAGATCTCGAGTTAAACCCTTATCTAAAAAAAAAATCTATTATATATAAATAACTTTGCTTGATAATGAATAGATCTTGACTTATATGAATCAAGAAGAAGAAAACAATAAAAAAAAAAATCATGATAATGAATCAAGAAGAAAAATTTTGCCGGGTGGGATAAAATGGGATGATTAGAAAGAGGACATAAATTTGCCTTCTTCCTCAACTATTCTTCCTTAATGGATGGTGAATGAAAATCGTGGGAAACCATATATTTATATACATTTGGGCATGAGTGTGTCATTATAATTTTGATTTTGATTTCTATTTTGAATGAGACAAGAAAGTGTATTTGAATAAAATTCTGATTCTAAAAAAAAAAAAAAATCAGATTTTTAGTTCTTAAAATATCATTAGTTCCTAAAATATTAGATTTGTATATGATTCTGATTATGATATTTTTTTTTTTGAAAACCATTATGGTATTTTTAGTTCTTAAAATATCATAATTTTATGTAAAACGATTAAAAAAAAAATCGTATATGTTTTTAGGAACAATCATACTTTTTTTTTTTTAACTTTTTAGCTCTTCAAATATGAAGAACTAAAAAATTATCTAATTTTAGGAATCGTATGAGTTTTTAGGAATAATTGATTCTTTTAGGATCTAAATTTTAGGATTAAAAATTAGTAACTTTTAGGATCTAACTTAGGAATAATTAGCTCTTAAAATTATCTAATCAAAATAGGATTAAAATTATAAACCCTTTTAACCACCAAAAAAATCAAATGGTTAACCTTTTAGGAATAACGCGTATGATTTTTTGTGGTGGTTAAAATAGGAATCATATGATTTTTTTTTTGTATGTAAAACGATTGAAGGAACAATAAAAAAATTGCTTGAATCAACTCTAATTTCTATATGATTTTAGGAATATTAATATATATATTTTTAACTTTTTAGTTCTTAAGTTTTAGGAATCGTTGGATCTAATTTTAGGAATATAATATTTTTTTAACCACAAAAAAAAATAAAAAATAAAAAAAATAAAACCAGAGAAAATTTTAAAAACCAAATTACTCAAATTATTAACATACTAAAAAAAATTTGAATGACTTCACTCACTCGATGAAAAAGTCATTTCAAATCTTTCGAAAAAGCGTAAGAGAATTTTAAAGGGTGATTATTTATACTTATATTAGAAAAGTCATTAAAAGTAATTAAAAGTCTATGAAAGTCAATGACTTTTTTAATACCGGTATACTTTTAGAGAGTATGTAAAAGTCTTAATTCAATACACTGTGACTTTTCACAGGACTTTTAAAATCTTAAAAGTCTTAATCGATATCTGTGACTTTTTAAAGTCGCTAAAAAGTTTTAATCGAATCTGTGACTTTTATAGAGTCTTTGCAAAAGTGTAATCACAATCTGGCAATGATTTTTATAGACTTTATAATTTCATGAAAGTCATTAAAAGTCTTAATCTAATACACCCCCTAAGTATCATGCATGTACAATAAACCAACTAGCATCTAGAGAGGGATGGAAGATTCTAGAGACAATCTCAAGTTTCCAAGAAAACTAGTTAGAACTCATTTTGGAGATTCCAGAGATGATCTCATAGGAAAATAAATTTTTGCTGTGAAGGCATGAGGAAAATAAGTTGAACTCTACTTCTCTTGTCAAGGGTCAATGACCTTATGTTAGTTGATTAAGTGATGTTATTTGTGCAAACCGCCTCTTTTTCTTTTTCTTTTTAATTTTCATTTTTTTGTTAAAGCTTAACAATAAACTTGAATTGCCTTCATATGATTCTTGTAATTAGGCTATTGTAAGGCTCTTTGGAGGAAAAAAAAAAAAAAAATCCAGATCTTCATTTCAACTTGTTGTAAGGCTCACTTTCAACTTCTTCAAGTTCTAATATTTTCTTTTTAACACTCCCATAATAAATTGAGTGAAGAAATCTCTTCACTGTATTCCAAAGTGAATTTCATCGGAGTTCTTGATTCGTTAATATCAACTTGAGTAGCATGCTTCTCCCATCGTGTGGGAAATTTTAAGGGATTCAAGAAATTAAGTGAATTTCTTTTGCTTTGAGGGATTCAAGAATAAACTAAAAGAACTTCACAATAAAAAAAAAACTCCTAAGCATGACATCTAAAACCAAAATCTTTGATTTTTCTAATCCCTAATGCTAACGTGATTTGCACCCAAATGAAAGGAAAATGGAAGTAATAATCAACCTCAATAATCTCGGCACATGGTTTATCACCATGTTGTTGTAAACAATAGTTTTTCAAAACAAAATGTGTTGTCTCAGATGGTAAAAAGACGAGTTTTATTGAGTTTATATACTAAAACCCAATTATGGGCTTGTACATGACTTGAGAAGAGGAGAGTCCTTGCACGCACAAGAAATGGGCCGAAAGCCCAGTTTCAGTACAAATCGATGGATTTGTCCTCCCTAAGCATGAATAAACCTGGGACACATTCGGTTTTGTTTTTGTTTGCCTAAATAAAAACCTTGATTCTTGTGTATTTAAAATCCATAACGGTTCAAGGCATAAAATCGTAGTAAATTCACAACAGGGTTATTTTGAATTCAAATTCTAACAATTAAGTTTGCATTTAATTCGTAATATTTCGAATTAATTCTAACAATTAAGTTTGCATTTAATTCATAACGTTTCGAATTAATTCTAACAATTAAGTTTGCATTTAATTCGTAACATTTCGAATTAATTCTCATTCTTAATGGCCAACGACCATATGTTTGAAATGAAAACCCGCTTTTTGCCTATAAATTCAAACGGGTCTTGATGTTATAGAACACCTTTTCAATCTCCACCTAAGGACAGTGTTTTACACATGCATTAGTTGATTTTGTTTTCTCCAAACCAGTGCTCATTTTACAGGTACATCATCGGTCCCAAATCTGTTGTCTAGCAATCTTCAAATTCCTGTTCCTGCTCCCATTTGCTGCTACTGTCTTCGTCTGCTTTCGACCTCCTACAGGCTACAGTTTTTAACAAATACATCGCAGCACACGGGTTAAATCCTCTTTACTCCTCTTCAAACAAACACCACTCATGAACATAGTACACGAAAATATCTTTTCCTATTCTTTCAAAACAATTTCAATACCTTTCTATAAATCACATCCTCTCTTTCAAATTTTCTATCTTCGTTTTTCGGTGATTATCTTCGTTTCAGAGGTGGCATTGGGGGCTTGAGATTCATGGATGAAAATCCTAGTCTCAGTCATTAACACAGAAGTGTCCCGATTAATAACTCAGAGTTCCAATGCATATATGTCTGTATCAAGTGATACACAAAATGCGAAAATTAAACATTGTTGAAAAGTATAAAATAAATTATTAAAAAATTATAATAAATATTCTTTAAAAAATTATGAAAAACTTCGAGCACTTAAAAATTAGCTAAAAAATTATATTAAATTACTCACGATAATATTAAGTGAGGTTTTTTTTTAGAGAATATATTAAGTGGGATTTGATTTTTCCCTTTACCATATAAATATATTCAATTTTAAACAATTATAAAAATAAATTATATGAATTATAAAAAATGATAATTAAATATTCTTTAAAAATAATAAAAAGCTTCGCACTTAGAGTAGCTTAAATAATTATACAATTATTTGAAAGTAATATTAAATTAAGGATTTGTTTTTCCTTTATCATATAAATATATTCAACTTATTATTAAATGACAATCCATACATTCTATATAAATACATAATACTTTACTAAATTGATTCAATTACTACTCTACTATAAACAGTTTTACTGTCATATATTTCCATTTTTATATTTCATTCCATTAATACCAATTTAAGCTGTCCTCATTACCGATTTATGTTTTTCTCTTGTTTGATCGTGCATGAAATTTTAAATTTAATTCCATTAATACCAATCTATTTTTGTATTTTTCCTTTTCGACAACTTTAATAATTTTCTGTGATATTTTATATTTATAGGAATATAAAATTTGTATATATGATTGAGAGCCCTAGAAATTGAATTCTTTGTGTTGTTGGTGGCCACTCCCCAACGTCTTATTGCTTTATTTTTTTTATCATCACTTTATCTTTTTTTTCACATTAATATTTTATTTTAGAAAAATACTAAAAAATATATCTAGTAAAAAATAAAGTAATTATTCAAATTATAATTTATAAATTAAAACTAATTTGATAAGATAAAATATATACATATAATTTTCAATGAGATAAGTATTAATGTAACCTTTAAAAATACCAATTTTTTAGATAAATCAATTATTAAAATAAATTAATATCGATATCAAAATGACTTAATTTTTATCTTGAACTTTGTAAAACATGTTTTGATAAAAATAACTTTAATTTTTATCATAAATAAATACAAATATATTAATAGAATTTTATATAATTTTTATTTTATCCATATTTTTGTAAAAACATCCACTAATATTTCCGATCCTTTAGTGTTTATTGAATATTTTGATATGGCAGATCTATTTCTTTTATTAAGTATGAAAATTATTTAAATTGATGAAAACTACTCAACTCCCTAATATATTTTTTGACATCTATTCAATTTTCATTACAACTTAGTCCTCAACTTTTTAAACACTCGAGTTAGGTTTTATTGGAAACTCTCTTATGTTTAAACTTAAAAAAAAAAAAAAAAGTTTTGAGGTTGTTTTGAGAATGAATATGAAAAACGATTTAAATACATTGCATCTATGTAATGCAATTTTTAGATCATTCTCCATATTTCAAATAAAACAGCTTAGTTTTAAAATGAGTGATGTCAAATAAAAAATGAGTTATGGAAAAACTAATTTATATTTATATTTATATTTGTATATTGAAAACTCTTTTTTTAAGATAAAAAATTTATGCCCTTGAGGCTTTACTAAAATGGTAAAGGGATGTAAAACGATATAATGCAAAATGTCAAAAAAATAAAAATAAAATAAAGCCCCAAATTAAGTTTACCCTAGAAATTGAGTTCTTTGTGTCCTGCAGAAAGCAGGAAGAAGATAGAGACAGAGATGGAGATCGAGATGGAGGTGGAGGAGTAAGCCAAACCTTGTGTTGTTGGCCTCCCCAACGTCTTATTGCCATAGACATGAGCAAACTGAAGATCAATCACTACGAGGACGCGAGCAAATTGAAGATCAATCACTACGAGTCTAGAGATTTTGGGATACATTCTCTACCTGTATTCAAAATGTTGAATTTGGTGGAGAATGATTTTCCCTTTGGAATGCGCTTCTTCGTAAGAACCAGGCTATACATGGTCGGTGAAAAACCCACGGCCGGGAGCCTCCACTTTAGAAATTGTATCCTTTTAAAAGAGTGTGTAAGAGTACGATGGTCGTTGGAGAGATGGAGGGCTTTCCCCTTACATATACGTTTTAGATCTTGCAGAATTTTGGACTCCACCCGCGACTTGGACTTGTAAGCATCATACCTCCATGTTGTGTAAAAACCAGCTCCCATTTATTTGAGGAGATTGAAGGTAAGTTACGTCTTTATCCTAGAACCCCAGCCGCGATTAAATTGTCTGTTGCGACATAACGTTTGAGGTTTATGACCCATTGATTGAACAATGGAAGCCCCTTGATCAGCCTCCTTTCTATAGGGAAGGTTGGTATGATTGTCAAAAATTTGAGGTAATCGATCACTCTGTTGTGGGAACCACCATTTATGTGTTGACTTTCAACTTGATGAACGATAGCTATCATTATTATTCTTTCAATGTTAACGACGGAAATTGGAAGTTTCTTGGAGAATCAGAGGATAAGTTACCCGTCCCGTACCACTTCACGCCTAGGTATGCAGCAAGTTTGTGCTGAATCTGAGGACATCTACATCTTCTTTCGTGGAGACATCCCGTATGCGCTTTGATCCTTCCAGCGACAAGAGTCCTATAGTTGTCAGCTTTGAAAGAGGTTGATGGGGCTTTATACCACCGCCAAGTGGCATCTTATAGTGGATTAGTTGTTGAGTTGGGTGAGCATGAGATGTGCATCATGAAACCTGGGTCAGTACAACCATAGGAGGAAAACCCTTATCCTTGCCGCATCATTCTATATATGGCTACTTTTAAGGTTGAGAAACTACTACATTCCTCCTCCTCAGCCCGAGATCGTGGCCTAAAGCCACTTAGTACTGCTGATGCTTCTGATGTTTCCCAAACTTCTTCTCATCATGATAATGGTAATTGCGCATGTCATTATACACATCAACCCGAGCTATGATATCAATTTCTATGTTTATTTGACCAAATAATTTTGATTTTATGTCTTAGATGTTCAAGACATCCGAGCTCCCTTCTTGTCTATTACTTGCTTGAGCAAAGGTTTCTATTACCTTGATGAATGGGGCCCTGAGGCATCTTACATTTGCAGTGCCTTCTTCCATCAATTGTATGTCTTCTCTTTTTCTCTCTTATTACTTTTCAACAAACCATGACTCTCATACTTGATCACTATTTATCTTTTCAATATTATGTGTAAATTTCTTCATTTTGTGATACTCGCTATTTCTCTATTGTGTATGCGTGTACTTTAGTGCATTGCTAGATACTCCACCTCACATGCATCCCTTTGTTTCATTCCTATGAATATGCATCCTTCATGGTATTCAATCTAAAATAGCCACTACCAAGAAGATTATGAAGTTACCCAAGTAGGGATATTACTTATTTGATAGAACTAATGTTTGTGTGTTAGTGCATAGACATTGATGGGTTACTTATGGCTTCCATATCTCTTTATATATTGCGCCTTATCTACAAGACCACTCTTATTTGGGCATGACATGTGTTTTCACCTTTTTCATGTATGCTTTTATGAATTGAGATATGATTGATTTTATAGTATGGTTGAAAAAATAGGCCTTCACCTTAGTTGCTTGACCAAAGGTATCTATGACCTTGATGCATGGGGCTCCAACGCATGTCACATTTGTAGTGCCTTTTTCCATCAATTAATGCATGTCTTCTCTTTTTATCTCTTAATGCTTTTCAACAAACCATGACTCTCATACTTATCACTATTTATCTTTTCAATATTATGCATGTATATTTGTTCAATTTGTTTAATTTACTTTTGGGCATCACATGTTGATTTTTACCTTTTTCTAATATATGCTGATAGGTACCTAAACCCAATAGGAGAGCCTAACTAAAAAGATTGTCT
This sequence comes from Tetrastigma voinierianum, assembly GCA_016808115.1. Classification (NCBI taxonomy): domain Eukaryota; kingdom Viridiplantae; phylum Streptophyta; class Magnoliopsida; order Vitales; family Vitaceae; genus Tetrastigma; species Tetrastigma voinierianum. The sequence goes on along the minus strand of JAEQBH010001743.1, from coordinate 1,183,983 downwards.
TGGTAGGTGGAAGAACTTTTCAAGCTTAAATACTACTCCACAATCTTGTACGGATCCCATGTAGGATCGTATCATTGCCCACCCCTATAGAAATCGAACGTTCTCAAACGACTCACACTTTGAATAACTTTCACTCCAAACACTCTCTTGGGCAATGGGTAGCCTTCTTCCAAGTAGCCCTTTCCCACTACGCGCCGGCTCTTAATGAAACAACCAATGGTAGGTACCCAAGTTCAATAGGAGAGCCTAACCCAAAAGGCTGGCCTGATAGGTGAAAGAACCTCTCAAGCTTAAGTACGCCCCCCACAATTTCATGTGGAGTCGATGTAGGATTGTATCATATGCTCTAATTTTATGGCTATTGTTTCTTTTATGTCATTTGTATTGTTTTCATTGCTTTTAAGTGTTTCTAATGCAAGTGGTTTTATTACCTACATAAACTAAGGGTTGGGTTGACGCCCATCCGATATGCATCCAAGTGTACGTGCTTTAAGTCTATAGTTTTTAGAAGAAGTTCTAGTTATGTTCAATCAATCAGCATATATAAATTATCTTTATAAAATGACTTTGGCTTAAATAGTTGGAATAGCCTAACTATTGCATATTTTCCTGTCAAGAATGGAAGGATGAATATTAATATGATTCTTGTTTATTTAAACCGAAAGGTGGTGTCGCTCTAGGTTTATGACTTTTAGTTATGTGATTTTTACAATTTATGATTGCTTCGAATTTGTAAAATATGCTCCCTTTGTACCTTTATAGGATATGAAGGTGGAATATTATTTTCAAGATCCACTGAAGCAACAACAAATCTAGCTATGATATTATATATCACCACCGGATTCCATCATTAGCCTTGAATAGAACCTTCACAAATGAAGACAGGGATGTGGGAAGCAAGCTTCAATATCTCGGCATCAAAATAAGAAAAGCCAATGCACGATTCTAACATCGAATGAACAATCACCTGCGAGACTTGCATTATATGGCTATCACTAGATAATCTCTTATAAAATGTTGCTCCTTCTGGAACCAAATCCTTAAGCTTTGGTAGTGAGGTGACAATAGCTCAAGCCCATTATGCTTAGCTCATGTGATAGAGCATTTAATGTTTAATTAGTAGGGCATAGTGATGGGAGGAGTTCCGGGTTTGAGTTCAAATAGGGACAATTTACTATATTATAATTAAAAGTGTTTTGCTATAAAAAAAATTGGTGGCTAGACAATAGTTTAAGTATCTAACTATTTAAAGAGATTTAATTGACCACCTTTTCAACTTTCCAATATATGTTTCAATTAAAACTTCACAGCCCTTTCAATTGCCAAAGTTCATAAACCTTTTCACCGTCCCATGTAGCTTTTTTGGGGATGATTTTGGGAGAAGCAAAGAGGAGAAAAGAATTCATTTTTTCATGATGTGTTATAGAAATTTACAAATTAAACATCAGAAGAATGGTAATGGAAAGTAAATATAGAGTAATAGCCATCCACGAACTTAATTAAATAGATCCTAGTAAGCTTCTCTACACGTTTCTTGTTTAAGCCAAATGTTGCACTTGGAGTTGTTTTAGATCTTCGTTCTAACTTGTTGTAAGGCTCACATCCGCTCCTTAAGTTCTAATATTTTCTTTTAAAACTCCAATACTAAATTGAGTGAGGAAATCTCTCTATTGTATTCCTAAGTGAATTTCATCGGAGTTCTTGATTCGTCAATAACAATTTGAGTAGCATGCTTCCCCATTGTGTGGGAAATTTTAACAACAATTGAAAACTGTTATTGTTTTATGAATTTAGTGTTTTTTTTTGTATTTTTCAAGAACAAAAAGAAATTGGGAACCAAAATGTGTTTTCCCTGTTCTCCTTGTTTTTGAGAACATAAAATATACAATTTTAAAAAATTGTAACGAAACTTGCGTTAGGATTTTTTTTACCACTCTTTTAAGGCTCAGGGTGAGGTTAGAGTTCTTCTCAATGCTCTTTTACTCATAGTTTTTCTACTCATGGTTTTTAGGGGTGATGGATTTGTAACTCCACTTTATTCTAGTGAAAGAAATTTTGGTTGATTTTTTATCTCAAGTTGAAGGATTTTTTCATATTATATTTGGTGTCTCTTTTGGTTGAATGCTCTTGATTTATTATTCTTCATATAATTGAGTAGATGTTATTCTTGTTGAGGTTTTTCGGATCTTTTTGTATTATACCTTTTTATTGTGCATCAAAGTATTAGAGAAAAATAAAGATTATACCCCATTCTTTTGAAAATTTCTAATTTTTCAGTGTTTGTATTTGCATATTTATGAGTAAATTAAATTCTTTTTGTATGCATTTAACTTGAAAAATATTTTTGAGTATATTTAAATATATATTTAATTTATATAACTTTTTAAAAAAGAATTTTTTCTTTTTTTACAACTAGAATATTCATTATATAGTCCAACAATTAACTTGCATAACCCTCATGAAAATAAATTGAAGGGTCAATGACCTTATTTTAGTTAATTAAGTGAAGTTATTTGTGCAAACCACCTTTTTTTTTCTTTTTCTTGTTAAAGCTTAACCATAAACTTGAATTGCCTTCATATGATTCTTGTAATTAGGCTTTTGATTTCATTCACATTATATTATTTAATTTCTAATTTCTTTATTGAATTTCTTTAATTGGACAAGTGAGAAAGGATACACACACTATACTACTTTAATCTATCTTATAATTGGGCAAGTGGATTTGACATGCTTCCTTGGAGAAAAAAAAAATCCAGATCTTCATTCCAACTTGTTGTAAGGCTCACTTTCAACTCCTTCAAGTTCTAATATTTTCTTTTAAAACTCCCATAATAAATTGAGTGAAGAAATTTCTCCATTGTATTTCAAAGTGAATTTCATCGGAGTTCTTGATTAGTCAATGTCAACTTGAGTAGCATGCTTCCCCATCGTGCGGGAAATTTTAAGAGATTCAAGAAATTAAGTGAATCCATTGGTTAAAGGCAAGGTGTTGGAGATCCTCCCACTTGTTACCCTCCATGATCTGGTGCCACACTTCACTGGCCTTGGGGCATGTCCTGAACAAATGATCCAGGTCCTTCACCATATCTGTGCAAAAAGTGCAGTAGGCAGCCGAAGTCATACCGCGGTGGAATCTCTCCATGTTTGTGAGTAGTTTTCCATGGCAAAGCGCCCAAAAAAGCATTTTAATTCGATGGGGAATCATGAGTTTCCTCCGTGGGATCGTCTCTATCGCTAGGGTTCTGGGTTGCTATCGTATATGCGGAGTTGACAGTGAATTTGCCCGATGATGTTGGTTTCCAGTGTATGCTATCATATTCATCTCCTTGTTCCCTAATCATGACTGTAGCAAGCTTACTTAGAGTTGTCTGAGGAAGGAGCCCATTTAGAGTTGCCCACCTCCATCCTTGGTAGGGAATCCACAGATCCTTGACATTTTTGTAAGTGTCCGCAAGAGTAATGTCCTTTAAAGCTTTGTCCAACAGTGGTGTTTGCTCCAGCCAAGGTTCCCTCCAGAATAAGGTGGTCTTTCCGGAGTTAATGGTGACTCCCATTCCTAGCTCCAACACCTCTTTGGCTGCAGTAATTCCTCTCCAATCATTTGAAGATCCTTGTTTCGCTTTAAGCTTGACGATTGAAGGCTCTCCTCTCATATACTTGCTAGCCAACACCCGGACCCAGAGCTTTTATTTTTCAGTGAGGACTTTCCACCCAAGTTTAGCCATGAATGCCTTGTTCATTGCTTGCATGCTTTTTATACCCAGGCTGCCTTCCTTCTTGCATCTGGTGACTGTGTCCCACCTTACAAGGTGTGTTCTGTTTTTCTCTTCAGTGTCTCCTCAAAGGAAATTGCTGGTTTTTTTGTCTATGACGTTGTAGAGCCCTTTGGGTAGAAGCCCCGTTTGCATTTGGAACAACGGGATAGAGGAGATGACTGATTGAATTAGAGTAGTTTGACCGGCCATGAAGAGAAATCTCATCTTCCAACTTTCCATTCTGGAGGATATTCTGTCGAGCAAGTTTTGGTAAGTCCCAACATTTACTCGGCCGTGGAGTGAAGGTGTCCCAAGATACTTGCCTAAATTGTTCGTGTAAGGGATACCAATGGCAAGGGAGATCTCAATGGCCTGCTGCTCGGTCACTGATTTTGAAAAGGCAATATTAGATTTCTGGAAATTCACCCTTTCTCCTGAAATTGTGCAAAAGTCGTTCAAGCACTCCTTCACAATGTTGATTTGATCCACTGAGGCTTCTGTGAAAAAAAACGAGGTCATCTGCAAAAAAGAGGTGTGAGAGGTGAGGACAAGTGCGAGATAATTTTATTGGTGTCCATCTACATGTGTCAACGGCTGCATGAACCCCTCGTTGGTTTGAACCACTCAAGTTGCTTCCCATTCCAAAGAATAACCATTCTGGAAGTTTCAACACAGTGCATGATGTTATGAGAGTCTATCTTGATAGTCATGAAGCCCCTCACTGAGTTCTTGGTTCTCATAGAGTGGAGGACCTCTTGATAAATGATGATGTTGTTTGCAATGTGCCTTCCCAGGACGAAGCTGCTTTGGTTTGGGTCAATGACGCTGTCCATCACTTCCTTTAATCTGTTGGTGATTGTCTTTGTAATTACCTTGTAGCCCATGTTGCATAGGCTAATTGGTCTCGATTGGGTTCTTGCCTGCGGATAGAGTACCTTCGGGGTTGGACGAGAGGGTGTCATTGACGCCTAGAGGGAGGGTGCCCGATTCAAAAAAGTCACGTGCAAACTTGTAAACGGACTCCCCTACAACTTCCCAGAGATGTTGATAGAAGCTAGCCCATAGTTCGTCTACTCCTAGTGTAAGATTTTCATAAAGTGGGCTTCATTAATTAAAATTTAACTGAATTAAGTTTGGTCTAATTAAGTGAGATTATAAGGATTCTTAGTAATTTAATATGGGACTGGCAAGTATGTGGGCTGAGTACGGCCCGACCCGTAATGAGAGGACCCGTGGTCAGTATTCTATATAGATATAATGCTCAAGTCCCTCCCAAACCCTAAGGATACGTATTTTTCAGACTCACATACAGATTCAAGAGAAATACTTTCTCTGATACGTGAGAGGCATTCTCATTGAGCCAGTGTCAATAATCTGGGGGTAAGGAGAAGATCTTGAGATCGTTCTTTGCAGGTCTTCATCGATTCATCGAAGCAATCATGGATTCGTCGGTATGTAATGCAGTTTTTCTCCATTATTATGCTTTGTGTTCTAACATGGTGATCTAGGTAGATTTAATCGTATCCTACAGTTGGTATCAGAGCCAACCAAAGATTAGAATTCAAAACATATGAATTGGAGAATTTTATTTTTAGGGTTTTCTTCAAATCTAGTTTCTATCCAGTTTCGGAGATTTTCATCAAAGCAAAACTTATATTTTTTTGCATATTTGGAATCTACTCGATGAGGCGGTCGGTCGGTGGGTGGCGCGTCGTAGGAGGAGGAGGAGACGGCGCCCTCCGCGCGCCGCCCAGCGCGCCTCCAGCGCGTGAGCTGCGGCGGCGCGTGAAGGACCGCGGCGCCCGGTGACCCGGCGGCTTGTTGGCGTCATGCGCGCGTCAGCGACCCGATCCTGCCCAGCAGTCTCGCCCGATCCGTTTCCGACCGGTCAAGCGGATGCGACTTCATTATGACGGTGCGAGCGAGCGAATTTTTGGCCGACGTGGCGGTCAACCTGGTTTTGACCCGACCCGGCAGCGCTCGACGGTTGTTGACGAAGCCGTGTGGTTAACGTATTGACCCGGCAGGTCAAACGCCCGGCGATCGGCGGTGACGTCAGTGATCCGGTGCGCCGCGCCGCCAACCACACGTGAGGCAACCGGTGGCGTGGTGGCGATGTGATGTCGTTTGAAGCGATCTTGATATCTATTCGTATCAAATTCTCTCTGATGGCGGTATATTTGTCTACGTGTTTGAAGACTACAGGATATGAATGCGTATAGAACCCTATGTACGCTGAAATTGGGTATTTTTACGTAGTTTTTGTATTTCTCTATGGTTTGGAAATACATATGGTGGTAGCATGTATATCCTTTGCATAAGACTATGTAGAGTGTAATTCATTGACTAATGTGCGATTAGGCAGTATAATTGGCATTACATATATATATATTGAATGTGATACATAAAGTTTATATCCTGGTATGAAGTTTTGAGGATTTAATTGGTTGTGGCCCAGCGAGTGGCACACTTGATTGGGTTTCTAGAAATGTGAGTCTCATGTGTATGGTGGGATGTCTCCTGTTTTTATTACGTGATCGTACTCGAGGAGGTGATCACTGTGTTAGTTCATGGAGGGATACATGGCATGCTTGAGAAATGGCGATCTTAGTGGTTCGTACACGAGGTGGTGATTTCACGAAAGATTAGAATATGTTCCTCATGGCCGTATCATGTGGAGAGTGTACAAGCTTTGTACTCATATTTTCTGCCAGAAAGGTGATTATCTTGATGATGTATGTAATTCTACGTATGAACATTACATGATCTTGATTGTATTGTTTTGTTTTGTTTTTTCGATCAATTTTACGTGACAATGATTCCATTTCAATTGAGATCCCATACTTTGGATTGAATTTTAAGAAATGGAAGGATTTTCTATTTGAATGGAGGCGGCGGATGTTCACATTCTAGCGCTTACGAAGGATAAAGCGGCGGATATCGCGACAGCTGAGTATTAGTGAAAGAACGGGTATCTTTGCACACAGGAAAGGAGTAATCGGATTTGCTTATTAATGATGAAGAAATAAATCTGAAACGACGAAAAGTGGTTTACAGTTAGTATCTTTGCTAAGAAATGATAAGCGACCCATTCATTTGAAATCGAATTTCATCTAATCTTTGAGGTTGGAACACTTGGCTTCTTGACATGAAGTATGATGAATGCTAGTGAGTTCAGGGTGTCCTCGGGGATGGTAGACCTAAGGCAGAAGCAGCTCTTAATGTACCATTCTGGTGCTTGCATTGTCACATCAACCTAAACACCCCTTCACTTTGATTTTGGGATTATAAGGAAACCAATTACAATTCCCGAGATGAGACTTGAGTGATCAGAAAATGACTTGATACGCCAGGTGGTGGCGGAAGAAGAGAAAACTTAAGAAGGAGAAAAGAGCATACGGCTGTATATCTTTTGCTAGTTCCATAAAGGAAAAATAGAAGTTGGTCATTGCTCATATAAAGGTACTCGAAACCCCTAGGTCGGTCGAGGAATGATATGGGTGAGACATTCTTGAAAAAGGATGGTGATCGCTGCTTCTTTTGTAAGAAGAAAGGTCACATGAAGAAAGAGTGTGCAAAATTTAAAGCTAAGTTTAAAGCCAGACTGGTAGCCAAAGGTTTCACTCAGAGAGAAGGAGTAGACTATGAAGCAACCTTTTCTCCGATCTCTTAAAAATTCTGGTGATCGTAGCGTTAGTTGCTTCGTTTCGATATGGAGTTACACGGATGGATGTTAAAGCGCCTTTCTCGTGAAGACCTTAATGAAGAAAGTCTGATGCGACGAGAAGGGTTTGGCAAATGATTGGTACACTTGTGTAGGCGAAAAAGTCTATTTATGGTCTCGACGAAACCTGAACGATGGTACTTAAAGTTTCATAGTGTTGTTGCTTCATATGGTTTTGTTGAGAACAAAGATGATGATGTATATCTTACTTGAGGTTAGTGGGAGGAAATTCATTTTCTAATACTGCATGTGGATGATATCACCTTATGGCGGTGACCTTGGTTTCTTGCATGAGATGACGGATGTTATGCGAAGAACTTTGATATGAAGGACCTTGGTGATCTTTTGTCACAGGCATTGAATTCCCGCGGGAATGCGTTCTCGCTGATTGTGGGACATCTTGGGAGGAATATGTTGATGCGTATTTTAGAAGATTGACATGCGACAATGTAAGCCCGGGGAATTGCTCACATGCGTAAAGGTGATAAGTTAGTATCCTGATGTCACCATTCGGATATAGAAAGCCCGAATGAAGAATGTACCCATGCTAGTGCACTTGGGAGTATTATGTATGCTTTCAGTATGCGCTGGCCCGGATAATGCGTTCTGTGGGACTTAGCGGAATGTCGGTCGAATCAGGACGATCATTGGGTTCTTTGCCCGAGAAGGTTATGAGGTATAAGAGAGGACAGACTGTATGTTGATTTCTCGAAACATGTTCGGGACCTACTGGCCCAGTTGGTATTGGTCGGACTTTGTGGTGTCGGGATGAAAGAAGTGACAAGCGGTTATATCTTTAAGTTAAGCGGAGGTGCGGGTATCATGTAAAAGTGAGAAAGCAGGAAATCGATAGCATCTCTGCCATCTGTGAGGGTTGTAGCGTGCTTTTCGGCCCATTCTTTCGAGCTTGATTTGGCTCGAGAGCCTCATTAAGGAGTCGTGGAGTGTTTCGATTTTGTGGATAGGCCCATACGAGTTGTATTGTAATGATGCTTTCTGCCAGTGTTGTTTGTGCTGTGAGAGGTCTCGAGAATCTAAGCCTGTGGAGGTCGAGTACGTATAAAGGAAAAGAGTTGAAGAAGCCGGTGACATTGCGGTGGAGCACATATCGGCCAGGATGATATGATTGCGAGATCAGCTAATAAAGGTAGCCGCCCTTGTGTATTTGTCGACATGTCATTAACATGGGCTTAGGAGTATCATGGGATCTTGTAAATTAGTGGGAGTTGGTAAGTTTTATGTTGCTCTTATGAAGGGATGAATCAGGATTTCATTACATTTTGTAATAATTGAATTTGTATCAACTCTTTTGCGTTGATAAGGTATTTGTGAATGGGTTTATCGAGTTGAATACATATAATTGTTGAAAATCTCGAGCATTGTATAAACCTTGAATCTGAGGCTATGGGGCATTCTTGGCATTAGCCTTAACGACATGTTTTATTTACATGAAGTAAAGTTACCTATCGAGTAACACATATCTGAGTCGTTGGGCCATGATGGATATTCTCTGGTGACACAACCCAGGTTTTGTGGCCTTAAGGAGAGAGAATTTGGACTAATAAAATGGATAACACACGCGAAGTATCACTCATTATGAGAATTGTCCATTTAACACACTACCGTATTGAATCCATGCTCAGTAAAGTTGAAAGCACTTCGTGACCATGGAAGGGCTTGCGTGATCACGTCACGATTCTGCCAGCTGATTCGGTGTTAGGCTTTTTATGAGATAGGATTATTTATTAAGAAAAATCTACGAACCCGATATAAAGGAGTGCGCACAGTTTGTTTTAATTAATATTATTGCCCCGAGTGGGAGAATGTAAGATTTTTCATAAAGTGGGCTTCGTTAATTCAAATTTAAGCTGAATTAGGATTTGGTCTAATTAAGTGATTATAAGGATTCTTAGTAATTTAATATGGGGTGCTTGAGTGTGTGAAGTTTAGTACGGCCGGCAAGTAATGAGAAGGGCCGAGTGGTCGAGTATTCTATATAGATATAATCTTAAGTATCGAGGCCACTGAGTTACGTATTTTTCGGACTCGCATCTGATTAGTGAAAATGCTTTCCCGATCGTGAAGGCATTCTCGTTGAGCCGGTGTCAATAATCTGGGGTAAGGAGAAGATCTTGAGATCGTTCTTTGCAAGATCTTCATCGATTCGCATCAAACGATCATGGATTCGAATCGGGTATGTAATTTTCAGTTTTTCTCCATTATTATGCTTTGTGTTCTAACATGGTGATCTAGGTAGATTTAATCGTATCCTACACCTAGGGCTTTGAAGGGGCCCATTTCAAAAACTGCTCTCCTTATTTCCTCCATGGAGATCGGTTGGTTGAACATGTAGAGTTATGTTAAAGGGCCGGCGAGGAAGCGGGCATCTTCATGTGAACTTAGTACCCTTGTTCCTCAGTTGTGACACCCCAATTCTCGGGGGTCGAAATTTTTGACTTTTTTTTTTTCCACTGACCAACTCTATCGCGATAGAGAATTCTTTGTCAAGACAGAGTAGCATAAGTGGTTTATCGCGTCAGAACCTCTCTGTCATGATAATCCCCTGTCGCGCTGCAGGTACTCGATCGCGCACTGTGCAGCTCGATCCTGTGGATCCTTGTCACATGCATGCACGTGTGCTTATCGAGTGCGTGTCTTGTTATCGCATGCTCTATCGTAAACACCTCGGTGTGTACAATGCGACCTGTGAAGTACATGTCGCGACATGCGGGATTCTCTATCGCTGACGAGACTTCTCTATCGCCCGATAGAAACTTTGAAGTCGATCCAGCGACGGAGAATTCTACATTGCGACGAATCTACATCCGCCGCAGCAGCCGACCACGCTTCGCGTAATCGCGATCTGAGGCTTCTCCGGCCTTGACGCGCTTGAGTGCGCGACCTGAGCAAAGAGTCTGTCGTGACGGAGAAAATCTTTAACCGTGACTTCGAATCGCCCGACATGCTTGGGAACCACAATCACGACATAGAGCGAACTCTTTCACATGCGATAAATTCTTTGTCAGCGCCCTGCGATCTTGTCGTGCTCGGCACGGGACACATTCATGACCAGCGTGAAACCTTGTCGCGACACGAGTACGGAGGCTCTGTCATGACGTAAATTTGGAAAAAACCCACTGTCGCGATAGAATTTCTCTGTCCCGATAGAGGACCTAAAATGGGCGAGTAGCCAGCGGGTCTCTGCACCTCTAGTTTTCCTTTTTTTTTTTTTTCCTTTCCTTTCCAAAACACCCTAAATTCAATATAAATTAGTCTTTCTATTACAAAGACAACAGGAAGCTTGGAAAACTTGCCAAAATGTATTTATCATACAAAATGAGTTTAATTACAACTCTTTGTTCTTCTCTGATAAAAGCTGGGGTTTACTAGATTTTACAAAATCACAATGACGAAATTTTGCATTTTAACTACAATTGAGGAATATTGGATCGTTCCATCCGAATTACTGTAGTACAGAATTATTTTCCCGCTCTGAGGTGAAGCGATGCAGGTAGATAGGAATCCTCCTGAGGGCTATTACGCTAAGTCTTTCATCTGTGCTAAACACCCACACATTAGTAAAATTATGCACATTCCTATTTTTTTCGAATGTCTACATGCCATGTCCACGTACCTCGAGTCCTCATAAACTCCCTCGCACATCCATTTTCCATGTATGAAAAACTATTCCCAAAAACAAAAGATTTTTTGTTTTTAGCTCATTGAATGATCTCGATTTCAAATTTATTAATCGACTTCCAGATATAATTTAGTGGACTTACTACGACAAATAATTTTGTGGACAACCCTTCGATATAATTTAGTGGACATACTCCGATAAATATTTGTGGACAACCCTCCGATAATAATTTCTCCAAAAATCGTGTCATGCACACACACAATACTTCATGGTTGTCACGTGCATATGAAATGCAAATGTCATTTTCATACCAATTCATGTTAATATATCATGTACGCATATAATAACATAATTTACACACAACCAACATGTTATTCATATTAGCAATAACTCACAAACAACACACATGGACCAATAACAGTCCGAAAATTGGTCCAGGGATTGCCCAAAATAGTCCTAAAAATTCCAGCATTCAGTCCCAAAATTTTGGGATCGAACTACACGGCCGTTCCCATCCCTCAAACACTCATGCCATTTGAATGGCTCTTAGACCAAAAATAAACCGAGTAGGAGAAGAACCCATACCTCTTGGAGTTTGTCAAAACTCCCCGATTCCGGTCTCTACTAGAAGCTCTTGTCGCGAGGAAGCACCTTTCCTCTTGCTTTGCCGAAAAAAGACGGTCCGATCGTCGAAAAATCTAGAGAAAAAGTAGAGCTTCTCTTTCTACTTCTTCTTCCCTCTCCTTCTCTTTCTTTCTTCTCTCCCTCCTTTCCTCTCCCATCCAACGATTTAGTCAGATGAATTGATGAGAGTGTTCTCTCTTGCCACGTGTCATCCCCCTATTGGTGCTCTTGGATTACCCTTATCCGTATCCGTCTAACGGGTTTCCATCGATCATCATGGTGACACATGTCTCCATATGGCCAGCAGGCTCTTGTATCGGCAGTTGCTCCCACTTGACATGGCTCGGTGTAGGCCACTCTGCGATGCCCGAGTGTCACTTGTGAATCTCGGTGCCTCGAAAAACGTGAAATTTACGGTATCTCGAATTGATATGGTATATAGATTTGTGAGGCGATCCCACGGCGATTGGTCAGGTTTATCGTAAGAGATCTGAGAAAAATTTCATATTTTTCAAGCGAAGTGGATTTACCACTTTTTAGAAAAATTGTATTTTTCGGGTTTATGTACCGCCAAAAAGATTTTGTCGAAATTCTACACACACATTCGCATCAACTCGTGCATATCGCGATGTGCACTCGTCACATCACCGAACTAAGTCATTTAATTCTTAAGCAGTAATGGCGTACGCTTCATCCTAAGCAAAAGGGATAGGTGGTCGCATTGTGTCCTCGGCTCCCCCACGTTGCCTCCTCTACTCCGCGGTGTTGCCCATCACTTTCATAGCCACGCGGTCTTGCGTCATAAGCGCAGTCGTATGTAATCACGCATTGGTCACTCAGCAGAGGTCTGGCATCTACGTCACAATGATCTCTCCCGATCCCTTTAGCGAGTTGGATCTGGGTATACTTTTGGAGCATGAGATGTGGGCATGCAGATGCACGACATCTTTGGCGGTAATGCCAATGCAGATAAGCCAGCATTGCCCACCTCTCGGTATCTCGAAGGGTCGATGTACCTCGCCAGCTTTCCCGCCCGTGAACTTGACCGCCCATCTCTTAGGCATCACCTTCAAGAAGACGTGATCACCCACCTCGAATTCTAGAGGTCGACGTCTCCTGTCGGTGTAGCTCTTCTACCGACTCTCAATAGTGAGAAGACGTTGCTTAGTATAAAACCACTTCTCGAGGTGTCTACAATTAGATGGACCCGTGATGAGCTCTCCCACACATGTCGAGGAAAATCGATGATTGGCATGGCCTCATCGTGACCTCATAGGGTGCCATACGTATCTTTCGCCTTATAACTATTATTTGTAGGCAAGTGCGCAGAGGGTAAGTGCATAGCTCTTGTATGATGCAGAGCAACGTCTTTGGCGCATGTCCTCTAAGTCTGTATGGTCCTCTCAGATTGACCGTGCATGCGGATGAAGTGCGTGCTCGTAGTCATTTGTGTCAGCTGGCCATGCTTGAAGCTCTTCGATAGTGTGTCGTAAACTTGGGATCCTACATCGGGCCAACATGGACATTGGCACTTCATGTAGCGAGACGATCCTACCCGAGATCTGATCGACGGAAATTTGACACACGCCCCTTCAGGTGGCGGTGCCCGACCAACCTCCTGAAAATCGGTAGTTACCTCTAACATTAAGAAACTCTGTGAAGCGATAAAAAGTATTTCTTCTTCAAAACCTCTATAAAAATTTTTCTTTTCTAAACTTATGATTTTATAAAGAATTTCGTGACATAACATTGTGTAGGACTTATATCCCCAGAATCCACAGTATACATCGATTTGCAATAACATGTCAGAATGCGACAGCGACGTGACATTTCTCCACATGACTGCTCTAATATGCATTACATATGTTCCGTTATACATATTCGAGTATTTTCTTATAAATATTCGCCTCTACTTGAGAACTTGTCTGATCTTAGGACAAACCACTATTATGCTCGTCTTGTGTACACATGCACAGAAAAATAGTTTTTAAATACAAAATAATAGGCTAAAAGCAGGCTCGAGTGAGTGCGCTCTTTTATAAAGGTTTTGCTTTTACGGAAACACCAAGCGTAAAACTTCTTTTCTGATATTTTAGGAAGCTTTTCTTTGCTTTGCTTGCTTTAAAAGTTTTAAAACTTTTCTTTGCCTTAACTTTTATTATTTGCTTGCTTTATTTTGCTTTTCAACAAAGCTTGTAAAACTCTTATTTCTTGCTTGCTTAGAAGTCTGTAAAACTTCTCATAATTTTCTTGCTTGCTTCTTTATCTTGGCGAAAAGTTTGCCAAAACCTTTCCTGAGCCTTTGCTTTAAAAAACTTTTTCATAAAAACGAGACTTTGACTCGTGCGTACTTTGAAAATAAAGCGGGAACTGTAGGCTCAGCCGTTTGCTTTAAAATCACGGGGCTTGGCTCGACCGATCGTTTTGAAATCTAGCGGGAGCACGGGCTCGACCAGTTTCTTTAAAACTCTCCGGAAGCACAGGCGGCCAGAACGATGATTGAATTTTTAAAAGCTGTATATTATGTATAAAACATCAACCATTGGGGCCTATTACAACTTATTGTACCACTGATGAACACGGAAGCCTAGAGCGGCCGTGTCGGTGAAGGACACAGGTCCGCATCACCTTTCCAGGTGAATATGGTGGAATTGACACAGGTCGCCATCACCCGTAATTTAGTTAGAGCTCATAACCACCCATATGCTCACGTACGTGCCACGATCTCCTTTAAATGCATGATGTATGTCTGGTTTGTGATGGCTAAAATGTATGTATGAGATCCCCCAACACCACCATTACACGTCTACGGAATACCTCTGTGGTTTTCTTGCTTAGAACTAGGGAAGGCCTGTTTTTCCTGAGCATTCTTTGTTTGCTTGCTTGCTTGCTCTTTGAAAATGGTTTCTGATTTAAAACCATTTGCTTGCTAACGAAAAAATGATTTAATTATTAAAACCATTTACTTACTTGCTTGCTTGAAAGATGGTTTACAATTTAGAAACCATTTACTTACTTTTCAAAAATGGTTTAACTTCGGAAACCATTTGCTAACTGGCAGAAAAATGGTTTAATTATTGAAAACATTTACTTACTTGCTTGCTTGAAAGATGGTTTGAACTTCAGAAACCATGAAATACCGGTCAAAGCAGTTTATAATAATAATAATAATACCTTTAGTATTTGGAAAATGAAGTTTAGAAACCTTTCGCATAACAACTGTAAAGCTTGGCGATTCATGGCTCGCCTTTGCTTTTAGCCTACGCACTCGATGTATTAGATCACACGCGTCGAAGCCTGACCAAACAATTGCACACTTGGTCTTCTGATTAAAATTACGAAATATGTGGGCCCAGTGGTGACGTATATAGTGGGTCTAGGCCCAAGGACTTTTCAGTATAGTCCCAAAAACACACAAAACATTCTGAAAATTATGTTGATTATCTGAATAAATCCTGAAATTTTAACAGCTGTCAGAAACTTGAGTCTAATTAACTTGATTTGTCCAGAAAATAGTCCCAAAAATTTCCTAAAAATTCCTAAATTTCGATCCCCAAAATTTTGGGAATTTGATTGTAACTCTAAGAATATTTAATGATTATATAGTGCTTTAGAACGAAATAACTAGTAGGAAAATTTCTACCTCTTGAGTTTAATGACGAGATTTTGGTGTCAGCGTGTAGCTCTTTGTCGCGTAGAAGTAACTGCCTTCTTTGGTCAGAAAGTGCGACCACTAGAATAATAGATGCGAGAAAAACTAAAAAATTTGGGTTTTTCGCATATTTACAATTACATGTAAAATCTGTGTTTTAGTACTCGTGCGTAGTCCTCGTCGCGTAGAGCACTTTTCGTGTTTATCGAGTGAAAGTGGGCCAAATTCGATTTTCATAAATGAGAAAAACTATAAGAAGAAGAAAAAAAATCTTTAAAAAAACTTCCTTTCGATCTCTTAAATGCATCTGCTTTGCATCCTTTTCTCTTTTGATGTTTTTGTTTTGTTTTGTTTTTTAATTCTTTATGTGGGACCACGTGTCCGCTTTTCTTTCTTTCTCTGTCCCAGTTTCGACCCCAAAAACAGATTTATTTTGTCCGGCTTCCCAATTTGTTTATCTAAATGAATATTAACATATACTTGATTTTGAGATTTTCTAAATCCGGTTTCGGAGTTTCACTCTGAAGCCCATCGCTAGAAATTAGTAAAATATTAGGCGTCACCGAATTAAGCGAGCACACCTACAGATCCTTAGATTCAGCGAGAAGAACTGCAGAATTTCCGGTCAGTTTTAGATCATCAGAGATCTGGGAATTTTCGAGACCGCGATTATTTTGGCGATTTATTGTTATTATTTTCTTATTTAAACTTCCATTAATTCTGCTGCCCCCCTCACTTTCCTTAATTACCAGAATTGTCATCAAGCATTTAAATATTCTACAATCCAACTTGCAAAATTCTACCGCTTGGCCGTCTACAGCTTAAATTGTGCCTTACATATCCTTTTATTAAATGACAATTGTACCACTGTTTTAAGTACTAAATTAAGTTCCAAAATTTATAATTTCCTAATTTCATCTCCAAATACTCTGATATGACACTTGGTACTCTTATACACCCTACGGTATCATGCTGTACACTCTCTCGGGACGGGGTGTTCTGAGAATTCCTCGATATGAAGATTAAATGCATGGCTAGAAAATGTGTCAACCGTGAGTGGTCCACTATCATCATAAACTTCATGCCTCGCGATTGTCGTGGCAGAGTGGGTCTGTCAGTCCATCGTGATGTGCTCCCACTTCCGTCGGCCACCTCGATGGCTAGGCTAGCCACTGTTGTCTTTTGGTGCTTTCGACCTTAACACTGCGACACGTGAGGCATCGTCGAACAAAGTCCCCAACATGTCCCTTCATCCCGCTCTAGTAGTAATGGCGACAAAGATCTCGGTACATCTTCATTGCCACTGGATGCGCGTAATCAAGAGCTTGATAGAGCTCCCCCAGGATCTCCTCTCTGGACTGTCAGCCCCGGGGAATCCTTTGCACAATCGCCCGATACGATATAGTTAGATATATTTTGGTGAGTATGTTGTGTAGGCCAATGTGACCATTTTTACTCATGTATGGGTCTCATGATATGAGACATACAAGTTTTCCACAGGTTGACTGTAGTCAACGGGACCCCGATGGGGCGTCACATTATATGATTTTATTTTGCTCCGATATTTTTTGTAAAAATATCCTCTGATATTTTCAATATATCTATAAAATCCAAGATGTATCAATGTTTTATCATCATTTTGATCCGTACCATATCTATTTCTTTTAATAAGTATGAAAATTACTTCACATATGACATATGAATAATATATTCAATATCATCTATCCAAGGAAATTAAAAGGAAAAAAAATTAGTCCCTACCAAAACTTTTATAAAGGATGTAGTTAAAGGTCATCCTCCATAAATTAGGGTCATTTAAAACATGAATTAAAATAAAAAATTGTAGTTAACCAATTTTTAATAACAATCTTACTTGTTAGCTTTGGTATTAGCTTCCACAAATAGAAGAAGTAGTTTAAGATCATATGCTTTTGGCCTACACTCAAAGATATCATTTATCATTGATATAAAAGAATTACAGTCATTGTCTCTACAAGTAGATTGCATGTTCACAAGTTTCCCTTTGTATTCTTTTTGACAAATCTTTTGATGCTAAATCCCTTGAGGAATCATTTTGTAACATATGAAAAAACAAGAGCTGACAATATGGGTTAAGCGAATGGAGCGACCATTTCTTTGACTTTTAGAGGATTGAGGCATTTTGTAAAATTTAAGACGAATAAACCGGGGCGGATTGGCGAGCCCTTTGACTCATTGGCCCATGTGGGTCTTATGCAGGTTGACCAGATTAGCTCGATTAGCTCGAAATCTTTATTTAATTTTTAAGTAGCTACCTTAATAATTTAGATTTTCAGTTCATACTGAAATTCAATATTTTGACTCTTAACATGGAATCAAATATATGCTTTTATAGCATAGGGGCTTTAAAAATAATAATTATTATGTTATATGATTAATATATTAAACTTTGTTGTTTTAACTATTTTCTTTTTAATTTTTAAATGTATACTTTTAATATAATTTAATATTTAAAAAATATTGTATGAAAAATTACAGAATGCATTTGAATTAAATAAATTACAATTTTAATATTGAATATATTTTCATTTATCTCATTAATGATATTTTAAATATTTACAATTTCATTTTTGTATTTCTCTCTTACATTTTATTTAATCATATATGTTTTTTTTTATAAAAATGAAGTTGTGATAGTTTATAAATTAAATTAAATTAAATTTTATTGTTATTTTAAAAATAATTAAGCAAAATCATACACTTATTTCTTTCCTAATATGGTTATATGTTCTACTAAGATGAATTTTCAAAACAAATAGGATATTTTATTATTATATAGATGTATTTTTGGGAAAAAAAGTTTTATTCTAAATATAAAAAAATATATTTTTATTCTAAATATAAATGATATTTATGTTGTTTTTTTTTTTTTTACAACTAAACACTTTGTTACAATGTGGTTAAAACTATCCACTGAACTGGACGAATCCCTCACTAAGATGACTATATTTTGAAACTTTGAGACAACATTGAGGTAGGCATGTGGACTATGTTGTTAACATTCTAAAAATTTAATTAATAGATGAAGATTATTTCGACCAATATCGAGGATATACGTATTTAATGTGGAGTACAGCGTATTGTGTGGATATAATGAGGAAGAAGATTCTGACATATGAGATTTCATGTAATCTCTTTGAAGTTGTTTTGAGAGATGTTATTAAGTTGGTATTACTTTATTTGTTTTGGTACTATTTTTATTTTATTTGAAGAATAATGTAATCAGTAAAAATTAATATTTTAAAACATTTTTGAGGTTTTTGGCAGTTTGACGCAATCATGAGTTGGCGTCAAGACCACAATTCTGATTCCTATGAATAGTAAATTTCGTTTTTCGTCGATTAGGTATTTGACTGAAGCTTGATCGAATGAATAATAATTTTAAAGCAAACTGAAAATAAAAAAAAAATGTTTATAATAATGTATTGAGTCGAAGAATGCAGGGAAATAGATTAAAAAACGAAATTATGTTAAGGGGTGAAAATGCAATTTTGAAAATGACAAAAACGGTAATTTACTCTGAGAAAAATATGAAATTTTCTAGATCTCGGATGATGAAACGGATTTCTGAGTGAATTCGTCTCATGAAATCTAATTTTAAGTCAAAATTTCATTTGAATTCCAAGGCAGTCGGATTTTCCACGAAATTCGAGCGTGAGCGTCAGTGGACAGAAACGAGATTTTTAGAAAAATCCCGAAAAATGTCAAATATTTAAAGAATTTCCATTTAAGATAGATGGAACTGAAATCGGGACGAAATAAATTATTTCGGGATGAAAACGGACCAAAGGAAACGTGACATGTGGTGCGACGTGAGCCACATGTCTCATGTATAAATAGCCTAAAAAAATCTAAAGCTCTCATTTTTTCTCTAATCCAAACCGTAGAGAGAGAGAGTAAGAGAGAGAGAGAGAGAGAAAGCCAAGCTTCTCTCTTCGATTCACGGGATTCGTTGGTGGAACTAAACGTCAGAATTAGAAGTTGATCTACGCGGCGTGAGCTATGCGTGGGTACCGAATCTGGGTGCGCCAAGGTCAAGTTTGGGTTTTCACGGAAATTGAGAAAAGGCGTGTCGAAATCGCATTTGAGGTAGGATTTTCTTCTATAGTTAATTCGGTCGAGGGCATGGGTGTATTAAAGGAGATGCTGTCAGTTTTTCCTCGACCACATGAGCGTATTTTGGCCATAACTTGGCCATCACTCATCCGAATTGAGTGATTCAAATTGCTACGTATACTAGACTGATAGGAAAACAATCCACATTGAAATAGGTCAATCCAAATTCGGACCCATTTGGACTCAAAAATGCATTCAAAGTGGTATGTTCAAACGATTTTGTGTTTTTACGACTCCATGGCCCGTATTTTGGCCATAACAGCGTAACAATCAAAATTAGTGATTCAAATTGATAAATACCTAAGTGACAGAATAATCCTCATTGAAATAGGTCAATCCAAATTCCGACCCATTGGGACTTGAAATTCATTGAAAATTTTGACACACTAATTCACGGGGGGACACAATGGTGTGGCCTCTCATTTGAAGGCAGTAACTGTCGATCCGAACTCCGTTTTGGGTGTTCTTGGACTCTATGGAAAGCCCATTGAGTCAAGATTCGGCCATATTCCTTTAGAGGACAGTGAACAGAACGTGACTTAAATTTATAGGTAACAAGTGTCGGGTTGCTTGGTTAGGTCGATATGAATAACCAGGTTTTAGCATGACCATTTCATGGCATGTATTTATCCAGGCTATTGTATGGGGCGATGGTACCATGAGTTAGTATAAGAAAATCATGAGAACAAGAGGTTGAGTTCAATTGATTTTGTCGATTGGAAGTGATTAAATGCTTAGAGTACAGCTGGAAAGTATAATATAGTTAATGGTTTAATTAGACAAGATTAAGAGTATGGATGTTAATGGATTTTATGGATAATGTGACTTGTAGGAGGGAAGGTGATAAGGACAAGGGTGGAGAGTGGAAGTTTGTTAAAGAGGAAAGAAAAAGGGCTTAAATAAGCGAGGTGAGGAAAATGTAAATGTTTATGGAACTATATATATATATATATATATATATATATATATATATATATATATATATATATATATATATATATATATATATACTGCTCTCTTCTCTATATATATATATATATATTAATACTTTACCAATGTATATGTTTTCATATCTATGTTATAAATGTTCAAATGAAAAAAAAATGTGGTTTCTTGACTTTAAATTATGTTGAGGAAATATGAAATGATTATGGTTTCCATAGTTTTATAAAGTATGATTTGTGGTTTCCATATGAAATGAGAAATGTTTATGAATGTATATTTTATATATACATGTTTATGTGACAATGTTTGAATGGTTACCCTATGTTACAAAAGATAAAGTTTAAAGGAAAGTGAGCTAAAGAAGCCCTTTCTGCGTGCATGAGTACATGGGAAAGAGTTGGTTACATAGAGGAAGGGAAGAAGTGATGCATATTACCTTCTGCGTATAAATCTGAAAAGTTTACCAACGCATAATGTGATTTATTCCATAGTGCAATGGTATTTAAAAGAAAGGCATGATTTATTGGAGGTTCCTTTTTGGGCCATCGGTGAATCGTAAGACTGTTTCCTCGAAGGTTCTTTCATGGACTAACGGTGGTTGACGGTATGCGAGTTCCATTGGATATGACGGATTCAAAAAGGAAAAGAAAGTATATTGAAAATATATGTTGATACAATTGTTTTACACATTGTATTTGAACTATAAGGAAAAGAAAGTAAAGTAAATGTTTATAGAAATGAGGTCTCTATACAATTGTTTTACACGTTGTATTTGAATGAAGAAAGAATGCAAAGTCGATGTTTATGATAGAGATCTCTATACAATTGTTTTACACATAGTATTTGAACTATATGCGGAAACATTATTTTTCTATGAGCTGTACTCTCCTTTGAGCTCCTTTAGCTCACCATTTTCCAAATGTTTATAAATGTTTTCGGGGGCGGGCGACGTGAGTTCGGGAGCATCCTCGGACGGTGACTCTCATACGTGATGACCACCTTTTGACAATGTATAGTTTTGTTGTAAATAACTACTTTTTATTTTGTAATGTATATAAGTTTTAAAAGATTGTTTTATATATATATATATATATATATATATATATATATATAGTGTTTGAAAATGATTTTAAGTTTGATTTGAAAATTGGTTGTGGTGGACTTGATGTCCCCATTGTTGGATATGGAGTAAATTAATTCATTTTTTATTAAGGTGTTAGGGTGGGACATGTCCAGAAAAAACGGAGAAACTACGCGATTTTCTATAAAGGTTTAATAATTTAAAAAAATAAAAAATTTGTTCCACCATGTTTCATAAGAATTTAATGGAAAATGTAACTATAAATAGGTTTTGCTCACGGATTCACTTTTAAAAGGTTTAAAAGAAATGAAAGGTTTTTCAAGTAGTAGGAGTCTTAGGGAGGTCCCAGGAGTTAGGAAAGGAGCTTGGGGTTGGGTCCTGCTCGGTTGTAGCGGTCTGATCGGCGTTGCTTAGAATAGAAATTGGCTAGATTAGCCTTTGTTTAGCCTGACAGGAATGGTGCTCGAAATGGGTTGGTCTAGCCCATTTACTAGCTTTAGAAAAAACATGTTAGATCATTTTGAAGTACTTAAAATACTGCACGTGATAAGCACATGTTTTGCACCTTGTTTGAGGCTCCGTGATACAGTGTTTTGTTATTTTCCTTAATTTCATTGGAACAAATATTTTTCAATTACAAACCACTTTTGGTATCTAATTTTGATAGCCTTTTGAAGGCTTTGACAACTATTGAATCATCATTATTAAGAATGGTTAAAGATTGTACTAGGTACAACAATTGGCCTTTAGGTCCCAAAAAAATTGGGTGACTACCAATATTTGGTAATTTAGTGTTCCTACATATGAGGAAAAAATTATGATCAACTGAAACATAAATTAATAATCCTACTTGTTAGCTTCGGTATTAGCATCTACAAATAGAAGATCGTATGTTAAATGTTTTATAGATTTTCTCTTCAACAACGTCTTTCTCATTCTTAGCAAGGTAATAGAGGTCTCAGAATCCATCCCTGCACAATTTTGAACATATATCAAAAATCAATATTTTTAAATGTTTAAAAGTCAAAACGACAAAAATATGAAATTCTTCTCACCCAAGGAAGAATTTGTAAAAAATCCTTCATGATATTACCCTTCCTCACCAAATGATTGCCCTTCAACCATTTTGTAAACATAGTATCAAAATGTTCATATACCAACAAGGCGTATTTGGAATTGGTGCGATGCTATAATATATGAGAAAATATGTCTCAATCTAACTACTCTTGCCGCGGATAGTTATCACATGACGATCTTGTCCATTTCCTATATTAAAGTCCCTAACTGGTTTTTTAAATAGAAAAAGAATAAATATATTCTAGGAAACATCATTACTAATGTCAAAGACATAAGCATAACCATGGTTTAATATGAAAAAACTAAAAAATGAACCAAATTTATCAAAAAATTAAATTATCATTTTTTCATCAAGGATTAAACACCATGTCAAATGAGTTTTATAGAGCCAAATTAATGGATATTGTAAAAGCTAAAGAAGAAGCATTATAGTTTCCACATCATCAAAACTCTAAGAATTTAGGATAAATGACCTCTAGGATCGATGATATGGTGATGGTAGTAGGAAAGGTCCAATATACTATAATAATTAAAAATAATATTAATTAGTTTTGACTTTGGAATTTAGACGAAATGAGTCTTGATTTTAAATAATTTTTTTTTTCTCTAAACAAAAAAAAGAGAGAATTGAGATAATAATATGGAAAAAATAGTTAACTCTAACGAATTACATAATTAATATGCAACGAAATATAAAATATGGAAATATAGATACAAAGTTTATATCTAATATCAATACGCATATGGAATGAGTTAATAATGAGCATGAGCCGATATTATAAAGTGGTAAATGTGATAATAACAATACATTGTAATAAGAAGGGCAATTCATGGTAATATTAATGATTTGCAAATTACTTACGACTATTAATTTGTCATAAGATGTTTATTAAGAATATTAAAAAGAAAGTTGCAAATCTATGTAAAAATTATTTGTTAACAAAAGGTAGCTAACAATAATATACAAATTAAGCAAATAATAGCATGAAACAAATTTATATGGTGATTAATAATAATGACAATAAATACGACACAGGAATAATGACATCAAAATCTTGAAAAAAAATTAATAAAGAAATGTGAAATTTGAACTACATTAAAAAATTAAAGAAATCTAAACTTGCAAAAGACATGGAACGATGTTTTAAAAAAATGGTCCGTCGATCGGTCGGCCGTACTAGTTTGACTGTCGACTGACCGCATTTTCGGTTTAGTTCACCTTGTTGAACCATCTTGCCAATGAACCGTTTGAACCGATGGTTCAGTCGGCAAACCAAATGAATTTGATGGTTCCTTTCAAACCATGTGGTCCTTTGCCATCATTTAAAACATTGATTAGAATAAAAAATTATAGTTAACCATTTTTTAATTAATAATCATACTTGTTAGTTTCGGTATTAGCTTTAACAAATAGAAGAAATAGTTTAAGATTGTATGCTAAATGTTTCATGGAATTTCCCTTCAACAAAGTCTTTCTCATTCTCACCAAGGTAAAGGAAGCCTCTGAATACATCACTGCACAATTTTAAACATATACCAAAATTCAATATTTTTAAATGTTTAAAACTTCGAAAGCGGCAAAGAATATCTGAGTCTTGCCCGTGAAAAATTTGTAAAAAATAATTCATTAGATTACTCTTCTTCACGAACTCATTGCCCTTCAACCATTTTATAAACGTGGTATTAAAATGTTCATAAGCGGCTCAAGGTTGAGTTTTCCTTTCCCCCTATGTAATGCTTCATTATATTTTCAAGATGCATTCAGAATCCAATTCGATGCTACAGCATATGAGAAAATATAGTCCCTATCCCGAACTTCTCTTGCACGGATAGTCAACATAGGACCAGTCTGGTCCATCTACATCTTATTAAAGTCCCTCATCTTCTTTTTAGATACTCGGCAATCTTGGGTAAGTGTATATACATGTGACATAAAAAACCATGTTAGTTCATTTTGAAGTATTATTGCAAAATATGTTAATTCCTTTAAGATGAACTTCACTCATCAAATTACAAAAAAAAAGGAAAAGTGGTAAATGTGATAATAAGAATACATGGTAATAAGATAAGAGAAGAAATTTATAAGTAATATGTGGTTGCAAATTAGTATGACCTTACAGTGTCAATGATCTATTCTAGCATAAAATTATGTTCAATAATATACAAATTAGGCAGAATAATAATAGGATACAAATTTATATATTTGTTAATGTGTGTGATAAATATGACCTGGCGAAACTAGGGGGTGACAAAAAATAACAAATAGAACATACAGCAAATCAAATGAGACATAAAATAAAGTGTGAATCAGTGGATTATTTTGGTTTTTTGTTTATGAAATCTTCAGTTTTGATTTAGGTTCAATAGCGCGCCTGGCAGCGAATAAACCACTCCCATAAATCCCATTTATTACTTAACGGCTGAAATTTAATGGCCCGGCCCGTATTAACTTCTTTGGCTTCATTATACAAATTTTTCCTTTTCTCAACTTATGATTTTGTAATGTCTCGGAAGCATATCGGCTGCAAAAAGGACATATTCCAAATCCTGTAAACACAATTTACACTTTTCTAGATATGGCAACTAGCAACATTCTTCCAAAAGAGCCTCAAGCTCAACACATTTTCGCAAACCTACACTATGTACATACATATGCTCCATTATATAAATTCAAAGTATTTTCTTACAAAAGATTATTAATAACGACTGCGATACAAAAGTCGGAGAATCTAATATGCTCGGCGTCGGAGTGCACATGCCTAGAAAATAGTTTTAAAATAGGAAAATAATGAGCTAAACGAGCTCGGTGAGTGTATGCTTTATAAAAGGTTTGCTTTTTTTGAAAACATCTCAAAACTGTAAAACTTTCTTTTACAAGGTATTTTCCAGAAGCCTTGCTTGCTTACTTTGCTTTGCTTTTCTTTGAAAGTTTCTAAAAACTTTTCATAACTTCTTGCTTGCTTTAAAAGTTTCTAAAACTTTTCTCAAATCTCTTGCTTGCTTGCTTTACCTTGCTTTGCTTTAAAAGTTTCTAAAAACTTTTCATAACTTCTTCCTTACTTTAAAAGTTTCTAAAACTTTTCATAATTTCTTGCTTGCTTTAAAAGTTTCTAAAACTTTTCATAAATCTCTTGCTTTAAAAAGTTTCTAAAACTTTTTATAAACACGGGAGCACAGGCTAATGGGTTTGCTTTAAAATAAACGGGAGCATGCTGGGCTCGACCATTGCTAAAATAAAAACGGAGTCTAAGCTCGACCGTTTTGCTTTAAAATAACCAGGAGCTGCTCAGTAGGTTGTTTAAAATAAAGGGAACTGAGCTCAGTTTGCTTTAAAATAAACACGGGAGCACAGGCTCGGCCAGGTGCACCGATGGTTGATTTCAAAATTGTATAAAGAACATGCTTATAAATCATGACGCTGGGGCCTTTCTGCTTCTTTGTACCACTAGTGAACACGGGAGCCTAGGCATCGATCGTGCGGTGGAAGGACCTGGGTCCACATCACCTAGGTGGAAGAATGGCTCGATTCCTTACTAAAAATTAAAATATGGTGGAGATGACTTGGGTCTCCATCACCATAATTTGAATTAACACGTTAACCTATATGCTCCAGTATGTGAGGTCTCACCTACAAATATGATGCATGACCTAAGTTTCTTGAGCAGGCAAATTCTAAATATGAATGATATCCTAACACCAGGTGCGATAGAATACCCTACTCGACCGGTATGCTTGCTTAAAATTAAGTTTAATTAGGTGTTTATTTTGAAAATATTCGTGTTGCTTGCTTGCTTAAAACATGGTTTAATAATTCAAAACCATTGTTTGCTTTAAATATGGTTTGATAATTCAAGAGCCATTTGCGCTTACTAAAACTCATTTGCTTGCTTTTTAAAAAGTATGGTTGAATAAATCAAAACCATTACTTATTCACTTTTTCTACGCATATGGTGTAAAATCAAAACCATTTCTTGCTTACTAAACTCATTGCTTGCTTTTCAAATATGGTTTACAATCAAAACCATTAAATACCAGTGTAAAACAGTTTATAATAATAATACACTAGTATTTGAAAAATTAGGTTTAGAACACTCACCTTTTTGCTTACTAAATTTGAGCACGACTCCAAAACTATCCCGCCTTTGCTTTTAGCCTACACACTCAAACAAATCTGTGAGGCATTAATCCCCTCGTGCTTTGTGTCTGCGCACTTCATAGTGCTTTAGTAACTAGCATTTATTGCACTCGAGGAATGTCTGCGACCCATTTTGAGCGGCTGAGGTATATTCACGTTTTCATTGAGTTCCAATCTTCTTTGAACCTCTCTTAATCATGTAGTAAGGTTCCTATACTAATGGTGTATGAATTTGGGCTTAAATGTGCAAAACTACAAAATCTGGGCATTTTGGACCTTTGTGAGTGCAGGTACCACTCTTGTTTGAATCAGGTACCATGCATTACGTATGGTGAATGCAGGGTGCCACTTGTATCTTAATCTGATGCAGGTGGGATTACATTGAGTCACAGGGTACCACCTGATCAGTTTGCTAAGAAATGCTGATTTTGCATCTTTTGGTACCAATTCTCTTCATACAACTTCTCCATTTCATAATACCTCAAAAACCACATGGAATGTAACTCAAAACAACTCCACAACACTTGAATTGGTCCTTTGGAACTTCATAAAACCAAACCCTAGGTGAAAATCCAAGAATTCAACCCGGGGTACCAATTCTAAAATACATAATAATTTTGATGGATTCCATGTTTATTTTATACCAACTAGGGTTTTACCCACATAACCTCAACAAATCTAGGGTTTGGGTGATCTCTTCCACAAAACCCTAGAAAAGGAGCAACTAATCTCCATGGAAAATTCATACCAAAAACCCTAGACATCCAAAAACCCAAATTACACATGATTCCATACCTGAATTTCTTCCCTTTCTTCTCCTTCTCCTTCTTCCTCTTCTTCCTCTTCTCTTCCTTGCTCTATTCTCTCTTCTCCAAACGTGGAGCGCTAGCAAAATGAGACCAAATGAGATTTTTGTTTGTCTCATCCCCTATTTATAGTCTCAACTTTCCTTAATTGAAATTAAGTCCTCCATCTCTCAACAATTTTACTTCAACTTTTGTTATTTTTATTTCGGCATACTATCTTCTTTGATTATGCCCTTCATGTCCCATTTGATCAATTACGATTTTACCCTTGTTCTAGTACCACATTCCGGGTTCATAAATTTATCATTTCACAATTTCATCCTTAATAACAACTCCCAAAACTATTACAATGACACTTAGTGCTCATGTGTGCCCCTACGATTGCACAATGCAGTACGCTTCTCGGGACGAATTACAGGTTCGGTTCTGAAAATATAAAAGCGTAGTTTTAGTTTAACCAAGCGAATAATAAAAAATATATATTTAAAATAGGTTTAACATATCGTACTTTTACTTTTTTCTTCAAACGACTTTTACTATTTCCTCTAAACCAAAGCATATAGGCTATGGTTTCTTTGGATTAGTTTCTTTTTCTACTAAAGTTGTTAAAACATGTGGTTGATTAAAAACCATGATTAAATTGTGAATGTATTATAAATGCACCAGTGTCATGGGATTGCAAATGAATATAGTGTATTCATTTTTTCTTTGTTTTTTTTATTGTATTTATAATAATTATTGTAATTTGAACTCGATTATAGAATTGAAAAATTATTTTTTAATTATGGTTTACCGAAAAACTGATATATGGTTAACCGAACAAATGGCTAATTGAAGATTTGGTTAACCATATTAATGGTTCGTGTGGCGCCCGAGCCGGGGTATGCATTGACTCCAGTCAACCTCCCCGGAATTCTATCGTCTTGTATCACGATCGCATCTGATAAAAATGGCCTCTTGGGCCCATAAACCCAATACTCACAAAATAAATATATCACAACTATATTCCAATAGTCCAAGAGTTATACATTTCTCTTAATACAAATACATATTAAAATTTAACATTTTTTAATACATATTATCAAAAAACCATCAAACCACCAAACAGCTTTCTTCATTGAAATACAAGATGAGTCGTTTCTAAATGCATCCACATTGCACGAAATAATATATTCCTCGACGGTGAGCTATCGTCCGATGGTGGAATCACCACAAATGGGTTACTCAACTTTAAGTGCGTATCTGATGCTCGATTTAAACACACACTCAAGTAAATACATGATCTGCTTGAATGTCTACATGCCCATTCCATGTCTCTCGAGTCCTCAGACTCACTCACACTTGCCTAAGCCATGTAGAGAAAATAATCATTTTCAAAACAAAGCTTGTTGTTCTTGAAAATATACAAAGTGTTGAGGTAAAAATATGGGACTACCCTCGGGGCGGGTGGTTTAGTGAGGCACAGAAGCGATCGTAGTCTGTCAGAATGATCACATTTGGCCCATCTCCCATTGATTCTCTGGAAGGAAATCATCATAGTGAAATTCCTTTGCCCAGCCATGTTCGTTTCGAGAAAATTCATGTCATGCACTAACACACAATCTCTAGGTTACCTTTGCATATGAAAATGCATTATGCCATTTCCAAAACTATTTATCTGATATATTAATTATGACATTACCAAATTGCAATTCACCATGTAATTAAAGCAATATGGATCGGCAACACCCAAATTAGCTCATGGCAATTCACAATTTCATCTCCAACAACATGCTACTTGAATTATATTAGTATAATTGGGTAAATGTAATTTATCTCCAATGGCATACAATTATTTTCCATATAATTGAGCAAATCATAATTTTATCTCCAATGGCCTATACACACAATTATATTCCATATAATTGTGACCTTATGTTAACACATCAAGCTTTCATAAACACCCCCGAACAGCCTACACAGTGCGGATTTGTCCAAATGAGCTCAATTTGAAAATTTCCGCATACGTTAAGATTTGGGGCCAGAGTCGGCTTGGCCCCTCACGCCTCAAACCAACCTGAGCATTTACAAAACACTTAAACAAGGGTAAAACAAGTAGGATGAAACCACTGCCTCACGAGTTTGTCCAAAAATCAAACTTTTTGGTGTCCACGTGTAGCTCTCATCACGTAGATCAATTTTACCTTCAACCAGAAGCCAATCAAATGATCCGTTCGTAGATCACGAAAAAGAAATTAAGAGAGAAAAATAAAAATTTAATTCCTCTCCCCGCTGAGGCCTCTCCCCCGTCTGACGCTCTCCCCCTCTTTTGTTTTGTTTTTTTTTTTCATTTTATGCTTATTATAATATTATTATATTATTATTATTATTATATGAATACATAGGTTATATTATCTCATTCGAGTCCATTTTTTGCCCCGAAAATTTTTATTTCTTTTTAGTTCAATTCTTTTAAATGAACTTTAACTCACGCCATTTTCTGACTTTTGAGATTTTCATAAAAATTGTAAAACCCGTGAAAATTTTAATTTTCTGAAAAAGGGTAAAATGATAATTTCGGTAAAAATCCAGAATTTTTCTAGGTCTCGGATAATGAAAGCAGGACTTCAGTTGGAATGTCCCCGAAATCTAGCTACCATGTCAGATTTCGTGGTCTGAAGACAGTTAGAATTCTGCGTATTTCGAGGCAATTGGACAAATAGGTAAATGACAATTGGCATGGGATCCCACCACATGGATGCATGCAAATAGGCTACGTGTCTAAGGAAAGTAGTCTTGCATGAGGGGTAAAATGCTAGTGGATGCTAGGTGTGCTTTGAATGGAAGCTTGCATGAGGTAGTGGGAAGGAATGTGGAGTTAGGAGACAAGTGGAAAGGAAGGTGTCAAGAGGCTTAGGAGGAACATGCTCTCTAAATGGGAGGAAAGACTGATCGGTGGGGAGAAAAGGGAGTGACAGAGGGAGCTCCACTTCTCTCTAAATTTCGACCGATCGGATGACGAGTTTCAGCGGAGCAGAGGAAGAGTTCAACCTTACGACAAGGGCTTATAGAAGCCTTGGGTTGAAGGGTTTGACAAAAACTCAAAGGTAGGATTTTCTCCTACTTTGGTTGCTTTCTACCTAAGGGTTGTGTGGTGGTTGTGTTGCCCCTACGAGAATGTTAGTTGTATTTGCACCATGAGGAAGGTACGCCACATTGAGGTAGCATACACAAACCGGACTTTGGAACTGATTTTGGATAGGAAAGAAAGAAATGGAATGAGGTAGTGGGTCCTTCTGATAAATTGTAGCCTCATCAATGAAATTGATGTTATGGCTTTAATTTCTCGATTTGGACCTCTGTAGACTAAGTTGTAATCCCTTTTGCGATGTCAGTCAGCTAAATCTGGTCAGGTCAGTTTTGCCAATTGGGTCAACTTCATGGGACCTTAAAACAGGTTTTGGGTCAGAAATAAAAGGAATCTGGAAGTGAATCCTTCTGATAAGTGTAGCCCCATCAATGAACTTGATGTTAGGCTTTTGAATTTCTCAATTTTGGACTCATGAACCAAGTTATGGTCTTTTTACTCCCAAAAACGGTCAAATGGGTGAGGTGCGTCAAACAAGGGTGCGTCAAGCGGTGGGCGTGAGCAGTGTCGTCGAGAGAAATTAGATCAAGCGGTGGGCGTGAGCGGTGTCGTCAAGAGGGGGTAGTCAAGCGGTGGGCGTGGTAGTGTCGTCCAACCAAAAGTGCCGTCAAGCATTGGGCGTAGCGGTGTCGTCCCGGTAGGGGTAAAACCAAGCGGTATGGTGAAGCGTTGGTCGTCAGTGGTCGTCGAAAGAGTGTCGAACGAGAAAGTGCGTCAAGCGGTGTCGATGAGCGGTCGCGCGCGATGGTCGACTCGTCAAAGGCGGCTAGCGCGCGACCTCCAACCGGAAGGTCATATCTCCTTAGATTTACGAACTTCCGGTTAGGTGTTCTTGGACTCTATGGAAAGCCCATTGAGTCAGAATACATTGTATGCCTGAGGGAGATGAAGATGTCATACCGAGGTGTTGGACCGAGCTCGTCGCCTTCAGTGCAGCTCGTCGATTCGAGTCAGCTCGTCAAGGCCGACTACGGCGTGACCTCCAACCGGAAGGTGTATCTCCTTCGTTGAACTCGGGTTGGGTGTTCTTGGACTTCATGGAAAGCCCATTGAGTAAGCTTTCAACGGGACCACTGGGAAGGGCAGTGGGTGTTGGAGCCGGCAAAATGGCCGTCCGGCCAAAAGTGGTGGGCTGCCGGGTAGACAGTTAGTCATGCGTGACCTCAACCGGAAGAGTCATAACTTCCTCGTCGAACTTCAGGTCGGGTGTTCGCTGACTCTATGGAAAGCCCAGCTAGTGGTGCAGCCATGTTCCTGTGAGGACATTGTCAATCAGGCATGGTGCTAGTCAGTTAAGTGGTGTGTTATGGCTTTTACCAGTTTATAACATGCGACTTGTAATTTGACATGTTGATATGTGTTGGCACACATGGCAGGAGTTGATAACATGCAGTGTGGAATATGACATGTTGATATATGCTGTATGACATTTCAACAGGCATGCTAAATCTTAAATACGAAGCATGGATAATATGCATGAATATGTGTGCATGGGTGATTATGTATATGCAACTGGCATGATAGCATTTGCATGTGCACGAAGACATCGCATGACATGGGTGTGAGTGCATGGTGGATGAAGCCTTCAGGTTGAGTGTCATGGTACGGTTATGAATTAGCGTGTACGGTGCGGTTGATGGACTGGGTAATGGAGACGAAAATAGAGATAGTCGACGGTTTTGAAAGCCCAGGGAAATAAATATAGGGTGTGTTTGGGCATAGCAAGATGGGGTAGATCCCCCGGGGTAGAAAGACGAATTTTATTCACGATTAGACATGGTTGATGAGATGTTAAAAATGTTGGAGCAATGCAGCGGCATCGGCGGTGAAAGCTTAGAAAAAATCAGTGGCCCACGAAATACATAAACACCTTGATATGACAAATCAAATGTGCATTGGAGGCCTTTCGATGGGTTACAAAGTTTTTAAAAAGAAAACAAAAGTTCTTGTTTGGATAAAAGGTCATTGGTGGAACAAAATGACGGTTGGTATTCACACTTGCTTTAGGTAGGTGTGAAGTCGGTGAGTGACTCGGGGTATGGGCATGAGGTTGATTCGCATTGACATTCATGTAGGCATCTTACTTGAATGTTTCTATGCAATCATTGCATGTATAGGTGGGTAGCTTATGTGGAGATTATTACTGCAGGCTTTGCTCTTAGTCGTGGGATTTGCTAGGTACCTGAGAGAGCGGTGCTCCTCGGCGTGATAGAAGGAGGTCGGGTTGTGGCCTTCATTGGTGTTACATAAAATATATTAGAACAATATAGTTTCATATATTTTGGGTATGTAAAAAGAAGTGATGAACTTTCTTGTATGAAAAAAAAAAATGACCCCGAAAATTTGGGCGTCTGACAGTATCGAGCTTGGGTATCTGAATACCTAGGGCTCGGTGGGGGCATGGGTTTAATTTATCTTTTGTTGATGGGAACGTCACAACTTGGTATAGTTGGGTGTTTGAGCTTGAATTCTGATTATTTAGTGGAGATTGGATGTCAATGTAGTTGGGTATCAAGGTCTAGGTAGGAGGTTACCTTGGTGTCCACGGGACAGGATTAGATCACAGCATGCATTGTTTGTTTTCTTCTCTCTTCTTTGATTGTATGTGTGTGGTTGGTGTTACAAATTGTGTGAATTATATACATGATAGATGTATGTGGAAAACAAAGGAGCACTTGGGGTTTGGAAAACATAACTAATTGTAGATTTAATAACTCTTGCCATTTGACGTATGTGGTGTGGTCGTCGAGGCATAGAGGCATACAGGTGCAGTCGAGGGCACATTTTTTGATCAGGAGGCCTTCATAGGAGCCGCCGGGTGCTGCGATATGCCACCTGGGCTGATGCAGCTGGGGTCGGAGGGTGCGTGGCTCCAGGAGGTTCAGGCACATCACCTCAAACGTTCACGAGGAGGAGGGACCGATGTTAGCCGACCATTAGGATTCCGTCGATTGGAAGAAGAGATTCTCAGGGCAATGGAGATCACCTCACGTACTACTCGGATTACGTTGGCTACATTCCGGCGAGGTGAGTCGAGATGGTGGAATTGGGTCACGACTTCTAGGGGCCCAGGAGACTATGTCAGCGGGGATGATTTTAGTAGGCTATTCATGGGAAATATTTTCGGCTTAGCTGAACATGCGAGCAAGAGGTTCATGAGCTGAGACAAGGTATGGCGCATGCTGGTCGTGCGGATTCCACGAGTTAGCGCGTTTCGGGGGATGTATGTGTGACCGAGTCGGGAGGAGTTTGAGGATGGGTTGAAGTTGTCCATCAGGAACCAGATGTAGGAGCATAACCTGAAGACATGGGCTCGATGGTCGGTCTGACCTTGATCATTGAGCGAGATAGAAAACGCCGCGGAGCAGCATCAGGAATCTCTCTGCGGTCTTCGCGTGAAGGAAGGAGTCACTCTTCTTCTAGTTCGGGAAAGAAGTTGAAGGCTTCCGGTTCCACGAGGTTTGAGGCGCGGCCGCACGGGGCAAAGGGCGGTCTAGGGTTCTTAGTCGGAGAAGTCGGCGGGACCCGATGACGTATTTCTATTGCCGTCGGCTGGGCATATGAAGCGGGATTGCCGCGAGGCATGGATCTCGGGGTTTTGGATCGCGCGGTCCAGTCATCGGTGGGACGGCGCGGACCTGATTGTTCCACCAACCCCGGTGTGGTCGAACCGATGTCAGTCCCGGGGTGTTATGCAGGCACCTCCCTTTGCCTGAGACGGACGGAGAGGTCGGGGCATGGAGTCGAGGCCCAGGGACGGGGCTGGTGCAGGACACCGAGGGGTTCGAGGGACGTGTGCGCCATCGCTGCCAGGCGGGCCGGCGAGATCCCGGTCGGTGTATACAGGGTATGTTTCTGTTATCTCGCCTATGGGCAAGGGTATTATTTGATTCGGGTGCATCGCATTCATTCATCGTTGCATCAGTTGTGATAGAGTTGGGCTTAAAGGTTGAGGCCTTGGAGGAGCCACAGTGTATGTGAGTTCTCACAGGGATTAGAGGCTGGATAGGGATGATTTATCCGAGGATTGCGAGTTAGAGATCTACGAGTTCTCTCACTAGTGGACACGGTCGTGGACATGTCGAGTTTGACGTCATCCTTGGGGTGGATTGGGTGACGGCCTAGAGTTGTCATCGATTGAGGCGTAGGAGGATTCTGCGCTTTACACGGGACCCAGTACTTGTGTTGTGTTTTGAGGGGAGATGAAACGTAAATTTAACCCCGAGCCCGATTAATACAGTCGGTCTTTCGAGACGGTTAGAGTTGGCTAGCAAAAGCCTTACCTTGGGGAAGAGAGTGAGACCGGGACAGCGATGCCTCGAGTGGTCGGTGAGTATGCGGATGTTTTTCGGATGAGCTGCCGAGGTTTGCCTCGCGAGAGGATGTAAACCACGTGATGAGCTACGCCTTTGTGCGTACGCTGCCATCTGTGACTCGCATAGGATGGCCCGAGTTGAGGATTACGGGAACTTCGAGGTCCGGATCTGAGGAGTTATTGGTGAAAAGTTTATTAGACGAGCACCTCACCATGGGCGCTGGTCTGTGAGAACAAGACCGCCAGTTTGTGCATTGGGATTATCGCAGGTTGAACGGGGTTCTGATCAAGAATAAGTACCCTTCACGGAGTGATGAATTGTTTGATCCCGATTGAGAGGAAGCGCGAGTCTACTCTAAGATAGACCTTACCGCGCCTTTGGTTACCATCGTTTGAGGAGTTAGAGGCTCTGAATATCCCTAAAACGGCATTGGACCACGCTAAGGCACTATGAGTTCTGATGATGCCCTTGGTTGGCGAAGTCGCCAGCGTATTCATGGATCTCATGCATAGGATATTCCAACCCTATTTGGATCGAGTTTATGGCGTAGTCTTTGTGGTGACGTCGCGATCTCCGGTCGGAGTGGGAGCATGCATTATCGCGAGGATCGTTCTGAGTTGTTGGGAGACCATCGGTATACATGAGGATCCGATGAGTCGCGGTTACGGCGCGAGGTCAGATTTTGGGACGCGTGGTGTCGACCTCGGGAAGTGTCGATCGACCAGGAGAAGGTCGAGCGGTGATGGGTTGGAAGAGGCGAAGTCAGTCTTGAATCATTAATTTCTTGGGATTGGTTGGGTATTACGGGTTCATAGAGGATTTCTGATTGGCGGCACCTATGACTAGGTTGACCTTCGGAAGGAGAGTCGAGGATTTGATTGGGATGGCCGTGCGAGGAGGCATTCCGAGGAGTTGAAGAGGGGCACCGCCGGCTCCCATTTGATAGTTCGGACGGGGGCAATGATACGGTGTATTGTGATGCCTCGAAGGAGGGATTAGGATACGTTTTGATGCAGTCCGGAAGAGTAGTAGCTTATGGTTCTCGCATCACGATGCACTACCCCACTCAATGGCATGGAGTCAAGGCCGTAGTCTCGCCAAGATTCGGGCGCCACTACTTATACGCGTAGGAGTTCGAGGTACCTGCAATCCATGTGTCCAAGTATATTTTCACGCCAGCCGACCTCACAGGCAACGCAGGATGGAGTTCCTGTGAGGATTATGACTTCACTTTGCATTACCATCCCTGGTGAAGGCAAATGTGGGCGGCCGATGCACCCGGCCGAAGTCTGAGGAGCGCGAAGGTATAGCTTCTCGAGTGGCGGATACTCAAGACCGTGGGATGGGACTACGCATAAACGAGCGCACTCGTGGTACCTGGGAGCGGTATTAAGCACCGACTCGCTGCGGGCAGAGTGATCGGAGTCCCGGGCGGATGCGAGATAGTGTCCATCGTGGACCAAGTACGCCGTGCACGCGTGACGAGGGCCGGACTGCTCACATAGATGGTAGTCTTCGATATAGGACTAAAGGGTTCCCCCAAATAATCGGATTCCGAGAGGATTCTCGTGGGAGTTTCACCGCCTCGATTCATTGCATAATCCAGGTATCAAGATGTACCGATCTCTCGTCACAAAGTGAGATACGTGAGTGGGATGAAGAGACACGTAGGAGACTTTGTTCAACGACATGTCTCACATGTCAACAGTAAAGGCCGAAAGCACCGTATAAATAGGCT
The DNA here is from genome assembly GCA_016808115.1 of Tetrastigma voinierianum. Lineage (NCBI taxonomy): Eukaryota > Viridiplantae > Streptophyta > Magnoliopsida > Vitales > Vitaceae > Tetrastigma > Tetrastigma voinierianum. The sequence continues at coordinate 1,147,205 of JAEQBH010001743.1, read as the reverse complement.
ACTTCAAATTTATCGAGGTGGCTGAGTGGAAGGGAGCATGTCACGATGGATTTTGTGACCCACTTGCCACGACGCAAAGACATGATGCAAGATGTGGGTGATAGTGGACCGGCTCACGGCCCAGACATTTTCTAGCCGTGGCGATGACCTTCACATCGAGAGATTCTCACGGCCGGTATATATTCCGAGATATCCCCGCCACATGGAGTACCAAGATTCATAGTGCCTGATAGGGACCCGAGGTTTACTGGCCGCACCCTTTGGAAGAGTTTCCAAAAGGCCATAGCACACGGCCGACCATGAGCACAAATAAGCCTGCCACGTACGTATCGGTCACCAGAGGACGATACAGTGTTGGGAGGACACGTCGCGAGCATGCATCCCGGATCATAAGGGTAGCTGGGAAGAGCACTTGCCCTTCCGACTCCGCCTTACAACAATGCTTAACAGGCGAGTATACGTGATGGCACCCACGAGGCTTTGTACCAGAGGCCATGCCGACACGAGTCGGGCCGAGGTAGGAGAGAGCTCCACATCGGCCCGTATTTGGTTGGGGAGACACCTCCGAAAAGGTGAGTTTGACGACAAATGCCTTCTCACCCGCACGTGCCCAAGTAAGAGTTATGCGTACAGCGACGTCGACCCTTAGAGTTCGAGGTTGGTGATCACGCCTTCTTGAAGGTGATGCCTAAGAGAGGAGTGGTCGATTCTAAGAACGCTGCGGTGCCTATCGCCGAGGTTTATCGGGCCCTTCGAGATACTGAGAGGCAATCAGAAGCACCTATAGCTTTACCGCCCAAAGATGTCGTGTCTCATGAGGTATTCCACGTCCATGCTCCGAAGATACACCCGATCCAAAGGCATACAAGGGATCGGGAAGGATCGAGGTCGCATACGCATGGACTCTCAGGAGGACCGCCGCGCATCATGGATAGCGTAGATCGCCTTGCGACGCAAGACCGTGAGGCTAGTGAAAGTACTGTGGCAACACCGTGGAGTGGAGGAGGCAACGTGGGAGCACGAGACACTTACGCGCCACCTATCCCTTCTGCTTAGGGACGGCGTACGCCGTGTAGTGGTTTAATAACTAAATGACTAGTTTACATGCATGACATAGTACATGTTGTACGGGCATGTGAATTGTCAGGATCGAAAGGGAATTTCTGGACTAAATTTTAAGGGGGAGAATGTAAACCCGTGAAAATTTTAATTTTTCGAAAAGTGGTAAAATGATAATTTAAAATCCAGAATTTTTTCTAGGTTCTGATGACTAAATGCATTTCACCGCTGGAATCGCCCCCCAAATCTAGCTACTATGTCGATTGCCAAATTCTGAGACAGTTGGGAATTGCACGTATTTCGAGGCAATCGACAAATGAGTAAATGACAAGTGGCATGAGGTCCCACACTGTTGATGCACATGCAAATAGGCCATGGCTCAAGGAAAGTAGTCTTGCATGAGGGTAAATGCTAGTGGATGCTAGGTGTCTTTGATAGGCTTGCATGATAATTTAGTAGGGAAGGAATGTGGGTTAGAGACATGAAAGGAAGGTGTCGGGCAGGCTTAGAGGAACATGCTCTCTAAATAGAGGAAAAGACTGATCCGGTGGGGGAGAGAAAAGAGAGAGTGATAGAGAGAGACTCCACCTTCTTCTCTAAATTTCCACGATCGGACCGACCGCTTTCTAAGCGAGCAAGAGGAAGAGTTCAACCTACGACAAGGCTTCGTGATAGAAACTGTGAGTTTGGGGGAGTTTTGACAAAACCCAAGAGGTAGGTTTTCCTACTTTGGTTGCTTTCACCCTAAGGGCTGTGTGGTGGTTGTGTTTATTCCCACGGGAATGTTAGTTGTATTTTGCACCATGAGAAGCTGCCACATTGAGTGGCAGTACACAAACCGGACTTTGAACTGATTTGGATAGGGCAAAATGGAATGAGGTAGTGGGTCCTTCATAAATTGCAGCCTCATCAATGAACTTGATGTTAGGCTTTTGAATTTCGATTTGGACCTCAGACTAAGTTATAGTCCTTTACTGATGTCAGTCCAGCTTAAATCTGGTCGGGTCAGTTTTGCCAATTCGGGTCAACTAGCCGGACCTTAAAACAGGTTTTTGGGTCAGAAATAAAAGGAATCTGGAAGTGAATCCTTCTGATAAATTGTAGCCCCATCAATGAACTTGATGTTGGGGCTTTTGAATTTCTCAATTTGACTCCTCAGAGACCAAGTTATGGCCTTTACCCAAACGTCAAACGGGCGAGGTCGCCAAAATATATCGCCAAATGTTGACGGAATGTTGTCGCCCGTTAAGAGGGGTCGCCAAACAGTGGACGTGAACAATGTCGTCCAAGAGGGGTTATTAACAAGGACGGGAATGTTGTCGCTCCAAGAGGGTCGCCAAACAAGCGGACGCGGAATGCGTCGCCCAAGAGGGTCACAAACAAAGGACGCGGAACAGCGTCGCCCAACATGGGTCGCCAAACAAAGGGACGGAAACAAGGTCGCCCAAAGAGGGTCGCCAACAAAGGTCGCGGAACGCGGTCATTCAACGCGGGTCGCCCAAAAAGTGGCCGCTGGAACAAGGTCGTCAAAACGTTGTCGCTGAACAAAGGCTTCAACAAGGGGTCGCCGTCAGACCGATCGCGCGATGACCTCCAACTTCGGTTAGTCATATCTCCTTCGCTTGAACTCCGATTAGGTGTTCTCGACTCTATGGAAAGCCCATTGAGTCAAGAATACATTTGTATGCCTGAGGGAGATAGAAAGATGTCATACCGAGGTGTTAGACTGAGCTCGTCACCAGCGCAGCTCGTCACCAGGCCGCCGTCAAGACCGACCACGGCTGCGGACTCCAACTTCTAAGGTCATATCTCCTTCGCTTTGAACTCCGATTGGGGTGTTTCGACTTCATGGAAAGCCCATTGAGTGCTTTCCAACGGGACCACTGGGAAGGGCAGTGGCGTTGGAGCGGGCCGGAAATGGCCGTCCGGCCAAGTGAGGTAGGCTGCCCAGTGAGACAGCTTAGTCATATGATCTCCAACTTCGAAGGTCATAACTTCCCTCGTCCGAACTCCGATTCGTGTTCTTCGACTTCATGGAAAGCCCATCGAGTCAAGATTGCAGCCATGTTCCTGTGGATATTACTACGGTCCAGAATCAGGCATGTTAGTGCGATCAAGTTAAGGGTGTGTTATGGCTTTAGTTTACAACATGCAAATTTGCATTTGACACGTTTATATGTGGTTGCGCATGGCTTCGAGCTGATAACATGCAGTTGTGGAATATGACATGCCGATATGGCGCCGATGACATTTTTAACAGCAGCTAAATCTTAAATACTAAGCATGGATAATATGCATGAATATGTGTGCATGGGTGATTGCGTATATGCAATCGTATGATAGCATTCAGATGTGCACGGCATATCGCATGACATGGGTGAGTGCATGGTGCGGATCAAGATCGGTTAGGTGTCACGTGGCACACTGCGGGTCAAAATCGTGGTACCTGCATTCGATTGATGGACGTATCGGGACAAAGACCGAATGAGTCAAACGGTTTTGAAACTAAGGAAATAAATATAAGTGTGTTCGGGTGATAGCAAGATGGGGTAGATCCCTCCCCGGTGAAAGCACCCCAAATTTTATTCACGCTGGTGATGATGACTCACAGCGCAAGTTCGTAAAATGTTGAACGGCTACGCGTCCGCGGTGAAAACCCGAAAAATCCGCGGCCCACAACATAAACACACGCAATATGACAAAATCAAATGTATCGGGAGGCCTTTCCAATGCCAAAGCTTTAAAAGAAAACAAAAGTTCTGTTTGGATAAAGGTCACAGGAACAAATGATCTACAGTATTCACACTCTTGCCTAGGTAGGAAGCGAGGAGCTCCAAGTGGAGTGACTCTGGGTATGGGCATGAGACATTCATACATTGACATTCATAGGTATCTTACTTTCGAATGTGTTTTCTATGCAATCATCAGACGCGCACTTCAGCGAAAGAACCCTCAGAGATTATTACTACTGAGCTTTGCTCACCCCGTCGTGGGACCCCCTTTCGTGCACACAAGAAGACTATGCTCCTCGAGCCGTGAGGCATGGAGGCCTGTCAGGCCTTGACGTATTTTGTAAAAATATATTAGAACAATGAGAATATATTTTGGTATGTAAAAGAGAAGTACATTGAACTCTTGTATGAAAAAAAAAAAAATGACCCCCGAAAATTTGGGGCGTCACAAAATCTCGGCCCCCAAGCTTCACCCGCGATTTATCACCTAAATTCATAAAATATTCCATTCTCTCGACCGACGAAACTTTTCTCTGGTCATTAGATTTCATGAGACGAATTTAACGGAGCAATCCGTTCATTGTCCGAGTTCTAGAGAATTTCCTGCCAACCGAAACTGCTTAATTCTTTTCGTAAAATCACCTTTCAAGTTTTACATAGGTTTTGTTTATATAAATAACAAACCAAAAATCGATGGTCAGTTTTTATTTTGATTAATCAAACCATGCCCACCCTACTGAAAACTACATTAAAAAAAAAAAAAAAGAAATTTAAACTTATAAAAGAGATGGAACCAATGTTTTAAAATCAAATTCCGACCACCGCTTGAACCGATCCAAATCCATCGACGGCGCATCGTAGCCCAGCTCGATTCACCTTGTTGAATCGTCTTTCCAATGAACCAGCTGTGAACCATTTGAATCGACGATTCAGTGGGCAAACTGGATGAACTAACTCGTTCCTTTCAAACGTTGTCGGCCAAGCCCACTTCCCCTAGGGGGAGGGTGTATATGCCCCCTTGAGCCTTAGCTGGCTTGGCGAATGCATGGAATCCTAATATGCGTCCATACCCCCCATTCCCCATTCTGAGCCTTCTAAGGGTAACATTTAGATACAATTAATTAGGATATATAGAAAATCAATTAGGAAAGACAAATATAAAATCTTTTAACGTTTAGATTCAATTAATTAGGATAACATCTAGATGTAATTAATTAGGGAAGATAAACAATCGATTAGGAAAATCTCATAAAAACTCGGTTTATAAAAATAGGATAAAATGAGACTACTTTAATAAAGTTGTACTAACAAGGGTAGTTTTGGAAGAAAAGTTGAATTAACAAGGATAGTTTCAGAAATAAAAAGTGTATAATACCTACTACTTTTATAAATAGCATAGATATAGATTTTTCAATTTGAATTCCCTATACATTTTTATGTTTATTTCATGAAGTTTTGACGTGACATGTTTCTTGAGGCTTGGCTTGTGTGGTAAAGGGGATGGGCGAACCGAGTTTGTATGTTATTAGAGGTCTTAAAGTCCTTATGAGAACAAAATATTACAACGTTGAAATACAAAGTAAATAGATGTCAAAAAAACTTTACATGCTTACTTTGTATGTTATTAGTATTACATAAATTAAAAAAGTATTACATAAATTTAATAATAAATAAATAAATTCAAATTAGATTCAACCTAACACCCAAGAAAAATAAAGATAAAAGAATTCTTATTTAAAAATATTTTTATGATATTAAGATACTTAGTAAACCTTCTTGTAATTACTCGTAAACCTTGTATAATTACTCATAAAGATTTAAGTTTTAATTTTAAAATTAATGTTGTAAAAAAATTATTTATTTTAATAAGTATGAAAATTACTTATATCCATGAAAATTACTTCACGATTACGACAAAATTTTTTTGACATATATTCAATTTTCATTACATCATAATATTGAACAAAATTGTCACATTAATACTTTGAACCTCAACCCCTCCCATGTCAGGTCCCAGAGTTCTTAACCATTTTAGCGAACGCTAGGCCCGACCGGTAGTGGAACAAAAGAATTGGATTTTATCTGGCCGATAAATCACCAAAATATTGAGTGTCGAGCGACATCGACACCACATTGGCTACCGAAAGTCGATTGATGAAAATATCGATCATAAGTGCTTGCAAAATTATTCTTTAACTAATATTAAATTTTATAAAAAGGTCAGGTCTAATTATTTCATTGTTAATTTTAAATCTTTTTTATATCTAATTTTTTATAATTAAGCACTTTGTTAAAATATAATAAATTGTTCTTGGGACATGAACCTAGGACCCATCCCTTCCTTTTATGTTCTGCATTTTTAAACTTTGAACCCTCTACCAATTGAATTGTGGACTTATCAATTTTATATAAGTTATATTTAAAAAAAATGATAAAAATATTATAATGATAATTTGTTTTACATTATTCAATAAATTTAACTTAATTAAATTATAATATTAATGTTAAATATTTAATTTCTTTCATTAATAATTTTCTTAAAAAATTACTATCACTTTATTTTTATTTCACATTAATAGTTTATTTTAGAAAAATACTAAAATATATTCTGTCAAAATCTCAGTAATTAATCAAATTATAATTTATAAATTAAAACTAATTTGATAAGATAAAATATATAGATATAAATTTCAATGAGATAACGTATTAATATTGTTAAAATTAGGAACCTTTAAAAATATGAATTTTTCAGATAAATCAATTATTAAAATAAATTAATATCAATATCAAAATGACTTAATTTTTATTTTAATGATAAAACATGTTTTGATAAAAATAACTTTAATTTTTATCATAAATAAATAAAATATATTAATAGAATTTAAGATAATTTTATATAATTCATTTATCATATTTTTGCTCATATTTTCGATATATACGTAAAATCCAAGTCGATATTTTGATCCTTGATTAGCGGATCGATTTATGAAAATTATTTATGTTGATGAAAATTAATTCATGATTATATTATTAGGTTTTTCTATAAGATATGAATAATATATTCGGTATCATCTATCCAAGGAAATTAAAAGAAAAACAAATTACTCCCTACCAAAACTCTTATAAAAAACCTTATGGGTTAGATGTAGTAAAAGGCCATCCTCCATATCTGATATCTCATATCTCAACAGACGAATTAAATCCCAGAAAGAGAATTATTTGTCTAGCGGAGAAAGCTAGAAGAAGACGTGAGATGGCGCGGAGGCAAAGCAAACCCGTAGCTGGTGGCCACCTCAACGTCTTTTGCCATCGACATCGAGCAAATTGGAAGATCAATCACTACGAGCTCCTAATTTTGATGTACTTCCTTTTACCACTATTCTAACATGTTGAATCGGGAGAGAAGGATTTTCCTCGAATGAGTTTTTCTAAAGAGACTCCAAACCGTATATGGCCTGCGGGTGAAAAGCATGCCCAGAGCATCACCAGAATTGTTTCCTAGGAAAGCGAGGGCGGGCCACTATAAGTCGTTTGGAGATAGAGGGCTTTCCCCTTATGTCTACGTTTCAGATCTTTCAAATCTGGTCGCCTGTGGGCTGGACTTGCTTAAGCATCATACCCCCATGCTGGCAGCAAAACCAATTCCCATTGTTGAGGAGATTGAAGGTAAGATTTACGTGCTGTCTGCACCTCGCGCCAGTGTCTAATTCCCCATTCCAATGTTTCGAGGTTTATGACCCATCGACTGAACAATGGAAAGCTCTCCTGTTCTCCTTTCCATGCGAACATCGCCCTCGGTTCTCAACATTCGAGGTAATTTATCACTCTATCAGGAACCAATCTTATGTAAGTTAATAGCTGCGCCGATCTTGACAATCGCGATTATTATTATTCTTACAATGTTAATGAGGGAAATTGGACGTTACTTGGGAAATCAGTGGATAAGTTACCCGTCCTGTACCTTCACTCCTTTGTGTGTTGGGAAGTTTGTGCCTGCATACAGTGACATCTTCATCTACATTAGTCCTAATAGCCGTCTTTGTGCCGCCATGATCCCTTCCAACGACAAGAGTCCTACTCGTTATCAACATTTAGATGAGGTTGATGGGGATTTAGACAACCGGGATGTGCCATCAATCAAGGGAGTAGTTGTTGAGTTGGTGAGCAGAGATGTGCATCATGCAACCTAGATACCAGATTCACAAAGATGATAAACTCGTCCTTGCTGCCATTCTATATATATCACTTTCGTGGTCGAGAAACTACATCATGATAATGGTAATTGCATGTCATCAGAGACATTGGATCCGAAGCAGGATATGAATTTCTATGTTTATTTAACCAAATAATTTTGATTTATATGTTGTAGATGTTAAAGATATTCAGCTCCCTTGTTGTCATTACTAGTCTCTTTAGCAAAGGTTTCATGATATTGATGCATGGGGCCAGGCACCTCACATTTGCAGTGCCTTCTTCCATCAATTGTATGTCTTATCTCTTTCTCTCTTAAGTACTGCTTTTCAACAAACCATGACTCTCATACTTCACTATTTATCTTTTGAATATTATGTGAGTATATTTGTCCCAATTTCTCTATTGTGTGTGTGTGTATTTTAGTGCATTGCTAGATACTCTACTTCACATGCATCCCTTTGTTTCATTCCTGTGAATATGTATCCCTTTATGGTATTCAATGTAAAATAGCCACTACTAAGAAGGTTATGAAGTTACCCAAGTGGGGATATTACTTACTCATTTCATAGAACTAATGTTTGTGCATTTGTGCATAGTCATTGATGGAGTTACTTGCAGTGCCTTCTTCCATCAACTATATGTGTCTTTCTCTCTAAGTGCATGCTTTTCAACAAAAAATGCCTTTGATTCATTATCGGCTTTAGTCTATCCTATTCAAAGTAATGTGTATATTTGTTCATTTTGTGATGTTCACTCTTTTTTCTATGTGATTCATTTTGTGATGTTCATTATTGTCTTGTGACTATGTGTTCATCTAGTGATATTTAATCTAACCATATTAACAAAGAAAGATTATGATTGTCTTGGGTATTGATAATGTATATTCAATAGTGTTCTAGTAATCTTAGGTGAGTTCCGTTACGAGTAGGTTATTATTAAAACCTGTTCCTCCACAAAATACATGGAGATAATTAGATAGAAGTAACACTATGCACTTTGAGCTTGTTAATGAGTATCAATTGCAATGCTGCTATTGGAATTCTTGGTATCAAAGAATCCATGACAACAACCAACACATTAATTACTGAGTTTTCATAATTTGATGCTAATGTTTTACTAACAAGTCTCTGGATGTGTGGTTGTTTAAAACAAAAATAATCTATATCCATTTTTTTTTATAACTAAGCACTTTGTTACAATATAGTAAATTGTTCCCATTATGACTCAAATTTGGGACCCTCCCCTCCCCTCCCCTGATGTCTTGCCTTTTTAAACTCCTTTTTAAGCTTTGAACACGATATTCTTAGTATCTCATATAATGTCTAGAACTATGAGCAAATGTTATGCAAATTCAATGTGGTTATAAATGGACAAGGTTGGGTATATTTTGTTTGTTTGTTTAATTTCTTTTCTATTCTCCTTCTCAAGAAGTAGTAATTTCCATATTTTTAATTTAATTAATGTGATTTTTACACTTATAATTTATCGCATTTTTAACATGCTTCCTCTTCCTACCTTGTAACAAAGGATATGAACGTGAGTATTTAAAAATATAAACTTTCTGGTTATCCCTTGACAACATCCTAATTTGATCTCAAGGAATATCCAACAACAATGACCTATCCCAACTTTTCCGAAGATATCAAATATGTCTAAAATTATATTTTGCTGTTGGTCTGTGCGGGAGTTTATCACACAGATGTGAGCGATTTAGATGAACAAAGTATATTCGATGAGAGACAAGAAATCAAACATTGATGGTCGTCAATATATTGTAGAACTGAAGTGTCATAGGTATTTAAGTCACAATAGTAATATCAAATATATAAGCTTTGAGCCAATTCATTATGTTATTAACTTGGATGTCGTTTCATCCTCTATTGTTTTTTTGCGATTTTGATTCTATGTATCTATCATGTATTGCTAGTTTGAATCAATATAATTATATTTCTCTTAAACAACAAGTGAAAAAAGATTATAATATCAAAATACTATTATTGTTTTATATTTTATATTTATAAAATAAATAATAATATTTTAAATCTTAAAATTTATTTCTTACCTTTTTCACTTTTAGATTAAAAAACTGAAATCCTCATTTGCAAAGATGATCTAAACAAACTATTATTTTTAATATCAAAATACTAAACATACCTTTTTTATAAATATTATTATTATTAAATAATATATCCTAATATAAATAATTATTTTTATATATTAAAATTATTAGATAAAATTGACACTTTATAGTACATATTTATTTTAAATAAATATGATGTAATTTAAAATTTTAAAATTACAATATTATTCTATGGTTTTTGAATATGATTCTATTTAAAAAAAGTTTACGAGGAATGGAAAACCAAGGGCAAGTTAACTTAGGCTCGTTGTTCACCGATACTAGTAGTCGGTAGTTGGTAGTCAGATAGCTCGGTCGGGTAGCTTGCAAAGTAGCTGATTAGAAGTAGTTGATTAAAGGTTAATTTACCAATATAGACATTATAAAGAGATATAAAAATAATGCACACATATAGAAAAAGGACCACAATATGAAATTATAAAAATTATAACCATAAACAAAGGATTAGTTTATGTGGCATCAGATAGTGGATTAGTTGTTGAGTTGGGTGAGCATGATATGTGCATCATTCCCAACCTGGCTCAATAAAAGCAAAGGCTTCCATTCTATATATTGCCACTTTCGGGTCTAGAATCTACAATATTCCCAAACTTCTTCTCATCTTGATAATGGTAAATTGATAATTGCATCTCATTATAGACATCGATCCGAGCTATCATATGAATTTTGACCAAAGGATTTTGATTTTATGTTGTAGATGTTCAAGATGTTGAAGACATCCGAGCTCCCTTGTCTATTACTTGTGTAAGACCTGAGAAATTTCAAATTCTGGAAAAAGGGCAAAATCGTAATTTCGGTTACAAAATTGTAATTTCGGTTAAAAATCTGGAATTTATTCTCTAGATCTCAGATGATGAAACGGATTTCACCGCTGAATCTTCTCGAAATCTAACTTAGCACGTCAAATTTGGTCGACCTCGAGAGACAATAATTTACATCAAGCCGAGGCATCACGGCTCGTGTGCCGAAACGATTTTCGATGTAAAAAAAGTCACATATAACACGATCACATGTGCCATATGGCATGAGTAGAGAAATGGCTGAAATGGACGAGATAGTGCCGAATGTCAAAACTGGGAAAAGAAGGGACAAAATGGTCATTTTGGAATTTGTTTTAAATGAGCTAAATGACAAAATTGTAAACAGTGACCATCTCCTACCTTTAAACCCAAGAGAAAAACGTGAAAAGAGGAAAAAGAATTACAGTAGGTTTCAAAATTCGTTTTTAGAGAGAGAATAAACAACTTCTCTACTCTCTAGATTTCTAGCAAATCCGACCGTCTAATTGGCTGGGATCGAAGGAAAGCCTAATGCCAGAGAGACCTACGCGTGGCATCGAATTTGAGGAGTTTCGACAAACTCCGTGAGGTGTGGGCTTCTCCCCTACTTAGGTTTTATTCTTTATTTCAAGACTTTGTTAACGTTGAGTCGAATGAGGCCGCGAGGTCGCTTGATCTGCTCCAAATCTTCGGAACCGAGGTGTGCTTGGATTTTAGTCTACGTGGACAAATCCGTGACTGCCCACCTGCCAGTCAGCGCCATGGTGCAAATTTGTGCTATGAATGATGCATTGATGTGTACGGGGCCAAAATGTGTCATGAAACCCGGGTTCACTAAGCGAACCGATGATCAGGGATTCGTCGGGAATAGTAACCGAGGGTTTCACTATTCCCGAGAATAGTGTTCACAAAATAATTTTTGTGAAAATGTGTTTGGTCGAGTAATCTGCTGAATCGCTGTTTGATCATTAGCCCATGTGAGCTAATTTCTTACGTGTAAGGAAAATGAAATTACATAACATGTTTGTGTGATTTAAATTATGTGAATATATGCATGATTATATATTCGCGATGTGTTATTGAACTGGAATGGAATTGGCACTCATGCATTCCATATGCAATCGGGCATCCCAGACGAGCAAAGAATAGTGCATGAGGTAATTCTGCGAGAGAGTGGTCTCTGAGGGGTTGTTCAAAATAATGAATACCTGAGGTAGTCCAAATAAAAAAGATCAATCGCCTGAGCTCCGCCCAATCGACATACATCGGAGGGTGGGTCCATACACAATATCAATCGTCGAGCCTACCAACGCTGATATATATCTAGGTTGTCCATAAATAAACCAAGGTTCTCAGCTAATGCGGGCTTGTAAGTAAGTGTGAGGAGTCTGTGAGGACTCTGGATATGAGATGACCGCTGTATCTCAAGCAGATCATACATTTCGCTTGAATGTGTCTTTATTTTCGAGCATCAGATATGCACTTAAAGCGGAGAGTAGCCTCATTTAGGGTGATTCCACTACCGAGCATTACTCACCCCTTTGTCGAGGATATTATTTGCTGTGCAATGTGGAGCGTATGAGGAGACTGGGCACTCCATCCTAGAGATCAGTTATGTAAGAAAGCCTTAATGCCGGCTCTCACTTTGGGCTTTACATGTATTAAATTCCCAGTATTTTAATATATGTCGTATAAGAGTAACTTCTCGAACTCTTGAAACTATCGGATATACCAATATATCGATGATGATTATTTGTGGTGGCCGGGCCCAAGAGGCCGTTTACTCGTATATGCATATCATGTGATTGATGTCAGATTGGGACAAAGTTATATTGGCTGTGTGATGTATCTCGGGTAGAGCCTCCGTATTAAAGGAGACTCGCCGATTTTCGTGAATGTCTGCAGGTTACCCGACACCACGAGTATTCCGCGGTCGACGGTGAGGGGTCAACTGACCGGATTCAAGGTCACAACTCTCAGATGAGCAAAGTTTCCCTATAACCTCATGAATGGGGCCCTGAGGCATGTCACATTTGCAATGCCTTCTTCCATCAATTGTATGTCTTCTATCTTTCTCTCTAAGTGCTTCAAGTCCTTTTATCACCTCTCTCTCTATATTTTTTTTATAGGTAAAAGAATGATCTATTTCCAAATTTGCGTTGAGTCTATAGTTTTTAGAAGAAGTTCTAATTATGTTCAATCAATCAGAATAAATTATCTATTTAAAATGACTTTGACTTAAATAGCTGAATGGAAGGATAAATATTAAATATAATTCTTATTTCTTTAAACAAAAAAGTTTGATGGTTTCACCCACTATCCAAGTATGTAAGCGTACAAGGCGGTCATGAATATACTTCCAACTCTTGAGAACTCAAGGTTAAGTATTTCCTATTATATGGGGAGCATTATTATGCTTAGCCATATAAAAAATGAATAAATGCTTTTAGCCCATAATATCTAACTCATGTGATAAAGCATTTAACTTCTAAAACAAAGGTAGGGAATAGGGAGGGGAGGGGTCAGGTCCCAACTTCGAGTCCTAGTGGATACAATTTAGTATATTGTAACTAAAGTGTTAGTTGTCAACAAAATAAAAATAAAAAAAGTGCTTTTATGAGTAGGTTATTATTACACCACAACCACGTTATATATAATTCAAAATCGAATTATAAATTTAGTTATGTGGATTTTTTACAAATTTTAAGTGATTGTTTCCAAATTTGTAAACAGATCCCTTGTACCTTTTTAATAAGATATGAAAAGGTGGGAGTAGCTGCAAGATCCGTGAAGCAACAATAAGAAATTTATGATATTATATCCCAACGGATTCCATCATTATCCTTGAATGGAACAACCTTCACACATGAAGACAGAATGGGAGCGTGCTTCAATATCTCAAGATTAAAATAATAAAGCTAACGCACTCCCGCACAGTCCATATGAACAATCTCTTTGCATCCTTGCAGTATCATCACTAGATATTCCCTCTTATAGAATTTAGCTCCTTTTATAACCAAATACTTCAGCTTCGGTAGTGAAGTGGCAATGGCTGAAGCAATTGTCTTGTCGACATGCATCCCTCGGCCAAAATCCAATGTCTCAAGATTCTTACACTTGCTCAGCACTTTTGCAACAAAATATTTTATCATAAGGTTGAAGAGAAAATCTAATGCAAGGTTCAGCGATATCGATATACAAAGCCTTCAATCCAGGGCACCTGAAAATAAGAACTACCGGTATTATGTGAAGCCATCTATAGTATTAATCTAATTAAGTTGCCTCAAGGAAGGGAAAAATGAAAAATTTTATCATGGCTTAGGTAACTTACTCGTGGACAGCATACATTAATGCCTCTTCATGACAGCAAATTGAGAGGCTAACCTCAATAGAACATCAATGACTACGGTTAACCACAAATTTTATGAATGCAGAGATAGGGAAAGGACATCCAGCTTCCGTCAATCCAAAGATGTAGTGACGGTGACCATATTCACTTATTATCCTTCCCGGATATGGAGTTACGATGTAATCCCAAGCACAACAAGGTCTGATGTATTTTGGAAAATGGAGATGTTCCCAACACATCCAACAACAGCAGCTCCGTCCCAACTCTTTTAAAGATATCCACCAAAAGGTCTATGCTTAATAGCATTTTCCCATTTTCCCTTTGCTTAATAGCATAGTTTAATAGCATCTTACTATTTATAGAGACTCATTTGACCAACCTTTCAACTTCCCTATGCTGCATTTATAACTTCGCCCCTTTCAACTTCCAAAGTTCATAAAATTATTCACACATCCAAAACATGAGAAAAAAAAAAAAAAAAAAAAAAAAAAATATATATATATATATATATATATATATATATATATATATATATATATATATATAAAGGAAAAACAATAGCTTTAAGTCAATAAATTATTTTTATACATTACTTTTAACTCATTTTACTTATTTTTCCTCTCTATGTAAAGAGCAAACAATTTAGAAAAGCATAAATTTTCAACTAATTTTGATAACAATTCATTTTTTTAGTACTTTATACAGTGAAACCAAACATGAGAAAATCATTTTAATTAACATTTTTTTTTTATTACTTTTCGGAAACCAAACACAACTTAAGATGTTCTAAGATATTTTAAAGGCGGGTTAAATCAAGATAAGTAGGCATTATACATTTCACCAAAAAAGAGAATAAAAAATCAATAAGTGAAGTAGCAAATGAACAAAATAAAATTTGAACAAGAGCCGTCACCTTTGCCATGGGAGAAGAAGAGTGCAGAAACGAAGAAGAAGAAGATACCTCCTGAGTTTAGGAGCTTTACCTCGACCTCCATTCGGAGATTTCTTTTCTCTAAATATGAGTCCACTGATTTGAGAGCATTTGTGACACTCCTCCAAAGAATTGATATGATTGTCTTTATAAGAACCATATCATATAAACCCATTCTCGTGATTCCCTCCCTCCACCAATTAATACCCGCACCGAAATTCCCGAGAACGTTAGCAACAATCAAAGAAAGAAATAAAAAGAACATAAACAACAAGTAGATTTCTAGTGAGAGAATGGGTCGGGTCTATATCGCCCACTTATCCACCAAACATAAACATGGAGCAGTTTTCCTCGTCTCCAAAACCTAACTCGATTAATTGGAAATGAATCTTGCTTATCCTAATACCTACCAAACATTAGGTATTAATCATGTTATTTAAGTAGCCCTTCAAGCCTACCTCATGTGGCAAAAGGTTGGAGTGGGGATCTGAAGTTTACGGTTTGAGCAAAAAAGGGTATTTATTACCTATCAAAAAATCATGTTATTCCTAGTATATCTACAAAATTGCAAGCTTGCTTCTATCAGACAAAATGACCTAAACTTTGAGACCGCAATAACAAAATAATGCAAAACTCTTGAAAGAATAAAGAGATCCATTGAACATCTTAAAAATTTGAAGAATTTTAGTTTTAAATGAATCCCGTTTATTTACATTTCCCAACCATCAATCCACATCAAAGAAGATTTCAGAAGCACTTGGGAGGAACATTCATCAAGCTCCATTTCCTGACTTCTCTCATGGATTTGTGTCAGGAAAATTAAAATACCTTAGTTTGGAGCTTGCAATGCCACCTATCCGTTGTATTAAAATTTAGCACAACCCTACTCTAACAATGTTGTGAGCTCGACTTGCATATATTCGAAGAAAAAGAAAAAAAGGAATAAAAAGAAGGTAAAAATGAAAATAATTCTTGAGATATTCATTAAAGAAACCTCTGCTTTTCAAATGTTTTACCATGTACTTTGCCAAACTTCAGTCCTTTATAAACATAATCTCCATCCTTTAGGGACCAATATACCTAATATCATGATGTACACTAAATATGACCAGGCAATGAAACAACACATCATCAAAATACTGAAAGCTTCGATCACTGTCTCCGTCAAGGTTCAAAGTCGTTGTATCGATCGCCGACTTGGACAGTCCCGAGACGTATCGATCGTAGTGTATCGGTCGCCTATCGGCCTATACGCAAAATAAGATGATTAAAATATTTAAAAATTATATAAATTATTAGAAATATATATATAATTAAGTAAGCTAAAAATTTAATAAAACAAATTTTTTTATATTTAACATTATTTAAATAATTAATAAAGCATTAAGTGAAAGATATGTATGCTAATGCTAACAAAAGAAATTATTTTATATCAAGTATAACAACTTTTTAACAAAATGTCACCAAATACATCAATCAATACCATGTTGAATGACGAGGGGGCTCAAAATCATCATCATCAATAGTCCTACGATGAGCATACAAATCAGGACAACAATTTGAAAATGAGAATGTGGTTGAAAGAATTGTTCATCCCTTGAATGTGTTGGCTGAGATGATTGGGTTGATGATCCATAATTAGGAAAATATGACCTTGGAGGCTGCTAAGGCTCAACACCATGCTGATAGTATCCAAAACCTCGATAAGCAACGCTACTGCTATCAGAAAATTGGTCATATCCATAGGAACCACTAGCTCGTGTTCCAGTAGTTGAATAATGATCAAAATCATAGCTACTAAAAGCATTTGAAGAATTTATCACCATCAAAGTTATGATAGACTATCTCCACCGTCAAAATGAGGTAATCGATCCTAGAGACAAGGATTGGAAGTGCTCATCAATCTGGTTATAATTCTATCTATAATCACGCCCACCGGAATCATCATCATTAGGAAATGTAGTCGGCCTTTCTAGTGCTGCTGTTCCCGCATATGCATGATTCCATATCCATGATTAGTATCTTCTGTGGCATAATAATTTTCATTTCCCTATGCCCACTTTATGCCATGATCAACTTGATAACATAACCACTTTCAACAACACCGCTTGCTCCAATGCCACCACCTGCTCCATTGTCCCCACTAGTGTCTTCACTATCTTCACTATCACCACCAATGTTGCTACCTCCTTCTATTGGCTCTATTGTCACCATCATCACTACTAGAATTTGAAACAATTATTCGAGGAGCCTTACCTTTTACGGTAGTTAACCAATGTCTCTTCCTCGCGCACACGCTTCCACGCCTACTTACCCTGTAACTTGTGCCACCATCATCAACACGAGTTGCTTCTCTACCTTCTTTAGAGGGAAGATCTTGATCCAACTAATCCAAATTATCAGATGATAAAATAGGTTCTTATCCTTATCGTATCCACTCATCTAATATATCATCATTTAAAATATGATTAAGGTCAATTAGATTGTACAAATCTTCATCGTTTCGTTCTTGCATCAAATTCTTAACTCAAAGTAGCACATTGTAATGGACATAAACTAACTTATGCAACTTTTTCATTGCGAAACGACACACAACTTCAGGTGAATCAATCGCACTACGTGGCTCACTTCTTTCACAACCAGATGAAGAACATGTTTGACTTAGAACTTTGACAACAATCTTTTAAAGATGTGGACCTTCATCACCATAATTGTTCCACCATTAAGCTATTATTAAAAAAAAAAAACATATTAGGCACAAATATATATTTATAGAAAATGATGACAATTTTTATTTAAAAAAGAAACAAATATAGTGAGTACCTGGAAGAGAGTGATTTATTGATTTTCTGGTTAGTGCACTTCCAAATTTTCCTTAGCCTTCAACAAATAATTTCACCTACATTATAATGTTCTTTACTTTATTAATGCACATTATAAATACAAAATATATTATAAAGTAACACAAGTTATCATATACTGCTCATACTACCGCTCTATCGAAACTGCTCCAATCTTCGATAACCCTTTAGTCCAATTTTAACTTCCAGATGGTGGGAGAATTGGTTTGAATATTGAAACATTGGATTTAAAAAATATACTGACAGAAGTGAAAAAAAAAAAAAAGTTTATAATACTTTGCCTATAAATAAGATAATAATAACTGTATAAGGAATTTTTTATATTACCTGCAGCGTACAAATGTCTATGCAATTGATTTGCTCACCTTATGTTAATGACTTCCCAATACCTTTCCCAATGTTTCACCGATGCATTTGTAGCAAGTTTAGCTCTATCCATTGCTTCATAAATGATTGACAGTGTGGGCTTTTTATCTTGATCAACCAATTTCAAAACTTTCACAAGAGGTTCCATGATTATTTAGACTTTCTTTGCCTTCTTCCAAAATCGATCAGTTAAGATAAGGTTGGATACCTTATCTCTTAAACTCTTTCTACTCTGATCTTTGTTGAATTCACGCCACTCGTTTGTTGTGCACATCATCTTCAAATCGCCCTCATAACATATAAGACTCTGAAGTGAAATTAAACGCGGGCAAATCAAAGTTATTCCGTGGCACAAGATATTCCCTATCCTCGTGAACACTCATCAAATCAAGTACTTTCAATCTATTATAAATAAAGTCAGGATCATCTTTGCTGACGAAAGTCTCCTTAATCTACTTCATGTCACATCTTCAATCATTAAATCAATACAATGTAATTACACAAGGAGACCGTAACAAATGTTTGCGGCTTCTCCATCAATAGAATACTAGTCGCGAAAACTTTACCTTTCATTATCAAGATCATCAGACAATGTTTTCCTCCCCAACCTCCTCAACAATCTTATCCATAAGGGAAAAGATGCACCCGGCCATCCAGGTATGTTGGTAGTGTCAACCTAAGAAAGGTATATCATGCTTCTCTATCACAATAAACCATGAAATTGATGATAGGCTTCTAGTTATAGAACTCCAACCATCACACATGACGGTATTCATATACGCCATTCGCCTTCAATGTGGTTACAGAGAGTACCTCAAGTTTCCCGCATCTCCCTCCTCCAAATATGCATTGCCAATTTGGTATCCTGTAGGACCCTTGATACCCAGACCTGCTTCTGCTATGGTAGCAATCATAGATTGATAGTAAGGCCCACTATCAACTACATTGAAAGGTATTCCATTGAAGAGAAAAAATTTAGAGATGGCTTTACCCACTTTCTTTGCACCTTCAACGGAAAACAAACTTTTTATTTATTTTTGTTTTGAAGGAAACATGTAGGGATCAATCCCCTTTGGGGGTATGTTAGCTCCTTCTCTTATGCTAAAGCTTCGTATCGGGCCACACTTGATACCGACACCACAAGGTTATAGGGAAGTACCACCCTCCTTCATGCCATGTCCCGCCTCTCTTAAAAACGACGACTTTATCTAATCACATGTGGTCAAGTTTTTGGGAAAACAGAGCGCACAGCCCACTCCCCAAGTCCAAGAAACATGATTGAAAGAAGACTTATAAGAAGTCTGCAGAACGGCCCCCGCTCAAGCAGCCCAAACGGAGCTCGGGCCATCCATCCCAAGGGTCGAGATAACAACATGGAAAGCCCAAAAGAGCCCATATCTTATAAATCAAATCAAATTCTTCACTAATATGGAAGTAGGATAATTCCCAATGATCAGTTTCTAATTATCCCTTATTAATCTGACAGCGATAAGGAAAGAAAATCCCTCATCCAATAAGAGAGAGTCCTTATCACCATCCAATTGGGAAAATCATCCACTATAAATACCAGGCCACCCCATCGGTGAAAGGTACGCACAAAACTTCATTCCCTAAGCAGTTGATCTTCTTTTCCACCGGAAAGAACTAACTTAGGCATCGGAGAGGCAACGGGCGAGCCCCCGCCGATCCTTTTGGTTTCTTGTTTTTGCAAAGGAGTCCGAAGATCCGTAGCCAATGGGATCGGCCCAAGAGAATTCCAACTCCTTCCAAATTCCCGCCCAGCTTGAAAAGGCATCATCAGTGGGCGTCGTCTGTGGGAACGACAGCTACAAATAAAGCCGACCTCTCGACCAATGGTATTAACCCTAACACAAGGAGCAACGCTAATCCTCCAAGGGGATGCAAGACCACCAAAGGGTGGACACCGACCCCGAGGTATTGTGAGACAAGACAGCCAACAAGGACGCAGGTGGAGGCAATCCGCCTCACCCAACTAGCGCTGATAAGGAATTGAGCAACCACTGTGCGTATGCAATGCCCGCAGAGTAATGATAGTCTTAAGAAGGCCAGTATTACCACCTCGAGGAAGAGCAACCACACTCCTGGCCCCCCAAGAGGCGTAAATACATCCGTACCGGCTGGGGGCACGAGCCTCACCTAACCCCAAAGAGGAGTCGCAACTAAGCACATCGGGTGGAACATCTAAACGATGAACCGACCCCTCCTCGGCCAAGGAATGGGGAGCGACATGTGGAGCAGAGGAGCCGAGGGCATCCAACAGAGCTCACCACATGAAGGAAGTCGTGAAAGTGGCCGAGCTTCGTAATTTATGGCACCCGGGTGCGAAGAACGAGTCCCCTGCTCACGAGGTGCTACATTTCCCCCTTCCAGCAAAGTTTAGGATGCCGCAAATAGAAGCGTTCGATGGAATGAAGGATCCCGTTGACCATCTTAATACCTATAAGAACCAAATGGAGCTGCATGGATATCAAGACCCCAGATAAGCATGCAGCCTTCTCGCTTATCATGCTAAATGGCCCTAAGATTGGCTTGGTTTAACAAAGCTCCCACCACCGCCGCCCTTCGCTTAGAGAGCTCTCCATCACATCGCTCTCCCATCATTGGAAGGCCGACATCCGTGAAGCCGAAGTTATCACTTGTTGTCCATCAAGCAGAACTCGCAAGAACACCTGAGGTCTTATGTCCAGAGGTTCAACGCTGAGTCATTATAGGTAGATGTACCGGACGAGAAGTTTGTTATCACCGCATTCATCGCTGGGCTAGGAGTACAGTCAAAAGACTTGATGTTTTCCATCTCAAAGAATCCTCAAGCAAGCATGGCTGAGGTGCTCGCTAAAGTTGAGAAGTACATTAACAGCGAAGAAGCCCTCACATCCAAGAGAGGAAGCTCTTCAACCCACAAGGAGAAAAGCAGGACTGACAAACAACGGGAGCAAAGCCCTAGGAGACAAAGAGACCAAGAAAGATCCCCAAGAAGGGATAGAGAACGGTCCCCAAAGAGGCAAAGAAGTGTCGTAGACACCGAGACCACCTCACCGAGCTACGCTAGCAAAGATTCACCTCTGAGTTCACCCCGACAACCACAAGATTTTATATTCGCGACAGGTACAACATGAAAAATTTCTCGAGATGGCCATCCCGTGATGAAAATTTTATCCAACCAAAAAGATCACCACAGGTATCGTGGAGTTCTATAGGACCACGCATCGAATCCGATGACGCATCCACCGTAGCGAAATAGAATACCGATTCGACTGGGGTATCTACGTCATTACATAGCCTCCGGCTGTCGGGATCAGCGCCACCACCACCACATCTGTAGCCCCAACCCCAACTCAACACCAACACCCTCGGGGAAAATCTATGATCCCTGATGATCACAGAGGTGTATCCATCCCACCCGTGAAGGCCTATCCGCGTAGTATTAGTCATGGCAGGTACGGAGGCGCAAGCAATGTCCAAACTCCCTCGATTTGACACCGCTATAACCTTCTCGAATTCAGACATGGAGGGATGTCAACACCCCCACGACGACCCTTTGGTGATAAGGGCAGTTGTGGATAACAAAACAATCCACCGGGCCCTTGTCGACACAGAGCTCCTGGCCGACATCATCTGGTGATCAACTTCGACAAGACGTGGGCATCTAATGGAGAAGCCGGAACTACCAAGACCCACCCGAGAGGATTCTCCTAGAAAAGTGCTACCTTTGGGATCAATTCAGTTAGTGCTCACTTGGGAGACCCTGCCGTGCAACAATGACAAAGAAGATTTCTCATAGTGTATGCCCTCAGCCTTATAACGTGGTTATCGGGCGAATTCTCTCTCAACGCAATAAAGGCCATCCTTCCGCTTTATCAAGCATGGTGATCAAGTTCCCTACCGTAAACAGAGTAGGAATGGTTCAAGGAGACCGCATGGCCGTGAATGTTACTCTCTAGCATCAATGAAGCAAAAAGCAAATGACAAAGATACGTGGATGAACTCGGCGCGAGACGAGGTAAACACCACCTGGAGCCCCCAAGAGCCGAGCTTATGCCACTGGATCGATCACCCCGAACACTCGCCCACGCTGGTTCGTGCCAGCGTATGACCCGGCCCCCTTATCCGCTCAAATGTAATGTAGATGTTTTCGTGTGGAAGCAAAGAAGATACGGGTGGATCGACCTCAATAATCACTACGCATTGCTCGGGCCCATCCTTCAAACTACTAATCAAAAAAGAAGCAGTTTCATTTCAAAAAAGACAAAAAGCTATTAATGAGGAGGTCGGCAAGCTCCTTCAAGAAGGTGCGATTAGAGAAGTGGAATACCCCGAATGGTTGGCCAACGTCGTACTCGTCAAAAAAGCGAATGGAAAATGGCGTATGTGCATCGATTTCATTGACGTCAACTGAGCATGCCCTAAAGATAGTTTCCCTTTACCTCGTATCGACCTCATAGTAGACGCCACAACCGGCCATGAACTCCTCAGCTTCATGGATGCTCCTGGCTACAACCGCATCGCACGGATCCCGACGACCAAGAGAAGACCTCATTCGCCATGTAAGTGCGACTTATCAAGCACGAGTAATGCCTTTCGTGACCAAAACGCAGGAGCTACCTACCGAGGTTGGTGAACGATGTTCCGCATAATAAATAGGGACATCTATGGAGGTATATATGACGACATGTTAGTAAAATCAATCGCGGGCCGAGCCCATATACCTATCCGCAGGCATTCCGCATCCCGAAAGAGTGCCAACATGAAGTCAATTCACCAAATGCGCTTCGAGTCTCACCGAAAATCGGGTTTTATAGTCAATAATCGAGGAATAGAGGCGAACTCGCAGATAAGATAAAAGATGCGCTCGACATGTCACGCCATCAAAACATAAAAGAAATCCAACGCCCCTAACCCGGGAAGCATCAGCCGGCGCGGTCGTTGTTTCGTGGCCGACAAGTGTCAGCCCTTCTTCCAAGTTCTAAAAAAAGCTTTCCAATGGGATGCACACTGCGAAGAAGCTTTAACAAATGTTGTAATCCTATCTCGAGCTCCCATTCCGGGTGAGTCCTCCGAGGAGAGCTCCTTACTCTATACCGTCAGCCGTGATGCCAACCGCCATTCCGGGTCGTGAGACAAAGATGGGGAGTGCAACATCCGGGCCTACTATTGCGCCGAGCTCGAGGAGCAGAGAAAGGTACCTGGAAGATGGAGAAATTAATCCCGGCATTGGTTACCATTGTACTGAAAACTTCGCCTTACTTCCAAGCTTATACCATCAAAATCCCAACAGCACACCTAATGAAGCAAAGTGCTACACAAACCGCAGAATCCCTGAGGATTGATGAAGTGGGCCATAGAGCTGAGGGAGTTCGACATCAGATACAAACAGAAGACAGCAATAAAAGGGAAGATCTTGGCAAACTTTGTCATGGAATTTACCTCAACAGAGCTTGTCGAAGCTACTTAAGCGACGTTCGACCTCCCTATTTAGAGGTTGTTTATAGATGGGGTCGCCAATGCTCAAGGGAGTGGTGCCGGTTTAATTTTGACCTCTCCAAAAGGAATAGATATCTAGTATGCGCTAAGATTTGGGTTGCAAGCCTCCAATAACGAGGCCGAGTATGAGGCCGTCATAACTGGGCTTAACCTCGCCCATTCTATGGAAGTTGATCAACTAGAGGTATGCAAAGGGACTTCGTACCGGTAGTGAAACAACAGAAGAATCCTACGGCCGTGAGGCTAAAAATTGATCCTATACATCAAGAAGGCAATGAGAATTACTTAAGAAGTTCGTGACGAGTTCGCATCGCACACATACCGTTGAGCGTAGAGTTCATGAGCATATGCCTTAGCAAAACCGGCACAAATTTCTCCCAAGAAGACCTCAATAGACTAACACCTATCGAACACCTTTCAGAGCCCTCCGTAGATCTCAACAATGAAGAGATCTCCCCTATCATGTCCGAGGCGAGCTGGATGGATCCCATTTGGGACTACTTAATAGAAGGACTACTGCCAAACAACCCGAAGGAGGCATCTAAGCTTAGGTCGAGGTCCGCTCGTGTTTACTATTCACTGGGAGCCCTCTTTATATTTGGTGATTTTTACACCCATCCTCAAATGCATTGTAAGGGAAGACGCCGACTACGTGCTGAGGGAAGTACATGAAGGCGTATGTGGAAATCACATCGGAGCTCAGGCACTGGTGGGAAAAGTCTTAAGGCAGAGGTACTATTGGTCCACAATGCTCAGAGACGCAACAAGAAAATCCAATCAAGGGAAGCTGCCAAATCCACAGGCAACCACTGGCCAGAGTATCATTCAACGCCTACAAGATAATACCTGCTATAGATGTGGCATGGCGGGTCATTGGTCACGTACCTACGACCAAACATTTGGTTGATCTCTACCAAGCCTCAATCAAAGACAAAGGAAAGAATATTGAAGTCAATTTCCTTGATGATGATGGTGATGGTGGAGTGGATTTGACCCACTTTGATGTTTCGATTTTGAGGATCCTGTATCGAAAATTTTCCCATCTAATTAATGATAGGCATACAATTTCCGATTAGTTCTTTGTTTATTTTTTTACGTAATTCTTTTCCACGAAAACCTTTCAATGTTTCCTTAGTATTTTTTATTAATCTCTAAACCTTATTTTTATATATATCTTTGAAGAAACATGGATGCCTTTACCACTAGGACACTGTAGTCAAAATCACTGAGATATTCACTCAAGACTATTACAACTCATTCTATTCTCCAAAGAAAGAAGTATTTTTCCACCTGATTAAATTCCTTCTAATGTTACTACTATTTCGGGTCCCTGTCAACTCATTCGAGGGTCTGATAGAGCCACTATTATTCTACCAGTGGTGCTATTCTCCACCTTTAAGATGCCCTTATTCCACCCAATCCAAACGCACTTACTAGTTTTAAAGATATCCGCCGGAACGATACCATCTAAACAACGAGCGATGAAACCATCAATTCTCTCATTACAACTCATGATGGCAAAAAGTGTATTCCTGAAAATTACATCATTAGAATGTGGTTTATATCTCACCACCATTAACACTATTGAATCTTATGCAATTCTGAATCTGAAGTTCAGTAACTCAACCCCCATCGTTCTATGGCATGAACGACTTGGTCATCCAGGCACCTCTATGCTTTCAGCGCATATTTCACCGCCTAATGGTCAGCTCCTCGACCGGTCATATATCCAGTCATACCGACATAAACTCGTCTCGCTTTGTACTCATGAAAGTTTATCACTCGACCTTCTTCCCTCAAAGTCGATCCTGACACTCCTCAATTTCTAGAATGTATTCAAGGAGACATTTGTGGACCTATCGACCCAACTAGTGAACCCTTTCGTTACTTTATGGTTCTTGTTGATGCATCCACTCGTTGGTCTCATGTTTGCCTTCTTTCTACTAGGAACCTTGCTTATGCTTGTTTACTTGCACAAATTATCAAACTCAAGCATTTTCCGATCATCCTATTAAGACCATCCGCTTAAATAATGTGAATTCTTCTACAATCTTTCACATGACTATTGCATGTCCTCTGGGCATGAGGTTCAATATCCTCGTTGCTCATACCCATACTCCGTAATGGACTAGCCGACCTTTCATTAATCATTTGCAATGGATTGCTAGACCATTACTCTTAAGAACCAAATTACCTTTTATCTACTTAAGGCATGCAATTTAATCCGTCTCGGGTCCCATTCCAGAATCATGATTTTTCTCCCATAAATTGCTTCCTCGGTCCCAACCAAATATTTCCCATTTTCATGTCTTTGGTTGTGCAGTTTATGTCCCTATTCCTCCAAAACAACATTCTAAAGTGGGTCCTCAACGTAGATTGGGTATTTATGTAGGTTTTCTTTCTGCATCGATTTTCCATTACCTTGAGCCTTTAACAAAGAATCTTTTTACTGACCGTTTTGCAGATTGTAATTTTGATGAATCTGTTTTCCCGCCATTAGGGGAAGATAAGCCAAATTCTAATAAATGGCGTGAAATTACTTGGAATACACCATCATTGTTGCATGCTGATCCTCGTGCTAAGCGATCTGAACTAAGTTCAGAATCATTCATTTACAGGGATCTTGAAGTACTAAAGTCACGTATTCGGTGTTAATGCACCGGCACATATTGAGATCCACATAGAGAGTTCGGAATGCTATAGTATGCATCTAAACCACGTCTAAAATGTGGAAGACGATCGGATCTAAGATTCTTTCCCGAGGAAGAAAATCCTAATAAGTTGCTTACTCTTGTAGAGAGTCTGATTTTGATGAAATTGCTCTGAAGAGCCTATTACAATACGGTCGGCTCTGTTGAGCGAACACCATTACAAGGGTTAAGGAAGCATTTCTGAGAGTGGCAATAAGCGACCCGATTATCTCCTATGCCGTAGAGAGATCTCTATAAATTATATGAATCAAGGAGAAATATGGGATTTGTAGACATACTCTTATCCAGCAATGCTTTTTCTTTCCAAGTGGCTAAGGGCATCATGCAAAATAACGATGATCAGGAGCCACAAACTGTAAATGAATGTCGAAATCGACATGATTGGGAAAAATGGGAAGAAACAACACCTGAAAATGTTAAAAGGGAGGTATTTGGACCAGTAGTTCCAACACCTGAAAATGTTAAGCCTGTTGGATATAGATGGGTCTTTGTACGAAAAAGAAATGAAAATAATGAAATCGTACGATATAAAGCTCACCTTGTTGCACAAGGTTTTCCTGAACCAGGTATTGACTATGAGGAGACATATTCACCAGTAATGGATGCAATCACCTTTAGATATTTAATACATTTAGCAGTTTCAAAAGGATTAGAAATGAATTTGATGGATGTTGTCACATCATATTTGTATGGATCCATAGATAGTGACATATACATGAAAATCCCTGAAGGATTTACATTGCCTGAAGCAAAATTTTCAAAACCACGTGGTATGTATTCAATAAAGTTACCTTGATCCTTGTATGGACTCGAAGCAATCTGAATTACGAATGTGGTACTGATCGTTTAATTACATACTTATTGAAAGAAGAATATATAAATAATTTCAATCGCATGTGTATTTATCAAGAAAACAGAAGTCAGTTTGACAATTATAGCAGTATATGTGGATGATTTGAATCTAATAGGGACCCTTGAAGGGCTTCTAGAAACTGCTAATTATTTAAAGAAGGAATTTGAGATGAAAGATCTAGGTAAGACAAGATATTGCCTCAGCCTGTAGATCGAGTATTTCTCAAATGGCATTTTTGTCCATCAATCAACATACTTGAAAAAGTCTGAAATGACTTTTACATGAATGAAAGCCCATCCCATAACTCCCTATGGTTGTAAAGATCCCTTGAAGTGGATAAAGACCCATTTAGGTCTAAAGAAGAGAATGAGAAGCTCCTTGGTCGAAATGCACCATACTTAAGTGCAATTGGAGCATTAATGTATCTTCTGGAATTATCTGAGGCCAGACATAGCCTTTTTAGTGAACTTGCTTGCAAGATATAGCTCATCACCTACTCTTAGGCATTGGAACGGAGTAAAACATTTGTTGAGATACCTTCCTTCGTGGAATAAGTGATATAGGGCTCTTTTATTCCAAAGTACCAAAACCAGAGTTACTTGGTTATACAGATGCAGGATACCTTTTGGATCCCCATAAGGCTCGATCCGCAATCCCGAGGATGTCGGTATTTGCGTGGCGTCTTCTTGTCTCTTGGAAGTCACATTAAGCAAACCATGGTGGCAGCCTCCTCTAATCATTCGAGCTATTGGCAATACATGAGGCAAGCGGGGTGCATGTGGTTAGATCCATGATTCAGCATATTCGTGACTCGTGGTCTTCCTTTATTTCAAACACGGCAACTTGTCATTATATGAAGATAGCCTCTGGCTTGTATTGCATAACTCAAGGCGGATACATCAAAGGAGGGCAGACAGCCTATTCTCCAAAGTTCTTTCACACGCATGAGCTTCAAAACAATGGTTAGATTGATATGTAAAATGGAGTCTAGTGATAATCCTGCTGATTTATTTCACTAGGCATTGTTACCTGCTGCGACCTTGAAATTTCTACACCAAATTGGAATGAGGAGGCTCCGCAGATCTCAAAATTAGAGATATTCACGACATCGGGGAGTCTTGAATACTCAAGGTGTCTTGTACTCTTTTTTCCTTCCCGCTAGGTTTTTTGTGTCCGGTGGGTTTTTCCTGGTAAAGGGTTTTAACTTGACCGAGTTATGCGTCGAAAATACGTATACTCTTTTTCCTTCGCCTGAGTTTTTGTGGGTTTCTAGTAAGGTTTATTGGGGGCATGTTCTTTGGTGTTATAGTCATTCAAGGGAAGTATTTATAAATATTTTTAATGAACCAGTATCATTATGAAAGATCCTTTGGTTTTCTCCACTTTTGTAACCTTTGACCTTTACTCATTATAAACTGTAAATAGGCCTTATCAAGAGTGGAATAGAAAGATCATCCTAAAGTT
This sequence comes from Tetrastigma voinierianum, assembly GCA_016808115.1. Lineage (NCBI taxonomy): Eukaryota > Viridiplantae > Streptophyta > Magnoliopsida > Vitales > Vitaceae > Tetrastigma > Tetrastigma voinierianum. The sequence goes on along the minus strand of JAEQBH010001743.1, from coordinate 1,118,264 downwards.
TTCTTCTCCATCTCCTTTACCTGTGATGGCCTGAGCCGGGGGTCAAGTTGACTACCCATCGCCCGAAGTGGAATACAAGTGGATGTCGGGTTACTCGGCCTCCACTTCGGAAAATCGGGTAGAGTCTCCTTTGTGCGGGAGCTCTGCCCAGATACAACGCCTGCATAGAGCACATCCCGACGGAGTCAATATAATCACCAAACCACAGTATGACCATGGAGCCAAATAACTATACTCATCATCATACAACAGCTATATCCAATAGTTACAAGAGTTAAATTACACTTATACAACACATATTAAATCTAAAATTCTAACCAGCACCCAGTACATCCTGAAACCCAGAAGCCCGCATTCGGCTTTCTTCGTAGCCTCTATGATGAGTCGTGCCCGATGCGCTCCACACAATACGAAATAATAAATTCACACGTGGGGTGAGTATCGGCTTCGATGGTGGAATCGCCCTAAGTGGGCTATTCTCCACCTAAGTGCATATGCAATGCTCCAAAATAAACACACATCCAAGTAAATGCATGATCCTACTTGAATGTCTACATGACCAACTCAGATCCCGAGTCCTCACCGACTCTCTCACACTCGCCTAAGCCTCGTATGAGAATTATTATTTTGTTTGTTTGTGGATGACGCCGATGTGTATATCAATTTGGGCCGCTCCGGCCGATTGATATATATTTGTTCAACGAGACTTACTCTCAGATGAATATCAATTGGGCCACTCAGACGATTGATATTTTTAATTTGGACACCCTCAGATAGTGTATTTTGGCTTGACTCTCTGACCATTTTCTCTGGAGCTAAATCTCATGCACTCACCCTATAGTCTAGAATTGTTCCGGTGCATGGGATACATGTATGCCAATTCAATCTGATCCCAATTCACATGTAAATATATAAACATGAATATATTCACATAAAAATTTAATCACACAATGATGTTATGTAATTTTCATTTCAAACATCAAAATTAGCTTACTTGGGCTAATGATCGAACCATAATAAATTCGATTTGAATTACTTGACCAACACATATTTTTACAAATTTTATTTTGTGAAGTCACTATTTCGGGAACAGTAAAACCCTCGTTTATTGTTCCTATCAAACACAAATTATCGGTTCACTTTGTGAACCCGTATTTCTCGACCATTTCCGGCCTCAATTAAACCAATACATGATTTATGGAACCATTCATCACACATTTAACCTAGCTGATCCAATGAAACGTCACGGGTGATGTAAGAATCTAAATCAAACATTTCCGGTTCCGAGTTTGGAAAGCAGAATCAAGCGACCCGTTGGGCCTCAACCAGCAAAGCATTAACATCGTACTTAAGCGAAAGAATACAAAACCCAGTAAAGGGCTTCCTACCTCTCGGAGTTGAGAAACTCCGCCATCCGGGTACCCACGCGAAGCTCCGCGTAGAGCGGTTCTCTTCTTGTCTCGAGTATCGCGGTCGGATCGTTCAGAAACCTAAAGAGAAGGAAGACACTCTCTCTCTAAAAATGAGATCCAAGCTTCCTGTGCAAGCCTCCTCCCTCCTCACGTTTTTCTCCTTTTGCTTTTTGAAGAAGACAAGTCACTATTCCTATTTTGTCATTTTCTAACTTAAATCAATTTCTATAATGACATCTATGTCCCTCTTTTACCAATTTTGATATTCGGCACTATCTCGGCCGTCCATTTTCATCATTTCTCTACTCATACCACTAATGGCACGTGATGCTTAGTATATGTGTTTCGTCGCATCGAAAATTCTTTACGGCGCTCAAAGCGGCGATGCCTCAAGCGTGTCAACTTTGTTGTCTCGAGGTGACGAGAATTTTCGTGCTAGTTAGATTTCAGGGGCAGTTCAACGGTGAAATCCGTTTTCTTCGAATCCTAGAGAATAAATTATGGATTTTAGCAGAAATTAACAATTTTATGTCCAGTATGATTTTGCCATTTTCGAAGTGGAATTTCGGGTCTTACATTCTCCCCTGCCAAAAATTTCGTCTGAAGTGCCAGGACAATACAATCACTCACATGCATATGCAACGTGCACTCTATCATGCATGTACACTAGTCATTTAAATACTAAACGACTAAACTACGTACCTTCATCCCTAAACAAGAAGGGATAGGTGGCGCATCGTGTCACCAAGCAGCTCCCACGTGTACTCCTCCACTCATGGAGTACTCCATAGTACCAACACTAGCCTCACGGTTTTGCATCGCAAAACGATCCATCAACGATGCTGCTGGTCCCTCCTCGAGTCCCATCCGTGTCAACCTCGTCATTCCCAATCCACCACATGAAATTTGGATCGGAGTATATTCGAGCATGGACGTGAAACACCTCGTGGACACGACATCTTTGACGTGCCTTCGCCGATCACATAGCGGTGCCTATCCTCTCTAGTATCGGAAAGGTCAATGAACCTCGACGATAGCTTCCAGCGCTTTAGAATCACGACCACTCACTCTCTTAGGCATCACCTTGAAGCGTGATCCCGACCTCGAACTCTAAGGGTCGGCGTCGCACATCCGCATAGCTCTTACGTCGGCTGGCGCGAGAAAGGCTGGCGGCAATCAAGCTGTTTTTAACTGGAGTTATCTCTGGACCGATCGGGACCAGTGATGGAACTCTCACCCCTACCGGTCAAACCACCAATGATGACTGCATGGTCTCAAATACAGTGCCTCATCACGGTGCCATGCGTATACTCGCGATAATTGTTGTTGTAGGTGAATTCCACTTTAAAAGCCCGAATGCCGACTACCCGCCACGATCGAGGATGCATGCTCGTAGCATGTCCTCTAATACACATAGTCCTCTCGGACTAACCATGCAATACGAGGGTGGGCAGCCCGTACTCATAGTCGGCCCGCGTGCCCATAACTTTTTGAGCGCTCTTCGAGTCGCCGTAAATCTCGGATCTATCTAACACTATGGATCTTGGTACTCCATGTAGGCCGGACTATCTCGAATGTCTGATGTGGCGGAATCTCTCTGGGGAAGGTCATCATACGGCTACAAAATGTGCCGACCGTGGCCGGTCACTATCACCCATCTTTGCGTCGTAGCCTGTGCGTCCGTAGCAGAGTGATTCACCAAAGTCCATCGTGACGTGCTCCGGCCTAAGCCGACCACCTCGATGGTGATAGCCTGCGGCACTGATGCCCACGGTATGCTTTGACATGTGAGACATCGTCGAACAAAGTCCCCTCACGTGTCTCTTCATCCCTCGATAGTGCGGCGTGAAGATCACGGTACATCTTCGTGCCACTGGATCTGCCTGCGTCGAGGAGTAGTGAAACTCCACGAGAATCTCTCTCTCAAATCGATTGACTAGGGAACCCACTTTACCGAGTCCCTTATATCGAAGACTACACCGTCTACGTGAGCGGTCCGGCCCTCGTCACTCGTGCAATTTGTACTCGGTCACGATGGACACTATCTCTGCGTATTTTTGCCACTGGGGGCTCAATCACTCTTGCTCAACGCCAGGCGGTTAATACTTAAACTCCCAGGTACCACAGTCACGCTCAGCACATCTTTGGCCTTGGCTGTCCCAGTCTCGGGCATCCGCCACTCAGAAGCTATACTAGCGATGCTCCTCGTGACTTCCAGCGAGTGCATCAGCCCACCACATTTGCCTTACCGGGATAGTAATGCAAAGTGAAGTCATAATCCTCTGGGAACTCCATCCATCTGTGTTGCCTCATGGTAGGGGTCCACATTTGCGTGAAAATATGCCCGAGACTTTATGGTGCAGGTATACCTCGAACTCCTGCGCCATAGAGTAGTGGCGCGAATCTTCAAGGCGAAGACTACGGCCGCCAACTCCATGTCATGTGTGGGAGTAGTGCGCTCGTGATTCTTGACGAACCATAGATCTACCCTCACAGTTGCATCAAAACACATCCCAATCCGGCTCTCGAGGCATCATGTGCTTGTGTACCCTGCCCCACACATCAGGAACTATCGAGATGGGGCCAGTAAGTCTCCTCTTCAACTCCTGAAATGCCTCCTCGCATTGGTCATCCTAATCAAACTTGACTCCTTAGGGTGACCTGGTCATAGGTGCTGCTATCTGGAAGTCCTCACGATGAATCTCTGTATTACCCGGCCCGGAGTCCCGAGCTTCGTATCTCGAAGGCGGCTTCGGCCTCTCCCAACTCATCAACGCCTCGGCCTTCTGGGTCGTGACACCCGATCTTTGACACCACATGTCCCAGAATCTCCTCAATAATCCATAACTCGCACTTCTTCGAACTTGGCGTACGGTGATGGTCTCAGTGGCTTGTAAAGCGATCCTCATGTGATACTCATTGCTCCCGCTCGGCGGGAGTAGATCAAGATGTCATCCACGAAGACTACGACAAAGCGTCCCAAATAGGGTTGGAATATCCTATGCACATGAGATCAATGAATCTTTATTTGGCGCATTCATCAATCAGAAAGAACATCATAGTAAACTCAAAGTACTTTGCGCGTCTAGAGATTCTATCTTAGGGATTTCGATATCCACAACCTCGGCTGATGGTAACCCGGTCACGAAGGTCTATCTTGGAGTAGACTCGCTCCTCTCAACTTGATCAAACAAATCAGGTAATGAGTAGATTCTTGATTGTAACCCGGTTCAAAGCGTAGGTAGTCAATGCACAGTCGAAAGGTCTTGTCCTTCTTCTTAGCAAATAAGCCCAGGAGCGCCCAGTGGTGAGTGCTTTCGATGCAATGAACCCCTTGTCAATAAGCTCACATGGCCCCGAGGCTACGAGTTCTGTAACTCAATCGATTGCCATCTATACTTAGTCATAAAGATGGAGTGAAATACCGGGGTGTAGCTTCGTCACCAGAAACTACATCACATGTGGAAGTGTCGGGTAGCTCATATGGAAACTCACATGCTCGCGAACCACTCGAGGTAGGTCTAAGTCACAGTCTCACCTCGTCCTCTAGGGTAAGGCTGGCTAACTGACATCATTGTCACGACTTTTTGGACTCATTATCGCATGCGGGGAAAAATCATGTTTGTCCCACTAAAATACCACACGAGTCTGAGTCCTGGCGTGTAGACGGTAACCTCCTGCGCTCCGCAATCGATGCGACTCACATGGTATCGGCCCGATCCATCCCGGGATGACATCGAACTCCCGACATGTCCATGATCTCGAGGTCCACTTTGAAATAGAGTCAGAGATCTCCATTTCCCTTGAGCCTCGACATCATCCTGTCTCGCCACTGATCCGCAGGGAGAACTCGCATCCTGAGGCTCCTCACAGGTCTCGACCTCTGGCCGCTCGATCTGGCCCGATCTGGCGATGAAGAATCTGGCTTTGGATCAAATAACACTCGGGCCCATAGGCGAGATAGCAAAAAACGTACCACTGTATAATAGGGTGATCTGGCCGGCTCGGCACGCGTGTGACGGCGTGGGCACGCCCCTGGACCCTGTGTCACTGCGCGTGGGCCTCGTCACTCCTGCCTCTGCCCATGCTGCGGCCTCTTGGGCTGCTTTGTGAAATGTGGGGTGCAGGTGTGGCTCCTTGAAGCTGGCGGCCCCTCGGCTGTGCCGTCTTTGTGGAGGAATGTCTTGTATCCTCTCTGTCACACTCTTGGTGGGGCCCGCGTGTCCGAAAACCACAGGATCCCTTTTGTCTGCGGGGCGATCCGAGTCTCGTGTGTCAGGCTGCGATAATGAGTAGCACACATACGTCTGCACATTGAAACTCTCATCTGTCTGTCGGCCGTGACTCTCATGTCCCTTGGCCGGGATAGCGTGACTGAGATCCTCGCGGCCCAGGGCCCTCTGCGCTGGCTACTGAGCTGGAGAGGTGATTGTCCTTCCTCTTTTGCCACTAACACTCGCATCCAGGTCTCCGAGCATCCTCATCTCTCTCTATGGTTTAAGTATTCTGACCATGGAATCCATATCCGTAGGCGAAGTCCCTCTGATCAGCCCCGAATGGACAACAGGTCCATTCTCGAATCTCCTCACCTTGGCCAGATCGGTGGCCACATAATCATCAGCAAATCGGGCTAACTCTGTGAATCTAGCCACATAGTCCATCACAATCGTCGCCCTGTATTTCTGGGAACTCTGAGGCAGCCATGTCTCATGAGTCTCACGGAAAATACTTGCCATGAGCGATCACGAAACTGCGCCCGTGTCATAACCTCTAAGTCTGAGAGTCCCAACCCATCTCCACCATGCCGGGGCCTCGCCCTCTGGTAGGTGCAGCTAACTTTGATCACAGTGCCGTGTCGGGTGATCTCCATAGCCTCGATCGTTCTCGATCTGCATAAACCAATGGTGCGCCACCCGTGGTCTCCTCCCCATTGAATGTCGGAGGATGATGTGCCTAAACCTGCGGGAGGTTACTGGGACCTTCTGACTGCACCTTTCTGTGGCTGTGCGATAGCGACGCGCAACACCTCTGACCCTCGGCAAAGCATCTTTGATCAAATCTGAAGCGGCCGGTGAATGTCGGTGGTGCGCGACCGGTGCCAGATGGGCGTCCTCTGCGCCCTCGTCCTCACTAGCCATTTACGGTTGATAGCAAGTTAAATCTCATCTGATCTCCTGGGCGCAAAACCTGACCTGAGACACTAATCATACCGTCATCGATGTATACATTGTCCTTGCATTTTACGCATGTCTGAAACCCAATCATTTGCATTTAAAATATTGTTTTGAACAAAAAATTTAATTTGAAAATTTCATTTTGAAATTTTATTTTAAATTTTTATCTAATTGCAAGTTTAAAATTCAGTAGTATCTTTGAGACATAAGCTCTGACCTCGAAGTGCTATTCCTTTTTGAAAAAAAATTTCACACACTACGTCAATGCATTTATAGTAAATGCAATATAAATATTTCATATATTAAATCATACACAAGAAAATTTTTAAAATTTTTGTATTTTTCCACATGAGCAGTTGCTGTGAATTGTCCGTAGAGCAGTGTCGAATAGTGACCACTAAACGATTACCTTTGTCTGGCTTGGGTTGTGTGCATGTGCGCTTACACCCAAAAGCCGGGTCGGCGCGCACCTTTGGCGCTTGATTGCCAGTCGTGGGCGCTGGCTGCGCGCTGTTTGTTACGGTATTGCCGCGGCCAGCGCGGGTGGCAGCTCTTGCTAGGCGTGCATTGGTGTGACACGCCGGGCGAAACTACCTTAGGTCGAGACCTCAAAACTCTAGGTCGCGACCTGCCGACCCACAACGAAGGCTAGATTCGCGACCAAATCCAGGTCGCGACATTGCTTGATACTTTGCCCCGGGCGGGTCGACGCTAAATCACAGGCGCGACCCTCCACGGAGACTACATGTCGCGACATCAATTTCATGTCGCGACCTCGTTTCTGCCCACAATGGGCTTCCCAGGTCGCTACATCAAAAATCCAGGTCGCGACCTCCCTTATGTCCAGCTAAAATGGCCCAGGTCGCGACCTCGAAATGGGAATTCGCGACACGGTCCATAGAGCGTGGCTAAGAATCAGGTCGCGACATCAAAGTGATGTCGCGACACCTCTGATCGGCGCCCCCTTGCGGCGCCAACAATTCGTGGCAGAGATTTCTTTGTTGTCGGCCGAGTCGCGGCCTTTCTGGTTGCGACCTCACGCCTAACCAAACCAAGTCGCGACCTCAATTCGATGTCGCGACCTCAAATAGTCACATTTTTGCACGGCCCTTTTTCCAAAAAGTCCTCGATGGCCTTCTGCTGCCGCAAAGATGCATTAGCCTAACTCACTGCTATTTTCCCTTCTCACAATATAATTTGGGCAGTAGCCCATCCAGTTTGTACCAAAATTATTATTATTTTTTTTTTCATATCTGCTACTGGAAAAATACCCCTAAAAAATATTCTTTTTTTTTTCATTTTCCAGAACACCTAATTAAATTTATAAAAATCTATTTTATTCACTTTTCTTCTCTTTGTTCCGATTTTGTACACTTGTAAAATTCAAAACTTTCCACACTTCATCCTATGCTATTAACCAAGCATATATGCACACAACAAATTTTCAAATCACACAAAACATAACAAACACATGTATGCAGTGTCCTAGTTTTGTCCCGTGATTTCTTAGGTAATCTCATACCCACATTTAGCATCGAACCACACCTAGTGGTGATGTCCTTACACCTCAAAGACTATGGCCTAAACCCCGAATCCCTCCCAGGCCCTGGGTAGTCGTATGCCTGGGCTCGATCACTAGTGTGATGCCCCCCAGGCAGGGGTCGGGTTGTGTCGACCGCGAATCTAGTGGATACCGGGTTGGCACTTATTGGAAAATGGTGAGTCTCACTTTGTGCGGGAGCTCTGCCCAGAATCTAACACTTGCATGGAAACCTACCTAAACGATCCGATATAATCACAACAGTAAAGCGACCACTTGGGACCAAATAACTATACTCATCATCATCTGTGGCTACCTCAATGAATTCTGAAGTTAAAGTACCTCTTATACAACACATATTAAAATCTAAAATTCTAATACATGTAGTACATCACAAAACCAAAGCCACAACTCGGCTTTCTTCTAAGCGGCCTCTATGATGAGTCGTCTCCCCGTGCGCTCCCTGTACCTGAAATAATAAATTCCCACTACGGGGTGAGCTATCGCTCAGTAGTGGAATCGCCCTAAGTGAGCTATTCTCCACCTAAGTGCATATGCAATGCTCCAAATAAACACACATCCAAGTAAATGCATGATCCTACTTGAATGTCTACATGACCAACTCATATCCCGAGTCCTCACCGACTCTCTCACACTCGCCTAAGCCTCGTATGAGAATTATTATTTGGTTTGTTTGTGGACAACCCTCCGATGTGTATATATCAATTGGGCCGCTCTGACGATTGATATATATTTGTTTGTGGACTACCCTCCGATGAATATCAACTGGGCCGCTCCAACGATTGATATTTTTAATTTGGACTTCCCTCCGATAATTAATATTTTTGAGCGGCTTGGGGTGGCGGCGTCTGATTTATTCGTAGGTCTCGAGATAAACATTTCGGTTCCAAGGTTTGGAACCGATCAATGGCGTTTAAGGCCTCCAACTGGCAAAACATTAACATCGTGCTTAAGCGAAGAATAAAACCCAGTAAGGAGAGCTACCTCTCGGAGTTTGAGGAAACTCCTTGTCGGGTACCCACGAAGCCCTCTCGCGTAGAAGCGAGTTCTCCTTCTTATTAGAAAGGCGTCAGCGGTCGGATGGATTCGGCAAAAGAAGGAAGAGCGCTTTACAAAAAATGGATCGAGCACTGTCTGGCCTCATAAATATCGCGTTTTCTCCTTTTTGCTTTGAAGAAGACAAGTCATATTATATTTTGTCATTTGGCTTAAATCAATTTTACATGGCCAATGTGTCACATAACTACCAGGTTTGATATTGTATTTATCTGGCAGTCCATTTTCATCATTTCTCTACTCATACCACTAATGGCACATGAGCGCTATGTGTGACTTTTGTCGCGCCGAAATTTGTTCACGACACACAGGCAATGATGTCACAGAAAAGCGTGTCCTTTCTGTTTGTCTCGAATTCAGCGAAATTTTACGTGCTAGTTAGATTTGGCGAGCGATTCAACGGTGAAATCCGTTTCCATCAGAGATCTAGAATAAATGCACGTATTTTTAACGAAATTAATAATTTTGTAATCGAAATTACGATTTCTGCTTTACAGAAATTGAATTTCTCGGGTTTACGTGCCATTATTTTATTTATATTACAACATCACTCTTATTTTATATTTTATAGGAATCATCTCTTTCAAATTTTCTATCTTTGTTTTTCAATAATTATCTTCGTTTCAGAGGTGGCATTGGGGCTTGTGATTCATGGTTGAAATTGTAGTATTGGTCGTTAACACGCAGAGTCACTATTATTTAACTTAAAGTCACAAGGCATATATGTCTCAATATGGTATCAAGTGATACACAAATAAACATTTTTGAAAAGTAAAAAATTATAAAATTTGGGCACTTAAAAGTTAGCTAAAAAATTAGATTAAATTACTTATGATAATACAAAGTGGGATTTTTTAGAGAATATTTTAAGCCGGTTTTGATTTTTCCCTTTACCATATAAATACATTCAATTTTAAAAAATTATAAAAATAAATTATCTGAAATATAAAAATAATAATGATATATTCTTTAAAAATAATAAAAACTTCGTACTTGAAAATTACCTAAAATAATTATATAAAATTAATTATGATAATATTAAGTGGGATTTGATTCTTCCCTTTACGATATAAATATATTCAATTTATTATTAAATGACAATCCATACCGTTTACATTAATACACAATACTTTACCAAATTGTGATTCAATTACGACTCTACTATGAAACGAATTTTACACTGTCATATATTTCCATTTTTATATTTCATTCCATTAATACCAATTTAAGCTGTCGTCATTAACAATTGTTTGATCGTACAATAATTTTTAAAGGAAAAAAAAAAAATCTGTTTTTGTATTTTTCCTTTTCGACAACTTTAATAATTTTCTCCTATTTTATATTTTATTGGAATATAGAATTTGCATTATATATATATATATATATATATATATATATATATATATATATATATATATATATATATATATATATATATATATATATATTATATACACTATTTATGTTACTTAATTATTTTATAATTTTGAGATAATATTTTATTCAATAATTATATTTTTAAAATTGAAATTTCATCATGAGTATTTTATATACTGATAAATATTTTAAATAAATTTTTTTAATTTATTTATGATAATTATAGGGATTCAAAATTTATTTTTAATTTAATATTATTTTTTATTTTATTTTTAGTTATTTAATATGATAAAATCATAACTAAAAATAAACTATAGTTCAAAATGAGTTTTTTGTGCCATGATTTATAAATATATTGATATAGAAATAAAAAAAACGAAATGAAAAACTAAAGCTGGCAAATGGGCTAGCTCATTTGGGCCGCAAGTCAAAACAGGCTTGGCTAATTTGACCCATTTCTATTCGGGCTAACTTTCGACCAACCCATTCGGGTTGCAGGTCAAAACCGGCTAAAACCTTAAAAATGCTAAAAAAAATTAATTTTACAAATTTTATCATTCTTCAAATAAAAATAAATAATATATAAATATATAATAATAATAATTAATATATAAAATAATTGAGTCTAAGCAATATAATAATATTAAACAAATTTAAATAAATAAATAAATAATGTTAGAGTACTGTTATATCAAAAGTACAAAACTAACTATCTAAATAGTACCAAAACAATAAAGTAACCACTTAATAAGATCTCTTAAAAACAAACTTCAAAGTATCAAATGAAATCTCATGTCTCTAATCTTCATATTCATCCTCATTATATCAAATAATAATATGTAACTCTACATAAAAAAGATGGACATCCTCGATGTGGCTTTTTAAGTCCCCCGTCAAATCCCAGGGCTAAACCTTGGACAGGCGGTAGAAACTAGTAACTACCAAGTTGGAGTACTCCTAATCATTCCAGATAACGCTTGCATCCTCTGTATTACCGTGACTGTTGGCATAGTGTTAGTTGATGCTTATTCCCCAGATACCGTCATTACTTCTTCTTCGGGAAAAGAAGTTCATGACTCGTGGGCCTTCCATCTCCATGCGGCATTGCTCCATTAATCTTTCGCCCATTGAGGAAAATTCGCCCACTTTCTTTGCCTCAGTAGGAGTTTAGTAGTGTCACCAGGTCAGTGTGGTTAATCATCCTCTCGGACTAGCTACGATCGCCGGCCTTAGTAAGCTATTTGCCTCGCTGACTAGCTAATCATATCGCAGCCCCTCGCCGAGGTGGATTCCTCATTTGCTCCTCACCCATAATTAGCGTCGTTTCAATTGTTGTTCACCTCCCAGCCGAGTTTCTTACACGTACTCACCACTGCCACCCTTTGGAAACACCATTCTCATCAGGCACATGTGTCATCATCATCTATTAATTAAATTTTTAGAATGTTAACAATATAAATGAAATTTATATTTTGAATAATTTCCTTTTTTCCAAAAATGCATTTCAACCGTATAATAATGAAATATCTTATTTGTTTTGAAAATTCATCTTGCTAGAATATATAATCATATTAGAAATGAAATAAGTGTACAATTTTTGTTTATTATTTTAAAAATAACAATATTTTGTTATTAACATTAGTTTAAGTAATAAAAATTATTTAAAATATACTGATAATTTATTTATTAATTTAATTTAATTTTTAAACTAGTACAACTTCATTTTTAGCAAAGAACATATATGATTAAATAAAATTTAAAGGATAAATACAAATAGATGAAATTATAGGATTAATGAGATAAATGAAAATAAATTCAATATTAAAGCTGCAATTTATTTAATTCAATTGCATTCCGTATTTTTCCATATAAAATTTTTAAAATATTAAATTGTTATATAAATTATATTTAAAAGTTACATTTAAAAATTTGAAAATAAAATAGTTAAAAAACAAAGTTTAATATAATAATCACATATTATTTTTAAAACCCTTATGCTACAAAAAACAGAGATTTGACTCCATATTAAAAACTAAAATATCCAATTTTATAGATGAATTCTTGAATTACTAAGCTAGTTGCTTAAAAAAAAAAATTAAATAATGATTTCGAGCCAATCGGGACAAAACCCACATAAGGCACGGGCCAAAACGGGTCAAGCTAATTTGACTCGGTTTTATTCAGGCCTAAAATTTTACAACCCAACCCTCCAAAAAGCCAAGCCAAAGTGGGTTGGCCCATTGGGCTCAACCCATATTGGCAGCCTTATGAAAAACATAAATATTACAATTAATTTTATTTATCATACTTAAATATTACAATTAATTTTATTTATCATAAAATAATATATTTAATAAATTGATTATTAATATATGAGATCATAATAAAAAAATTAATAGATCTCTAATTATTTAAAAAATAATTTGTGAGAGATGGGATTAGAGATTTTATTACTATTTTTGGTCTAATGAAAATATAGGGAATCGAAATCAAACAAAATGTGAACAAAGTATGATGTTGTACATAGGAAAAGAAAGATTCTTTTGACATATGTAGGGTGTGGTCTTAGGTTATTTTTATCCAATAAAATTTGAGAATCTCACTTGGGTCTTTGCTTGTATATTTGCATGGTTTTGAGTGAAATTTTGACCGCTTCTTAGCTTCTTTTGTTGTACATCTCTGCCACTCACTTAAAATCACTGCAAAAACAACAAGTAGCTACTAGTACCAGTTATCACGGTTATATATATGCATTGTTTTTATATATCTTTATCATGTTTATATAGGTAAATTTACCTTGATCGACTACTCGGCTACTTTACACTTGATAATTTATAATGGCGCTACCACTGTCGGCCTACTACCACCGGCTATTAATTTGAAAAAACGAGAACTTTAAAGCGAAGTCCTCATTTACAAAGATGATCTCCGAAAAAAAAAACTATTATTTTTAATATCAAAATACTAAACATACTTTTTTATAAATATTATTATTAGTAAATAATATATCCGAATAGCAATAATTATTTGTATATATTGAACTTATAAGATAAAAATGATTAATTCTGATGGTGCCTTTTTTTCAAGCGGAGCTGAAATTTGGAGCGTGTATGGGTGCTGTTTGGACTGGAGTGCGGTGATGCAGAGGCTCTGGATCGTCGAGTGATGGGATCATTGCAATGCTGATGCAGTAGGCTACAGACGTGGCACTCCTCTGCAAAAATAAGAAAGAGGGGTCGAGGGCTTATGGTGGCCACGTGTCTCCGATGCTAAAGATTAGTTCTTTCCTGAGAGAAAAGATGAACTATTTAGAGGGCGAATGTGTTGCGTATGTTTGCGTATGAGTATGCGTACCTTTCACCAATGGGGTGGCATGGTATTTATAATGGATGATCATGACAACTTTCCTAATTGGATTATGATATTGAATAGTATGTTTCCTAATTGGAGGATGATATAAGATTTCTCTCATTGGGTAGGATATTTTCTTTCCTTATTGTAAACCAATTAATAAGGGATAATTGAGGGGTGATAATTGAGGAATATCTTACTTTCCTTATTGATAAGATTTGGTTTGATTTACAGGATAAGCAGTTATTGAGAATTATCTTATTTTCCTTATTGGCGAGATTTAGTCTGATTTGCAGGATGTGGGCCTTCCCAATTATCCATATCATCGGCCTTTGGGGCGAGTGGTACAGGCTTTTTCTTTTGGGCCGACACTAGGGGCTTGGGTGTTTTATTGGGCCTGCCTCTTCTTTGGTCCTAGTGAGTGGGCCTGCGTGTTTCGTTGGGCTGGCCTCTTTCTTGGGCTTGGCGAGTGGGCCTGTGAGCCTTATTTTTCAAACCTTATCAGTTGTCCCCCAGCCCTTGTGTACGATTAATGTGGGCGAGAGTATGCGTCTTGCATCCCGAGGTGAGCTTAGGGTCTAAGGAAGAGTGCGTGTGTCCGAGGGCTGACATGCGTGATAAGGCAGCGGTGAATGGGGCTCGTCGCGAGGCTAATGGGCGACCGGCTCGGCGAGCCTTTGTTGAGGAAATCTTGCATGAATACGTGGGGACCTTCATCAGCAAATAACTTTGGTGGCTCAGCGGGACAAAGTTATTGGAAGACTGAGGGCCGAGGCTTGTACTCAATGGGTTTTTAGGTGGCTTGCCTTTGAGGAGAGTACAATTAATGCCCTATTTCGACTGGATTTCAGCACGACCTTCCCGGCCCGGGGAGGATGGGGGTGGCTTCTCTGTGATTATTTTGGAGGGTCGGGCACCCCTGTGGGCTACTCCCCTTCTTCACCGTGCACTCCTCCTTCGATGCGATCTCACATTGCGTCTTCGCCTGCCCGATGTCGACTTTTATACTTTTCTTTTTTTTTCTTTTTTTTTATATATATTTTTTGTTGGGCCTGGGACCCAAGACATACGTAGCCTTTTCCTTAATGAATACTCATTTTAACCTTACTTCACCTCTACTTTGTGCTCTTCGCGTTGCTTGATTTAAGTTGACTTCTTGTACGCATAGTGCGAGATTAAGCGCGAGTTCAGATGTTGAGCTCCACGGTTCGCTAAGGCTCTTGGGCTCTGGGGCTGTATGGGGTGAACTCTTTGAGAAATTTGGAAGCCCGACCTTTAATTTACATGGCTTGTGTAGAATGGTTGAGCTCGTCGATATGAAATTTGGTGGGCTCAGGTGGCTGATTTTCTGAGTCGGGGCGGTTCCTAGGCTGCATGGCACGTATAGAATGGTTGGGCTCGTCCAGTGTGCTCGAGGCGAGGCCGCAGTGGCGATCCGACCCTAAGGCGATCACAGCTCATTAGAGAACATGATTAGTGCCAAAAGTCTTTATTTGAGCCACATTCAAGATAGGTTTGAGTGCTTTTTGCGCACTAATCATATCAATTAAGCGATTGATGTGTGCGGAGTCATAGTTTCACTAATTCATTTCGAGTTTGTTTTTGGTAATTTCACGGGTTTGTATTGCCTCGGCCGATTGATTCGAGTTTGATGTCAAGATATTTGCATAGAATCTTGGGGATTCAGAGTGTTTTCAACCATCAAATATGAAGAAATGTGAAGTGGATGTGAAGGAAGAGGAGGATTGGAGTGCGATGCTGCTGAGTGCAGGTTCTAGCTCTCCTTGCTGTTATTTGGGATGCGAAAATTTCGCAATCATAGCGAAGACTAACGTCTAAGCTTTAAGCTATGAAAATTCGCTAGGCTAGAGAACTCGTATCTAAGCGAGGAAATTCAACGTTCCTAGCGAAAATACCCAATTTTGCTATCTCACAAAATTCGTAGGCTATGAAATTTTCACTAGGCTCAGCGAGAGATTCAGCTGTTCCTAGTGAAATTTCTCAATTCCGTATCTCTTGTGAATTTAGTTAGGCTAAGCAGAAATTTCGACTAGCACTTAGAGAAAGAGAGAAGAAAATTCCCGTAGCGAAATTTCTTTGCGAAATCATTGTGTTTTGAATTCTTGATGCCAAATGACCACGTTTTGATATATTACCATTTTGTCCCTTATGTAATTTCATATTTTAGGCATTTTTGTATTTTCACACATTGGGTTGACTATATAAGCCCCCACAACTTTGTAACCCGAAGAAAACTTTTCATTTTTAATACACTTCATGACTTTCATTTAGGGTTACTTTGCTCTCTTCTCTCTCCTCTTTCTCTCTCATTTTTCTCGTTTTAAACACACCCCGAGAATGACAACTCAAGGGATGCTTGGCAGCTAAGCCTCACTCTTATGAAGGAGGGTTGCTAGCTTGGTTTGGGGCTGCTGCGGGTTGTCCTCACTGCTTTTGAATGTTCTGGTGCTGCATTATGGTTCTTTCCAAACTAGGGTTTAATATAGATGCAATGTCTCTTTGCTTTGGTAAATACTTGCCATCTTTAGGGTTAAGTGCATTCTTAATGGTAGATGCATTCTTAGATATCCTTTGCAAACCCGTATGGGAATGAGGTTAAATGCTGGGGTTTCAAAATGAATGGGACTTTGAATGCTTAGTACTTGGGTTGACTCAAATAAGTGGTTTCTAGGGAGTGAGTTTTATAGCTAAACAAAGATCTCAGGTTTGGCTTTGACTATATGTCATTTGCCCTAATCTTGAGAAACCCGAGGACACTATAATACCCCATGTTGTCAAGCTGGTAAATGACCTTCAAGAGTTACCATTTCACACTTTCATTCAATGCCATTACGAGTTAACATTGAACAACCAACCTTCTTGTTTTTAACAAAATCGAAAATCAAACTAAAGCCTCACCAATTTTCAAACACTAATACCGTCATTCATGGGATGAAAACCATCCCTGTGTTCGACCCTAGACCGCTATGCTGCGGTAGCGATTTCCACGGCCGATGGGAGAGAGAACAGAATTTAAATTTTGTTGATTCCACATCACCCTCTCGTGGCACGAATCAAATGGCGTCGTTGCCGGGGATGGTGCCAAACTCACGTCATGATGAATTGATGTGTACTTGTATCCACATTACAAGTGTTGGTGACCTTTGGTCTTTTTAGTTTAAGTGTGCGAGGCTACAAGTTTTTTCTTCACTTGGCGATTCTTGCCCTTGTTTTTTGTTATTTCTTGCGTCAGTTTTGTTTTAACTAACACTGACTTCTTTGGCAAGCTTTGTTTGTGTTCTTTGTTGTGTCTCATTTTATGTAACAGGTGTTTATGCAGCACTGGGACAGAGGGACATCAGGTAGACTGCAAAGAGTGAGTGCACCAATTGAGCAATTTTGGCCGAAATTAGTGTGCACCGGTGACCAAATGGATCCTCTACTTGAGGAATATGGCGAGTCAACGAGCACCCCCTATGAATCCATGACATAAATTAGATGAGGGGAACACATACACCTCTAGAGTGAGTGCTCCTTCTGCATCATACCTCTAGAGGATGTAGCATTGAGACTATCTGGTGCCCTGTTCCCACGTTTCATGGTGTCAGAGGAAGTAAATCTATATTCACACATAGGACTTTTGAAGGAAGTATGCATAACTTTTAAGGAGGGAATGTAACCGACATGGAGTTGCTCAAGCTGAAGGCATTCCCGTTGACCCTCAAGGTTAAAGCCAAAATATGGCTCAATTACTGAGTAGAAACGATTAGAAGTGGGCGATCTTCAAGCCGAATTTTGGAAAGAAATTTGAATGCAACCAAGACCAACAGTTTGAAGAAGCAGATCTACACTTACTCGGCCTATGACAACGAGAAATTCTACCAATGCTGGGAGAGATTCATGGAGACCATCAGTCTTGTCCACATCATGGTTTCGACACTGGATGTTAATTGAATCATTTATGTGCTGTTTCGTCTCTGCCATGAAAGCAGTGCCCAGAAACCATGTGTGGGGGTGATTTTGAGGTAAAAATCCGAGATGAAGCTATGGATTTCTTGAGTTATGTGGCTGAAACTTCCAAGGGTGGGATGAGCCAAACCTTAGAGGTGTAGAAAAAAATGGGCCTCCTGACCCGCTGAAAGGAAGAATTTTACACTTTCGGAGGACATGGAAATGAAAGCGAATTTCAGCCCTAGCTAGGAAGGTGGAGGAGTTAGAAGGAAAGAGGCTCCATGAGGTGCAGGCCGTGTTGAAAACCTTTGCCTGAGGGCCAACCCATTCATCATTGTCGACCATTTTGTCGATCCGGGAGAACATCGTCGAGTGCCCATCGGTGAAGGATTTGATATCGAGGTAATGCTAATCTTGTAGTAGGTAATATACAAGCAACAACCTAATGGCCCATAATAATTGTACATACAATTCCAATTGGAAAAATCACCCCAATCTGGAAACTAATCCCCCTGCCTATGTGCCCCGAGGTGCCCTTTATACTCTGTGGGTTTGGTTCCTCGTCTCATTAAACCATCATCATCCACTTCTCTGTTGAACAACTATAATATAGTTTAACAGGTGGTAGGCAATTTTGTGGAAGGAGGGATCAATGCAATTAATGAGGAATTGATACTATAGAAAGTACAACGAATATAAGATGATGACTGAGAGCAATCTGTCGAGAAAATTGACAACCTGCAGTATTCAATCACAAAGATCAACAAATTGCTGGAGATACAGGAGGGAGGAAGGTTCCTTCCCAAACATTGCCAAATCAAAGGGAGTGAGGTAGGTTCATCCAGCCGGTCGAGGGGATGGATGAAGTGAAGGCCATAATCACTCTGAGGTGGAAGAGAGGTAGAAACGCCCGATTACTGCATGGCTGAAGAACTATAAAAGGAAAATGAGCGAGAACGTCAAATTAATGAAGACCCGGTGAAGAAAACCATGCCCCTCGTTTCCCCGAGTACTTCTGGGGCAAGAAAAAAAATAAACCAAGCTGGTTGGGGAGGTACTTCAAGGCAAGTGAAGGTAAATATCCTCTACTTGACATGATTAAGCCGGGTCCCAACTTATGTAATTTTCTTAAGGATTCTTTGTACCATGATCAGAAGGTTCTGGCATTGAAAGAAACACTACACGACGGAAGATCGATTGCCATAATCGAGCAAGACCCCAGTCAAATACAGGATCCGAAGGATCCCCTACAATTTGATCCAACATTGGAGGGAATTGCATAGACAAAGCCTTGCTCGATTGGGCGGTGCTGCCGCTTTCTTCGCCAGGTGTATGGCAGTTGAGTTTGGGGGCTCCGAACCACCAGCATCGCTGTCATTGCTTGGTGATAGATCGATAAAGATTCCCAAGGAATAGTTGAGGATGTGTTGGTGAGATAGACAAATTCTTGCCCAGTAGACTTTGTGGTGCCCGATGCGAGCCTAATTGCAAGTGGGCCCCGATCATGTGCCCAGTATCTGCGGGAAGACCATTTTTAGCCCGCGCCAATGCAATCATCAGTGCCAGGAAATGGGTAATGCGGCTCACCTTTGGCAACATGACATTGGAAGCAACATATTTCACTTGAGTCACAAGCACAAGCTAGTGGAAGGTGATGAGAGGAAGCAATGAAGTGCCTCAATTGGTCGGGAGAAGGGAAGCCAAGGTCCATAAGTTGCAAGAATTGGCTAGCGGCGAAGCGGTGTTGGGAGTTGTGTAGATGTCTTCTTGAGCAATTAGTTGGCCAAATCACCCGGTGAAAATCAACAAGGGATCAAGCATCAAATGTTAGTACGAGCCCTTTCTTGGGGTTAGGAGCCTTCTGTCCTTGACCCCCCCGTAAATGAATTAGTAACATTGATGGTTTTTGATTCTAAATGAAACAAGTGCGACTCAAATTCCCTTGTTTTGGCTTTAAATTGGTCAATTTTCATTTTTAGTAACTTCACAGTTTTAGCAACTTTCCTTTTAAGCTTTAAATTAATTTTTTTTTTGGTTTTGTAAAAAATTAATAATTTTTTTTAATTGTTTGTTCTTAATTTACCTAAGTCAAATTTTATTTTTTTGTATTTTGCAAGTAAGACCGGTTGTTAGAGAATTTTGCTGTGCTCTCGAAATTGGACCCGGAGGCTTTTGTTGCCTCCTTTGACTTTATAAAAGGAGGAGGGGCCATTCACCTTCCATCATCCTTTCTTCTCCCTCCACGAGCCACCATGTGAGCCCCCACGGCCGGTGCCCTCACCCTATTCGCCCCGTCTCCAGTCATTGCCGCCCTGCGCGCGTGCCTGGCCCGGCGCCGAGTCTCCATTGCGGTGTCCCCTTTAGCCCTCAGCGGGTGACGTGTGGGCCTAAGCCCTCCTGCCTCGGGAGCCTGGTTCCGCGGCGTTCGAGCCCCATAGCGCTGGTGCGTGCCTGGCGACCTTGCCCGTCTGCAGCCTGGCGGGTGCCTTCTTAGTGGTTGAAGTAGAGCCACGGTCCAGCGTGTGTGTGCACCGCTGCTTTACCTGGCCGATGAGCCACGCCTTGCCTACGTATCGCACGGCTGCGGTGTAGTGCGTGCGGAAGGTTGGGTCCTCTCTGACCCGAAGTCGAGGTTTAGCACTCCAAGCGGGGAGCGGCCCGGCTACGGTCCACGATCCGGTCGCGAGGAGCCTGAGGTTGGGAGGTATCATACCGAGGATGGGGACCCGGGCCGCCCGGTGCCTCGGGAGGCGATCGGGAGGCCCGACCACTCAAGCGGGCCCGGACATCTGGCGGGGTCCTAGGTCATCAGAGCTTGAGCCATCGCCTTCCACGGCGGCGAGAGGAGAGCTGTCAGCGGTTATCGGCTTGCCTCGGGATCGAGGGAAAACCTATTCATTTCGGGACCCAGGTGGGAACTTAGGGCTCCACTCCAGAGATTTTCATGGAGAGTCATATTACGACGTCTTGACCTTGACCCGGTGACCTAAGTTCGGGGACTCCATGTGGTGATTACTCATTACTCCACAGCTGCTGTAGTTCATGACATGTAATTCTACTATCCCCGTTGGTGTGGTTGCTCCATGACTACGAGGCGCTGGTCCGTGGGCTGGGTTACTATTGGCTGATAATAGAGTACTCATGATGAGCAGTTATTGTTTGCATTAGGCGCGCGGTGAGCCCGGTCTGAGGTATCGGGTGGCCGTGGCAGGCACGGCGGGAAGTGGTCATTTGTCTTGCCCAGAATGCGGCGAGGACGATTACTCTTCCGGGAGGCGGCTCGCCTCGGATCTTCATTGATCACACGCTCCGAACCACCTATTCCCGTTCTGACTCCGTCGGCGTAGGGGAGCGTACTGGGCCACTATCTTAGGATCTCGGAGGGATTACGGTTCGGTCCCTCGAGTTAGTCATGACGACCTTCTTGCACTTTGAAGATGATTGCCATGAGGGCTTGCTTCGGCGAGAGTCTCTCTTCATTTGTTCTGACCTGCGGGCAGTCACGGGCATTGGGATTTCGGAGGGCCTGTCGAGAGGGAGGTGGAGTGTCTGAGATGTATCGACGAGCTATGGTGATGCCAGTTTCTTTTTGCCTGGCGGGGACCGGGAGGAGGTGTCGGATGGTGACAGAGGACCCCACGAGGGGAGATGATCCACGCCCCACGAGATGAGGTGGAGAGGAGTCGGTGCTAGATTGGCTCTGTATCCCATATCGCATCCTTGACCCGACGGTGGCCTCTGACCCTTCATATTACTCAGTGCAAACTCCGGAACATGTTCTGTGTCACTTACCAGGGAGCTAGCGGGTGTTATGGATATTGTCTGTTCATTGGCCACTACGCAAGCATCGATGGATCAGAGGTTGGCCCGAGCCGAGGCCACTTTGGGGCATTGTCATACCATGCTCAGATCTGGATTATGAGTCACCTCGGTCTCTCGCCAGAGCCTGCACATTGTGATGAGCCTGACAATGACTTCCTTAGACATCTTTGGCCGACGGCTGACGACGGCAGATCCACCACCCGCAGTGAGATTGAGGTGGTCACACTCCTGTCTCTAACTTTCCTACCCCAATGACATGTTTCTACCTGGGAGGAAAAGTTAGAGTTAGGAGTGTCTTCTATTATGTTTTTGGCCGCTCGTTTTGGCTTTATCAGCGCCTACTCTGTTTTATGCAGGGATTCTTGTGTGATAGTAGGCGATGATATTACTGTTATGTTTAGCTATATTAAGCATGTATTAGCCACATTTTGGTTATATAAAAGCTTTATATATTCTGATTTATTACACTTTTGCAAATCATTTTTTGTGTCTACATTTTGTGTTTCTACTCTTGCCTTTAGTTGAAAAATTGAAGCCCTGAATGTTACCTTAATGTTAGAACATTTCCATGCATGATTTAGTTTTTGTTCAATTGAGATTTCAGCATAGTCAACCTTGAACATTCCTCCTTTAATAATTCACTACTTTACCAGGTTGTACCAATGAGTTGCGAGAAGTTATATACCTCTTTCACTTTGCAAACTGTAGGCCTTAGGGCTTGTTGATGACCCATAATAGGTTTTTTGTTACCCATGTATGAAGATGGCTAGTCTTTACGAAAAGGAAAAAGAAAGAAAAAAGAAAAAGAAAGAAAAAGAAAAATAAAAAAGGCGTGACGGCTTTGCCTTGAAACCCGAACCCAAGTCAGGGAGTGCGAAACCTTTAAGCCAGTGCTGGCTTCTGATGTGGTTGGGAGTCGTTGACTTTGTGTTATTGCGGTGGATGGGTGAAGTTTAGCGTGTGGGTGCTTAATTCTCGAAGTCATTCGAAGTCGAGGTGAAGCACCTGTGAGAGGCTGTGGTCAGTGATCCTTTTGGCTTGATGCCTAAACTAATAATTAGTTTGGGAGTCATCGGTGGACAGATTACGGACTTTGGTGAAGTCGAGTTTTTAACTGCACTCTACATTGCAATCAAGGAAGAAATAAGGCGTAGCTAGCCACATTGGGTTGATCAACAGTTTAAGACCACATAGTGGAAGCTGGGTTGGGAGGAAAGCGCAGATTTGCATTTTATTGGCTCAGCCCGGATTTACCTTAGGAATAATTAGATTTTGGTGATGAGCTTCCTTGGGCAGATGTTGCCCTAAAACTTGTTCTTATATGGTTTTGTTCTTTCATATGACGAGTTTTCATCACGGGGTGTAAATTATTAATGCCCAGGAACAAAGCATATGTATAACTTTGAATATCACATTCAGTGTTATTTTTAGCATTGCTAAGGGACTAACTTAGCGTAATCGGTTGGGGGAGTGTGATTAGTGCTTAAAGTATTTGAGCCCCTATTCGAATGGGTTTTGAGTACTTTTTGCGCACTAATCATATCAATTAAGCCAATTGATGTGTCTTGGGTCACCAGTTTCTGTAATTCCATTTCGAGTTTGTTTTTGGTAATTTCACAGGTTTTTGCGTGCCTCAGCCAATTAGTTCAAGTTTGATGTCAAGATATTTGCCGAATGCTAAGGATTCACAGTGTTTTCAACCATCAAAGATGAAGAAATGTGAAGTGGATGTGAAGGAAGAAGGTTGCAGGAGGATGCAGTAGCAAAACAAGCAAAGCAGGGATTTTCGCTATGCTTGCGAAAAAGACTAACTGGATTCTATAAATCATAGCGAAAATTCGCGTCTAAGCGAAAATATTAGAAACTATGTGAAAATTAATGAAAATTTCGCTAAGTAGCAAATTTATTTATCACGAGAATCCCAGCGTTCTAGCGAAAATACCCGATTAAGCTATCTCGAAAAGTTTCGCTAGGATAGCAAAATTTAGCTAGGTAAGCGAAATTCAGCATTCAGCGAAATTTCTCGAATTTCGCTATCTTTGTAATTTAAGCTAGGCTAAGCGAAATTTTCTATAAGAATCTCGTGTGTTTGGAATTCTTGATGCCAAACGACCACGTTTTGATATATTACCATTTTGTCCTTTATGTAATTTCATATTTTAGGCATTTTTGTATTTTCACACTTTGGGTTGATTATATAAGCCCCCACAACTTTGTAACCCGAAGAAAACTTTTAATTTTTAATACACTTTCCCGCAGCTTTTCATTTTAGGGTTTACTTTGCTCTCTTCTCTCTCCTCTTTCTCTCATTTTCTCGGTTGCCAAACACACCCCTTGAGAATGACAACTCAAGGGATGCTTGGCTAAGCCTCATAGCCTTGAAGAGGAGGGTTGCTAGCTTGGTTTAGGGGCTGTTGCAGGTTGTCCTCATGCTTTGAGATATTCTGAGTCTTGCATTTATGGTTCCAGCTTTCCCGAACTAGGGTTTAATGCCATTTAATGTCTTTCCTTTGGTCAATACTTGCCATGCTTTAGGGTTCAGTGCATTCTTAATGGTAGATGCACTGACATTCTTTAGATGTCATTTACGAGCCATGAGAATGAGGTTAAATGCTAGGGTTTCAAAATGAATGGGACTTTGAATGCTTAGTACTTGGGTTGACTCAAATAGGAGTGGTTTCTAGGGGTAGGTTTTATAGCTAAACAAAGATCCGGTTTTGGCTTTGACTATATGTCATTTGCCCTAATGCGAAATAACCGAGGACCTTTAGTAATACCCCATGTTGTCAAGCTAGTGACTGAGCTGCCAAGGTTACCATTCACACTTTCATTTAAGCCATTACGATTAACCGGTGAACAACTGACCTCCACGATGCCAAGCAAAATCGAAATCAGCTAAAAAGCCTCACCAATTTTCAAACACTAATGCAAATCATTAGGTGGGATGAAAACCCACTCCGTGTTTGACCTTAGGCGCTATCTTTGCGGTAGCGACTCACGGCGTGCAGGAGGAACAGAATATAAATTTTGTTGATTAGCGACACGGCCAGGTAGCGCAGATCGGCTGCGTGGCTTTATGCTGAGTAGATGAACTCGTCAGTGAGCTCTTGGGCTCGGGCGGGCCTTAGTGGCTATCCACGGCTGGCGATCGACTCATTAGAGGCTGCATGGCTACGTGCGAGTAGATGAACTCGTCGAAGTGAGCTCTTTGGGCTCGGCGGCGAGGGCGCGGTGGCGATCCGGCTGGTGTCGACTTCGTTGAATTTGCGTGGCTTTGTCTTGATGAATGAACGTCAAAGTGAGCTACTAGGCTCGGGCGTGGAGCAGCAGTGGCGGCGATCGGGTGGTACGATACGATTCGATGGGAACAGCGTGGCGCATGCTAAGTAGATGAACTTCGTCGAAGTGGTACTCTTGGACTCGGTATTGGGCCTTGGTGGCGATCGACTGGTGATCGACTCTGATGAAGCTACGTGGCTGTGCGGTAGATGAACTTCGTCAAAGTGGTACGCTAGGCTCGGTATTTGGGCCTTGGTGGCGATTCAGCTGGTGATCGACTCGTTAGAACAGCGTGGCTTTTGTCTTGATGAATGAACTTTCGTCGAAGTGTTGCACTAGGCTCGGTGGCCCGGGCAGCAATTGGCGATCCGGCTGGTGATCGACTCGATGAGGTGCGTGGCTGTACTGAATGAATGAACTCGCGTTGAAGTGAACTACTGGGCTCCGGGCGTTGAGGCCTTAGTGGTGATCGACTTGGTGTCGACTCGTTAGAACTGCGTGGCTGTGCGGAGTAGATGAACTCGTCAAAGTGAGCTGTTGGGCAGGTGTTGGGCGCTGGTGGCGTCGGCGCAGTGATCCGAACTCCATTGAACAAAAGAAAGAGTGGCTGTCTTATACTGACTAGTGATGACTCGCTGACTCCGGCGTACAGAAACGCCGATGGCGTTCGAACCACGGTAAATCGACTCGTTCATTGCGTGGCGTGTGATGATAAATCGTCAAAAGTGAAGCTCTTTGGGCTCGGCATTAGGAAGCGCCGGTGAGAATCGGTGGACCGTCGACCTCGTTAGTTCGTGTTTATCTTGGTAAGATGACTCAGTGAAGTAAATTATTAGACCAAGGCGAGCGCGGTGGCGATCGGCTGTTGATATGACTCGTGGCTTAAGTGGCCTATCGCAGTAGATGAACTCGTTAAAGTGAATCACGGAGCTCACGATGTTGAAGACGCTTAGTGGCGATCGGCTGAGCTAATCGACTCGTTAAGTTTGCGTGGCACGTGCGAGTAGATGAACTTCGTTAAAGTGAAATTTCTTTGAACCAAGTGGCGAGGCATGGTGTGAATCTGGCACGAAGGCTGATCGACTCCTTAGGCTATGTGGCACATGCGGAGTAGATGAACTCGTGAAGTAGGCTCACTATTCTTTGCGTGGGCCTTGGTGGCGATCAGGCTGTTTGATCTGACTAATTAAATTCATGGCTATCATGATGAATCGAACTGTTAAAGTATTGCTGACTCAGACGAGGCATGGTGGCGAATCAGCTGAGTGATCGCGACTCATGGGCTGCGTGGCCTATCTTGAGTGGATGGAGCTGGGTGAGAAGTGAGCCTCTTTTGGGCTCCGGGCGGCGAGGATTTGGTGGCGATCGGCTGGGCTGATCGACTCATTGGGGCTGCGTGGCACATCTGGAGTGAATGAACTCGTCAAAGTGAGCTACTAAGCTCCGGGCGCTAAGGCCTTGGTGGGAGTCGGCTGACGTCGACTCGATAATTTGCGTGGCGTACTAAATCAGATGAACTCGTCCGTGGTACATTGCTGCGGCCATTCGACTTCTGATTTTCTTGGAAAGGTGTGAGCATCTTTAATGCTGATTTATGGAGAATTTGAAATGTTTGTGCGAATTTTCGAGTGCTTTGGCCTTCTTATAAATGGCGGCTTCATTGCTATGGAGTTTATACTTTGGATGTCTGTATATTACAGTTGCATAGCAATGCATGAGATAGGCGTGGTTTGATTGTCTTCAGGATCCACGAAGATCTGGTTTAGTTTTATTGGACTTTGCTTGTGGGGTTGTGTTTTTCCTAGTCTCCCCTTTATCGAGTCATGTTATTCCTAGCCGTGCTAGAGAGGAATGTGTATAGGAAGGCGGTACATTTCTTGTGCCGCTTTCTCTGTTACCTACATTCTTTTCTCTTTCTGCTGCTAGTCTCTTTCTCCTTCTCCTTCGTTCTCTCTTCCTTCCTTTCTTCTTTTTTTCCACATCTCATTCTCCCTTTTTTTGTTTCTTCTTTTCTTCCACATCTATTTCTCCCTCTTCCGCACAAACTCTTTCCATCCCTTTTTTCTTCTTCTTCTCTTTTCCGCCCTCGTTTTCACTCCTCTTTTCTTCCAGGAAGTTTTTTTTTTTTTTTTGAGGCGCATCTTTTATATACTTCGAGATGTAATCGATGACATCTTGGTGTAATTCGATTATAATCCAGTTAGATAAAGGAACTTTTCCTTATTCTGAAACTTTCTCAGTCTATTCATTATCATTTTCCATTGATATAATAATAGGTTGCTTGTGGCGTCTAGAATAACCGATAAATGGTCGAATCGTTAAGCGCGGTGATGATACTCCATTTAGATTACAAACCAAGATCTCGCGATAAAAACGTTTAAAATGTTCCGCATTCGGGCATCTTTGTTAAATTTTCGCCTCCCTCTTGTTTTGGGCTCGTAATTGCACAGTCGACTGACTGAGATATGATGTAGGGCCTTCCGGTTAGGTTGATTTCCCGTATCTTTGGATTCTTCCTTGTTGGCAGGAGCTTTTTTAAGACCAAATCACCCGACATGTAGCTCCTGGGTTTTACTCTTTGGTTGTAGTACCTTGCTGTCTTCCTTTGGTAGTGTATGCCTTAGCACTGCTCCGTTTTTCATCCTAAGAGATCGAATTTAGGCAGAGCCTCGTCATTGTGCTCATTTGTTGCTAACTCGATCCTTGGGGACTTTGTCAGGCCTCGACAAGACTCTTGCGATTGCGAAGGCTGGGGCGAATAGGTTTCGGGTTGGCGACCTGTGTTGTCTTGTAGGCTATGGTGCCTCGAGGAGGTATTCTACCTATTTTCCTTTAAGATCTTCAATTTGGTCTTGAGCGACCTTAAGGGTTACGATGGTGACTTCGGCCTTACCGTTAGGCTGCGGATGTCTTTGGAGGCAGTAATAATTCTTAATTCCGGGCTCGGCCTGAAATTCACTGAATTTGGCGTTGTAATTGTTTTGGATTGTCAGACAGGGCTCAGGATCACCGAGCTGCGTATGATGGCTTGCCGCGCAAAATTGCGTATCTTCTGTATGTGATTATGGCTAAAGGCTTAGGCCTCAGGCCACTTGTTGGAAATAATCTCTGACGATGGTGATTTATTTGGCCCTTCGAGGCGAGAGGTCCCAGTATGTCGAGCCGAATTTGTTGGAAGAGTAGGGGCTTGTGATTCCGTCAGGGCTGCGATGGGATGATGAAGTCTTAACTCTGGCGGGATCCTTGCATTTCTCTTGACTAGATGGGTTCGTCTTTGAGTATTGTAGGCCGGTGGTATCTTGTCTCAAGACCTTTCTTTGCTAATGCTTTCGACTCAGATATGATTTCATGTAGCCGTGTGCTTCTCTTAACGCGTATTCGATTATCTTTTCAGATGCATAGGATAGGTGTGAAGAAACCTGCGGCTTATGCGAGCTTCCCTTATGGTTAGTGAACCTGGCTGATCTCGTCCTGATTTTAGTTGCTTCTTTTCGAGATTGATCGGTAGATGTTAAATTACATTATATAATCCGAATGGGGTCCCGTCAACTGGTAGGACCCAGGCACGGGCAGCCTCCACGTCATGAGAGATCGATGGGGGCTCTACTAGGTATTCGACAAGTGTTAACCTGCTGAGGTCTTCCTGTAAGGTTGTTGCTAACTTTGCCAAGGCGTCGGCTCGGGAGTTCTCTGCTCTGGGGACATGTCATTTAACTGCTTACGAATTTTTGATGAAATCGTACCTTTGGAGAGTATAGGATCATCCTTCCACTTTTGGCCTCGTAGGTGTCTTCTATACCAGCTGGGAGTCGCTGCAGACCTCTAGCTGGTCAACTTCCAGTGAATGGCGAGTTGAGGCCGGCTATCAATGACCTCCCCACTCGAGCGCTACCTCGTTATTGGAGGCTTGAAATCGATTTGAGTGCGTACTGATATGCGACATTCCTTACGGAAGTCGAGGATTAGACCTGCTCCTCTCCCTTGTGCATTTGAGGCTCCATCTATAGAGAGTTTCCTAACGGAGAGGTCATTCATTGTTTGAGCGTTTTCAGCAGGTTCCGCTGAGGTGGATTCCATGACGAAGTTGGCTAATACCTGCCTTTTATTGCAATTTTTGGCTTGTATCTGATATCGAACTCACTCAGCTCTATGGCCCACTTCATCAGCCTTCCAGAGGTCTCTGGTTTATGTAACACTTGCTTCATTGGGTATTCTGTTGGAACTTCTATGGTATGAGCACAGGTAAGGTAGAGTTACGGCTGCGGAGGTTACCAAGGCCAAAATTAGTTTCTAAATCCTTGGGTACCTCCTCCCTCATCCTCTCGAGCCGGTGTAATAGTAAATTGGGTCTTTTTCGTTCTTTGTCTCCCCAACGAGGGCCATTTGGTCGAAATACGATATGGCTAAGTATGGGAAGTAAGGAGCTCCGCTTGATGGGACTTACTAGAATGAGAGGGAGAGCTGAAATCGTTTTCAAAGTGAGAATGCCTCTTCACGCCGTATCCCATTGAAAGGCCTTCTTCGGACTTGGAAAAGAGTGGCATTTGTCGCGCCTTGTCACGAACCGGCTCAAGCGGCGAATCCTACCGTCGGTAGAACTCCTTTATACACGATGGCGAAGGCATGTCGAGTATGACCTTTATCTTGTAAGACCAGAAATTCAATTTACGGAAAAAGAACTTAAATCGTAATTCGATTACAAAATTATTAATTTCGGTTAAAAATCAATAGTTATTCTCTAGATCTTGGATGATGAAGCGGATTTCCTTTGTTGGAATCATCTCGGAATCTAGTAACGCGTAAATTTCTTCTAATTAAGAGACGATCGAATTACGGCCGTTTTCGAGGCATTGCGGTTTGGGTCAGTAAAGCGCGATTTTGATGCGACGAAGTCTTTTTTATATAACACGTATTCATGTGCTGCATAAGTGGTATGATTAGAAAGCAATGAAAATGGACCCGGCGAAGCGTGCAGATGTTCAGTAGGAAATGAAGGGACATAATGGTCATTTTGGAAAAGTTTAAGTCACAAAAGGACAAGAAGTTGCATAGTGTCGTCTCTTTCAAACAAAAGAAAGGAGAAAATGTGGGAAAGGGGGTGGAAGTCTTACAGTAAGCTTTGGATCTCATTTTTAATTGAGGAGAGAGTCTTGTCTCTCACAGAAATCACGGGAGATCAAATAGTCGGCGATCTTGAGGACAAGAAGGAGGAAGCGCTCTGGAAGAGGGGCTTAGCGTGGGTGCGGATGGGGTTTCCTCGAGCCTCCGAGAGAGGGTAGAGTTTCTCCACACTTGAGTTTATTCTTCGTTTAAGTACTATGTTAATGTTTCGGTTGGTTGAGACTAGAGCAATAGTTGATCGGTCCCGAACCTTGGGACCAAGATTGATCTAATTTTGGAACACCCAGATGACGGTAGTGACGTCTGATGTTTGGATTAAATGGATGAAGAATTGTTCAATAAATCAAGTATTGGTTTATTTGAGGCCGGAAATGGCCGTGAAACCCGGGTTCACCAAATGAATCGATAAATTGTGCTTTGAAAGGAACAGTAACCCAGGGTTTTACTATTACCGAAACAGTGATCACAAAATAATTTTTGTGAAAATATGTGTTTGGTCAAGTGATTCAAGTGGAATTGATCGTGTATGATCATTAGCCCAAGGGAGCTAATTTTGATGTATGAATTGATTATTTACATGACATGATTGTGTGATTGGATATTATGTGGATATGTGCATGTTTACATATTTGCATGTGATTAAGGCGTATTGGAATTAGTATACATGTATTCCATATGCCTTGGAACACGCTAGGACTATAGGGTGAGTCGTGAGATGAGTCTAGAAAGCGATTCGGAGGGTTTGTCTAAAAATATAGAATTATCGGAGGGTGGTCAATTAAATATCAATCATCGGACGGTGATTGATATTCATCGGAGGTGAGTCCTTGAGCAAATAATATTTCAATCGTGGACTGTGATTGATATATATACACATTCCGGAGGTTGTCCTGAGCTAACAAAACAATAATTCTCATGAGGCTTGGCGAGTGTGAGAGAGAGTGGTGAGGACTCAGGGATGCGAGTTGGTCATGTAGACATTCAAGTAGAGGATCATACATTTGCTTGAATGTATCATTTATTTTGGAACATTACCTTTGCACTTAGATGGAGTAAGCGCTTAGAGGCGATTCAGTCTTGGCGTTAAACTGTGCTGTCAGGATCTTGTGCTGCGAATGCACGGGGAGCGTGCGGAGATGGCTCGAATCTGAGGCCACTTTAGAAGCGGGATTGTGGCTTTGGCTTTGATGATGTTTACATGTATTACAATTCAGTATTTTAGCTCTCCATATTTGTAAAGTAAAACATTTGAACTCCTGCCAGAACTGTGGATATAGTTTGTATGTTTTATGGATATTGTGTATGGGCTGAGAAATTGTTTTTATCCATATTTGTATCATTGTGATTATATTGGGCAGGGCCGGGTTTCATGCGGAGTGTTTTATTTGGGTAGAGCTCCGGTCTAGGAGACTGCCTTCGATTTTGAGTGGGCGTCAGATAACTCGACATCCACTTGGATCCGTGTGTGGTAGTGCGAGGACCCCTGGTTTAGCGTCCACAATCTTATGCAGTTTGCCTCAATTCCTCGTTAGTTGACTATGAAACCCAGGAATTTTCTGGCTGATACTCCGAAGGCACACTTAGGTTGGTTAGTTTCATGTTGTAATTTCTCGAGATTTGGGCGCCTTGGATAGATGAGTATGTGGGACTCGGTGTAATTGAACCCTACCAACATGTCATCTATGTACACCTCCGCCAGTTGTGCTATACGCTTACGGAACATCGGTTCCTGACCTTTGATCACGTAGCTCTGCGTTCTTGAGCGACGGCATCATGATAATAATAAGGTTCCTACTTATTTGTGACGAGCGAGGTCTTTTTCTTGGTCGCTTCGGGTATCTTGTCTCGGTTGTAGCTAAGAAGGCATCCATAAAGCGAGGAGTTCATAGCCCGTGATGGCATCTCTGATGAGTCGGTCGCGTGGGAAGCGTCCTTTAGGCACGCTTTGTTGATGTCGGTGAAATCGTCTGGTCGCCACTTGCCGTTTCTTTTGGCGAGTACGGCGTTGGCTGTATTCGGGATATTCTACCTCACGTCGCTCTTTGCTGAAGGGTTCTTGACTTCCTCATTGATGGCTTTTGTCTTTCGGCGCGAGCTCCTCGCAACTTTGTTG
This sequence comes from Tetrastigma voinierianum, assembly GCA_016808115.1. Taxonomy (NCBI): domain Eukaryota; kingdom Viridiplantae; phylum Streptophyta; class Magnoliopsida; order Vitales; family Vitaceae; genus Tetrastigma; species Tetrastigma voinierianum. The sequence goes on along the minus strand of JAEQBH010001743.1, from coordinate 1,086,047 downwards.
GATTGGCTTGAAGATGGGCGGCGTTCGCTTTGTGAGTGATTACCGTAGGATCAATTCCTCCCATGTCCGCTTGCTTCCATGCGAAGACGTCTTTGTTCTGTCTTAAAAAATGGATAAGGGGGTTTTTGAGGTCTTCCGCTAGCTTGGAGCCGATATAGGCGAGATGTTCGGGGTCGTCGTCGACAATACGATTCCGGTTCTTCGGGGGCTCGGTCAGTGAGCGCCTCGTCAGCAATGTCGAGCTCATCGGTATATGTTGTCGACCGTTTTACGTTTCCTTGGATCTTGATGGCATTCCTGTACTCGTTGATCTCCTCAGGCCATTCCTACTCCGTTCTGATGGAACTTGATCGTCATGTGTTACCGCGGAGGGGATGGCTTTTATTGCATTGAAGAGGGTGCACTGGTAGATATTGCCTCGCCAGACGGGGCATCTCACGATGAGGAATCTTGTCGTAGTCGTCGCCTGGCATGGGGGATCTCCCAAGGTGAGTACGAGTTGTATTGAGCCTAGAGTATGCCTTTCCCCGAGAGAACCCGTAGATGGTGTTGTGGTTCCAATTTCTCTTCGATCTTTAAATTTGCTCGAAGGGTTGATGAAGATGCCATTGAACTCCAGTTGTCCAGTTAGGACGTTGAAGTTGTTTGTGTGTCCCAAGTGCGGGAACCCCGATTGGGTCGTCATGAGGGTGTTGGCATCCCTCCATATATGAGTCAGAGAATGTGATGGACGTGTCGAGCCACTGTAGTTTAGACACTGCTTGTATTTCCATCTCTATGGTGGCTTTGATGCCTACGTAGATGGGCCTTGATTTGTTTGGACTCACCATCACGAATCCTCCTGATTGCACGGATTTCACACAGGGTTGTTGGTCTTTGGTCGTCGTCTGCTTGGGAGTCGTGGTTGTTGAGGCGGGGCCTGGTTCTGAGCTTGATTATGAGCTTGATTTTCAGGGGATATGAAGCGTCGGAGGAACCCGCGCCGTATTAAGTACTCTATTTCTCTCTTGAGTTGTATGCAGTCGTCCGTCATGGTTATCTGTAATCACTATGGAACTGTGATTACTTAAATTGTCTCTTATTGCGGGGTGCGACTTCATTTAGGTTGTACCTCGGGAGGCTGTTCGTTTCGTGCCATGGACACAATGATGAGGTACATTAAAGGGTGAACGGCCCGAGGCGAATAACGTCGTTGTCTTCCGGATTACGGAGTGGACGGGCGATCTACGAGTTCTACGCCTTTTTGGGGCCAGTTCTCCATTTTCTTTGAGACCCTTCTTGGTCGGCACTGTCTTTGGGGCTGATCCTCGTCTTTTATGCAATCCCGCTTTTTCTTTATGAGTGGAAGAGCTGCTTTCTTGGATATGAGGCTTCTTCAAGTTCATCTCCTTCTGCCTTTTACAGCACACTAAACATCTTACCTTGAGTTACCCCACAAGGAGATGGAGAAGCTATAGAGTCTTCAAAATTTGCACCCTAACCAGCAATGAATGCGAGTGATTGAGAACTTCGTCGGGTATATCCACTTTAGAGACTCGGCATTGAATCTCTGGACATAAGACCTCAGGCTTTCTTGCGAGCTCTGCTTGATGGTCAACAGATGATAACTTGGCTTTCTATACGTCCTGGCCCCAATGAAGTGAGAGACGAATGCAATGGATAGCTCTCTGAATGAGGAGATTGACGGCGATTAAATCTCAGTAAACCGGGCGGCCCGGGCCTTTCCGGTGATAAGCAGCTCTGCATCGCCTGGTCTTGATACCCATGTAAGCTCCATTTGGTTTTGTAAGTGTTAGGATGATGTTTGGATCCTGCGCCGCCGGTGCTTCCCTTGTGGCATCTTGCAATTTTTGCTAGAAGAGGAAGTGAAGCACCTCGGGCATGAAGGGTGGTCGGTTGTTGTACCAAGGTGTCCATAGTGTCGGGGCGCGTCACTCTGCGCTTCAGCCGGCCCAGGTGAGCTCTTGCTGAAGGCTCTTGAACCTCTGCTCCCATGATTGTTCTCCTGCTCCTCGCTGAGGGTTGCGTAGTTCTTCATTCCCGATATGCCCTCCGAGCGTTGCTTCGTTGCCCTCACTCTTCGAGGGACGGTGTGAGTCCCATGCCCTGGCTCGGTTGAATGCACTTCTTCTTGACATCTCGGGGGAATGTCGGGTGTGTTGCCACCGGGGAGGAAGTTGTAACCTTCTTGAGCTTGTCGTGTCTCCTGTGGGCATTGCATCTACCTGGTAATTTGCTCTAACTCTTCTATTAGGCGTCGGTTGGTGAGACGGAGCGCCTCGCCTCGTCGTGGCTTGCATCGCTTCCTAACGTCTTAGGGAAGTCAAATTTGTCTGCGTTGCTGGTTGGTCTGCATCCTTGGAGGATTAGCGTTGCTCTGCTTGTGTTCCGTCGATATCGATGGCGAGAAATCGCATATTTTGTAAGGCATCGTTCCAGCGAAATGGCGCTGGCCCGATGATGCCTTTTTTCAGCTGGGCGGGTTGGGCGTGTAGGGTCGTTAGGCTGGACACAGCTGCGGCGGGCTGGTCTGGAGGCTCTGGATCTTCGGGGCTGAAGTAGGATCGCTACAATGCTGGTCTACAGGCTCTGGACGTGGCACTCCTCTGCAAAAACAAGAAAGAAGGGGGGTCGGCGAGGGCTTCGCTTGTGACAGCTCCGAAGCCTAAGTCAGTTCTTTCCTGAGAGAAAAGATGAACTATTTAGAGGGCAAATGTGTTGCGTATGTTTGCGTATGAGTATGCGTACCTTTCACTGATGGGGTGGCCTGGTATTTATAATGGATGACCGCGTGCTTTCTAATTGGATTATGATCTTTTGAATAGTATGTTTCTGTCGAAGGATTGATATAATATTTCTCTCATTAGGTAGGAGATGCTGTCTTCGCCTTGTAAAAACCCGATTAATAGGGATAATTGAGGGGTGTGGGTAAGAATATCTTACTTTCCTTAATGATAAGATTTAGTTTGATTCTGAGATAAGCGATTGTGAAATTATCCTATTTTCCTTATTGGCGAGATTTAGTCTGATTTGCAGGATGTGGGCCTTCCCAATTATCCATATCATCGGCCTTTGGGGCGAGTGGACTGGGCTTTCGTTTTGGGCCGACGCTAGGGGCTTGGGTGTTTTATTGGGCCTGCCTCTTCTTTGGTCCTAGTGAGTGGGCCTGCGTGTTTCGTTGGGCTGGCCTCTTTCTTGGGCCTGGCGAGTGGGCCTGTGAGCCTTATTTTTCAAACCCTATCAAATTCTATAGTACATATTTTAAATAAATATGGTCTAATTTAAAATTTTAAAATTACAATAACTGTAAATAATATATCAATAATGATAAACATAAAATCAGTTTAGTTAAAAAATATATATTTATAATAATTTTATTATCAAATGATAATATTGGTTAAAATGTATTAGAAATAAGAAAAGAAAAATATTAATTTCTAGAAGATGATTTCCCATATTACTAAAACTCTAGAGTCTCTCGTTCTCTTCGATTTTGTTGAGTCTTTCCTATAAATTACTCAAAATTGAATAAATTGTCCGATTTCTAGGTTTCCTCATAAACCTAATTGGTTACTTCCAATTACGTAAATAAAAGGTCCAAACCGCATTCAAAGGTAGGGAATTTCCCATTTTTATAGGAACATTTGTACTAGAAATAATGGTATCTCTAATTATAGCTCCTTTGGGATGTAAAATATATATTTTCTCACCATCCCCATAGTGTATGAGACAAATGTATGCATTTCGATTAGGGTCGTATTTTATGGTTACTATTCTACCATTATGTCTTTTTCATTCCGTCAAAAATCGATTTTACAATATAAACGCTTATGACCTCCTCCTCTATGCCCTGCAGTAATGATTTCTCTAGTAGCATTACGACCTTTATGAGATCATCATAGATCAAAATTATTTCAATGATTCGTTATGATTGAAATTTAGCCCAAGCTCACAATTACAAATGTAGCTGTCTTTTAAAATGGGATCATTTGATCTTGACACCCAAAACCAGGTCAGTATATCGAGATACCATGTTGTGACCTTCACAAAATCCGAGGTCAGTTCCTGACTCGTCAACCCCGCGGAATATTCATGAGTTACCTTTTGTATATTTTTCTTACAAATACTCTGGAATTCTTACTCAATATTTTACAAGAGTTTGATGTCTGACTCTTTTACACTTTTACATGCCAACATATGGTAAAACTGAATTTGTTCTAATATATTTGTAAAAATACTTCTCCCTCAAAAGGGTGCAACATTTAACATACTCATGGCTCGAAGGCGCCGTCTTCTTTATACTTTGAAAATTGGTCCCACAAACAGGTGAGCAAGCCAAGTAGATATATCTCATCAAAATTTACTCCCCGCTAAGAGCAGCATGCAATGCCAATACACATACAATCACACGCATTCCAAGTACCTATACTCTGCTTGTACTGAAGATATGCGCATGTCACTGAATGCGTATGCCTCATGACTCAAATCTGAGTCCTCAACCGGCTTCTCTCACACTGCATATGCTAATTGTGAAAAGCCAGTCGGCGTCCGCCTAACCCTTTTCAAAACAAAAGCTTTTTTTTTTTTTTTGTAGTATAAGACGCATTGGATACCCCCAATGCCTACTTATTTCCTTACCCAGTACTGTGTGTTATGCATTTGTGGGCCACGGATTTCCAGGTTCGCATTGCAGGATGCCGTACTCTTATACAACATTATATTTTATTCAAAATAGTAGACAGTCTCCGATAACCAGCTTTATTTCAAAAGCATTAGACAATCTCCGATAAACTGTTTTATTAAAAAACAATGGACAGTCTCCGATAAACGTTTTATTCAAAAACATTAGACAATCTCTGAAAAATTGTTTTATTAAAAGCAGTGGGCGATCTCAGATAAGCGTTTATTCAAAAACATTGGACAATCTCACGATAAGCTTGCTTTTTCAAAAAGCAGGTTGAAATGCAGCAAGTGAGACTCCGTGCCATGTAGTCCAAAATTACGAGCCACCGTCGAACGCAGGCCACGGTGTGAGATTGCCTTTGATCAAACAATGACGCAATGGAAGCCCTGACCATGCACTCCGCCGCTGGGCTTCGGCGTGATGTCCCGTGCATAAATGTAATGCATATGTCATTGCATGCCATTTCACCAATGAGTATGCTACGTGTCACATGCAACATATCTATTACACTACATGTCAAGTGTCATGGATAAATTATATTTAATACATATAATTATTTCCATTTGATCTTCTGGAAATATATCACATATTTCCCCTTATTAAACATGTTATTCAATTCTGATAATAACACACATTAGCCATTCCCAGCCATAAATCAGGCCATGCTTGGTCTTGGAAATAATCTAGACTTGTGAAAACCCGGGTAATGCGAAACGATGGTTACCATTACAAACCAACGGTAAATCTAGAAATTTATCTAGATCTCGGATGACGACGCGGATTATTCCGTTGAGTTCATCTCGCAAGATCTAGATCATTTGTCAAATTCGTTGAATTTCGAACTTGATCGAATTTCATGTATTTTGGGCATTTGGGGCGAGATCACGGGTGACACATGGCATAAGGGGGGAGGGGGGGGGGAGGCGTGTGCCATGTTACTAGAGTGGGGGACACTTGGCACATAGGTGGGCGAGTGTCATGCCCTCGAAGCCACATGGTGGGTGGATGCAAGTAGGGCATGGAGAACACATGGCATTAGTTTTTGCCATGTCAAAGTGGTTGGTGTTGGAGTGTCTACATGTCAAACCAATTTCGGTGGTTGGAGGGGAAAGCAGTTTGTGAACAGGAAGTGAAGAGGAGAGGAAGGAAAGAAAGGAAAAGAAGAAGAGAAAGAAAAGGAAGAAGGAAGAGGAAAATGGGAGGTTGGTTGCTCAGCATGTAGGTTCTTTTCTGCCCAGGATATCCTTGTCACAGGGGCCACTCAGTAGCGGGAAGGCAGCCGACATGGTGTGGGACAGAAGGCCTGATTTTTCTAAAAAATGGCAAATCGTGCCAATTTCGATAAATCAAATTTTCTAGATCTCGGATAATGAAATGGACTTTACTATTGGAATCGTCTGCATGAAATCCTGGCTACCACCGTCGGGTGTTCGTCGGTCAGAACTGGTCGAGATTTACACGTTTTCGAGGGAAACGGCGTCGTCGCGAGACAGTGTATTTTTGAGTGGCTACGAGGGTGCCACGTGTCAAGCTCAATTCAGTCAAGTTGAGCTCAGGTGGGACCCGTTGACATGGCATGATGCCATTAGATAGAAAAGTCAAACTAATGGGAAGAAGGGCATAATTGTAATTTTGGAAAGAAAGTTAATGAGACAAGACATGAATAGTTGTCTTCTCGAAATGAAAAAGCAAGCGTGCGAGAGGAGACGGTTTGCGAGAAGCAAGTTTTGATATTTCTAGTGAGAGTGAAGCCACTTCTCTACAGGTTTTAAGGCGTCCAAATAGTTGGATTCCTGAGCCAAGAAGGAAAATTTGTCTGTGGAGGGACAACGTGTGGACTCCGGTTTTAAGGAGTTTCAACAAACTCCGTGATGTAGGGGTTTCATCCTACTTGTTTTATTCTAGGTTTAAGTGCTTTGTTGATGTTTGTGTTGGATTGAGGTCGTGAGTGGCCGTTTGATCGATCCCAAATCTTGGAACCGAAATGTTGGAATTTTTTAGACCCATTTGTGCGATGCAGCGGAGTTTAGGGTTTGTTTTGGGTGTTGTGTGATGATTTATTAAATAAATTGTGTTTTGGTGAGTAGGAGGGCCGAAAATGGCCAGAAAATTAGTTGCAAGTGGGTAGGGTTGGATGTGTGGGGCGCCATGGGCCGACCACATGCCTGTTTTGGGCCCATTAAAAGCAGTCCAGGGTTTGTGTGAATTAGACGAAATCGTCCATATGATGTGTGCTTGAATTGTTGAAATGAATGGCTTGGTATTGGAAATAATAGATGGGTTAGACATGATTTTAATGTTAACACAATGACACGGTGTATGGAATAAGAATGTCTTTGTAAGCCATTGGAGATGATATTGTAAGTGCTTTCAGTGAGTTAATTTGGGAGTGGTTGATCAAAGAAATTAATAGGTCAATGCTTGATGTGTTAACATGATGCCATAATTATATAAAATAATTGTAGGTGTAGGCCACATTGGAAATGGAATAGTGACTAAGCTCAGTAAATGAATTTACAGAATTGTAAGTTCAATGCAAAAGCAAATTGTTAACATGATCATCACGATTATATGGAATATGGTATTATTGTGTAAACCGTTGGAGGATGAGATTGTGTTTAGCTCAGTAGGCTAATTTGGGTGATGGTTGATATTGTTGAATTACATGTGTAATTGTAGATTTGAGAATATATGCATATTGATATATTGGTTGAAAAATTTTGAAATGGCATAATGCATTTCATATGCACCGGGTAACCTAGAAATTAGGTGTGAGTGCATGACACGAGTTTTCTGAAAAATGAACATGATTGCGAAAGGGATTTCATAGGATGATTTTTCGGAGAATGGGATTGGGAGACGGTCCAACAGATCATCTCGGATGAGGACCATGACTGTTTCGGGAAGTTCTCCAACACATTCGCCTCGGAGGGTAGTCCCATATTTTTACCAACACGTTCGGTAGTGTATTTTCAATAACAACATGTTTTGTTTTGAAAATGATGTTTTCTCATACATAGCTTAGGCAAGTGTGAGGGAGTCGGTGAGGACTCGAGACATGGGGATGGCATGTAGACATTCAAGTAGGATCACATATTTACTTGAGTGTGTGTTTAAATTGGAGCATTGCATATGCACTTTAGGTGTGATAACCCGTTTAAAGGTGATTCCACTCTTGAGGCGTCCTTCCATATAATAGAAAGAATTATTTTTTGAATCACCGAGCGACAGAGAAGGCAGTCTTTAGAAATTTGATTTGAAAGCCGGTTGTAGCTGATAGTTTTGGATCTAACATTGGTGTGGTGCTAATATATGTTTGTATAAAGATATGTCAATGACTAATTATTGGGAGATAATTGGAGAATAGTTGTGATATTTGTTTTTTATGAGTAGTTTATGAGCCCGAGAGGCATTTTACTCGGTATGAGGTCTCGCCCGTCTGAGACATATAAATTTCCAGCGGTGACGGGTAGTCAGCGGACACCACTGATTTTGGGGCGTCTAATGTTTGGATTGAAATAGTTTTGGGACAAACTATGGTGTGTTTAGGCACTTTTGGATCTTGGCTTGTAATTTGGTGCGAGTTGAACTGAGTTGTGTATAGTATCGCTGGATTTGTGCTGTTCTTGTTTAAATCACGGAAAAAATTTCCGATTTTGTAATGTTATATTCTTGGTTGATAACATCTGAGTTTTTGGTGTGATAAATGGTATATGAATCTTGTTTTCCGAAGTGGAAATATGGAAAAAAATTTCCGGTTGCATGCTTATTCTTAGTTGATAACATGCAGTTTTTGGTGTGATAAATAGTAGAAATGCATGCTGTTTTTCTGAGCTGGAAATCTGGAAAAAAAAAAAAAAAGTTTGCATGCTTATTCTTGGTTGATAACATACAGTTTTAGGTGTGAAAAATGGTAGAAATGCATGCTATTTTTCTGAGTTGGAAATCTGGAAAAAAATTCCAATTTGCATGCTCATACTTGGTTGATAACATGCAGTTTTTGGTGTGATGTGGCGAAAATGCGTGCGATTTTAAACAAATCTGGAAAAAGAATTCCAGTTTATGTGGCATTCTTGTTTAGATTACATACAGATTTATATGTGAAGAAGAATGGTAGTAAGTCATCTTGTTTTACGGTTAGAAAATTTGGAAAGAAAATCTAGTTATATGTTTACGCCTCTTGGTTGATAACATGTAAATTACGTAAGGGCTTGATGTTATTAGTGCATGTAGTTTTACGAAATTTGAAATATGGAAAAAAAAAAAACCGGTTGCATGATTAATACTTGTTTGAATAACATGCGGTTTATGGAAATAATATTGGTTAATCTGTCATGAAATAAATGGCAATATGCGTATCAACTGCATTCACGTGCATGGGGACATAAGTAATATGCTCGGGTGTGAGTGCATGACATGACTTTGAACAAGTAGTTTTTATCGAATGGTTGTCCAACAAAATACTATCGGAGTCTGTCCAAATGAAATATATCGGAGGGTTGTCCACAGTACTATTGGAGTGCAATCCCGAATGAAATATGCTAAGAAGTTAAGATTTATTTTAGACGATCAGGGATTGATGATGAAGATGGATTTTGGTCTCGGAACCTATGTTCTCGGGTTTTGTTATTGTGTTATTGCTTGGTAGTTGAATAACACGGTGGCTGAAAAAATCATCTGTTTTGGAATGTATTGACATGATTGGGTTGAGATTAAATTGTTTGCATGTCATTATGTGACAAATGAATGACATATAGTTGTGTGTGATTAAGGCCATTACATGGCTCGTTGTAAGCTAGTCGTGGACAAATTGTGTCACCACTAGGCCTAGAGGTTGATGTGCATCATTACCCGAATGGTAGTGACTTGTGATGCCAATGTATGCTTGAATTGATATGTGGGCATGAATGGTATGAATTATTTGGAATTTGTATTCATCTCTATACAAATGTCCAAATGATGCACGAATGAATATGCATGGATAGGCATGCACATATAGCTCTCATCATATATGTAGCATGGTATGAGTGCAATGGCATAATTGCATTACTGTGCATGAGCTGTCGCCTTGACATGGGTGTGAGTGCATGGTTGAAGATTAATAAAATGTTTCAGTGATGATGTTGTCATCGCCAATTTTGCGATTTATTAAATGCTTGTGCATAATTGTTGATTGGGTGGGCTCGGTTAATGGGAGCACGCCCAAAATGAGTCGCACGGGTTAAGGAAACGATAAAGAATAATTATGTGTCGGGTATCAGCAAGTTGGGATAGATTCCCCCCAGGGTGAAAGACCCATCAATTATGGTCAGACATAGTCCCCAGATGTGAAAGGCCGTAAAAGTGTCTGGGTTTGTGGAGCCCGCGGTGTGACACCAAAATTCCACTACCCACAAAAGGCGCATGGTTGTAAATGAAAATATGTAATGAATAAAATCATTGGTTGTCATTGAAAAATGACATTTGTTGACACTTGGAAATTGCATGTGTGAGGGAGTTGATGAGGACTCAGGACATAGGAAAGGGTAAGTCACATTCTCATCCATGGCATGTAGACATTCAAGTAGAAATATGCATATTTTGCTTGAATGTGTGGATGTTTGTCATTGCATGGACACTTAGGTGAGGAGTAGCCCTTGTAGGAGAATTCATCTACTAGGCATGGCTCACCCCGTAGTGGGAAAACATTTTCAGGTGCTAAAGGTACACCCGGAGGTGGACACGTCTGAGGATTTAGTTAAGAAAAGGGCTAGATTTGGCATTGTAATGTATTTTGTAAAATTTGGGTAGAAAACCTAGTTTTTGTATTGTGTAAATAAAACATAGAGTTGTAATTAAACTCGTTTAGTATGATTTATATATTTTGGCAAGTTTTCCTGGTTTTGGGTGTCTTTGCAATAAAAAGACTAAGTTATGTTGTATTTAGGTGCTTTGGAAAAAGGAAAGGAAAAGAAAAAGAAAAAGGAACCGAAGTGCAAGAGCGCACGGGCTACTACCCGTTGTGAGTCCTCTGTTGCGACTGAGTTCCTGGGCCCTGCTTCGCGACAGGTTTTTCGTGGTCATGACAAGGTGGCAACGGCGCACCAAATGACGCACGACAGAGCTTGCTATCGTGGGTATCGTCAGATGCCTCCCGAGAGTACTTGTAGCATCGAGGATGATTTCGCCGAGGGACTTCCCCGTGTTGAGACGGCGCTTGTCGCAGGTTTCACGGCTGAAGTAACTGCAGCCAAGGGCCGCCTCCTGGTTCATGGTGCATGGGGGCCCCCTTATAGGCTGGTTCTTAGCTCATACGTCTAGTTGATGGAGTGGGCCAGGCCTACAAAGGATGTGTCGGCTCTTGATCAAGAAACTTCCCATGCGCTCATTAACTACTGGGGGCCCTTCAACCAGAGCGACCCTTCCATCGCGCACATGCGCGATATTTACCCCTGCCAACCAGATATCGACGGGTGGCTCTACACCACATGGTCATCGCGCTACAGGTCCATCTCCCAAGATGCGTGGCATCAACATATCGGCGTCAGCGCGCCACCCGACACCTCGACGCCTAAAACGCAATTCCTACTGTTTCGAAATCCAATGAAATTCAATAGGGTAACTAGATTTCACGAAATGAATTCAATGGTGAAATCCGTTTTGTCATACGAGATCTAAAAAATTTCCAATTTCCAATCGAAATTACCGTTTTACCATTTTTCAGAAATATTTAATTTTTCTCGGGTTTTACAGCTGACATCCATGCGAAGTTGAATGATATATCAATTAGACATATAAATTAACTATCCAAACATGCATATTCGATTATCACAGTTAAAATCACATCCAAGTGGGATATATTTTTTTTTTTTGATACAAGGGAAGGGGGGGACCCCAATTACATGCAAGTAAGCTTTTCTAGGCCAGACGAGCCAGTCGATCAGCTACTTGGTTGGTTTCGGGGTAAACATGTCGCATCACCACCCTCCATTCTCTTTTGAGGAGATCTCTACAGGTCTCCACGATGGTCACCAGTATGGGGTTCTTTTCTCTCTCTTCCTTCAGCGATGCTCGTGGTTCTCCTCTAGCAACCGTCCACGTTCAGTTTTGTCGAACCATGTAGAGGCGCTTCCCATTTGACCCATATCATGGAGTGACAATTCCTTTGCCTATGCAGGATGTTGACAATAAAGAAAGCCGATTTGACTTATCGCGAATAATCTCTGATCTTAGTTACCTTGTGGAGGATGTTGACAATAAAGAAAGCCGGTTTCGGGGTAAACTGTTGCATTCCGCTACTTCCAAATCCACCAAATGCAAATCGCATAGGTTTCTCTCTAGGGGACATCGAAGGAGGTGAACTCCTTGCTCTTTAAGTTCCAACAAATCCATTGGTTAAAGGCAAGGTGTTGGAGGATCCTCCCACTTGTTACCCTTCACAGGATCTGGTGCCACCACTGGCCTTGGGGGCATGTCCTGAACAAATGATCTCATCCTTCTCGCCATATCTGTACAAAAAGTGCAGTAGGCAGCCGAAGTCATACCACGGTGGCATCTCTCCATGTTTGTGTGTAGTTTTCCATGGCAAAGCACCCAAAACAGCATTTTAATTCTTTGGGGAATCATGAGTTTCCACCGTGGGACCGTCTCTATCGCTAGGGTTCTGGGTTGTTATTGTATATGCGGAGTTGACAGTGAATTTGCCCGATGATGTTGGTTTCCAGTGTATGCTATCATATTCATCTCCTTGTTCCTAACTGACCAGTGGGTCATCAGATTGCCTGAGCAAAGTTCATTCTCAGAGTTGCCCACCTCCATCTTAAAGAGAATCCACTGATCCTTGATATTGTGAGTCCACAAGAGCAGATCCAGCTGTGTCTCAATATAAGCTCCACTTACATCTCTAATATATATCTTCTGGTTAATGGCACCCACTACATATCTTAATGAGATCCTTGTTTGCTTCTGCTTGACTGATCAATATCCTTCCTTCTCATATACCTACAGCAAGAATCGGATCCAAGAGTTTGGTTTCTTCAGTGAGGGCTTTCCACCCAAGTATATACATGAATGCCTTGTTCATTGCTTGTATGCTTTTTATACCCAGGCTGCCTTCCTTCTTGCATCTGGTGACTGTGTCCCACCTTACAAGGTGTGTTCTGTTTTTCTCTTCAGTGTCTCCTCAAAGGAAATTGCTGGTTTTTTTGTCTATGACGTTGTAGAGCTCCTTTGCAGTGCAGCTTCCTGCTTGCATTTGAACAACGGGATAGAGGAGATGACTGATTGAATTAGAGTAGTTTGACCGGCCATAAAGAGAAATCTCATCTTCCAACTTTCCATTCTGGAGGATATTCTGTCGAGCAAGTTTTTGTAAGTCCCAACATCTACTCGGCCGTGGAGTGAAGGTGTCCCAAGATACTTGCCTAAATTGTTTGTGTAAGGGATACCAATGGCAAGGGAGATCTCAATGGCCTGCTGCTCGGTCACTGCTTTAGAAAAGGCAATATTAGATTTCTGGAAATTCACCCTGAAATTGTGCAAAAGTCGTTCAAGCACTCCTTCACAATGTTGATTTGATCCACTGAGGCTTCTGTGAAAAAAACGAGGTCATCTGCAAAAAAGAGGTGTGAGAGGTGAGGACAAGTGCAAGATAATTTTATTGGTGTCCATCTGCACGTGTCAACGGCTGCATGAATCATGTGCCCAAGTCTTTCTATGCACATGACAAAAAGATATGGGGAAATTGCATCTCCCTGTCTAATACCCCTCTTTGGTTTGAACCACTCAAGTTGTCTTAGTATGTCTCAATATGGTATCAAGTGATACACAAAATGAGATAAATAAACATTTTTGAGAAGTAAAAAATTATAAAATTTCGGCACTTAAAAATTAGCTAAGAAATTAAATTAAATTACTTATGATAATACAAAGTAGGATTTTTTAGAGAATATTTTTAGTGGGATTTGATTTTTCCTTTTACCATATAAATACATTCAATTTTAAAAAATTATAAAAATAAATTATCTGAAATATAAAAATTATAATTATATATTCTTTAAAAAAAAAATCGTACTTAAAAATTACCTAAAATAATTATATAAAATTAAATATAATAATATTAAGTGGGATTTGATTCTTCCCTTTACCATACAAATATATTCAATTTATTATTAAATGACAATCCATACCGTTTACATAAACACACAATACTTCTTTACCAAATTGTGATTCACCACACTCTTACTATAAAACGAATTTACACTGTCATATATTTCCATTTTTAGTATTTCTATTCCATTGATACTAATTTAAGATGTCGTTACAATAATTTTAAGTTTTTTCTTGTTTTGATCGTACATTAAATTTTAAAGTAAAATCTTGTTTTTGTATTTTTCCTTTTCGAAGCCAAATCCTAATAATTTTTCTTATTTTATATTTTATTGGAATATATATATATATATATATATATATATATATATATATATATATATAAAATTATCTAACAAATCTTTATATTTTTACACACTATTTATGTTACTTAATCATTTTATAATTTTGAGATAATGTTTTTATTCAATAATTATATTTTTAAAATTGAAATTTAATCCTTAATTATTTTATATACAGATAAATATTTTAAATAATTTTTTTTAATTTATTTGTGATAATTATACATATTCAAAATTTATTTTTAATTTGATATTATTTTTTATTTTATTTTTAGTTATTTAATATGATAAAATCATAACTCAAAATAAACTTCATTTCAAAATGAGTTTTTTGTGACATGATTTATAAATATATTGATATAGAAATAAAAAATAAAAATAAAAAATTATAAAACCCAAGAAAAATCGATTTTTTCTAAAAAAAGTGCAAAACGGTAAATTTCCAGAATAGTATAGGTAAAAATCTTGAAATTTTTTTGATATCGGATGACGAAACAGAACTCACCATTGGATTCGTTTGGTGAAATCTAGTCACCCAGACGAATTTCGTCAAATTTTGAGAAAGCTCGCTTTTCACATTTTAGATGATCGGGTGTCGTAGTGACTTTATGACTAGATTGTGTTCATGAAAATCGCATTCGAAACGACTCGCTTTAAGTTCATGTGGATATGACTTGAACTCTTGAACTGAGATGGAATAAACGGCTTCTCAGCCATAACCAACTACCAGGTGGACACGCGGGCAAGATCGGAGCCACATCCAACTTAAACTAAGTTGGGACAAAAGAGGAATTAGGGAAAAAAGAGCCCATTTTCCTGTTGGTTTACGTGAGAGAGAGAGGAGAAGAGGGAAAGAGGAGAGCTAAGCTTCCTTCCAAGATTCAATGAGTCTGGCCTGCCACAAAGCAAGAACAAAGGTTCATCGTGATCGACAAGAGGTAATGTGTGGGGTAATTAAGAGGGATTTCTCCAAAACTAAAGGAGATTTCGAAATCAAGTTGCTCTGGCTAGGAGGCTGCCCATGTATCACGTGCCTAGAGGTAAGATATTCTTCCTACCTTGGCTTACTTTCCATTTTTAGGTCAAGAAAAAAGGGTTTTTTGGTTAAGGGTCTGTTTGGTGGAGAAAAACTGCATTTTTCGGGTTTTGCTTAGTGTTTCTTTGCCTAGGCAAACCTCAGTTCGCCTAGGAGGAGGTGAAAATCTTAACACGGAAGATTGCTGCTAAGCCTAGCTAGGTGTGGGGAAGGTTCGCCTAGGCGTAGGGGTCCGCCTAAGTGCAGGGGTTCGCCTATGCATGGGCATTCTCGCCTAAGCGAACCCGGGGATAGCGGAGGAGGACTTTCTGGTTCGCATAGGCGAGCAACGCCTAGCCTAGGCAGAGGCAGGCTACACTTAGGTGTGCCTGTGATTGTCCAGGGCCTGTGTTTGTGGCCTGTTTCGGGTCGATCTCATGGCTCGGTTTGTGATTATTGTGGCTTCTTTCGGGGGCCATTGTGTGACTTGTTTGGGCGTGTCATTGCTTGACTGAGAGTGACATGTTTGGACGTCAATATGTGTGCTCTAATATGTTGACATGTGATTCGTTTATTTATGCAATGGCCATTACATGGCTCGCTTGCTTGTGTGTCATTACTTGATCATATAATGGCATGTTGAATGTGAATGTTGATATATGCTTGCATGATATATTGACACGAGTGAAATAATGTATGAAAATTGTATGTATATTGATATAATTGTCCATGATGCATTGGTGACATACATGAGTATAATTGTTCATGTAGCATTCATTATGCATGTGACATGATATAACATGCAATGACATCTTGCATTGCATATGCATTGGGACATCTCATTAAATGAGTGTGAGTGCATGGTTAGTAAATCAACACTGCGTTTGGTGTTTGATTGGGTGAGCTTGGTTAAATGGGACAACGTCCAACAGAGTCGTACGATTTATTGAAAGGTTAAAGAAAATATGTGCCGGGTATCAGTAAGTTAGGATAGATTCCCCCCTAGGTGAAAGACCCGCCAATTATTGTCAAACATAGTCCCCAATGGTGAAATGCCATAAAAGTGTCTGGGTTAGCAGAGCCCGCGGTGCTACACTAAAAATCCACTACCTACATAAAGGCGCATAAATTTTGAATATAAAATGATCATTGTGATGTATTATCCAAAAATATTTTGGTTTATAAACAAATGAAATTTGTTTTGAAAAAATGATCACTGGATGTCATCCAGAATGACGGTTTTATCACATATGGGCTTAGGCGTTGTGTGAGGGAGTCGGTGAGGACTCGGGCATTTGTTATATGGTGAGTCGCATCTCATTCATGGCATGGCATGTAGGATTCCATATAGAATTGACATATTATGTTGGAATGTGGTTGTGAAATGTTGAGTGAACATTGCATGTGCACTTAGGTGGGGATTAGCCCTTATAGGAGGTATGCCTTACTGGGCATTGCTCACCCCATCATGGGACCCCCCTTTCAGGTATAGGGTCAACACCGGTGAATGACGCTTTGACGAGGCTGTGATTGTGAAGATGGCCGACATGTGGCCTTGATAAAACTTTTGTAAAAAGTAATTTGTATAAAAGAATTGTAATTAAATTCTTTTGGACTATTGCCAATATAGTCGCGTATGTAATTATGGTAAGAGGGTCGTGATCGAACTCTTACGGACTGTATTTAAGTGTATTATTCTCATATTTTAAATTTAAATATGAATGGATGGGTCCTAGTGAGGGGACGTATCGAGGTGGTGCTGAGTAACTCGGTGTCCATGAGTAGTTGGTACCGGTCCGGCACCAAGACTTAAGTGCATAATGACCTAAGGTAGAAATTCCACAGGTTGATGACTAGTTAATGAGACCCTTGGAAATTAGGGCGTCATAGCTTGGTATCAGAGCATAGGTATACTAATACCTAGGGCTTGATGTATATGGGTCTAGGTCTTTAGATTTATTGAGTTATGGTGTCACAGTTTGTACATCAAAACGTAGGTATGTGATTACCTAGGGATTGACGAGCATGGGTTTAGACCATTGCATTCATTGTGTGCATTCATGTTTTGTGCCTAACTCTGCTACATGATTTGGTGTTGTACGATGTGTGAATTATATGCATGGTAACATGTATATGGAAAAAGAGGAACACTAGGGTTAGAGAACATAACCTAAGGGGTTCGGAAAGAGACGAATGGGATAGTTTAGGTTGTTGAGGTATATTAGTAGTTGGCATATGCACTACTAGCTAGATAAGAAAAGGAAATCTCAATTTTCTATTTGAAAATATGTAGATGGTAAGTCGAGGAAGAGGACGTAGAGGCGGTGGACGAGGCAACAACCAACCACCATCGGCCTTTGATCAACAAGCCTTCATGGAGGCTATTAGTGCTGCAACTGCTACCATTGCACAAGCGAGCGATGTGGCTACCACCATTGCACAAGCTAGTGCAAATGTGGGCCGTGGAACTGGTGAACCTCCAGAGGCTTTAGCAGGCACATCACCCGAACCTTCAAGGAGGGAACTCGATAAGACGGTCATTGGCCCTAAGACAAGATTTTAGAGGCAATGGAGATCACCTCTGATGCCACGAGAATAAGGCCAACAACATTTTAGCTAGAAGGTGAATCCCAAGTTTGGTGGGATTGGGTCAAAGCCTCGAGGAACTTAGAGGCAATGACATGGGATGAGTTTCGTGAGCTCTTCATGGGTAAATATTTCTCGGCATAGGCACCACATGCTAAAGCTAGGGAGTTCCTAGAGTTGAAACAAGGAACGATGACGGTGCTCGAATATGTAGCTAAGTACATCGAGTTAGCACATTCACGGATGACTATGTGGGCACGGACATGCCCAAAGTGAGGAAATTTGAGAATGGTTTGAAATTATCCATCCGGGGTAAAATTGTGGGACTCCTCCTGCAAGATATGGACTTGATGGTGAGGACAACTATGGCCATAGAGAGGGAAGTGGATGAAACACGGAGCATCCGGGATGCGAGTGCGAGTGTTAAGAGGAAGGAGAGTCAACCCTCTTCCTCATTCGGAAAGAAGCAAAGGACTTATGCTCCGTGAGGGTTTCTGAGACAGGGCCGCGGCTACCAAGGAAAAGGTTAGGATCAGTCATCCCAAGATGGACACTTCCGTGGCTTAGCCAGTTAGGTAGAGAGTGTGTTTCATCCCACCAGCTCAGGCACCTTGAGGACTGATCGGGCCTCGAAGGTGATCCAGTGGCTATGGGACACCACGCTCGGGGGCCATCGTGGGACACGATAGATGCGCTTTGTTCCTCCTTACCCCAGCATGGGCCAGGGGAACCGGTATCAGTCCTAGGTGCTGCACAAGCACCTACTATTTCGCAGACGAGCCACATGGGCCAGGGCATGGGTAGAGGTCAAGGACAGGGCTCACAAGCTAGACTTTAGGGACCCAAGGGCGTGTCTATGCCATCACACCACAGACTAAGCCTGCAGACTAGTCGGTTATTCAGGGTACTTTTCTACTATTTCGCTTATGGGCAAGAGTATTATTTGATATCGGTGCATCTCATTCATTCATTGCTGCATCATGCGTGAAAGAATTAGGCTTAGAGGTTGAAACCTTGGAAAAGATGTTGTATGTGAATTCTCCCTTAGGAACTAGGGTGAGTGTTGAATAGATATGTCGGGATTATGAGTTAGAGATCTCAGGGATTCTACTTACTGTGGACCTAAGGGTCATGGACATGTCGGAGTTTGAGGTCATCCTTGGGATGGATTGGTTGATGGCACATCGAGTCGTCATTGATTGTGATCGTAGGAGGGCCAGCGGCCACACCCATTGCATTTTACATGCTTTCTCAGTGACAAGATTTAATTCCCTTTTCGCTGAGCCGTAAGACTCTAAGTGGCATGGGCAGTTGATAGGGTGGCTGGCAATCATTACCTAGGAAGACGAGGTGAGACAGGATTTGGATCTACCTCGGGTGATCAGTGAGTATGAGGATGTTTTCCTCGATTTAACCACTGATTAATTGTATAGGATGCATCAAGTATCAGTTACACCCAAGATCGCTTATTTCTATGACTCTGCATAGAATGACACCTGCTAAGTTGCAAGAGCTCAAGGTCCAATTGTAGGAATTATTAGATAGAGGTTTCATTAGACCGAACACTTCACCTTAGGAGCCTACCTATTTGCCAAGAAGAGGACAAGACTTTTCGTCGTATGATTATCGACAATGAATAGGGCTACTATTAAGAATAAAATCTCACGAGGATTGATGATTTGTTTGATCAGTTGAGAGGGGCATGGGTGTACTCCAAGATAGATCTCTACATCGGCTACCATCAATTGAGAGTTAGGGAGGTGGATATCCATAAGATGGCGTTTAAAACGCGATACGGGCATTTCGAGTTCATAGTGATGCCATTCTGATTGACGAATGCCTCAACGACATTCATGGATCTTATGCATAGGGTGTTCTAGCCTTACCTAGATTGGTTCGTCGTGGTTTTTGTGGATGACATCTTGATCTACTCCAAGTCCTAGGATGATCACGAGGGTCGTTGTCCAGACCTTGAGAGAGCATCAATTGTATGTCAAATTCAACAAGTGTGAGTTTTGGCTTACTGAGGTGAGATTCTTAGGGCATGTGGTATCAGCCTTGGGTGTATCCGTGGACCCAGAGAAGGTTGAGGTAGTTATGAGTTGGGAGAGACCGAAGTCAATCTTGGGATTGGCTGGGTATTACAAGAGGTTCATTGAGGACTTTTCCAGATTCGCGCCGTGACAAGGTTAACCCAAGTGATAGTCAAGTTTGAGGGAATGGACTCAGGTGAGAGAGCAATAAAGGAGCAAGAGGAGGCTTATTTCAAATTCCTATTTTGATAGTCCTAGAGGGGACAAAGTACACGCAGATATGATGTGCTCCAAGGATGGATCGACATGGATGGTTTGGGAGGGTGGTGGCTTATGGTTCTCGGCAATTGAAGAACCACGAGCAGAGTTACCCTACATATGACATGGAGTTAGTGGCCATTGTCTTTGCCTTAGAGGATTGGCGCCACTATTTATATGGTGAGCAATTCTAGGTGTTTTCAGACCACAAGAGTCTGAAGTACATTTTTACACAGCGGGACCTCAACATGAGGCAATGCAGGTGGATGGAGTATCTGAAGGATTATGACTTCACTTTGCATTACCATCCCGGTAAGGAAAATGTGGTGGCTAATGCACTCAACCAAAAGTCATGGGGAGGCCGCTATATAGCCTCCCGAATGGCGCATGCTCCAGAATGTGGGACAGCTTTAAATTACAATACAGCTGATCGTGCCCGTGCATGTTGTGGAGTTTAGTGGTTACACCTTCCTACTCCAAGAGGACGAAGCTACAAGGACAGAAGTGTAGAGATACCGTCCATCGTGACGTGAGTACGATTAGGTATAGGTGACGAAGGCTGGACCATGTACTCAGATGGTAGTCTTCGGTATAGGGGACGGGTTGTGGTTCCCCAATCAGAAGATCTAAGAGAGGAGATCCTCAGGGAGTTCCATTGCTCTTGTTTTACTGTGCATCCAGGTGGCACGAAGATGTATCATGATCTATGTCGCCAGTATTACTTGAGTGGGATGAAGAAACGTGTAGTGGACGTCGTTCGATGATGTCTTACGTGTGAGCAGGTAAAGGTTGGGCACCAGAGGCCAGCATGATTACTCCAACCATTGGAAGTGGCCGGCTGGAAGTGGGAGCACATCATGATGAATTTTATGACTCACTGGCTATGATTATAGCGAGCGATGACGCTAGCGTATAAAGGATCTGGCCAGGTAAATGACCTTCACATCGGGCTGCACTCGCAGTTGTATATATGGGAGATATTTCCGACACGTGAGTACCGCATCTATGCATCGGATCGGGATCCCGTGCTTTACGCTCATTTTTGGGAGCGTTTTCAGCGAGCCATGGGAACACGGTTGATGATGAGTACAACTTTTCATCCCTAGATGGACGGTCAGTCAGAGAGGACCATCCAGACATTAGAGGACATGCTACGGGCATGTGTCTTGGATCTCAAGGGTAGTTGGGAAGGACATTTACCCTTGGTTGAATTCGCCTAGTACAATAGTTATCAGGTGAGCATACAGATGACACCCTACGAGGCATTGTATGGGAGGCCATGTCAACCTCCGGTTTGTTGAACAGAGGTGGGAGAGAGAACCACCACGGGTCCGGAGTTGGTTAGAGACACCTCTGAGAAGGTGGGATTGATACGGAAGCATCTTCTCACGGCTAAGAGCCGATAGAAGAGCTACGTCGACAGGTGATGATGACTTCTAGAGTTTGACGTGGGTGATCATGTCTTCTTGAAGGTGATGCCTAAGAGAGAAGTGGTCTGCCCGGCAAGCGGAGTGCCATCGCCGGTATATTAAATCTCCTTCGAGGCACTCAAGAGGGTAGGTACTACAGACACCGGCTGACTCCACCCCTGCTTTTTATCGAGTGTACATTACTGGTTCCATGTCCCATGCTAGAAGTACACCCCAGATCCGACTATGTGATCGGGAGAGCCTAGAGTTAATGTAGATGGTCCTTCAAAAGGGACCCAGCATATCGATAGTCGGGACTCAGTTCGGCGGCACCTTGAGGCTAGTGAAGATGTTGTGGTAGCACTATGGAATAGAGAAGGCAACATGGGATTGCGAAGACACCATGCGTGCCAACCATCCCTTCTTGTTCAAGGAAGAAGGTATATTTTAGTCATTGATATTAAATGACTGTTGCATATACATGATATTGTGGGAATTTCTTAATTAAATTCTTTTAAAGGGAGAGAAATGTAAAACCCCAGAACTTAATTTTTCAAAAATGGCAAATGGTAATCGCCATAATACTCGTGTCGAAACTCCGGGAAATTTTCTATCTTGATGACTAAACGGAACTCACCGTTGGATTTGTCTTGAGAAATCTAGTCTAAACAAATTCTTTGTCGAATTCTAAGAAAGTCAGACTTTCGTTTTTCTCTGGTGATCGGGTGTCGAAAGATTCCTATGACGAGATTGTTTTTACAAAATATCGAGTCGGGAAATGACTTTGTTAAGTTCCATGGATATAATTTAAACTTGAAGTGAGACGGAATAAATGGCTTTGGGCTAGAACCAGCATCTAACTAGGGTGATATGGCACTATCGCAATACACATCCAACTTAAACTAAGTTGGGACAAAAGAGGAATTAGGGCAAAAAGAGCCCATTTTCCTACTGGTTCACGTGAGAGAGAGAGAGAAGAAGAGGAAAAGAGGAGAGCCTAGTTTCCTTCCAATATCTAAGGAGTTCCATGGGTCGGTTTTCGTCGGGCCAAGAACAAAGGTTCATCACATCGATGAGAGGTACGCGTGAGTACCTGAAAAGAGGGATTTCCCCGAAGATCCAAGAGGGGATATTTCGGGAAATCAAAGTTGTCTCAAGCTTAGAGCTTTCTCACCTATACCACACGCCAGAGGTAAGTGGATTCTTCCTACCTTGGCTTACTTCTTTCATTTTTTGTCGAAAAGGGTTTTTCAAGCATACCTGTCAAGTGCAGAAAACTCATTTTCGGTTTTGTTGGTGTTTCTTCACTCAAAGGAATCCTAGCCGCTTAGGCGGAGGTGAAAATCTTCACACGGAAGATTGCTGCTATGCCTAGGCGTGGGGAAGGTCCGCCTAGGCATATGGGGGGCCTAGGCGTAGGGGTCCGCCTAGGTGTAGGGTCCCGCCAGGTTAGGTCCGCTTAGAGTGGCATTCCTTTGAATTCTAAAGTAATCCCTGATGTTTTGAGAGAAGACACTTCTCTGGTCCCCGCCAGGAGAGAAGATTGCTTGCCTAGGTGAACCACTCCGCCTAGGCGGAGGTAGGCTACTCCTAGGCCTGCCAGATTGTCTAGGCTCTGCGGTTTGCATCTATTTCAAGTCAAATTTTGCATTTATTAGATTATTATGGCTTTCTTGGGCTATCAGGTGACTTGTTTAAGTGTACATTGCTTGATTGAGAGTGACATGTTTAGATGTCAATATGTGTGCTCTAATATGTTGACATGTGATGGGTTTATTTGTGCAATGGACATTACATGGCTCTCTTGCTTATGTGTCATTGCTTGATCATAGAATGGCATGTTGAATGTGAATGTTGAGGCTGTAATGATATAGGCTGATGATAAATAATGTATGAAAAATTGTATGTATATTGATATAATTGTCCATGATGCATTGGTGACACGCATGAGTAGAATTGTCCATGGTATTCTTATCGAGCATTGTTTCATCTGCTGGACTTTCAGCAGTGTCGACACTGTGAACCTATCCACGAGGCCTCGTGATTGTGGAAGAAGGCCTCACATGTGCCTTGATAAAACTTTTGTAAAAAGTAATTTGTATAAAAGAATTGTAATTAAATTCTTTTGGACTATTGCCAATATAGGCGTGTATGTAATTATGGTAAGAGGGTCGTGATCGAACTCTTACGAATTGTATTTAAGTGTATTATTCTTATATTTTAAATTTAAATATGAATGGATGGGTCTTGAGGATGGGACGGATAAAGTATGGAAATGAATAACTGGTGTCCAGAGTAGTTTGGCACGGCTTCATACCAAGACTTCTAGGTGCGCAATGACCGGGCTGGGTAGAAATTCTGTGTCGACGGCTACTCAATCCGACCTCCAAATTGGGCCACAAAACTAAAGCTAGTAAACGGGCCACTTATTCGTACAAGGGTCAAACTAAGCCATTAATTTGACTCATTTCCTATTTGCTTAGCTGACCAACCCATCTGGTTGCGTTCCAAAGACTTAAAACCTGCAAATGCTAATTTTTTTTCACAATTATCATTCTTCAAATAAAAATAAATAATATATAAATATATAATAGTAATGTGACACCTCAAAACCGGGGGGTCCGTTGACAACCCACAACTCAAGGGACATTTCGTGGGATGTCGGGTGACCACACCACCATTTAAAATCTATATAAGAGTTCCTTGTATGGGGAGCTTTACTCCAAATACAAACTGCCCCAACAAATTTTTACAATGACCACACCCGTCCACATGCGAGGTACACCGCCACTAAATCCCCATCAATACCGAAAATATATCCCAACCAAATATATTTACATGGTTCAAGAGTTTTAGCATTACTCTTAATCTTGGGAATATATTAAAATGTATGTAATCCTAATGGTATATATACCAATACCAAAGCCACAATATGACTTTTCTAAACGCTGGCCTCTAATGAGCGCCGTCCCCGTGCACACCTCGTAAATTTAAATCTATGATCCCTCTATTGCAGGAGCAAAGCCTAGTAGAGGTAATTTCCTACATGGGTTACTCCCCACTTAAGTGCACATGCCATGGAAAACAATCACATTCAAGCAATTACATGAACCTACTTGAATGTCTACATGACCAATCCTATGTCCCGAGTCCTCACCGACTCCCTCACATATGCCTAAGCCGAATGTGAGTAAAATATCCAAGCCAAAACAAAATTTTTTGTTCCTAAAACTCACTAATGAAGTTTCGATAAATACATCGACTACCCTTCAGGTAAATTGCTGGATATTTGAAACAAGCCATGGGTTCGGCCCGAGATGAACTATTGACAACTCTCCAAGGCAATTCCTTCGAAAATCTCCCACGAAATTCCTTCACAAACGCTGCTTTTGTTTTCTTTCATGTCATGCACTCACTCCTAATATTCTAGGGTGCCCCAGTGCATATGGAATGCATGATGCTAATCCTAAAACATTCATGCTAATATATAAAACATGTAGATATATTAACATAATTAAATCACATAAATCATGTTATGCAAATTCACCATTAATAACACCAAAATTAGCTCACATGGGCTAATTAACAAACACAAGCAATTCATTTTGAATCACTTACAAAACACATTTTCACACCAAGAAAATCACATCACTATTCACGTGCACGGAAACTGGCAAAGTTAATGCTCACTCTGCCAACAAATTTGGGATTTTTCTCCACTTCTGGCCTAAAGGTTTTGAGACCGACCATTTGGCTTAACAAGCCTAGAATATCCTTTCTAACCATAAACATGGCTCTAGCCAATGAATATCACAAGTAGGAAAAGATCCTTACCTCAGAGTTGTCGAACCTACGAAATCGATGTCCACGCTGCAGCTTCTCGCTACGAGGAACTTACTTTTAAGTTTCTCGCCTGGTCGAGAACCGATCATTAATGGCCGAAAATCTAGAGAGAAGGCACACTTTCTCTCTTTAGATTTCAAAAACCCCAGGCTACTGCATCTTTTCTCCCTTGCACGTTTTTGGTCTCCTTTTTGTTTGAGAAGACAACTATTCAAGTTTGTCTTATTATCATTAACATCTCAAATAATTCCCATCATGTCCCTTCTTCTAGATTTTTGACACTTGGCACAATCTAAGCCGTCCATTTACATCATCTCTCTAATCTTACAACATGTGTCACAAGAGTACATGTAATAGGTGACTTTTGTCACATCACATGTCTCAAAACTGGGCTTTACAAAGACCTCGATGCCCAAGCAGTCAAAAGGTGAAATCTAACCGCCGACCGACCGAATCTCAATGTGGTAGCTAGATTTCGCGAGACGATTCCAACGATGAAGTTCGTTTCGTCATCCGAGATCTATAAAAATTTCGTATTTTTACCGAAATTACCGTTTTACTCTTTTTCAAAAAATTTGAATTTTCTCAGGTCTTACATTCTCTCCTCCTTAAAAAGAATTTCATCCCAAAATTCTATATAATCGCAACGAATCACATGCATATGCAACGTGCACTATTCCATGCATGTAAACTAGTCATTTAAGTATTAAACGACTAAACCACGTATCTTCATCCCTAAACAAGAAGGGATAGGTGGCCCGCATCGTGTCCTCGCGCCTCCCACGCTGACTCCCCACCCACTCGGCCGCCATAACACCCTCACTAGCCTCACGATCTTGCATCGTAAAACCTAATCCCGGCTATCCATAATGCACATTGGTCCCTCCTCGAAGGTCCCATCCTTGTCAACCTAAATCTCTCCCTAATCCACTACATGAGCTGGATCTGGAGTGTACCTTCGAGTACAAGAGACGTGAAATGTAATTGACACCTTGGACATGCCTGGCCAGAAAGCCAACCCAGACGCCTACGCTTGCCTACCCCTCTCGGCATCTCGGCGGCCTCAATAAACTCTACGATAGCTTCCTCGCTATCGAACCTAACCACTCCTCTTTTAGGCATTACCTTCAAGAAGACGTGATCACCAACCTCAAACTCTAAGGATCGACATCGTACATTAGTATAGCTCTTCTGCTGGCTCTGAGCCGTGAGAAGACGCTGTCGTATCAAGCTCACCTTCTCGAAGGTGTCTCTAATCGCATCAGACTAGTGGATGTTTCTCCCACCTCGTCCAACATATCGGTGATTCGCATGGCTCCCACAGTAATGCCTCATATGGTGCCATCTATACCGTCTGATAACTCCAAGTTGTAGGCGACCCACTAAGGGTAAATGCTCTTCCTAACTACCCTTACGATCCAGACGCATGCTCGCAGCATGTCCCTCTAACACCGTATGGTCCTCTCCTCGACCGACCACATCCGCCTCAGGTGGAAAGTCAGACCTATGGTCACTGCGGTACCTATAAACTTTGGAAACTCTTCCAAAAGTGTGTCAGAAACTGAGTCTCTATCCGACACTATGGATACCGGCACCCATGTACCGACCATTTCACACAACCCGCGTAATCTCTCCAATGTAGCGTCATCCGCACGACTAGAAAATGTGCCAACTTCGTGAGCCAGTCCACTATCACCCATACCGCATCATGTCCTTGCGTGTCCGCGGGTAAGTGGGTCACAAAATCCATCGTGACATGCCCCACTTCCACTCTCAACCACCTCCACGTATCGGGCGAGCCCCGTCGCTCTCGTGTGCCTCAACCCATCCCATCGACACGTGAGACATCGTCGAACAAAGTCCCCTACGTGTCTCTTCATCCCGCTCTAGTAGTACTGGCGAAGAAGATCTTGGTACATCTTCGTGCCACCTGGATGCACGAAAAATCGAGAGCAGTGAAACTCCCTGAGAATCTCCTCTCTCAAATCGATCAACTAGGGAACCACTACCCGTCCTCTATACCAAAGACTACCATCTATGTGGACGGTCCAGCCCTCATCACCTGTACCTGACTGTTCCCGGTCCCTGATGAACATTATCTCCGTGTCCTGCCCCTAGGACTCAATCATCTCCGTCAATAGTGACTGCAGCTACCTGAACTCCCAACGTACCAGGCTCGATCGCGCATCAGAAGCCTAAATCGGCCTCCATAGTCTCGAGCATCCGCCACTCCCGGGAAGCTATACTAGCCAATGCTCCCCGTGACTTCCGACTGAGTGCATCATCCACCACATTTGCCTTACCAGGATGGTAATGCAAAGTGAAGTCATAATCCTCTAGGAACTCCATCCATCCGCGTTGCCTCATATTGAGGTCCCGCTGCGTGAAAATATACTCGACTCAAAGTGTCCGCGCACACCCCGAATCGCTTCACCATATAAGTAGTGGCATTAAATCTTCAAGACGAAGACTACGGCCGCCAACTCCATGTATTGTGGGGTAATTCGCTTCACCCTTCAACCGACGGAACCATAAACCTACCACTCCTCCCGGGATCGCATCAAACACATCCTGGGGCCCGCCTCGAGGCATCACAATACACCTGTGTACCCCGTCCCCGTCGGACTATCAAGATAGGAGCCGAGTAAGCCCCTTCAACTCCCCGAATGCCCCTTGCATCGGCCATCCTAATCAAACTCGACTCCTTCCCGGCCAATCTCGTCATAAAGCCGCTTAATCGGGAGAAATCCTCACGAATCTCCCAGGCATCTGGGCCTAATCCCAAGAAACCGCGCACTTTAAGATCGACTTCACTCTCCCAACTCACATCACTCGCCGACCTCTCTCGTCCACTGACATCGCCCGATCGACACCACGTGCCCCAAAAATCTCACTCAAAGAAGCCAAACTCGTGACTCATCGAACTTAGCGCATACCGATGGTCTCTCAAAGAACTCTAAAACAACCCTCAAGTGATACCATGCCCCACTTTGACTGGGGAGTGACCAAATGTCATCCACGAAGACTACGATAAATCGATCTGTATAGGTCGGGAATACTCCCATGCATGAGTCCATGAACGCCACCGCCCATTCGGCCAATCCAAAGTGTGCATCACCGTAAACTCAAAGTGCCCATAACGTAACCCGAACGCTCTAGAGATATCCGCCCCTAACCTCACCGATGATAACCGGGGCAAAGGTCTATCTCTCGAGTAGAATCACGCCATCTCAACTAATCAAACAAATCATCAATCCTCAAGAACGGGTACCCCATTCTCGATCGTGACCCTATTCAACCCGTCTGTAGTCAATGCATAGTCAGTGGGTCTGCGGATTAATGCCCAAAAAGTGCAATTTCAACCCTATATTAGATGTTTTGAGTGCTTTTGCGCATTAACTGCGTCATTTATACCAATTGAAGTGTTCAAGTCTTCTTAGTAGCACTTATGCCATTTAGAGAGTATTGGTCGCTTGTGCTGCGCACTTTAGAAGTTCAATATCGGGATGTATGATGAATCATGAAGTTTGAACTCAAGTGTCACCAACAACCACTCTAACTACCGAAAAATCAAGGCAAAGTGAAGAAAATCATGCAAAGTAGGTTATCAGAGGCAAGCAAAGAAGATCAAGAAATCCTGTGAATTTCGCTAAGATTGCGAAAAATTTCCGCTGGATTGCGGAAAATTTCAAGAACCTTAGCTAAAATTTCAACTCAGCGAAACACCACTTTCGCTGCACACCGTGGTTTTCAAGTAGGCACCGCTCCCGAAATTCATGTTTTACATATCATTGCCAAATTCTCGCTTGCTAGCGAATTTCGCTAGCTAGCTTAAATTACAAGCCTTAGCGAAATTTCTATTTTCGCTTATGCATGAGGATTTCGCTTACCTAGCAAAATTCTTCAAATTCTAGCTAAATCTACTAGCCACATGTTTTTGTAATTAATGCCAACCTACTTCACCTGTGTATTACTCCTTCGTCTCTTTAACTTAGCCAAATTGTTAGGTTTTTAAGAGCAGCTGTATTGAGGGTAATATAGAGAATCTTTCTTTTTGTAATCAATATAGAATCTTTGGGGAAGCAACAATTGGGGAGAAGAAATTTTGGAAGCCATTTTTGTAAATAAAGTCTCAGATTTTAGTTAGGGTTTTGCTTTTCTCTCTTCTCTCCTTTTCCTTACTTTATAGTTTCCCAAACACCTCTCTGAGGGATGACAACTCAAGAGATGCTCGCTGCTCTGAAGAGTGTGGAGCCAGTTTAGCTGGTAAAGGGGCATATGCATGTTGTCCTCTTGTGTTAAAAGCTACAGGTAATCGTATTTATGGGTCTCATCTTCTCTCTAAATTAGGGTCAATAGCATTTAATGTTACTGATTCAGCTAATACTTCCATGCTTTAGGATACAATGCATACTTTAATGCTGATGCACTGTGGTTTTTTAGATGGTCTTTACGAAATAATTCAGATGATATTGAATGTTAGGGTTTCAAACCTAAAAGGCCATAGATGCTACCCGTGTTAACTCAATAGAGCAGTTTCTTGTGGTTAGGTTTCATAGTTAAACATAGATCCCACAGCTCGACTATAGGTCGTTTATTATAACGCTGAGATAAACCCGAGGACACTTCATAGCCCTAAGTTACCAAGTTAGTGACCTAAATCTTCAAAGTTAACTTTTCACACTTCATTTCTTCGCTTACAATTTCTCGCAGTTAAACTACTTCCAACGTTTTGAAACAAAATCCAACAGAAAGCCTTACCTTTCGCATCTTGGCAAATCATTCCTGTGGATGAAAACCCATCCTCGTGTTCGACTTAGACTACTATATCAAGCAAAGAGTCGACTAGCCGCAGAGTAGGAACTTAGTGTATATAAATTCGTTGATTTTAGTCACCTTACCGTGGCACGATCAAATGTATGCCACTGCCGGATGGTGCCAAACTACGAATGATAAGTTGAAGTGTATTTGGTGGATCAACATCACAAGTGAAGGTAATCTTTAACTCTTTTGAAACTCCAAAGAGCGTGAATCGTGCAAGTTTTCATCACTTGCGAACTTCACTGTTTTTTGCTTTTTTTTATTTATACGCCGCTTTTATTTTAATTTAACCCTAACCCTTTTGCAAGTCGGGGTTTGTGCCTTTGTTGTGTCTCAGCTTGTGTAACAAATTTGCGTATGCAAAGGTCGATTGCAGGAACTTCGTGAAAGGATCGATAGAATCGCACACAACCCGACCCACCGGGAAGCTCGTTGCACACACCGATACCATGGATCCACTACCCCAAGAACAATAGAGTCACCGAACCCCAATAAATCCAACAGCCTACAGATCCATGAGGGATCACATCCACCCTCCTAGAGTTAGTGCCCCATCCTGCATCATACCTCCTGCTGAAGATGTAGCAAAGAGCTAAGTATTTAAAATTCCCTACTCCCCACATATACGGCGTAGGTATGGAAAACGAAATCCATACACTCATATTATGGATTTTGAGGAGGTTTGCACTACCTTTAAGGAAGGTATGATGGACATGGATTTGCTAAAGCTGAAAGCATTTCCATTGACCCTAAAGGACAAGGCCAAGATTTGGCTAAACTCACTGAGGCCTAGAACCATTAGAAATTGGGCCGAGCTGCAGGCAGAATTCCTGAAGAAGTTCTTCAGTGCTCATAAGACTAATAATTTGAAAAGACAAATTTACACCTTGCAAACCAGGACGGTGGGAGAGAGGTTTTATCGTTGTCGAGAGTTTATGGAGACTATATGCATGCTCACACCATGGGTTTGATACTTGGATGGTGAACCACTTCTATGGTATGTCTCCCGCCATGAGGTGGGCCTTTTGGAAACCATGTGTGAGTGAGACTTTTCCGAGTAAAGCATCCCGACGGCCATGGATTTTTTAAATTACGTGGCTGAAATTCGGCGGTCAGATGAGCCTAACCCTAGAGAATTGGAAAGGATGAGACCCACGCATCCTAAGGTGGGATGTATGCACCGCGCATGAAATAGAGATGAGAGCTAGGATTTCAACCCTAGCAAGGAAAGCGGAGGAGTCAAGG
The DNA here is from genome assembly GCA_016808115.1 of Tetrastigma voinierianum. Taxonomy (NCBI): domain Eukaryota; kingdom Viridiplantae; phylum Streptophyta; class Magnoliopsida; order Vitales; family Vitaceae; genus Tetrastigma; species Tetrastigma voinierianum. The sequence continues at coordinate 1,054,725 of JAEQBH010001743.1, read as the reverse complement.
CAAATGTACCAAGAGGTGTATGCAAAGGATCGAAAATCCTGCACACACCAATCCTTGCACCCACTCTCTTCAACTCAGACATCCAAGAGAATGTTGTCCAATAGCCCTTCAATGAAGGATTTGATGTCGAATGTGCAAACACCGTAGACAATACAAGCCACAACAATCCAATGCTCCATATGGTAATACCTACACCCAAACTGAGAATCACCCTAACCTTTCCTGGAAGCCCACTCTCCCCGCTTATGTACCCCCAGGTGCCAAACCACAGCTTGTCTCCTCACAATCACAACAATCACCATCCTCTTCTCCAAAGGAATGCTTCATAGCTGAATTTGAGTAAGGTGGTAGGCAACTTTGTTGAGGAAAAAAAAGGAATCAATGTGCAACTGGCACAAAGGATTGATACCTATAGGAAAAGTACACTCGAATAAGAGAATAATGGCTCGAGCAATCTCAACTGTAAATTGACAACCTACGTAGATTCAATTACCAAGATCAACAAGTTGCTGAGGTACAAGAGAAAGGGAGGTTTCATCACAAACACTTCCAAATCCCAAGGAATTCATGAGGTAGATCATCCAACACCGGCAATGGATGAAGTTAAGGCTATAATTACCCTCGAAGAGGCAAAGAGGTTGATCAACCCCATGCTAAACCTCACAAGAACTCAGTGTGGAGTAAGAATCGTGACCATATTATTCTCCTAAAGGAGGATTCAATGAATACCGTATACCACCTCCATTTCCACAAGTTAATTGTGAGGTAAGAAGAAGGCATCTCAACAAGGTGCATCTTAGAGGTCTTAAGGCAAGTGAAGGTTAAATATACCTTTTATCGGACATAATCAAACAAGTGCCTCGCTTATGCAAAAATTTTTTTTGAAAGATCTTGCACAATCAAGAAGGATTAGGCATTGAGAAGAAGGCATTTCACCGAACAAGCCATGCCATAATCCAAAGCAACACCTCCGTCAAATACAAGGATCCGTGGATCTCCCACACCCCACCAATATCGTGGAATCAGACAGAGAAATCCACACTGATTAGAGCCACAGTAGGAACCTCATGCCGTATTCATACAGCTGGGGCCCAGTGGAACTTAAACCTACCAACATCACACCTCATCGTCGATAGATCAGTGAAAATCCCTAAGGATAGTTTGAGATGTTCAAGTGAAGATAGACAAATCTCTACCATCCAAAGAGATTTTGTGGTGCTTCGACACCGAGCCATTTGCAAGTGAACCCAATCTCATGTACCAATCATCTTGGGGAAGACCATTTCGCCACGCCTAATGCAATCATCAATTTCGAATGGAGTCATGCAACTAACCTTTGGTAACATGACTTTGGAGTTAAACATCTTTCATTTGAACAAACATGAGTTGCTAGAAAATGAAAATCAAAGAACTAATGAAGTTGTTTCAATTGGTCAGTGTGCAGGAAAGCAAAATGTCTAAGAATTGCAGGGAGTAATCAACCAAGGAGATGAAGAAAGTTTAGTCTTGCCATCAACACCAACTACAAGCCAATTGCTCAATTCAGAAGCCATCACAGAGGAGCAGATCAATGACTGGGGCACCCACCATGGAGTCAACCTGTGCTACTGCACTGGCCGAGGAGATCATTCTCCTCGACCCCCTGGAGTAATTTTGGGATCGAATCGGTTCGTGCTTTCTTGTAAATCGAATCATAGCCCACAATTTTTACTTTCAATGCCCTAGTTAATTTAGTTAATTTCGCTTATTTTTAGAAAATTTTAACTTAGCTAGCTACTTTCTCTCGATACAATTTAGTTCAGATATTATAAGATTGTATATTAAATTTTAATTATAGTTTATATAATACTTTACTTATAATGTTTCTTAAAATATCAATATTTAATCTAAAATTTTCAATTCGTGTGTGTGGTGTACGAGGTTTGGGCTAAATTAAAAATAAATGAATCACAGTAGGACTCTTCTGGCCAATAATAAACAAGCCTATTTTAAACCCGGGAGGGGCTCATTCAAATTTCCACTTCACATTCTCCTCCTCCCACAAGCCCTCGCATCTCCTGGGCTTCTACCGCCGATCACACTCATTGCTCCTCGAGCTTTCCAAATACCACACGCCGCCATCGCACCGCCGGAGTCATGACCGCACGACAGCCTTCATAGCCGCAGCCTCCGCTCAGATCTCGGCTCGGTCATCGCATCGCTATCCTAAGTATACCATGTGAGCCTGCACTTCCAGCCATCGCACTGGCCGCGAGCCACACATTACACTCCCACAAAGTGGGGTCACAGCAGCCGTGCCTCGTCTCGCCCGCCCGACCAGCTTCACCGCCGCGCGCACGAGCCCCGGGCTCTGACAGCCTCTTCCAATGAGCCGCAGCCCCAAGTGAGCCCCGACCATCGCCTGATTCAGTGACCGCCGCCTTCTCGAGCCCCTCCCTGCCCGTAGACACAGCCCTCGCCTGCATTTTCGAGTCGAGCCCTTTTCCAAAGATTTTATCTAGATATCGCATGGTCTGTGACCGTGGGTCCCGCATCTCTACCGCTGGTGAGATTCAAGACACTCGAGAGGGAGGCCCCGCCCGGCCCAAACTCCAAACATTCATCACCGATCCGAGGCCGTACCCGAGGAGCCTCAGGATTCCGACGCTTATCGCACACCTACCGGACCCCGCCCCATCACCCGTACCGGTAGGAGAGTCTGAGGCCCAGTTCTTTCCAAGAGGGCCCGCGACATCTGCCCAAAGGAAGTCATCCGGCCGCACTGCCACTAAATACATCCGTCGCGGAGGCGACTTCATCACCTCAGCTGTCGCCTGCCTCGAGGATTAGACGGCCATTGTTCAGGAACCCATTCTGGGAATGCGACCATCGCGTAATCGCTCCATCAGAGTCGTACTCACGATGCCCCCGCAGACCGAGGGCCGATCCCGTGATAATGGAGTCTATGAGTTGATCGAGAGTATTCACTATTGCCTTTCATGACCAGGCAAGATACGACCGGCGAGTGGTACGCAGCTCTACCACTGATGACGCCTAGAGGATCGCCGAACCGCGTGAGCTTCGGGGCCAAGATGATGATCGCCGCGAGTACTCGAGCGGTCGATATTTTCAGCAGCTCTCGCCCCGCAGATACCGCGCCAATGCAGGGTTACGTAGACGCCCACCCGCCTCATCGCGAGATGATACCGAAGCACCGCAGGACACCACCGCCGACCCGTATTCCATGTGAGGCAGCCCCGCCGACACGCTGTCACCATCCGTTCAGACGAGCGATTTTCCGTCTGAAGATACGCATACGAGGGGAGCCATCTGAGGCTCCTTAATGGACCGGATTTTGGTTTAGGTCCTCTGAAGCCGGTGGATGGCCTCTCTGCAGGCTTCGAGGAGAAGGTCCATCTTATTCTGTTAATTTGGTGCGCAGAGTCTCCTTCCTCGCGTCGATGCCGAAACCTACTTCCCGCTGTGCTCCCAGAGTATTTGGGATTCCCAGAGGAGCCCAGGATTAAGAGGAGGATTAGATGCCCCCTGGTCATGTCAGTGGAGCGGGTGATGACCATGCCCATATCTTTCCACCTCCGACCACAGGACCAGGAGGAGGTACCGGATCAGGTGGCTGAGGACTTCCACAGAGATGATATGCCTGCCCCTGAGCCCGAGGTACAGAGGAGTCCAAATCATACGTATGTCACCCATCCCCTCCTCAACACTACATCAACAGCCGCAAATGATACACCCACCATCCATTCAAACACACCATTCGCCGGAGTATAGTCATGCTACCGAGAGATAGCTGCGTGATGGATGCTATCTCGTACACTAGCAACCACACGGTGCAGCCCAAAGATGCAAATTTGCAGATCGAGGCGCCATGTCACGAGTGCCAGCAGATTGATGACGCACTTGGCCTTCCGTGTTCGACGAGAGAGGAGCCCACCACAAATGCAGTGTTCTCTTATTTGATGTTCTCAAGAAGAAGGCAAAGAATCTCAAATTTTAAAGACCACCACAGCAGCGAGGTGGTTAGGGTTTCTTTTATGATTTTCACAGATAGTTACGCTTTATCAACTCCATTTACCACTGATTAGGATTCATGATACCATAGTAAAGCAAAGGATATTTTCAGAGATGTTTAGCTGATATGATGTACTAGCCACTTTGGCTATATCAAAGCTATTCCAAGATAGTATATATACAAACTTTTGCATACCATGTTTGTGCCTTACCATGTATATTTGTTTTTTCTTTCAATCGAACAATTGAATCGCTTTCAAATCGACAATTGAATTGCTTTATGTCGGGAAATCACACCGTTTGTCACCTCTATGCTAGAATAAAATTCCACACAGTCACTTGGCCATTTCATGTGCCTCATACCACTTCAATATTTTCCCTAGTTAATCCCATCTTGTTATTTCAATAATAATTCATCTTCTTTCAAGCAAAAAGCCTACCATACGATTGGCAATCAGTGATAGTTTGTGTTACCCATATTCAAGACCAATGTAGTTCCCCCAAAAAGGAAAGAAAAGAAAAAGAAAAAAGAAAAGAAGAAAAAGAAAATAGTCGTGAAGTTTCGCTCTTGAAACCCGAGCACGGTCCGAGGGGTGTATGGCGAAGTTTGAAACTCGGGCGCCCTAAGCCTTAAGTGGTCGAGCTGAATACTTTGTTCGCACGGGTGGATAGGTAGAGCTCCAATCTAATTGTAGGTGCTTGATTTTCAAAGTCATAATGGAGTCCGGTGAAGCCTGCGGAAGTTAGTGGCCTTGACTTGATGCCCTAAACCTTTATGGTCGGGAGTCATCTGCGGACCCGCTAAGCACTGACTTTGGTGAAGTCGAATTTTTAAGCATTGCATCCTACAATTTAATTAAATAAAGAAAGAAAAGAGTAACTATCCCTATCTAGGTTGTTCAAACGTTTAAGGCCGTGTCAGTGTTAGGTTAGGGGGAAGGAACAAATTTTGCAATTTATTGGCTTAATCTGGTTATATAAAGAACCACTATACTAATGTGGCATCAAGCTTATTTTTATGCATGGTGATTTCACACCCATTTAAATTCTTCAAATCTTAATAAATTCACTACTCGTCATGTTTTTTGTAATTAATGCCAACCGACTTCAAATTCTGGTGTATTACTCTCTTGTCCTTTAACTTAGCTAAATTGTTAGGTTTTTTGGTATTTTCATGTATTGAGGTGGCCTATATAAACCCCTCTCTTTGTAATCGATAGAATTCTTTGGGAAAGCAATACCTGGGGGAGAAAAGAATTTGTAAGTTTTCATTTTTGTAAATAAAGTCTTGTATTTAGTTAGGGCTTTTCTTTCTCTCTCCTTCTTCCCTTACTCTCTAGGCTTCCAAACACACCTCTTGAGGATGGCTAACTCAAGAGATGTTGGGCAGTTCCTCCTTTTTGAAGAGAAGGAAGCTAGCTTGGTGGGGCGGGGCACATGATGTCGCCCTCTTTGTACTGAAGTCACAGTATCAGATTTATGGCCCTCATCTTCAAATTAGGTTGAATAAAGACAATGTTATGATCAGCTAATACTTCCATGCTTTAGGATACAAAGGTATACTTATTGCTAGATGTACCGTGGTTCATTTGTCTTACGAGCTCGAGATGAGATTAATGCTGGTTTCCAACCGGTGCGGGCCATAGCCGCATGCTAAATTGCGGTTGACTCAAATAGAGTCGCTAGTGAGGCTTGCTAGTTAAACATAGATCCGCTATGCCTTAACTATAGGTTGCATGTCATAACGCGAGGATAAAAACCCGAGGACACTTGTTTGCCCTAACTTACCAAGTTAGTGACCTAAATCTCAAAGTTAACTTTTCACACTTTACTAGCTTTTACAATTCCTCACCCTCAAACTACTCCACTGCTTTCTCGGCTAACCAAAAGTCCAACACCTTTTACACTCATGCGCATCATTCTTGTGGATGAAAACCTATCCCCGTGTTCGAATTCTAGACCACTATATCATAGTGAGCTGACTACTTTTAAATAGTGAGGGAACTTAGGGGTGTATATAAATTCATGATTTTAGCTCACTTACTATGGCACGAATCAAATGGAGCACAAGGTTCCCGGATCGAACTCTTGTCACCCAAGCAGATAAAGTGAATATTTTTACCACTATACTACAACGACCTAATGATGCGTTCGTGGTAATTATTCACCGAAATCAAGCAAGAAAATCGGGATGAAGATAACTCCATTTCACCGATTTCATAAGGTCGGGTCATTTCCAGATCATCCAATCTTTGAGCAAACCACTAATTTTGCTTCATCTCGTGTCTTCGTGAAATGCGACTTGTCTCCTCGCGGTTCAATGGCCCCACCTTCAACTTCCCTAGACTAGTTCATCCTTGCAAGCTTTGGAGGTTTCAAAGAACATACCAAAATCCATAGCTTCATCAGATGTTTATCAAAAGTTACCCTCTACACATAGTTTCCAACAATTGTTTCATATAGAGACATACCACCATAAAAATGGTTTACCAGATCCATGTCAAAATCGCATGGTGTGGGTATAATCGATGGTCTCCATAAATCTTTCCCAACACCGACATAAAACCTCTCACCATCTCAGCCGCAAAGGTATAAATTTGTCTTTTCAAATCGTTGGTCTGCATGGTAATCAAGAATTTTTTTAAAAACTCAAGTGCAAAACAAATTCCCAATTTCTTATGGTTCTAGTTCGAGTTAAGCCAAATCTGCCTCGCCCTGTGGTCAATGGAATGCTTTCACTTAGCAAATCCATGTCCATCATACCTTCCTTAAAGGAGCAAACTTCCTCAAAATCCCTAATATGAGTGTATGGATTTTCATTTCTCCATACCACATATGTGTATAGGGTACTAAATATGGCCCCCACCGCTACATCTTCAAATAGGAGGAATGATTACAGATGGGGTACCAACCTAGGAGGGTGGATGTGATCCCTCATGGTTCTATATAGGCTGTTTGGATTCATCAGTTCCAGCTGACTCCTCGCTGTTCTTCAAGGATCCATGGTATCGCGGTGTACATCGACTTCACCGGGACCGGGTCGTCAGGTACTAATTTATGCAAAGCCTTCTCCTGAAGTTCCTCCGTCCCAAAGACTGCACACAATCGTTAGCTACAAACCGAGACACAAAAGAGCACAAACCAACTTGCAAAAAGGTTAGTGGTTAGCTAAAATAAAACCGATCAGACATATAAAAACAAAATGCTGAAGTTACCGCAAAGCATGAAAACTTGCAAAGCATCAAGCATCGGCTTCAAAGAGTTAAAAGATTACCTTCACTCGTGATGTCAACACAAGTATTATTTTCAACTTATCACCGTAGGTTTGGCACCATCCCTATATAACGACGCCATTTGATTCGCGCCATGCAGCCGAGCTAAAAATCAACAAAATTTATATACACCTAAGCTTCCTACCACGCCGTAGTCAAGCTTTCAATGCAAAGATAAAGGGTCTGTGTGGTCAACACGGATGGGTTTTCATCCTGGCAATCATACTACGAGTGCAATGCAAGCTTTATCGACCTTTGATTTGCTTCAAAACATGAAGTAGCTTGAAAATCGAGGAATCAGAAACCGGAAGTAAAGTGAAAAGTTAACTTGAAGATTTAGGTCACTGAACTTGGTGTTAAAAACAAGGTGTCCTCGGGTTTTATCCCCTCTCGTGTTATGACATGCAACCTATAGTCCAAGGCATAACCTATCTATGTTTAACTAGCAAACCTCACCCTAAAAAAACAACTCCTATTCGAAGTCAACACAGTAGCATGCAGCCATGCCCTTTCGCCTTGAAACCCTAGCATTAAAAATCATCCTGTGAGGCTCAGAAGACTATCTAATGAACCACAAGACATCTAGCAATAAGTATGCACCGTATCCTAAAGCATGAGAGTATTTAGCCAACCAACAACATTCAATGCTATTCAACCCTAATTGAGAAGACGAGGCTATAAATACAGCATTCGTGACTTTCAAAGACAAGAGGACAACATGCATATGCCCCACCACTCAAGCTAGCTTCCTTCCTCTTCTTCAAAGAAAGGAGGCTTAGCCAAGCATCTCGAAAGGTCATCCCCAAGAGGTGTTTGGAAGCCTAGAAAGTATGAAAGAGGAGAGAAGAGAAAATAACCCTAAATAAAATAGACTTTATTTACAAAATGAAAACTTACAAATTCTTTTCTCCCCCAAATTGTTGCTTCCCAAAATTCTATATTGGATTACAAAAGAGAGGGGTTTATATAGCCACCTCAATACATGAAAATACCAAAACTCCTAACACCTGCTGTTAAAGGACAAGAGAGTAATACACCAAATTGAAGTCGGTTAAGAATAATTAAAAACATGACGAGGCAAAGGAATTTCATTAGACTGAAGAATTTCGCTAGGTAGCGAAATCACCATGCATACGAAAATAGAAATCGCAAGGCTCGACAATTCTCGCTTAGCTAGCTAAACTTTCGTGAGAAGAATCCCATGAAATCCCGCTTAGAACAAAGGTTTCAACTTAAAACCCCGGGGTGTCTAGCGAAAATATACAATTTCGCTGAATTTGCGAAATTTTCGCTAAACCTGCGAAATTTTCGCAAGTTCAGCGAAATTTTCGCAGGCTTAGCGAAATTCCTGGGATTTGCTGATCTTCACTGCTTGCCTCTGCCTTCACTCGCATCAATTTTTTCTTCACTTTGCCTTCGCTTTTCATTGATTCTCAAGGATCGATGGTCGACACTTGAGTTCAAACTTCATGATTCATCATACATCCCGATATCAACTTAAAGTGCGCAAAACCCGCAAAACAAACTAAAATACTCTAAATGGCATAAGTGCTACTAAGAAGACTTGAACACTTCAATTGGTATAAATGACATGATTAATGCGCAAAAAGCACTCAAAACCTATCTAATATAGGGTTCAAAATTGCACTTTTTGGGCATTAATCAGTAGCCTAGAAAATGAAAGAAAGAGGAGAGAGAAGAGAGGAAATGAAACCCTAAAATGAAGGCTTCGGTCAACAAATGCAAATGAACCATTGTGACTTAATTCGTTTTGTATCATTTATGGGACTAGCAACGCCTTTATTGAAGGATTAATGCCCAAAGTGCAATTGAACCCTATATTACAGGTTTCTTGGTGCGCCACGCATTAATCATGTTTCATTTATAACAATTGAAGTGTTCAAGTCTTCTTAGTAGCACTTATGCCATTTAGAGAGTATTTTTTGGCTGTTTTGGTGTTTTTTGCAAGACTTAGAAGTTCACATCGGATGTATGATGAATCATGAAGTCTAACTCAAGTGTCGCCCATCAACCAAATTCCCCAAGAATCAATGAAAAACTGAAGGCAAAGTGAAGAAAAATTGATGCAGTAGAAGACAGAGGCAAAGTGTTGAAGATCAAGAAATCCTGTGAATTCGCTTAAGATTTCATAAAATTTTTACTGATTGTGAAAATTTCAGAATCTTAGCTTAAATTTCAAGAACCTTAGCTTAAATCACTAATTTCTGTATTAATCAGGTTCATGAAAGACTGCTCCTCAAATGAAATTTCATGTTTTCGTTATCACATAAATTTCGCTTGTTAGCTTAAATTCTTCGCTAGCTAGCGAAATTCATAAAGCTCATTATTTTTATTTCATGATGCACATGATTTCGCTACCTAGCGAATTCCTTCAAATTAAATAACCAATTCTACCACATATTTTTGTAATTAATGCCAACCGACTTCCAAATTCCGTGTACAATTCTCTTGTCCTTAACTTGTTTCAAATTCAGCCAGTTTTGGTATTTTCTACGTATCGGTTACTTATATAAACCCCCTTTTGTAATCAATATAGAATTTTTGGGGAAGCAACAATTGGGAGAAGAAATTTTGTAAGTTTTCATTGTAAATAAAGTCTTTATTTTAGTTAGTGGTTTTGTTTCTTTTCTCTCTCTTCTCTCCTTACTTTCTAGGGCTTCCAAACACTCTCTCGAGGATGACAACTCAAGAGATGCTTCAAGGTTTCTTTTCTTGGAAGAGGGAAGCTAGCTTGGTAAGTAAGATATGCATGTTGTCCTCTTGTGTTAAAAGCTACAAAATTATTTATGGCCTCATCTTCTCAAATTGTGGTTGAATAGCATTTAATGTTACGATTTGGCTAATACTTCCATGCTTTAGGATACAAAGGTAATACTTTAATGCTAGATGCACTGGTGCTTTTTAGATGGTCTTTACGAGCCACCGATGATATCAATGTTGTGTGGTTTCAAACTCGAAAGGGCCATAGATGGATGTTACCCGTGTTAACTCAAATAGGAGTGGTTTCCTGTGGTTAGTTTGCTATAAAACATAGATCCTGCTAGGCTGGACTAGGTTGTGCTTATCATAACAACACGAGGATAAACCCCGAGGACACTGCTGTCTGTTACTTCAAGTTAGTGACCTAAATCTTCAAAGTTAACTTTTCACACTTCATTTTCGCTTACAATTTCTCAAATAGTTAAAAACTACTTCAATCGTTTTGAAACAAAATCCAAAAAATCCAAATAGAAAGCCTTACCTTCAGCACTTACATGCAACCAGCCTTAGAGAGGTCTCCATCTCGACTCAGACTGACTATACCGCAGCATTTCGACTACTGGCAAAGAGAGAACCAGTGTATATAAATTCTGCTGATTTTAGCTCAGCCACTGTGCACTAATCATCTTGTCCTTCTTCTTCGCAAATAGAAACCCGAGCTCTTACAGAAGGTCGATTCGTGACACGCAGGTGATCCTGACCAAGAAAATTTGTATCCTAAAAGCCTCCCACCGCGTAGTCAAGCTTACCGCAGATAAATGGCCTGGGTTATCGAACACGTGATGGGTTTTCTTCTGCATTAAAATGATTCGAGGAAGTCAAAATTGGTGAATTAAATTGGATTTTGCCAGTTTGGGTAAAAAGGCTGGTTGGCTGCAAACCAAAATAAATAAAATAAAATGTAAAATAGAACCCCTTGAAGTCTCGGGCCACTGGTTTAGGGTTCGAAGGCATTCAACATGTCCCCGTCTTTTCCCTGTCGGAGGATGACATAGCTCATTCCTAACCTAGCCTTCATTCGCATTAAAACCCAAAACCCCAAAATTATTTCTTCTATCGTATAGCATTTATTACCTTAATGTTTCAAAACAAGAAACCCTCAAGGGATTCAACCCGCAGGAGCTCATAAATGACAACTGAACGGGCACCGTGATCTAATAGCAAGCATCCACTGAACTGAAAGCTCAAGCAACACCGGCCACTCAGTGGTACATCACAAAGAATTCAAACCTAAAAGTGAGATACGTAAACAAGAAATGGAATAAATGCTTGCGTGAAAAACATGAGGACAGCCTATGAGATATGCATTCAAGTGGAGTTATCCAAGTCCCTAAATAAAGGTGTATATGTATTCTCAAAAACGCAACCCACAAACTAATAAGAGACAACTAAGAATGACAAAGGGATCTAAGATTAAGCATCCATCAGAACTACAAAGCTTAAGCAAATACACATTGGCTAGGCCTGGATCTAGGAGGTTTCCAACCTAGAGTGAGATGCAGTGGAGCTTAAATGCTCATAAATGCAAGGTGATAAATGAGGGCAGAAAACTTACCCAAACCCCCACTGACCTTCAAGGAAAGGGGGTTTAGCCACATTCCTGGTTTGTCATCACCAAGGTATGTTTGGTTGCCGAGAAAATGAGAGAAAGAGGAGAGAGAAGAGAGAAAAATGTGACCTAAAAATGAAAAGCTGCGTGTGTACTGAAAGATTAAAAGTTGCTTAGGGTTACAAAGTTGTAGGGGCTTATATAGCCAACCCCAATGTGTGAAATTACAAAATTTCCTAAAATATGAAATTACATTAGGGACAAAATGGTAATTTATCAAAACGGGTCGCTCGAATCAAAATACCAAAAACAAATGAAAGCAATTTCGCTATGCAAAGAATTCTCGCTAGCATAGCGAAATTTCACTATGTTAGAGAAATTTCGCTTTAGCCTAGCGAAATTCCACCGAGATAGCGAAATTGAAAATTTCACAAGAACAAGAAATTTCGCTAGTTAGCGGGTTTCAATAGCCTAGCTAAATTTCACATAGTTAGTACCACAGTTTGCGAATTCTCGCTATGATTGGCAAATTCATATCCTAATAAATTTTCGCAATCATAGCGAAAATCCCTGGTTTTGCTTCTCCTTCTCTGTTTTGCTACTGCATCATTTCCTGCACTTTCTATTCATCGTCACTTTCGATTCTTCAACCCATCTCGACATTTCCCATCGCTCAAACCAGGAAATTACCGAGGATTCTCACATTCAAGACCAATAAGAAGCTGGGCCTTGAATGAAGAACTCCGCAAAACTATCCAAAACAATCTCTCAAACAAATCGAAGCACTGCCGGACATGCATGACAATTGGCTTATTCATATGATTAAGGCGCAAAAGACGCAAAACCTATCTTTAATAGTGGTTCAAATAGCACTTTCGGGGCACTAATCAAGGCCGGGTCTAATGAACCCCTTGTCCAAGAGCCTGTAGCCGGACTCGAGTTCCCGTAACTCAACTAGCCATCCTATGGAGTAACAAAGACGGGCTAAGTACCAGGCGAACTCGATACCAAAGCCTACAACCCTTACTGAGGCAATCCCTGGGAGGCCTATCCGAAAACATCTCATATTCACAAACTACTTGAGGTAGAGATCTAAGTCCGACCTCACCTCGCCCTCCATGGCAGCTAATCCCGCCAACCGGCCCCCGACACTTAGACTCGTGACACCGCCTAGGGCAAAATATCATGCTTTGTCTCTGAACACAACACGCGGTACCGGCCCGCGTAGCGTAACCTCTTACGCCACAATCGATAATGACCCCGTAGTTTAAGCCAATCCATCCCCGTGATGACGCTCGAACTCGATGTCCATGATCCTCGTGTCCATCAGTGGAGTAGATCCCCGAGATCTCTAACTCGCAACCACGACACATCATCCCTATCCTCGCCTTTAATCCCTGTGGAGAACTCACATACAAGGGCCTTCCAAGGCCTCAACCTCTAAGCCCAACTCTATCAACCGATGCAAAGAATTAATGAATGCGATGAACCGTAATCAAAATAACACTCTTGCCCAGGCTTAGATTGCAAAATGTACTCAGATAACTAGCCGGATTCATTGACTCAAATGTAAGGGTGTGATGGGCGTAGACACGCCTCGAACTCCCCGATGTCCCCGCCTGTGGGCCTCGCCTCCGCTCGCCTACACCTGGCCTCTCTAGCTTGCTCGTAACGGGAGGTGCCCGTGGCAGCCTCGGGAATCGACACCGCCTCGCCCGTACTGTGGTGTGGAGAAATACCGATCCTCTCGTCTACCACTGACTGGGATCAAGCACTGGCCCAAACCCTGGGATCCTTATCTCTGGAGGCAATCCTTCCTGATATGTCCGGGCTGCTAGCAAAGGTAGCACACCATCTCGCCCGTACCGACCGGGGTAACTTCCACTCCATCCTCGACTGGATGACGCGGCTGGAACCCACGTGAACCTGTCCTCCCGCTTCTTTCCCGAACTAGAAGACCGACTCTCCTTCCTCTTGCTACTAACACCCGCATCCCGAAGTGCTCCGAGCATCTCGATCTCTCTCTATGGTCGTGGCTGTCCTAAATCCATGAAGTCCATGTCTTGTAGGCGAAGTCCTATCCCGCCTCAATGGACAACTTTTAGCCCATTCCTCGAATCTCCGACTTCGCCATGTCCGTCACGTAGTCATCAAAGAAACGGGCTAGCCTGAATCTAGCCATTACTCCATCACGCTCATCGTCCCCCGCCAAATTCTAGGAACTCTGCCTCTCGTGACGCACAACTGGAAAATACTTACCCATGAATGGGCCCCGAACCCCGACCATGTCATCGCTTTGTGTCTCTGGGGAGGTCTTCGCCTGGCCCACCATACTGGCCCCACCTCTAGCCAGAACGCAGCGGTCTAATCTCGGTCGTATCAGAGGCGATTTCCATAGCCTCAAACACTTTCTCAATCTGCATGAACCAATGGTCTGCCACCATCGGATCTCCTCCTCGCACGTCGAGATGATGTACCCTAAACCTCCTCGGAGGTTACTGACCTCCCTCGCTACCCGCAAAGACTAGCTCTGTGTAATAAATACAGCCATAATACCTATAGCCTCAAAGAAAGCCTAGTGGTCAACACCGGTGAGCCCGATTAAGTACCCCATGGATCTAATTCTACTGCCCCTCGCCTCGACTCAGCCATCTACACATGTCAAATGATAAGTTAATATTCAATGCAGTATCTCTAAGGCGTAAACACAACCCCGAGACACTATTCATATATAGAAAACATTTCATACACTATGTTCATGCATTCATAGGTAATGCAAGGCCATAATTTCATATATTAATCATATGCAACAAAAAAAAATTATTTTATTTTATTTTATTTCGTTTCAAAAATTTTTTGTTTCATTTTATTTTATTTTATTTTATTTTTGAAACCTCAGGAATGCTTGCTCAAGAACGTGTCCCAAACAAAGGGATCGAAAAATGCATCAGTCGTGTTCAGGTCAGTACGTGGTGCACACCCAACGGACCCTAGTCAAGCAGGCATCGCGTGCGCCCAGCCGCGCGCACTACGCCCAAAGTCGACCGCGGCCGCAGCCGGCGCTCACGGCCCGTGCCCTACCAGATCGCGGGCTTGTATGTGCTCAGCGTGTGCCCGGCCGGTCGTGTCATGGCCTGTATTGTAACACACCTAGCACCAAGGCTATACGCTAGCTGCCGCGTCACACATATCGCAGCGCCTCTTGCGGCCGTGGCTCGCAGTATGTTGCGCCGTGATCGCAGCCTCGTATCGCAGCCATATCATGACACAAAGCGTGGGCTCTCAGCCATGTGATACAAGCTTTGTATCATGACATGCCCTCGGCCAAGCCATGCGCACGCGCGCGCTGCCGCACGAACCGTGCGCAGGCCGATAGTATTGTGGGCCATATCGCGCCCCCATCGGGACCGCGGTCATGGCTCCGCTCCTACTGCACGCGGGCCGAGTCCCCTATACCGCCGCGCGGGCCAGGCATCTGCGTCAATGGCTACAAAATTGTATCGCTACCAACCGGTGCGGCAGCTATAGACGCCCTAAATCCGGTGTCCGTTGATAACTCGTCAACCCGCGGAATACTCATGGATGCCTGCACCTCGACACTCATTTAAAACCTGGGCAGAGTCTCCTTTGTACCTGGGAGCTCTACCCAAATACAAAACTTGCCTAAACAGTCAATATGGCCACATTGTGGTCCAAACAATAAACTTATGACCACATCGTTCATATCCACACTAAATGAGTAAAATAATGCCATTGGGGCCCCGCATCAATACTCACAAAATAAATATCCCAACTATATTCCAATAGTTTCCAGATGGCATTAAATTATCCTTATACATCATATATCAAACTTAGAGGAGTTCTAATACATGTGTACATAACAAAACCAAAGCCATAACTGTGGCTTCTTCTAAAACTACTCAGGATGAGCCGTCTCCTCAACCGATCCCGTAATTCGAAAATAATATCCCCGATAGTAGTGAGCTATCGCCGCAGTGGAATCACCCTAAACGGGCTACCCCTTGCCCAAGTGCATATGCAATGTCTAGCAAACACACATTCAAGCAAATTGATCCTACTTGAATGCTTTAAATGACTAACCCACGTCTCGAAACTCACCCACTTCACACTTGCCTAAGCCATGTATGAGAAAACATCTTTTTAAAACAATCTTGTTGTTTTCAAACTATACTACCAAAGTATCGTAAAAATTACGTGGGACTACCCGAGGCGAATGTGTCGAGAACCATCCGAAACAGCTTATGGTCCTCATCCGAAATGATCCGTTGAACCGCCTCCCCAACCCCATTCTTCTGGAATTCATCCAAATAAATTCATTTCAAAACGCTTGCTTTTTCTTTCACTTTTCATGTCATGCACACACCTAATTTCTAGGAAGGCACTCCGTGCATATGAAAATGCATTATGCTCTTTCAATCATTTTTTATACCAATATATCAAATATGCATATATATCAAATTTAGAATCACATGTAATTCAACAATATCAACCAACTCCCAAATTTGCTCACTGAGCTAGTCACTATTCCATTTCCAATAGCCTACACACACAATTATATTCCATATAATTGTGACATCAAGTTAACACATCAAGCTTATGCATTAACCTATTAAAATCATCTCTAATGGCCTAAAAACACAATTATATTTTATATAATCGTGACATCATATTAATACAAGAAATCCATGCATTAACCTATCCATTTCCATCATCTCTACTCATGTGTAACATGTGTAACATGTGTATATTGTTATATGACTTTTGTCACATCACAAGTCGTTTCTACACCAAACTCTGCCTTGAAAAACGTGCAAATTCCGATCATCTGGAATTTACCTAAATTAGACATGGTAACTAGATTTTCATGAGACGGTTCCAAATCTGAAACTGCTTGGCCATCCCGAGATATAGAGAATAAATTTCGATTTTTAACCCGAAATTAGTTAATTTTAATCTTTTTTCTAGAAATTGAACATTCCTGTCTTACATTCTCCTCTAAAAGGAATTTCACCCAAACTATGACAATTACACCACTCACATGCATATGCAATGTGAAAAGAACCATGCATGTAAACTTGTCATTTAAATATTTAAACGACTAAACCACGTACCTTCATCCCTAAATAAAAGGGACAAAAGGGCTCAGATCGTGTCCTCGTCCCTCGTTGACTCCCCTCCACTCCATAGTGCCGCCATAGCACTCCTCACTAGCCTCACCTGGCCTTGGCGCTGCAAAAACTGATCACCCGCTATCCAAAATGCACACCGGCTCCTCCTCGAAGATCCGATCTCGTGTCGACGCAATCATTCCCACCACTACACGAGTCGGATCCGCGTATAATTTCCGCAGCATGGAGACGTGGAACACCCGTGACACTCGACATGCCGGGTCAGAAGCCAACCGATTCGCTATAGTGCCTACCCTCTCGAGTATCTTGAAAGGCCCAATAAACCTTGGCGATAACTTCCCTTGCTTCCTGAACCTGACCACTCCTCTCTTAGGCATCACCTTCAAGAAAACGTGATCCCCAACCTCAAACTCTAAGTGGTCGGCGCCGACATCCACATAGCTCTCCGCGCCCCGAGCCGTGAGAAGACGCTGTCATATCAAGCTCACCTTCTCGGAGGTGTCTCTAATCAGATCAGGACCCGTGATGGAGCTCTCTCCCACCTTGGTCCAACATAACGGTGATCTACATGGCCTCCCATACAATGTCTCATATGGTGCCATTTGTATACTCGCCTGATAACTATTATTGTAGGCGAATTCCACTAAGGGAAATTGCCCTCCCACTAATTCCTTTATGATCCAGACGCATGCTCGGCAAATGTCCTAACACTTATATATAATCCACATAGCATGTAACCCTACACAACCCCTTCGTGTGTAAACGACCTCCCAAGGTCACACCGATAATCCACGGATCGGGCCAACCTAATCCATGTCATGAATGACATCATATACCGAGCCCTTTAAGGTTTCTGCCCAACAACACCCAATGCAATTTCCAAAGGTATCAAATTTCAGTCACCCGAATCTCTAGTACTTAACTCTAAGTCCGCGTGATAACCCGACCGCGGTGTTTTCATCTCGAACACCTCGACTCCTATCACTCAACTCTAAGTCCGCGTGATAACTGGACCGTGTTTTCATCTCGAGTCACTCCCGAATTCTATCACTTAACTCTAAGTCCTGTGTGATAACTCGACCGTGTGTCTTTTTGTGGGCAACATAACTTTTCGCTTACATCAGCGAGCTTTTACATTCACACACGTAAATTTCAGATATCTCCACTGCCCTTACACCTAATACGTAAATTTCGTATGACTCCACCTGCCCTTACACCCACACATAAATCTCGTAATGGCTTCCCTAGTCTCTTACACTCACACAAAATTCCGATTTCTCCACGTCTCTACACCCACACGTAAATTTTTGATAACTCCACTGCCCTTACACTCCATACGGGCCGGATATCTTCGGCCTTACACCCACACGGAAGGGGCTCCTCCTCGACGCCCCTGCCCTTACACCCACACAAAACAAATTCGGATATTCCGGCCCTACACCCACACGTAAATCAGGATATCTCCTCGAGTCTCTTACACCCACACAGGACCTTTTGGATACTACCTCGGGTCTCCTTCACCCTAACCTGTGCTTCACCTTAGGGATTAACGACCCCCTTCTTCTTCGCCTAACACACTTTAATTTCTCTTCAAGCTCGATTCGAACTATGAGTTTTACCGATCGAATCCCAAAGACAAACTCAATCCACACTCACCAAGAGTGGTGAATGACCATACAGTGAAACCACACCCGACTCGACGTGATGTCTCCATGCACATGCACGCAATAATGCCAAACTGTGACACCCCAATCCAGGGGGTCCACCCTGAGCAAAATCTTGGAGATCTCGAACTCACAATCCTAACCTATCCGGTCAACTCTCACCCTACACCCTAGGGAAGAACATCCACATCTGGTTTCTCTAAAGGCCTCAACCTCTAAGCCAAAATATACCGCACAAGATGCATTAATGAATGAATATGATGCATCTAATTTAAACGCCACTCAATTTAACAAGTGTAAGAGTGAAACGTGACTCGCACATCCCACTAATCTTAACGTCAAATTCCTCGCACTACGCAGATCTCCGCTCAGACAATCTCGCCATGCCCAGCCGGCGCATTTAAATAACACATAGCCGCCCCTCGCCTAACTAGAAGTCCCTACTGCGGAGTCCCGTGACTGACCTCGACTCCACACCTCCGCCCCTTCCGCCCACTCAGACGAAGGTGCTCGATAACACTCGAAATCGAAATCGGTTCCTCTAACCCATACCAAAAGCAGGAATGAACTCAAGGCCTCCCCGTTTCTACAATTTAACCGGGATCGGCATTGTCCCTAAGTCCTGGGATCCTTGTCTCTAGGGGCAATCCCGTCTCACATGCCCAGGCTGTCTGCAGAAGTAACATATCCTCTGTCCTGGCTGACTAGATGCCCAATCCTGGCCCTGGTCCTGAAACTCGTGTGAAGCAGAAGTCTTCTGCCTCTTCCCCAAACTAGAAGAAGGCTGATCCTCCCTCTTGCTACCAACACTGCAGATCCCGAAAGTCTGCTCATCCTCGATCTCTCTCTTTATGGTCGTATCGCCCTAACCATGGAGTCCATATCCCTCAGATAGTCCTACAATCCCGCCCGAATGGACAACCCAACCCAACTTCGAATCTCCTAACCTGGGCCATGCTCCACACGTAATCATCAGCAAAACGACTAACTTCGTGAATCTAGCCACGTAATCCATCACCATCGCCTTGCTTCCAGCCTAGGAATTCTCAGCCTTCGCATGCCTCGCTGTAGTATCCGGAAAGTACTTACCTACGAACGTTCTCAAACTCGCCCATGTCATCATTAGGTCTCAGAGTTCCTCTTGCCCATTTCCACCATACTTCGCCTCACTCTCTAAATTCCTGAACGCACTTAACCCGATCCCGGTCGCGCCGGGAGGTAACTCCATGGCCCTAACACCTTCTCGATTTGCATAAACCAATGGTCTGCCACCATCGAATCTCTCCCCGTGAATGCTCTGAGGATGATGCACCCTGGGGTTACTAGACTCCCCGACTACTCGCTCTATTAGTCCTGCGGCAATAGCAAACCGCCGCAATACCTACCGCCCCTCACAAAGCCCTGTCAAACACCGGTGGCTATCAAACACGGTGGTGCTCGACTCAACACCCCAGCACGCCTCACGTCCCGTCTCTACTAGCCATCTACACGCTCAAATGGCGCAATACAATGCAAGATTCTAAGGCATAAACACCGCCGAGACACTATTCATACTGTATCATACGCTTCATATTCTATGTCCCCGTGACGAACGCAATGCGAGACAATTATTCCACATATCAAATCATTTTTTATCCACATAAATTTTATTTTTGAAAATTTCATTTTTTTTTCGAAAATTTTGTCTCATTTGATTTGATTTGATTTTATTTAAAAAAATATTTTTTATTTTTTTTTTCGAAATTTTTCACGATGAATGAAGGTTCACAGAACAAGGCTCCAAAAGTGACCTGCAGTGTCAAGATCAGTCAAAAATCGGCTGGTGCATAGCATGCACACATTAATACCACTGGACCTAGCTAAGACGCTCTAGCCGCACGCAAGGGGGGTCGCGGTCGTGGCGCGCCCAACCCGGCCGCTCTCTCCCGCCCACGGCGGCCCCCGCGCACAGGCCGCGGCCGCCCGGTCGCGCTCCCGGCACGCCGTGCCACCCCGCGCCCGGCGAGCCCCGCGGTGCCCCGCGGTCGCGCCCCCGCGCGCCCCGCATCGCTTCTCGGCCCACGCCGCGGCGCCACAGGCGCCGCGCCTGCCCCGCACCGCTGCGGCCTACTTATGCTCAAACGGGCAAGAGCCCATTTCGCTGTCCCATCTATTTTTTTTTTCGCTTTTTTTACACCTTTTTTTTTCATTTATTTCCCAAATTTACATATACATACATACATATATATATATATATATATATATATATATATATATATATATATATATATTTCTTTTTTTTTTCCATTATCCAATAACCCAAATAATTTTTTTTATTCAATTTAATTTCATTTATTTTATTTGTTCCAGCTACTTCATCAGAAACTCCTGAAATTTTCCATCACAAGTGCTAATTGCATAAGCACACAAACAATTACAACACATAATTCATGTTATGCATATTTTTCACACAACAATTCATCAAATCACACAAAACACACCAAACACATGAATGCAGTGTCCTAGTTTTATCCCGTGATTGCCTAGGTAATTTCATACCTAACTTACATCAAACCACCCAAGTGGTGATGGATACCTAAACTCGAGGTCCCTAGGTATTCGTATACCTAAGCTTTATACCAAGCTGTGACGCCCCAAATCCGGGGTGTCCGTTGACAACCCGTCAACTCCGCTGAATACGCCGCGGATGCGCCCGCAACCCGACACCCCTCACGAAAATCGAGCAGAGTCTCCTTTGTACGGGGAGCTCTACCCAAATACAAAATCTGTCCCAAATAGTTCAATATGGCCACACAAGGTCCCAACAATCAACTTATGACCACATCGAGTTCATATCCAATTAAAATGAGTAAAAATAATGGCCACTTGGGCCCCTGCATCAATACTCACAAAATAAATATCCCAACTATATTCCAATAGTTTCAAGAGGTAATAAAATTATCCTTATACATCATATATTAAACTTAGAGAGTTTTAATACATGTGTACATAACAAAACCAAAGCCACAACCCGGCTTTCTTAAAAATCCGCCTAGATGAGCCGTCTCCGACCGCCTCCCGCATTCGAAAAATAATATCCCTCGACAGTGGTGAGCTATCGCCCGCAGTGGAATCATCCTAAATGGGTTACTCCCCACCCTGCATATGCAATGCTCCAAAGTAAACACACATTCAAGCAAATTCGTGATCCTACTTGAATGTCTAAATGACCAACCCACGTCTCGAGTCCTCACCGACTCCCTCACACTTGCCAACCTAGGTACATGAGATGGGATTGTCCTAAGAGGCAAGGGTCCCGTGGTACTGCGGGTGGAGCTTACTGATCAGCCTGGTATTCAAGGTACGTTTACGCTCTCACAAGAGTGTCGTTTAAATTAAGAGGCATCATATTCATCATTGTCGTGATCTCATGCGGATAGATCAGCTCCTGGAGCGTGAGTCTTCCGAAAAAGTCGCTTGTATGGATGTTCTCCCTAGGATCTAGGTGAGAGTTGACTGGAAGGGTCGGGATGAAGTCGTAGATCGTATGGATTCTCCCCTCACGGTGGACCTTCTGGGGTAGACATATCTGGACGGATGTCATTCTCAACATGGATTAGGCTCGGTGGCCCAATCCGGTCCTCGTTGATCGTGGACCTTAGAGGTCATCGCTTGCACACCAAGCAGAAATCGAGTTGTGTAGGGTTACATATGCATGTGATTTGATGCACATGTGTGTGGAATTTCGGGTCGAAATTCTTTTAAGGGAGGGGGGAGAATGTGAAACCCTAGAAAATCTAGATTTCTGAGGAAGGGTAGAACGGTAAATTTCGGTCAAAATCCATAATTTTTCTAGATCTCAGATGACGAAACAGACTTCACCGTTGAAATTGGCTTGCAAAATATAGCTAATATGTCAAATTTCGTTGAATTCCGAGATAGTCGAAATTTCACTTTTTTTTATGAATGGAAGGTGGTGCGGGACACTTGGTGCATTTTGAGTGCCTCAAGATTAGACACGTGTCAAGTGGAGAGCTAGTAAAACATGAACTCAAGTAGGACCGATATATGGCAACATGTGACTGGGTGGAAATCTATGGTAGATGGATAAGGGATAAGGTGTAATCCAAGGTGGCCACTCAGAATGTGATATGTGGCAAGTGAGAGGAGAAGTTCTCTTAACCCATCTTGACCAAATTGATTGGGAGAAGAGAAGCTTGGGTGAGAGGAAGAGAGGAATTACCGGGCTGGCAAATGTTAGGATGTCGCGACATGGCCCTCGGGTCGCAGTGGTGATTCTGAAATTGAAGTCGGCCACGCTTTATGGTGTCTCGACATGGCCTTGCTTACCTAGGGTCGCGACCTGAGTTTGGTGTCGCAACCAAATTTAGGTACGGTGAGGGCTCGGGTGTCGCGACACAAATTCTTTAGGTTTCATGATCAGCCAGGGCGCATGCTCGCCCGCAGTGCACCGCGACAAGCTAGCCTGGCGCACCCACGCACGGTAGCTGATGGCGACACCCGGCAAATATGCCAGCAAGATGACAGGCATCGCGTAGTGCGTGCGACACACTAAGGATAAAGATGATGAACGGGCCAATTCATGATGATGAGTCTATTAGTAGTTGCATCATGCACCACTGGTTAGGCTGAGATAGAGATTTAATAACCGTGTTGCCATTTGACATGTGTAGATGGCTAGTCGAGGACGAGGATGTAGAGGATGTCCACGAGATGCTAGCCAAGCACCACCGGTTGGCGCGAGCTCAGAGGAGGCCACGCAGGGTCGCAGCTCGCTGCCATTGCAATGCACTAGTGCAACCGGGACACAGGTCCGAGCCACCCCAGAGGTTCATCCCATCATCGTCCGACGCTCACAGTGGAGGACCTGAGCGGCTGGTACTATCAGTTCATGCAGCTTGTGAAGGTATCGGGAGGCCATGGTATTACCTCCGCTACGTACCAAGATTAGACTAGTGTCATTCCAAATAGGTGAGTCTGGCGTGGTGGAATCGTGAAGACCTCTAGGGACCTAGAGGCAATGACTTAGGTAGAGTTCCATGAGCTTTTCATGGGCTAGTATTTTTTGGCCACTATTAGACATGCAAAGGTCCAAGAGTTCCTAAAGATGAGGCAGGGGATTATGACAGTATTGGAGCACGTGGCTAAGTTCATGGAGTTAGCTCGTTTTGCTGAGGATTATGTGGCCATAGATATGGCCAAGGTAAGGAAATTTGAGAATGTGATGAAGTTGTCCATTCGGTGTGAGATTGTAGGACTTCGCCTACAGGACATGGACTATATGGTCGAGACGACCATGACCATGTGAGAGAAGGAGAGGTGAAAAGACATAAAAACATCTCGAGCACGGTAAGCAAGAAAGAAAAGGAAAGAGAGTCATTTTTCTAGGTGCCCGAAAAAGGCGCTTCGAAGGCTCTAGCTTGCGTAGGTTCCAGAGCCGCGTGCCATATTCGCCAAGGTCACCAGCATCCAATCAAGGCAGATAGGTAGTATGCAACCCTAATATATGAGATGGATCGTCTCGCAGGCAAATGTGTGTGGATCCTGGGGGTGTGGTTTTGTGGCGCAGGCCTCAAAATTGTCTCTGGGACAAAGGACACGGTTTATTCCTCCACCCTCTAATGCAGTCGCAGGAATCAAAAGATCGGTCCTGTGGTGCCGCACGCGCCTGCTATGCGCATTAAAAAGCCAGGCTAGGTATGGTCCGAGGTGTGACTTCTTTCCACAAGTGCCCCTGCATGTGGCCAAAGCAATGATGGCATGCTTCTATTGCCATCAGCTTGGACATATGAGACGAGATTGCCCTAGAGGCAAGGATCCCAAGGTTTCGGGACAGTGGAGCCCTAGACATCAGTGGGACAGGCACGGACACAATTTATTCCTCCACCCCCTCAGTACCCGCCGAGAACACTATCACCCAAGAGGCCGCATTGCCACCTAATACCAGCGTGACGCCATATGTGCACTAAGTGGATGGGTCGAGGTTAGCAAGGCAACAGGCCGGACTTCGGCCGCATGGGGAAGACGATATGTTACTATTATCGCCAGCCTAGGCACATGAGACGGGATTGTCCTGAGAGGCAAGGGTCTCGTGGTATCGCAGGCGAAGCTTACTATTCAGTCTTGTATGCAAGGTACGTTTATGCTCTCACAAGAGTGTCGTTTAAATTAGGATGCATCATATTCATCATTGTTGCATCTTGCATGAAAGATTAGGGCTTGGAGGTTGAGGCCTCTAGAAAAATCCTTTGTATGGATGTTCTCCCCTAGGATCTAGGGTGAGAGTTGACCTGATAGGTCGGGATGGTGAGTCAGAGATCGCAGGGATTATGCTCAATGATTATGACTTTGAAGGTCATCGCTTGCACACTAAGAAAAAAATTGAGTTGCGTAGGGTTACATATGCACGTGATTTGATGCATATGTGAGTGGAATTTCGGGACGAAATTCTTTTAAGGGGGAGGGGAGAATGCGAAACCCCGGAAAATATAGATTTCTAAGGAAATGTAGAACGGTAAATTTCGGTCAAAATCCATAATTTTTCTAGATCTCGGATGATGAAACGGACTTCACTGTTGAAATCGTCTTGTGAAATTTAGCTGTTTCGTCAAATTTCATTGAATTCTAA
Source organism: Tetrastigma voinierianum (assembly GCA_016808115.1). NCBI lineage: Eukaryota > Viridiplantae > Streptophyta > Magnoliopsida > Vitales > Vitaceae > Tetrastigma > Tetrastigma voinierianum. The sequence goes on along the minus strand of JAEQBH010001743.1, from coordinate 1,029,670 downwards.
GATAGTTGCAATTTCACGTTTTTCGAAGAATAGAAGGTGGTGCGGGACACTTAGCGCATTTTGAGTGGCTCAAGATGAGACACGTGTCAAGTGAAGAGCTAGTCAAACATGAGCTCAAGTAGGACCCACGAGAGACATATGGCAACATGTGATTAGGTGGAAATCTATGGTAGATAGATAAGGGATAAGGTGTAATCCAAGGTGGCCACTTAGAATGTGACATGTGGCAAGTGAGAGGACAAGTTCTCTTGACCCATCTTTACCAAATTGGTTGGGAGAAGAGACGGAGAAAGAGAAGAGGAAACCGAAAGAGAGAGGGAGAAAGAGAGCTTTTAGAGTAAGAAGCTCTCACTTCTTTCTAGATTTATGACGATTGATCCGTCGAATCCCGGTGAGACAAGAGACAAAGTTGATCCCCACTACAAGAGCTACGTGTGGGTATGGGTATTGTGGAGTTTCGGCAACTCCGAGAGGTAGGGGTATTCTCCTACTCGGTTATTTTCGTCTAAAAAGCCATAAAAATGGCATTTTTGGGAGTTATGAGGCTGGAATGGCCGAGCATTTCAGTCCCAAGGAAATGGGAATGCATGTTGGAAGTGGGGACTGTCCTTGGATAGTCCACGGTTGGACACAGGACTGTGTTGCATAGTCCAAAAATTTATTTTGGACTGAAATTGTCCATTTGTGGTTACGTGCGTGTTCTGGCTTGGAAAGAGTAGCATGTGTTGTCTATGAAGAATGAGAATTGTTAATGCATGAAAATTTGATGTGTTACCATGAGGTTTGAATTATATGGAATATAATTGTGTAGAACTGAATATATGTATTGGCATCATTGCATTCATGTGCACGGTTATTTCGCGTAGAGTAGGGTGTGGGTGCACGGTATGGTTGTTCACCATCCTTGGTGAACGTGTGATGAGCTCGTATTTTAGACGACGTCCAATGATTGACTCATGGTTTAACTCATAAAATGAGATAAAAATTTGATGTGTGTTGGGTGGAGCAAGAAAGGGGCCGTTAATCCCCTCAGGTGAAAAGCTTGGAATTTGGGTGTGAGAGACCCGCGGTATTTTCCGAAAAGTTTTGTACGGCTGTGAGAGACCTGCAATATTATCCAAAAAGTTTTGTACGGGTGTGAGAGACCCGTGGTGTTATCTGGAAAGTTCTGTGTAGGTGTAAGAGACCCTCGGCGTGAGCCGAAAAGTTATGTTGCCCAAAGAAAACACACGGTCATGGTATCACTTAATTTCAGGTTGGGTGAAAGGGTCAGATCGACCTGATTAGTTACCCATCGGGCACTCGTGATTAGGTGTCGTATGTCGACAAAGCCGCCGGTATATGGTGTCATATGTATTACCAGTGACGGTTGTCACACTTGGCATAGGTATGTGTGGGGGAGTCGGTGAGTGACTCGGGATATGGGCATGAAGACATCTAATGCATGATGCATGAATCATTCCATGTGTAAGTTGGAAATTGTATGGAATGTGGATGTCAGGCTGCGGCTATCGATGTGCATTTAGCGGAGTAGCCCTCAGAGAAGAATTCAACTATCGGGCACGGGCTTCACCCCATCGTGGGAAAATAGTTTTCCGGTACTGAAGATACACCTAGGGACAGGACGCATCCGAGGCCTTAGAGGTGAGGAAATGGCCAAATTTAGCCTTATTCTGTGTTTTGTAAAAATCTGGGTAGAAGACCCAATTTGGGTAATTTGTAATTAAAAACGAATTGTAAATTAACTCCTTTTTTTTATAACATATACATTTTGGTGTGTTTTTCAGGTTCCAATAGCCTTGGCACAAGGAGAATTTCGGTGGTTTTACAAAGGTGTGAACGAAAAGGAAAAGGAATGCGGTGTGAAAGAACCTAGCTGGCTACCGCCCATTTTCTGAGCTAGACGCGCAATTCAGAACGGTGGGTGTCTCGACAGGCCGCCCGGGCGCTCACGATGCGGCACCGAGGCCAAAGAACGCTGGGGTCGAGAGGATATTACGACATCATTGCCAGCTGCAGTCGCCACAACCCGTCTGAGGTGCAGCACGACACGAATCCTGGCCCCTAGGTCGCGACATCAATTGTTGTGGCGCGACGTGGATGAGGCTGGTACTAGGTTTGTCCTTGGTCGGGACATGATTTTCATGTCGGGCGCGCGGCGTACCAAAAGAGGTTGTTAAGACACGGCCCTCACGTCATGGATGACCTGAGGCGCCAGGTGACTGGAATTGGGTGCTCGTATCGACACTTTCGCGCCGCCATTACGGCCGCTTCTTGACCGGGTTGGCGACCGAGTTTGCGTTGCGACCTACCAGGCATGGCAGGGGGGCTTGCGTCGACAAGGCCTTAGGTGTCGCATCGACCAGGCGGCACGGCGCACCGAGCCGTGGCGGTCAAAGGCCGCGCCCATGACACGGTGTTAAGCCGCCACTAAGAAGGTGTGTGCGTGACATACGGTGCTGCACGACAACGCCGCGCACCGTGGCGCGTACGTGCACGACCCACCTGTTGGGTAAAGGCATTGTTGTCACTTTTTGAACACCGTCAGACAATCGTTCGCATCACTGTTCTTTCGAGGAAAAAGAATAAAAAATAAAAATTGACCCTCGAGATTTGGGGCGTCATAATATATATGGATATCGTATCAAGCATATTAGCATCCATCAAGCCACGACTAAACAAATATTGTCAAACATCCTTCCTTAGACTAACTCATGGCAATTCTTACCCAATACAATAGCCTTTAACATGCCATGAAATGGTCATGTCAAAACCGGCTATTCACATCAACACAACCTAGCAACCTGCACACTTGGTGCAAAACATGGATTTTCAAAAAATTTATGATCACCCACTATCCTCCACAAGCACGTGGTTGGAATCTTGACTCAATGGGATTTCCATAGAGTCTAAGAACACTCGAAACGGAGTTCGGACGAAGAAGTTATGGCTGTCCGAAGTAGGAGGCTAACAATCAGAAAACTGACAATTGTGTCCCACCCGGGAATTTCTTGCTGCACACCATAGCGTGCTACTCCACTTTGAATGAGTTTTTAAGTCCGAAGGGGTCGGAATTTGGATATACCTATATCACAGAGATATGTTATCCTATAAGTCTAGTTTGCCCAAAAATTTGAATCACTCAATTCGGATGAGTGATGACCAAGTTATGTCCAAAACACAATCATGGGGTCGAAGGGAAAAATTGGAGAGCACCTCCCTTAGACACACACACACATGCCCTTAGACAAATTAAACCGAGTAGGAGAAAAACCCTACCTCAAATAGTGTGATTTTTGGGACAACGCCTTTTCTCGGTTTTCATGAAAACCCGAACCCAGACCTCGCGAAAGTCAGGATTCCTGCATCTACATGCGTAGCCTCTACTCCAGTTAGGAGTAGTTTTAACTCTCTACCGTCGTAGGCTTCGACCGACAAAACCTTGGAAGATCATCGGAGAATCTTGCTCCCTCCTCTCTCTCTCTCTCTAACGTTTTGTTCTAGACCAAATTGTGAGATATTTTTTATTTTAGATATTTTCTTGATATTTATACATGAGACACGTGGCTCACATCGTGGCACGTGTCATGCTTCCTTGGTCCGTTTTCACCCTGAAATAATTTATTTCATCATGGTTTGAATTCCATATATCTTAAATGGACATTCTTTAAATATTTGACATTTTTCGGGATTTTTCTAAACATCCCGTTCTTGGGATCCACTCGACACCCGTCACCTCGAAATTCGGAAAAAATCTGATGGTCTCGGAATTCAACGAAATTCGTCTAGGTGACTAGATTTCGGGAGACGATTTCAATGGTGAAGTCTGTTTCATCATCATAGATATAGAAAAATTGCAGGTTTTAGCATATCCCATTATGACAAAATTATCATTTTACCCTTCCTAGTTAAACTTAAAATTTTTAGCTTTTTCCCAGGTCTTACATTCTTCCCTCCTTAAATAAATTTCGTTCTGGAATTCCAGCTGTAAGACCCTGAATTTAAAGTTTCCATGAATAGTAAATTTCGTTTTTGATAAGTAGGTATTTGATTGGAAACGGTCAAATGAATAGTAATTTTCGAAAAATAAGCCCTGAAGAATCGAAAATGTTCAGAATAATGTATTAAGTCTAAAGGAACTGAAACAGATTAAAAAAAAGGAAATTATTTTAAGGGGTGAGAATGTAAAACCATTGGAAAAATGTATTTTTTCTGGAAAAGGGCAAAAACGGTAATTTGTCATTGAAAAAAAAAATTTGTAATTTTTATAGATCTCAGATGACAAAACGGACTTCACCATTGAATTCGTCTCGCGAAATCTAGTTACCATGTCGAATTTCGTTGAATTTCAAGATAACCGGAATTTCACGCTGGGCACGGTGCTCGGGTGCCACATGACATGACTATGTGGTCGACTACGGTTCGTATGAGGAAGACACATGGAAAGTGGAGAGAGAGAAAGAGGATAAGAGAGAGATGAAGATATTTTGCCAAAATATCTTAGAAAAAAGAAAAGAATAGAAAATAATATTGGAAAGTAAGAGGAAGTTTCCTCTCACTTGCTTAAAGTCAAACCCATTTTTAGTCTTGGAATACCAATTTGCTGGAGGAGTGAAGGAGACAAAACAAAAAGAAAAAAGGAAAAAGGAAAAAGAAAAGGAAAAGTGAAAATAAAGGGAAAAAAATGAAAGAGAAGAGAGAAACTGAGAGTGAGTGTGACAGAGAGAGAGATAATAAAGGAAGTAAGTTTCTCTCTTTCATTCATGAGTTTTTGTCGGTCGACACTCGATAGGTTGGGAGTTAAAGTTGCTCTACATGATGAGAGCTCTGCGTGGGTACCAGAATCACAAGATTTCACCAAAGGCCAAGGTTCGGGTTTTTTTGGAAACCGAGAAAAGGTGGTGGTGTCCCGGGAAATCACTCTATTTGAGGTAGGGTTTTTCTCCTACTCGGGTTAATTTCTGTCTAAGGGCATGTGTATGCGTCTAAGGGAGGTATTGTTCCTATTTTCTCTTCGACCCCATGATAGTGTTTTGGCCCTAACTTGACCATCACTCACTCGAATTAAGTGCTCCAAATTTCTAGGTAAACTAGACTGAAAGGAGAACATATCTCCGTGAAATAGGTATATCCAAATTCCGACACTTTGGAACTCATAAATTCATTCAAAGTGCACCAAAGAAACTAATTCCTCGTGGTGTAATAATAATGGTCATTTTCTTATTGCTACTGGCCTCCAACAGACGGTCATAACTCTCTTTCGGGCCCAAACTCCGCTTTGGGTGTTTTTGACTCTATGGAAGCCCACGAGTCATGATTCTGCATGTACCTTTAGAGAACAGTGCCGGATGATCAACGTGGCTGAAAATTTCATGTTTTTCTCCCTTATGCAAGTTGCTGGTTATGCCCGAAGCGAATAGTTTCCTGCTTGACATGACCATTTCATGGCATGTTGGGGCATGTATCGGGGTATTAATTGTCATGAGTTAGCCTAAGAAAAGAAATGAAAAAAAAAAAGAGGTCGAAGTTCGATTGATTTTAATCAATCGAAGTGATTAAATGCTTAAGGGTTACTGAAAGTATATTATAGTTACTTGTTTAAATTTGTATGATTATGTATGGATATTAATGGATTTTTTGGATAATGTGACTTGTAGGAGGAAAGTGATTAAGGACAAGGGTGGAGGTGGAAAGTTTTTGTTTAAAGGAGGGATAAGGGCTTAAATAACTAAGGTGAGGGAAAATGTAGATGTTTATGAAAAAATATATATATTAATGTTTACCAATGTATATGTTTTCATATCTATGTTATAAATGTTCAAATGAAAAAAATAAATGTGGTTTTCTTGACTTTAAATTATGTTGAAAAAATGTGAAATGATTAAGATTGCCATAGTTTTATAAAGCATGTGTTGCATGAATAACTATGGTTACCATGTATGCTTATGAGCTATTTAATATCATTCCAATTTCTCACCGTTGTATATGATGGATTCATGACTCAAAGGTTTTCCATAGAGTCCAAGAAACTTCCAAAACGGAAGTTCGATTTAAGAAATACACCAACTGGTTAGAGGATCCACATAAACAGTGAATTACAAACATAACCAACAGGGGCTACTATTTTTCATTGTTTTCGGACAGAATATGAGTTCAAAATTTACTGTTATATATGGTGGATTCTAGGCCATGGATTTCCATATAAATCTAAAGAACACCTAAAAACTAGAGTTCTAACTTCAAGAATTTATGATCGTCTGAAGTCGAGGATTCATGAACAAGAACACAAACGAAACCAAGAGGGCCTTTACTATTTTTCATCGTTTTGAAATAATATGAGTTCAAATCTTATCAAGATATATATGGTGGATATTAGACTCAAAGTGGATTTATGTAGCCTAAGAAACACTCAAAACGGAGTTCTGACTTAAGAATTTATGATCGTATGGTTGAGGATTCATGAAACGTAAAGGAATTACTTAACATAACCAAACAGTGGCCTGGAAGTTTTTCATTGTTTTTGACAGAATATGAGTCTAAAATTTATCAAGCTATATATGATGATTCTAGACCAGCGTCTCTTCCGCTAGAGTCTAAGAACAATCTAGAAACTGAGTTCTAATCAAATTTAAGGATCGTCTGGTTGGAGGATTCTACATGAATATGAATTACGAACATAACTGTAATGTGGCCTATTGTTTTCGTGATTTCGCATCAAGCCCTTCGAAACAAACAAATAAATAAATAAAAACCATTATTTTGCACTCATGCAAACATTCCATTCATCTACCTAATACTTTAAATTTTCAAACACCCAAGACATTATCCCTCAAAACTCTTATCATCTAATCTGCTCTTTTTTTCTTTTCAAGTTGCATCCTATAGACTGATCCAAATGTAGAGAGTGTAAAATCCTATGCCTAATAAAGCACAATATCAATATATTCAAACCCATCAAAGAAAAACAAAATTCAGATTCTGGTATTATGAATTTGGATATCAAGGTAGGCTCTGAATCTATCAAAAACAGTGAACAATCATATACATTGCTAAGAAAACACCATATCAATTTATTGAAACCCATCAAAGAAATCGACATCAAAGACAAACTTTAGATTCTGGCTGGCGACTCTGGATGGTCAAGGTAGGCCTCAATCACAAAAACAATGAACAAATTCTAGATAAATATAGACAGGAATACATAGAAAAATAGATTCAATTAGGATCCAAAAAATTTGGAAACAAATATAAAAACAGACTTCATTTAAAGCGCCAACTGGGAAAATACATATCAAAATCCATACAATGAGATCCAACTATATAAACTGAAACTAAAATGAAAGCAAGAACAAAAAAGATAAAGAAAACGAAAACCATAATGCATATGCTATAAATTGTATCAATCCATCGGAGAGATAAAGTTTCTGATCAATTTTGGGGATCTAGCTACTGCATATTTGGCCTCAAACAGGGAATAGAAGACAATAAAGGTGAGGCTTTGGCTCATAATTCATACAAGTGTACAAAAATCCATACCAAAAATCATAGTCGAAGTACAAAAACCAGGACTTCCATACCTTTGCTCTTTCTCTTTCCTACTTCTTCCTCTTTCTTCTTTCTCTATTTTCTCTTCTTTGCTCCAAACTCAAGCTCCCTTAGAATGTGAGACCACCAGTCTTTATCCCCTGATATTTTTAAATTTTCTATTATTAATTTTTAGTCCTTATACTCTCTTTCTATTTGCAACCCAATTTTCTTATTTCTATAATGGCATATCCTCTTCCTCCTCATATTATGCCTTTCATATATCCTTTTGAAAAATTACTAATATACCATTTTATCTTGTACAAATTCCGGGTTTTCGAAATTTTCTCACTTAGAAAATTATAATTACGAAAAATTAAAATTATACCTAAAAAATACCCTAAACATGTTATAAAACTATTAGGGCATATTTTGGGGTATTATAGGACCCCCATTTCAGGTACAAGTCAGGTGCAGGCGGCTGACCCGCATTCGGAAGAAAGCCGAATGTGGCTTTGGACCATATTCTGTATATGTATATTAGAACAATCAATTTTAATATATCATTTTGTATAAGAGTGTATAATTGAACTCTTGTAAACATATCACTACATAGTCGCATGTAAGCAAGGGTCTGGTGGTATGGTTAATGGGGCTTCCGAGTGATCGCTGGCAGACTTGCGAATGACTAGGTGTGGTATATTGAGGCCGGATGGATCATGTGATGCTTTGTTATACAGTTGTATTTGATAGAGCTGCATGCAGAAAACTCCTGTCGATTTTGTTACATTATGGATCCCGATAAACGGACATGATGGTAGCTGCCAGTTACCCGACACCTACTGCTTCGTGAGGGTTGGTTGTGTTATCAACGGACCCCCAAGATAAGCTACAATAACAACTGCGGACAATTTATAGATGGGTAGGCAATCGAAATTTTCTGGACTTTCCTATAGTGTTTATATCTTATAATGATTTTTATATTGATATGTGGGAACATATCTCTTTTGGGATTAAAAAAAAAAAAGGTTATGTTCAATTGTTTATAATTTGTTTCCTGAATGTTTGCTTTTCTTAATTTGTTTATAATTGGATTTGGTTTAAATTTATTTTCTCATGTTACATAAGATTTGATACATATAGTGGAGCATCCTTTTCTAAGTAATGCTAATTTTTCAATATTATATTGACAACCGAAGACTAAAATAATAAATCAATGTTGCACATGACCTGCATTCATTGTTTAAAGTTGTTCATCTACCGACATGCATTCCTAAGTGGTAGAAATTAGAAAGTTTGGGAATAAAAACATATTTATGCTCAGAAGGCATTTTATCTCTATAATATCGACCATCCAATGCTTAAAGATGAACCCTAATTATTAGAATCCTATAATGAATACTAATGAATTTAAATATTTGATCACTCAAATTTGAAATTTTGAAATGTAGAATGAGGTCTTATAAAAAAACCTATGGAATTAAATCACATAGGTGTAAGTTGACATGGAGAAGAAGTAGAAAAATGTATTAAAAGGTTAAGATGCAAATCACTATGTTGTACTTACATTTAAAAGTACAATAAATTTTTTTGCATGTTAATCATGTTAATTATCTAAAACATGTTAATCATCAAATTCATCTTGTGAGATCCAATGGCGTACCAATCGTTTCTAAGGCATGCACTCTAAAAGAATTATTGATTAAGTCCTGGTTGCATAAGATGCCGGGCGCGCAAGCCTACCACCGCTCCTTCGGCGAAGATTCAGCAAGATATAAGGCTTCTAAGCTCCACATATGATATTAGCTCTGTGGAAAAATAGAGTACTGGAATATTGATTAAGATTTATGCAATAGTATGCTAGGATTGGTTTAACATTTTGCAGCAGTTATTTAAAGGCTCATTTTGAAGCTTCATGAGGTGGCTCTAGTCACAATATTGAATCACCAAAGATCGATATTTAGTGGAAATTTATGACAATTTAAAACCTTACCAGATCATCTTTAAGTCGGGTTGTGTTTGAAGTGTTCTCTTTAGTCAATGGATTTAGAATTTCATAACAAAAGGAGTAAAGAAAAATATAAATTCAAAAAATAAAATGCAAAGAAGACTTATATACTTGCAATATTAGTTAGAGCGTGGATGGGAGCTTTTTATAAAGGTTTACTTTCTAAAATATTAGTGCTGAATCAAGAATATTTGAGGGGGGAAATGAATAAATATTTTACATTTTTATAGATTGATTTCATTTATCTTTATGCCTTTTAAAACCATGGTAGGAACTGTTTCTGCTTTGAAAGAGTACCTGGTTTTTAAAATTTTATGGGCATAAGAACATGTTTCTCCACAAAGTGGTTCACGGTAGCATATATGTTTAGTTTCCAATTTCCTCGAATATGGCATAATGCGTAATGAGCCATAGATAGTGATGAGAATTTACAAATAGTACTCTCAAGGAATACGTCATTGGCTTAATTCTTTGGACTAGATTACAAGAAAACATTGCAAGTGGCACTTGAAATGGTAGTAGAAAAGGAACAACATTTTACTAAGCTTATAAATCAAACAAATAATATGATCTTTTTTGGGAGTGGTTATGTAAAAACCTAAAATAATGCAAAACGTTAGACTATCGTCACAGTGCATATGGTAAGCCTAGAAATTTCTCTATATCTCGGATGACGACTTGGACTACGCCATTGAGTTCGTCTCATGAAATCTGTGTGCTCAATAAATTTCGCACTACGATAGCCTAATTTCACATAATTCGGCGCTGAATTCGCAAATCACTCCGAAAGTACATTTGGCATGAGGGCCTGGTGCCATGTGGCACTAGAGGAGGGGACACTTGGCACATGAGTGGATCACAATGCAGTGCCCACAATTCATGCAATGAGGTTAGTGGTGGTTAGCAGATGAAGTACACATGGCATAGGTTTGCCATGTGTCAAAGTGGTTTGCATGTGGTGTTATACACCTAGCCAAACAAGTTTTGGGGGAATTCGGTGGAAAATATGAAGAGAATAAAGGAAGAAAAAAAGAAAGAAAGAAGGAAAGAAAGAAAGAAAGAAGGAAAGAAAGAAAAGGAAGGAAGTTGCCTACACTTCAAGAGGTAGGGTTCTTAACCTACTTGGGATGCCTTTACCTTGGGGCCATTCAATGGCCATGGAGCTTAGCCCTAACATTAGGGTTAGCTCAAAACATTTTGGAACAAATTGTGTAGGTTTCTGGGTTCTTTTGGTTCCAAAATCGTAAGTTTTTTAGAGCAAAGTTGAATCACCGAATGTGTTTTTTGCTGGATCAGAGGTATGTCAAGCTCGAGCTGAAATTTGGAAAAAATTACAGGGTGTATGTGGTCCCTCATTGACCTATAATTTGTAGGATTCATTGGAGCTCCTTGTTGACTTTGCTGTTCTTCAGGTAGAGGATCCATTTGCTCTGCTAACGCGGTACATTGACTTCACAACCTGAACCCAATCATGTACTAACTCTTGCAATCTACATGATATGCACTCCTCTATCCCAAATGGCATAAACACTGCGGAAAAAAAAAAAGAGACCAAGAAAAGAACAAACAAACAGGGCTCACACAAACATCTGTTACTAAAAAAATGTCTGTTGTTCATAAAAAAAAAACAGCCCAGTAGTGATTGCTAAAAAAAAAAACTTGAGATTCTAAATAATAGAATTCAAAAAGGTTTAAAAGGTCACCAATACTTGTAATGAGGATTACAAGTACTCATCAACTCATCATCTGTAGTAAGGCACCATCCCCGACAACAACGCCATTTGATTCGCATGCAAAGTAGGTGTTATGAATCAACAAAATTTATACTCAACTAATTCTACCCTTGAGATAACTTACCTATAGATAGCGCTCTAGGATCTAATGCTGGGACGGGTTTTCTCATCTTTACAAATGATTTTTAATGAGTCAAATGGTGAGACTTTTTGGTCGATTTTGATCAGCCAAAACAGTTGGTTATGTTGTCACTATGCCAACTGAAGGTAATTCAAATAAAATGTAAAAAGAAGTCCCAGTTTTAAATACTAGTTTGGTATGATAAGGCTGCAAAGGTGTCCTCGGTTTTTACTTGTGATTATAAGATGACCTCATAGTCATTTCCAAAATCTGGATTCTTGTTTAACTTTAGAGACTAACCTCAGTACCATTTCTCTTTCTTTGAAACATGAGCATTTACTGAGCATTAAATGTTCCTTTTGGTGTCAAATTCCAAGATTTAACCTACCCGATAGCTCATAAATGACAACTGAATTCGATTTCAAACAGATTCTAACACTAAGAATAACAACCCTAAAAGTTTCTCGCCAAGTATCGAATAAAAGAAAGACATCAAATAGCTTTTAAACCCAGTTTTGAAAGCTTTGAAACATAAATACCTAAAGATTCGCTTCAGAAATGTAGGAACACCCGCAAACCTTATCAACCTACCTAGCAACCTTCCTCTTCAAGGTTTAGAGGCTTTAGCCAAATATCCTTTGAGTTGTCATCCTCAAAGGGTGTTTTTGGTTGCCTAGAAAGTGAGAGAAAGAGGAGAGAGAAGAGAGCAAATGAGGGCCAAAAACAGGGGCCCGTAATGGAAAATGGCTTAAATGAAAGTTAGGTTACAAAATGTTCACAAAATGGCTTATATAGCCTTACAACCAGGTGAAAATACCAATCTATCCTAAATAGTATAATTACATTGAGGGTAGAAATGAAATTAACCAAAACGGAGTCGTTTGTACACAAAAACAGGAAGCAGATGATTTCTCTACAGGTGAAATTTTCGCTATGTAGTGAAATTTCGCTACAATAGCGACGCTATGTAGCGAAATTTTGCTACATAGCGAAAATTCGGTATATAGCGAATTTTCGCTACACTAGTGAAAATTCGCTATGTAGCGAAATTGCTATACATAGAGAAAATTTCACTATTGTAGCGAAATTTCCCTATAATAGCGAAATTGCCTCTATTTCTTCTGCTTGCTCCTACTTCCTCCTGGATCAACTTCTTCGCTCCTGGCTTGATGCAATCGAAGATAAATCATACGAACTCGATGTAAATCAACTCAACTTTGATATGCTTAGCTTGATATGATAGAATAGGGCTCCTCAAACCCGCAAAACTACCACAAATTTCAAATACAATCATTAGTACCAAAGGACCTACAATTGACCCGCTTTAACTAATATGATTAGTACACAAAAAGTACTTAGAACTCCATCTTGGGGCCAGAGTTCAAATAGCGCTGAAAGCACTAATCACTTGTAAGAGACCATCACAAAAGTAAAAGCATATAATGTAGTGCCTTTAAAAAAAATGTTGATGATTTCCCCTTTAGTCTAATGAGTAATATATTATATGTAGCATATCATATCAAAGAAGATAATATCAATGTATCATAAATCTAATACAGATGGGATATATAACTTATATGGAGTTACTACATCAAGTACAACCACTCCCAAAAAAATCATATTATTTGTTTGATTTATGAGCTTAAGAAACAGATCTTTTTCACTTTCACTACCATTTCAAGTGTCACCTCCATGTTTTCTTAATAATCTAGTCCAAAGAATTAATAATGATGTATTCCTTAAATGTACTATTGTAATTCTCATCACTATCTATGGCTCGACTGCATTGTACCTATAAAACCAGTGAAAATTTTAAATTTAAATTTTTTCAAAAAAAAAAAGGGGCAAAACAGTAATTTATCGAAATAGTCCAGAAAAAGTTTGATTTTCACTTGATGACAAAACTGGACGCACTTATCGAATCGTCTCGCAAAATCTAGCTACCTAGTTGAATTTCGTTGCATTCCAAGATAGTCGAAATATCACGTATTTCAAGGCAATGGGTGTCGGGCGACACATGGCGAGCCATGTGGATGACACATGGCAAGCCATGTGTCACAATGCTTGGAAAAGGCATGCATGTGTGACACATGGCATGCCATGTGTTAACATGCATGGCACACATTGAAGGCTATAAATATGGGGTCTAAATTCGCTTGTGGGGGGCAACAAGCTTCACCAGGAGCAAAGCAAGGAGAAGGAGGAGGAAGGGAAAAGGGAATGGGAGGAAAGGAGAAGAGGAAGGAGGAAAGGAAAGAGAAAGGAATTCAAGAAAATAGAAGAAGCAGTGCGGGAGGAAGAGGAGGAAAAAGAAAGAGGAAAAGGAAGGAGTGTTGCATGTTGAGCGTATCTGACGCAAAGAAATCTGAATCACGCTACAAGAGTGTAGGTTTCTCCTACTCTTGTTATTTTACGCCTAGGGCAATGGCCTACCGGTTTCGCTCGTTTTTCGGGCGGTAATTTGTATGTTGTGTGGTTTGCCAGATTGTGTGATGGTCAAAGACCTGGCTTTCAAAGGGTTTCGACCCGTCCAAAATTGAACATCGCTGCTCCTGACGCGAAAACTCCAGCGCACGGGCAAACTGGCGCGCGCCCAAATTTCCGCACACCATTGTGAATCGGTCGCGGGCTAACTTTGATGACCATAACTTTCTCGTCAACTCCGATTCGTGCAGCTTCTAGACTTACGGTAAAAGCTCGCCGAGTCTAGAATTTAATAAGATAAAGTACTCAACAAAATCTAGGCTGAATGTTAGGCCGGGTCATGCGCTTGAGGACACTGCTCGCTTCCTAACTGCGGAACTACGAACCGAAATGCTTCGGGATTTCGTATATGGCCTGAGTATGAATTGGCGTGGTTGGATGTTTTGTGTGGTATTTACAAAAATTGGACTTTTTGGACTAAGTCCAGATTATTTCTTAAGCCAAGCATGACCGGATTTATGGCTGGGAATGGCTAATGTGTGTTATTTCCATAAATTCAATTATATAATGAATATGTGAAATTATGTGACATATGTGTGATGAAGATGGAAATAATTATATGCATTGGGCTGTATGATTGACACACTATGTCTCAGCCTAGGAATATGAATTATAGCATTACTTCGTCTAAGTAATCATGGAATTATGTTAATACATGCTTGAATGATGTGTTACGAATGAACTTAATGATAGAAAAGATGTAGTGATGCTTATGTGATGTATTGATTTGAATGTGGAATATTAACATGACTGCATGTATGCTGATGTTAAACTGAATAAATGGAATGTTGTGTGCATTAGACATGAGTGTTCATAGCACACACATGGTGTATGGTGTAGAATGTCCAAGTAGAGGTCTTCATACATTGGTCATGGGTTTGAGTGCAATGGAACAAATTGCATTGCATTGTGTGCGGTAATACCGCATTACATGGGGTGTGTACATGGTAATCGGGCTTGGCACCGCGCTTGTGCAGAATCGTGTGGGCTTGGAAATGGGACGAAGTCCAATCGAGATACATAGTGTTAAACGAAAATGGAAAATGAAATGTGTCGGACGAAAGGCAGGGGATAGATACCCCCTCAAAGTTAAAAACCCTCGAAAACCTAGTTAGACAAATACGTGATCCACCAAAGGAAAGCTCGAAAAATGTCGAGGGTGTAAGAGACCAGCGTGAGACCCCTCCAAAGTTCTTCATGTCTAAAAAGACACGGAACGATTAAATAAATATCACATAGACTAATGGTTGTGAGACGGAGCTCTAAACTGACTCGTATTGATTTACCGCACTTGCATCGCGGTGGGCTCCGAGGTCGACCCGCATTGGGGGATGGGAGTGTCGCATCATACATGCATGTAGATTTTTTCCATGATAGACAACATGTATGCACGGACGGTTGTTGGTTTGACTGCAAATGATCATTTGCATGTGCACTTTGAGTGGGGAATAACCTCAGAGATTTATCTCTATCAAGTATTAGCTCACTCGTCAGGACCCCATTTCAGGTACAGGACAGGTACAGGAAAACGGCGCTCCTTAGAGGCCGGGATTATGAAGCGGGCCGAACTTTGGCCTTGATTCTTGTTTTGTGTATATATTAGAATGAACTAGTTTTAATATATGTTTTGTATTAGGAGTAATGTAATAACTCTTGGATCTATAGAAATGTATGGTCTTGTAATCGTATGGACGAGTATGGATGATGGGCCCTATTGGGTCATTTTACTCATGTATGGGTCTCATGATATGAGACACACAGGTTTCCATAGGTTGACGGTGGTAACCGGGACCCCCGGGTTTTGGGGTATCACAGTACCATATTCAAGGAGGCTAAACTTATATATGCTGCCAAACTGAACCACTGTGGAAAGACACGTTCTTATGCCCAAAAAATTTTAAAAACCAAGGGACTCTTTCAAAATGAAACCGTTCCTACCATGGTTTTAAGAAGACATGAAGATAAATGAAATCAATCTATAAAAATGTAAAGTATTTATTTAACATTTCCCCCTCAAATATCCATGTTCATACTAATATTTTAGAAAATAAAACCTTTATAAAAAAAGATCCACGCTCCAACTAATATTGCCAGTATATAAGTCTTCCTTGCATTTACATTTTTTTCGTTATATTTTCTTCTCCCTCTATTATGAAATTCTATATCCATTTGACTAAAAGACACTTCAAACCCAACCCAACTTCAAAAAGATGATACAAGGTAAAGGTTTTTTAAATTATCACAAATTTCCACCTAAATATCGTCCTAGTAATTAATATTGTGACTAAACCGCCTCATAAAAGCTTCAAAATGAGCCTTTAAATAACCGCTGTAAAATGTTAAGCCAATGTTAGCATATGTCTGTGGATCTTAATCAAACATTCCAATCCTCTGTTTTTTCCTAGAGCTAATATCATATAGTAGACATAGTGTTCCTAGATATTGCATCTTCACCGTAGGCAGCAGGTGTGGCCTCGCCCCTTCAACATCCTATGCAACCCAGATTTAATCAATATATTTTTTAGGGGGGTGCATGTACCCTAGACACACATTGGGTCCGCCATTGGATGCCAAAGATGAATTTGATGATTAACATGTTTTAGATAATTAACATGATTAACATGCAAAAAAATTTATTATACTTTTAAATGTAAGTACAACATAGTGATTTGCATCTTAACCTTTTAATACATTCTTATATCGCTCTCCACATCAACTCATACCTTATGTGCATTTCATTTCCTGATGTGTTTTTATAAGACTATTCTACATTTCAAAAATTTAAAATTGAGTGATCAAATATTTTAAATTCATTAGTATCCATTATTGGATTCTAATAATTAGGCTCATCTTACATTGATGGTTGATATTACAGATATAAAATGCCTTTTAAGCATAACTTTGTTTCTATTCCAAACTTTTTCTAATTTTACCATGATTCACATGTCAGGTAGATGAACAACTTTAAACAACGAATGCTGGTCATGTGCAATAATGATTTATTATTTTAGTCTTGGTTTGTCAATATAATATAGAAAAATTAACATTAACTTTGAGAAAAGGAAGCTCCACTATATATATCAAATCTTATGTAAAATGAAAAAATAAATTTAAACCCAATCCAATAATAAACAAATTACGAAAATCAAACATTCAGGAAACAAATTATAAACAATTGGACATAATGTTTTTTTTTAAATCCTACGAGAGATATGTTTCCATATATCAATATAAAAATAATTATAAGATATAAATACTCTAGGAAATTTATAAATTTGCTATTCTTATTTAACATGAATGGATAATGAAAGTATATATTTTTTCTTTTAACATTCATTCTCTTCCTTTCTCATCTCTAGGTATTTGACTAGCCATCGGCTTTCCATTTGCATGTTGTTTATTTCCTCATATGTATGATTAGCTTCCATAACCTAATTATCTTCTTCGAAGTCCAGAATATTTCGATTGGTTACCCATCTATAAATTGTCTACGATTGTTATTCATTTGAGCCTGCTTCTTTTCCATGCCTTTTCTCAATTGAGTCCAAGGCTCGGTTGTGCATTGAGTACTGAACTCCACAGATTCTGCCTTTTGAATAAACATTAATGGCAAAATCAATTTCTTTTTTTTTTTTTTTTTAATTCCAAAAGTCCAAACTCATTTCCTGTAGATCATCAATCGATCCAAGCTGCTGAGGGTTATAATGGATGCTGAATCAACAGTAATGTTTCTTCTCCTTTTAGTTTTTGCAATATCCATTAATTTTACCTATAAAAAGTACATATGTTAATTTTTTTTTACATGGTCTTTAATCCAATTAAAAATGAAATTTATTTATTTTTAATAAATTCGTTCATATTTTAGTTTTTCATGGTAATCATCTGATAAATTACCGTCACATTAGCAAAGGATGTTTCCTAGAATATTTGAAACCCCGGAAAAATCCGAATTTTTGAAAGGAGGGTAGAACGGTAAAATTTGGTCAAAATCCAAAATTTTTCTAGATCTCGGATGATGAAACGGACTTCACCGTTGGAATCATCTCGCGAAATCTAGCTACCACATCTACTCACTCAAATCTCGAGACAAATGGAATTTCACTGCCTTCCAGGCACCCGAGTGACACTGACATGTGGCGCCTGCCGAGCGGCTCCACATTGAGGCATATGCGCTCGTCGCGCTAAGTCAACCAAATTGGTTTCATGCATTTATGGCGGTGGGCACATGTGGCATCATGTCATCAGCAAAACCACTGGGGAGACGTAGAGGACAGGAAAACTAAGAGTTTCAAATGAAACGGATTAACGTGGCTAGTTTAAAGGACAAACTCTTAGCCCATCACCGGGGAAGTAAAGGGGATGAGAGAGTTAAAATAAAGAGAAAAGCAAAAGAGCAAGAAAAGAGAGAGTTTTTGGGTATAGAGAGACCCACCTGGTCTCAATTTCTCACAATCTAATTGGCATTTCCTGTAGCTTTTGAGCAAGAGGAAAAGTTCAACCTCACTTCAAGTAAGGGCTTCAGCATAGAGACCCGTGAGTCGGGAGTTGAAAAACTCCAAGAGAGAGTAGTTTTCCTACTCGCTTAACTCGCTAAGCGGTCATTCAAATTGCATGGGTTGTGCGAGGCTGTGAGTGGCCGTGTGAATCGTCCCAAAACTTTGGGATAGTGTGCCGAGGATTTAACTATTTTCGACAATCCAGTGGACCGGTTTTGGGACTAAAATAATTGTCCTTGCAGCCATTTTATGCTAGAGTTAAAAATGGAATGAAGGTGTGGGTTGTCTCGCCTCTAAGGGGAATGTTTGGTTGTGTTTTTGAACCATGGAAGCCGCCATATTGTGGTAGTACATTTACCGCATTTTAGAACTGGTTCGTTAGTAAATAAAGGATTTCGTAGTGAGTCCTTCAGTAAATCTAGCCACATCATCGAACTTGATGTTAAGCTTTTTAATTCTCAAATTCCGAATTTATAGCCAAAGTTATGGTCCATTTATCGAACAGCCTAGCTGAAGGGTCGTCGATGGGTTCAATCGTGTCCCTCTGGATGGGTTTACCCCCGGATGGGTTCCGGCCCGGCTAGGGATCATGCATGACCTCCAACTTCTGGTCATAATCTCCGTCCGAACTCCGATTCGGTGTTCTTGGGGCACTCTGCTGTCTTTACTGAGTCAAGATTGCATCCATATTCCTGTTTAGAACAATGGGCAACCGGTCCAGTTAGTGCTGGCCGGTTAGTTCTGGTTGGGTAGGCTAGCTGGGTAGGGCTGCCTATTTAGGTGTGACCTCCAACTTCAGAAGGTCATAACTTCTTCGTCCGAATTCCGATTCGCATTTTCTCGGACTCTATAGAAAGCCCTTTGAGTCAAGATTTCATCCGTATGACTATGGAGGGCATTGGGTACTGGATATAGCCGGAGAGGGGCTCCCGATCAAGTAAGGTAGGCTATCCGGGTAGGACTGCCTAGTCATGTGTGACCTCTAACTTCGGAAGGTCATAACTTCTTCGTCTGAATTCCGATTTGGGTGTTCTTGGACTCTACAGAATCCCATTGAGTCAAGATTCTAGATAGGTTTCTGTGGAGCGCATTGGGTGATCATAACCTTTTTGTAACTGATGTTTTGCACCGAGTGTGCAGGTTGCTTGGTTGTGTAAAGGTGAATAGCCGGGTTTTAACATGACCACGTATGGCATGTGGTAGTTGTCAGGAAGTCATTATATGGACTTTTTTGAACTAGAAACTGAAATTTTCTTAGGTTTTATGGTTGTTTGATGTTGTGGCTGATGATCGAACCAAATCGTTCATGATCGCTAAGGACCGCGGGAGGTACTCGTTGGATGGGTCCAAGATTGTGACCTTGTTGTGTGTTATTGATTATAAGGAATAACATGAAGTGTGAGTATGACATGTTAATGCATTGATATATTAATGATGACTGTTTGAAATGGCATGACACATTCCATATGCACCGGGGCACCTTAGAAAATTAGGTGTGAGAGCATGGCATGGAAGAAAAGAAAAAATGGAAAATGGTTGTGAAAGGAATTTCAAGGGAAGATTTTCTGGAGCATTGTGTTGGGAGATTTTCCAACAATTCATGTTAGAGGGGCCCATGAATTGTTTCGGAAGGTTATCCAACAGATTCACCTCGGAGGGTTGTCCAATAAATTTTACCCAAACTCGGTAGTAAGTTTTCGAGAACAAAAAGCTTTTGTTTTGAAAACTGTATTTTTCTCACATTTGGCTTAGGCATGTGTGAGGGAGTTAGTAAGGGCTCGAGAAGTGGGAAAGGGTGAGTCGCATTCTTATCCATATCATGTAGACATTCAAGTAGGATCATGTATTTGCTTGAATGTGTTTAGGTTGAATCATTGCATGTGCACTTAGGTGGGGAGTTAACCATGTAGGAGATTATCACTACTGGGCATTTCTCACCCTGTTGAGGGATCATTATTTCAGGTACAGGGAGTGTACAGGAGGACGACGCTCACTAGAGGCAACATTTTAGAAGAAAGCCGGGTTGTGGCTTTGGTATTCTTTTTGTAGAACATGTATTAGAACCCTTAATTTTGATATATGTTTTGATTAAGAGTGATGTAATAACTCTTGAAACTATTGCAATATAGTTGGATGTATTTTGATGAGTATGATGTGTAGGCCAATGTGGCCATTTTTACTCATATAAGGGTCTCTTAATATGAGACAAAGGTATTCCGCGGGTTGACGGGTTGTCAACGGAACACCCCGGGATTAGGGGCATCACATAGTATATTTATTCTTTATGGATTTAAAAGAAAAAGTCAAATTGGGCAATTCTATTTTTTGTGTAATTTAACTAACATGTTTTTTTTGAAGTGTGCATATTCGGTTACCCATTTTTTTGTGTAATTTAACTAACATGTGTTTTGTAGTTTACATAATCAGTTACCCTAAACTGCAAAGTTTCTTATTGCAGATTCGAAAAGAAGATGGGTGTCTTTAATAAGGCAGTAATGGAAAAGATCGGTCACGTAATGACTATCCGTGCAAAAGAAGTTAGGGATAGGGATTTTATTTTCTCATATGACTTAGCATCAAAACTCGATTCGAATACATCTTAAAAACCATCATGAAGCATTTCATAGAGTGAAAGGGAAGGGAAAAGCAAGACTCAAACTTGTTGTTTTATGAACATTTTGATACTACCTTAAAGAATGCTGAAGGTCAATGAGTTCTGGAAGGAGGGTAATTCTAACAGTTTTTCTACAAATTCTTCTGCAAGGAGAAGACTTTCATATTTATCTCATTCGTTTTAAACATTTAAAACTATTGATTTTTGAGTATATATATTAAAAATTGTGAGTGTGGATGTACTGCAGGCCTGCCAATTGCTGAGATTGAGAAGACACTGCTAAATTAGGGACATTCCAGAAACATTCAAAGACAGAAAGTTGTCATGAGCAAGGGGAGAGCTAAACTAGCGAACATGAGAGCTTCTAGCGGTGGTACTTCTGCTACTGCTGGTGGAGGTCTTTCTACTCGAAGTGGTGGAAATGAAAACAATAATTTTAAATCAATGATTGTGTGCATCTTCACTAGTAAGGCGAAACCATATCTTCTTTAACTATTCATGTACTTTTTGGAAGGCAACACCGAATCTAAAAGGTAAAATTATTAATTAAAAATTGGTTAACTAAAATTTTTTTATTCTAATTTATGTTTTAGAGGACCCTAATATTTTCCCTTTGCATGGTGAAAAATATTTTATCAACATTGATACTAAATTCAATTTTTAGACTTCAAGGTAGTCAAGAACTTGCATAAAGCTAAAAATGATGATAGAATATACTACGAATTGTAAGAAAGTCGTGGATGAGATAAATGCATTACGCATCCCAAACTGGATTAAGAATTTGGAGGCGAATGCCACCGCCGAAAGTAAAGCTGTTAAAGGCCCCACGAAATAGTCAGATCCCAATTTCCCTTTTATTATTAGAAATGTGGTCGTACATTTGAATGAAGTTAGATTCACATTTGAATATGAATTTAATGGTTTGATTATAAGGACAACCAATTGATTTTATTCTAAATTTTTATTGGAAGCAAGAAAAGCATATGATAATGGATCCATAGAAGTATTCAAAATATACAGATTCGAAGAACTTGCGAAACTTTTGGATGATATGTGGCCTAGTTTCGTGTACCATCTCCATGCAATTTCTAACAATAACAATATTAAAGTCCATGTTTTGTTCTGGTAAGTGTTATTTTGCTTATTTATTTTTAAATTTTATTATTGAATTCATTTTGGTTTGAATAATATAATATGCCTCGTATTTCGCGTTTTTCGCGCACTCTTTGGTGACAACCGATTTGCAAGGCCAGGGACGCCCGAGTTGCTGCCAACAACATCCCTGCACCTTCCATCCTTTTTCTTTCTAATCTAAACAAAAAATAAAAATAAAAAAATAAAAAAATTTAGTTCCTAGGGCTTATTCTTCAAGTTGACATTTGGTTGTATGGGCGGATTTATAGTAAAATAGACGGTTGGAAAAAGAAAATGTTGTCATAAGCTTAGTGAATTTTTTCATGCTTGAATTTTGTGTGGTATCAGTACCTATCTAAAATTTCATGTGATGATATACTTAAACGATGGAGTAAAGAAATGACTTATGTTCTGATTTACATTGAGGTATGACAAGTTTTAAAAAGGCGGCTGTGAAGCTGGCAACAATGACACATATATTACTTTATGATCAACTACATGCAAACAATAATCTTCATTTTATATGAACCAATGTTAAGACTTATGACATATTTGGATGACTTAATTTAGACAGAGTTGTTGCTAGAAAGATGAATGAAAGAGATGGATGGTACCCAATGCTTTATTCAACATACAATCTCACATCTCAATCTTGCTTTGCCTTTTTCCTAAATCTGTGTTGATCATGTTGCAATGTCAACTAAGATTAGAGACATTGTCATCTAAGCCACTTTGATGGGAATTTATTCCGGTTCTATGTCACTATTTTTTTTTCTTTCGCTTCCATTTATAATTCTCATATGAGAGACTATTATTTACTATGGTTTTCTTATCGACTATGTGTGTTTATATAATAATGGGTTCACAAGATACAACAAAAGGGGCCTTAATAACGGTTTTTCTTAATCCGGCGAAAGTGATATATGTTAAGATAGGTAAATGTTCATCTATGTTGTCTATGCCAATGCCATGCAAAGTCTTAAGCTACCTTGACATATACATATATAAAGGTTACTGATTTTTTTTTTCATGTTTACATTAAATTTCATATCAGCTAAAGTTTAATAAAGTATCATTACATGTAAAAATGAATCCTATAAAGTTTAATACTCAATTGAGTACCATTACATTAAACTTAGATAAACTTCAAATAATTAAGAGCCCCAATTGCTAATTTTGTAAAATATCAGAAGTGAATACAACCTTAGGTATGGAAATTTCATTGCCACCCATTTGTTAATGACGGAGCAGAAGATGAGGAAATGCAAAAGATGCTCAAAGAATAATATAGATAATAGATGTCGGGTGGAGAAATCCACCTGTCAAGGTGTTCTGATACCTCAGATAAAGATGTCTCTTGAATTTTTTGTGAAGTACTATATTGGGGAATCTCCTAAACATTAGACATCTAAAAGGAAACAAACATATCTCATTAGATGGTCCAAAAGAGTGGTAACCTAATATATGCATATAAAACGAAATAGTAGATTCAACTTGTAAAAATTAAACGTCAAAATATTAATAACCCAAATTCTTCTTATTCCAAATCACAAAACTTATCAACAACATTTAAGCTACATGTACAACCAAGCAAAGAAATAAATTAAATTATTTAATTAATATTCGTGTTTAATGTAAAGCAGGTGAACTCAAATCAACAAAATTTTATATCCTAAATTCTCTCCTTACCGTCAGAAAGAAAGCTATCGCAGGTAAAGGGTTCTAGGACTTAACACAGGATGCGGGTTTTCTTCTCACAAATGATTTACAAAGGGAGATTCAAAATGGTGAATTTCCGCTTTGATTTCAGATGTCGAAAATGGGAGTTGGATGACAGAAGCTGATAATAAATGAAGAAAAAAATAAGAAAAAGAACCCCTGATGTATCATTTACTGCCTGAGGTCCTAAGGTAAATGAAAGGTTCCCGAGTCCTTTTCTCGTTAAGCAGGAGAATGACCTATAAGGTCATTTCCCCGAACCCATTCCTCATTTGGCTCTTAAAATCTAAACCCTATCAATTTTCTCGGTGTGCCAACATTTATGAGCATAAATGTTCCCCGTAGTTGGAATACCCGTGGCCTCCCAATCTACCTTATAGTGACTCATAGAAGGACAACTAACCGAATCTCGATCTAGCAATAAGCATCCACTGAAACCCCAAAAAGATTGTTAATAATGGTCACAACTATACATCTCAAGAGGATTTAAACCCAGATTGAAGGATTGAAACTCAAATGCCTCAAACCGTCATGCTTAAAAACAGGGGAACCAAAAACTGACTCACTAAACCCAAAGAGCCCTCCCTCTTCAAAGACGAAGGGGTTTTAGCTAACCGTCTCCAAGTCGTCTATCCTTGGAGGGTGTTTGGCCGCCCAGGAAAATGGAAAAGAAAAATGAAAGAGTGCAAGATGTGAAGAAAAAAAGGGAAGAGCCAAAAGGCTCCAAAAAATTTATCGCTTCAAAGTGATTGACATTGATGTTGTGGCTTCGATCGAGGGCTTATATACGTCAGCCAAGTGAAATACAAAAGAAACCAAACCAAAAAAGCCAACAATGTGGTGGATAAAATGTAAAGAAAAAAATGTAACAAAAATCAAGCTACCAGCGTGTGAGCAAGGTCGCTGAATAAATTCGTGTCAAGCAAGTGAACAGTACGCCGCTAGAAGCATTTCCCTCAAGAACAGCTCTCACTTTGCATTTTCTAATATTATTCTTTTCCTTCTCGTCTGATATGTACGCTGAATTTAATTCAATAATTATTTGTGCTTTGATCGACTCAACAATTTGTGGTGCTAAATAGATTGCAAAACAAAAATTAGCTACAAAAATGCGCATCAGTAGAATACCGGACCTTAATGTGCAATTGGTTAATTAATAATGATTATTCGATAAAAAGTGCTCAAACCTATAATAAACAGTGCGCTCAAAATAAAGACTTTTGGGCACTAATCAATTAATACGAATAATACATTATTAAATAAATTTTAATCTCATAGACAAACAAGTGAAACTCATTGAGTCATTTAGTCAATTCTTTTATAAATTGAGCACAAGTGAAATGTCCTAAACCCATATCTTAAATAGATCTTTGCGAGGCGAAAAAGGAGCAAGCATACAGCTGTTATAACCCACAACCACTACACACTTATCCATTAAGATGGATTAGGAACAAAGTATTTATTGAATCCTTAAAAAGAAGTAGATCTCTTCAAATAGCTTTCGGAATGAGTGGAAAAGTTCTCATACACACAATAATATATATATATATATATATATATATATATATATAGATAGTGGTAACCTAATTTATGCATATAAAACAAAATAGTAGATTCAACTTGTAAAAATTAAACGTCGAAATATTAATAACCCAAATTCTTCTATTCCAAATCACAAACTATGAAACCCCGAGAAAATCTAATTTTATGAAAATGGCAAAATGGTAATTTTGGTCAAAATCCAGAATTATTTTAGATCTCGGATGACGAAACAGACTTCACCGTTGGAATCGTCTAGCGAAATCTAGCTACCACGTCGAATTTCATTGAATTCTGAGACAATCGGAATTTGCATGTTTTTCGAGGCAACGAGCGTAGTGTGGGACACTTGGCACATTTTGAGTGGCTCACAGTGTGCCATGTGTCAGGTGTAGAATGAGTTAGCTTGAGCTCAAGTGTGGGGCCCATGTGGACACATGGCATGATGTCATTGGAGGAAAATCAAATGGTTGGTGGATTAAGTGGATAAGAAATCCAAGGAGCCAATTAGAACTTGACATGTGGCAACGAGGGGAACAAAAAGGAGAGCTTTCTTCTCCATTTTGGTTGAGACGTGCAGTAGGGGAGACATGTGAGTAGGTTTTCAAAAATGGAGGGTTTTTAGAGAGAGAAAGTACAACTTCTCTCTAGGATCCCGTCTTTCGGACCGTCGGATCACTTCGGGCCAAGAAGCAAAGTTGTTCTATGCGGCGAGGGCTATGCGTGGGAACCAGTTTTGGGGAGTTTTGACAACCCACAGCGCCAATGCGTAGGGTCTTCCTATTTGACAACCCAAGAGGTCTTCTCCCGCCCAGCTATTTTCCGCTTACAGCTTTGGTAAAATGATTTGCCGGCTTTGAGGCCGTGAGTGGATTTGTTGATCGGTCCCGTGGGGGACCGACTGTTGGAATGTTTTGAAACCCGCTTTTGACAGTTTAGGACTCCGTTTCAGATTTGTTTGATAATTTTGGCAATAAATTATGGGCTCGGGTGTTTTTAGGCCTGAACTGCCAGGGATTTCTGCTCCACAAAGTGGAACCGGAGAAAGCAGAGGGCTGCCCACGGACAGCCCACCGCCGCTTAGGATTGTTAAAATAGTTCCGGTTTGTTTTGGTTGGACTGAAATGGTCTCGATAGTTTCGCCAAATACGTTTTGAATTGACGTGTCTCTGAATTGTGTGAAAGAAATCTCACATATAAAATTAAATGTGTTAACATAGAGTGTTTGAATTAATATATGAAATATAATTGTGGAAGAGCCATTATAATTAAAATGGATTATTGACTAGCTCAAGTGAGCTAATTTTGATGTTATTGATGCGAATTAAGTAACATGTGGCATGTATGTAAATTTTGTTAATATATGCATACTTGATATATTGGCATATGTGGTTTAGAAATGGAATAACGCATTTCATATGCACCGGGGCAACCTAGAAAATTAGGTGTGAGTGCATGGCATGAAAGAAATGAAAACGGTGTTTTTCTCGCATTTGGCTTAGGCATGTGTGAGGGAGTCAGTGAGGACTCGAGACACGGGATTGGGCATGTAGACATTCAAGTAGGATCATGTATTTTCTTGAATGCGTTTATGTTGAATCATTAATGCGGTATTTGAAAGGAGTAACCCATGTAGGACAATTACACCACCTGCATCGCTCACCTTCACGAGGGATCATTATTTCAGCATAGACTGTCAGAAGACTCACGCCATTAGAGGCCGTATTTTTAAAAGAAAGCCAACGTGGCTTTTGATGATTTCAGATAACATGTATTAGAATTTCAAATTTTAATACATGTTTATATTGCAGAAAGTAATGTATTGACTCTTAAACTATGGTAATATAGTTGAAGGTTTTTGATGAGATGATGTATAGGCCAATGTGTGGCCATTTTTACCATGTATGGGTCTCACGACATGAGACATAGGTCTTTCGGCGGTTGACTCATGGTCACTGAGACACCTCAGAAACTGGAAAATTCCAGGTTTTATGGAAAAGGCAAAATGGTACTCATCAAACCGAAATTTTTCTGTGATCTTGGATGACGAACGGACTTCACCGTTGAATGTTCCTCGCTAAATTCCAATGCCACGTCAATTTGTCGAATTCCAAGACAGCTCACTTCACATTTTTCTGCACACACCGAAATACGAAAGGCCATAAAACTAGCCAGAAGTAGAAGACAAAGGATGCGCGACAAAAGTCACATATCGCTTGAATAGCGCCAACCCAGGGTTCTCACCGCTCGCGTGGAATAGTGATGCATTTTTGGTGTGATTTTTATGATGTGTCGAGTGATTCAAAATGAATTGCTTTGTTTGTTAATTATTTCCCATGGAGCTAATTTCAGTGGTTATTGATAGTGAATTTTGCGTAACATGATTTAAGTGGATTAATTATGTTAGTACATATACATGTTTTATATATTATATGAGTTTGTTGGGATTGCACATCACATTCTTTATGCAATCGGGGCACCTCTAGAATATTAGAGGAGTATGACATGAAAGAAAATAAAAAGGAAAAATGTTTGTGAAAGGAATTTCGACGGAAGATTTTTCAAAGAATTGCCTTGAAAAGTCGTCCAACATATCACTTTGGATGAGGACCATGACTGTTTCGGAGCTTTATCCAACAATTAGCCTCGGAGGGTAGTCCAATATTTTTACCGAAACTCGGTAGTAAGTTTTCAAGAACAAAAAGCTTTTGTTTTGAAAACTGGATATTTTACTCGCATTCTGCTTAGGCATATGTGAGAGAGTCGGTGAGGACTCGGGACAAGGGATTGGGCGCACACCCGAGTAGGTTACACGAATTGCTTGATGTGATTGTTTGTTATGACATGCTACTTAGGTGTGAAAGAACCCAATGGAAATTATCACTCATCAGGCTTTGTTTACCTTGTCGAGGATCTCATTTCCCGTGCAATAGGAGGTATGTGGAGGTGACGACGCTCACTAGAGGTCGTGTTTACAAGAAAGCTGGGTTGTGGCTTTGGGTATTCGTTTTGTATAACATGTATTAAAACTCTAAATTTTGATATATGTTTGGGGTAATAATACATTAGTAAATAAATTTTAATCTCATAGCCAAACAACAAGTGAAACTCATTGAGTCATTTAGTCAATTCTCTTATAAATTGAGTAAGTGAAATGTCTCAAAAACCCATGTCTAAATAGATCTTTATGAGGTAGAGAGATTGGGAAGGCATGTATAAGCATAGTTGGTTATGTCGAAGAACTACTACATTAGACTCTGGTCCACGAGATGATTAGGTAACAAAACTTATTTTCAACCCAAGAAAGTAGACTCTTCCAATAGCTTCTTAATGAAGAAAAAGTCTGATATGAGATACATGATTATATAGAGAGATAGAGAGAGAGGTGGTATATAAGAGGAGGAGATAGAGAGTAGAGAGGAGATATATATATGAGCAGAGAGGAAATCGGACCTTATGCATATAAAACTAAATATGATTCTCCAATTTAAAATGAAATAAAAATATTAATGAACCAAATTTTTATATTCAAATCACAAAATCATCAACAATGATTTTAAGTTTATACGTACAACCACAGTAAATAAAATTAAATTATTAACAATACAACATATTAGTAAATAAATTTAATCCCGTCATAGCCAAACAATATGAAACTATCGAGTCATTTATTCAATTTCTTCTGGTAAATTACACAAGAATAAGTCTCCGATTCGCGCTACGTAGTTTAGAAATAACTCAAATAATATTATATACTCTGTTCTCCTTACTGCAGAGTCAAGTTACCGCAGTATAGTGGTCTAGGTCTAACACTGACGTTTTTCTTCCAGTTGTTCGCGATTAGCGCTGAAGGTAAGGTTTTCTTTGACTTTTTACTTGTGTTAAAATCAGAATGGTTAAAACCTGAAAATTGCAAAACTGAAATGGTAAAACTGAAATTTAAAGTGAAGAAATTAAACTTGAAGATTTAGGCCACCAAATTCCACAAGCTTTAGGCAAACACATGTCCTCGTTTTATCCTCCTATGCGTGAGTCAACACAGGATGCAGCTATGGCCTTTTGTTTAAAAACCCCAACATCTTATCATTTTTCAAGGCTAGTAAAGACCATCTAGTGCGAATCACAGCCAAGATCTCCTCACCCGAGTTAATCGAACCCTGAAGTATGGAGAGTATTGGCCAAAACAATAAAAGTCAATGTTATTGAACCTAATTTGAAGAAATCTAACATGTAAATGCCAAATTTCAGGCTCGTAAAACCATCTAACAACAATGGTCCTAAAGCATGGAGAGTATTGCCAAGACAATAACATCCAAGAAAACTTGAATTTCGAAAATAAGGCCATAAAGACACTACCCGTGACTTTTAGTACAAGAGGACAATAGACATGCTTAACCCCACCACCAAGCTAGCTTCCTTCCTCTTCAAAGGAAGGAGGCTGGGCTGCATCTTGAAGCTGTCACCTCAGAGGTGCTGGCAGCCGGAAAGTGAAAGAAAAAGAAAAGAGAAAGAAGAGAGAGAAGAGAGAAAATAAAAGCAAAGCTTAAAAAACAATTTATTTACATAAAAAGCAAAGTAAAAGAAAATAACTTCCATAAATCACCAAAACTTGTATTCACCTTCTATCCCCTCTCCCCTTTATTACAAAAAACATGAGGGGTATTCATAAGCCTCCCTCAAGGTATGAAATACCAAAAACCCTAATAACTAGGCTAAGTTATAGACATCAATTGGGTAATAAACCAAGTTTTGGCGCGCTCGTAGCATTAATTATACACAGCGATAACAGGCATACCGCCATGGCATAATTCTAACATTATAATGGCAGCGTTTAGCTTAATTGGCGTGGCCCATGAATTTGGCAAGTGTTTAGCGACCATAAGGTTGGAATTTGTTAGCTAAATTTCGCTTAAGCTACGTAAATTGTCGCGAGAAGCTTAATTTCGTAAAATGCACAAAGGCAAGTTGGCTAGCCACTTCGCACTTGTGCCGGAGATTGCGAACCTGCTTATGAACGCTTACTAAAACGCTAGATTGCGACTGGCTGCGAACAGGTTAGCAAATTCGCTAAGATCGCGAATTGATCGGGCGAATCGCGTCATAAAATTCTGCCATTGCTCTCGTGACGCCTCTCTGCCCCTGCCTTCAATCGCATCTCATTTCCTCCACTTTCCTTTCCATTGATTCGGGCTTGTCGATGGCCGACTAAACTTCCAACCTCATGATTGATCATTTGCATTGTGGTTGTAGCTTCCAGAAGTGCATAAATACCTACAAACAACCAAAAAACATGCTCCAAATGGCATAAGTGTTACTAAGATGACATGAACACTTCAATTGGTTTATATGACATGATTAATGATCAAAAAGTACTCAAAACCTATCTAATATAGGGTTCAAAATTGCACTTTTTGAGCACTAATCAATGTCCTAAACCCATATCTTCAATAGCTCTTTATGAGGTAGAGACATTGGGAAGGCATGTATAAGCATAGTTGGTTAAGTCCAAGAACTACTATATTAGACTTTATTCATTGATTATTAGGGAACAAAGTATTTATTAAATCCTTAAAAAGAAAGTAGATCTCTTCAAATAGCTTTCAAATGGAGTAAAGTTTTCTTACACACAATAATATATATATAAATAAATAAATAAAATAAATAAATAACAATATATATATATATATAGCATATATATATATATATATATATATATATATATATATATATATATATATATATATATATATATATATATATATATATATATATCTATATATATGTGCGTGACGCCCCAAATCCCGGGGGTCTCCTTGACCACTATCGACCTACGGAAACCTGTGTGTCTCATATCATGAGACCCATACATGAGTAAAATGACCCAACCGGGCTCATTGATTCGTGCTGCAATAGGGTTCCGGATCAACAATATTTATACTTAAATTCCTCCTACTGCCGTAGTAAAACTACTACAGTATAGTGGCTCTATGATCGAACACTGGGATGGGTTTTCGTCTTACAAAGGATTTGTATAATGATTCAAAATGGTGAGGCTTTTGTTTGGATTTCGGATTTATACAAAAACAGTGGATGTTGTCACTATGCTAACTGAAGGTAATTCGAAATAAAATGTAAAAAGAAGACCTTGAAGTGTTAGGCCACTAGTTTGGTATGATATGGTTGCAAAGGTGTCCTCGGGTTATTTCCTCGCATTAGGGAAAATGACCTATAGTCATTTCCAAACCCGGGATCTTGTTTAAATTTAAAACTAACCCATAGTACTATTCCTCTTTGAAACATAGCATTTACTGAGCATTTAATGTTCCTTAATTTGAAATCTCGCATTTAACCTACCCCGATGGCTAATAAATGACAACTAATGGATGTCAGTGTATCTAACATTAAGAATACATTGAACCCTAAAAGCTTGCCAAGTATTGGCCGAAGAAAGTACATCAAATAGAGTTTAAACCTATGTTTGAAAGTTTGAAACATAAATACCCAGTATCTGCTTCGTGAAAAAAACAGAGGAACACCTGCAAACCTCATCAACCTACCTAGCAACCCTCCTCTTAAAGGTTTAGAGGCTTTAGCCAAACATCCTTTGAGTTGTCATCCTCAAAGGGTGTGTTTGGTTGCCTAGAAAATGAGAGAAAGAGGAAAGAGAAGAGAGCAAATGAGGGCCGAAAACAGGGGCCCGTAATGAAAATGCCTTCAATGAAAAGTTAGGTTATAAATTGTTCATAAAATGGCTTATATAGCCTTACAAAAAGGTGAAAATACCAATCTATCCTACATAGTATAATTACAGTGAGGGTAGAGATGGAAAAAACCAAAAACGGGGTCTTTTGTACACAAAACAGGGGAACATAGATTTCGCTATCTATGAAAAATTCGCTATGTAAGTTTAAATTTCTCTCTAGCATAGCTTAAAATTTTCGCAATTTAGCCAAAATTCGCAATTTTGTGAAATTTCGCTTATTATTGCGTAAAATTCCTCGCTTATTATTGCAAAATTCGCTATTCTAGCGAAATTTCGCTATAAAATAGTGAAATCGCTCAGCTTGTCTCTCGCTTGCTTCCTCGCATAACCTCCAAATCTTGCATCCAGCTTGTTTCAGCTTCATTTTCTTCGTTCCTGGCTTGATGCAATCGAAGATAAATCATACGAACTTGGTGTAAATTAGCTCAACTTCGATATGCATAGCTTGATATGATAGAATAGGTTTATGAAACCTGCAAAAACTACCACAACAGCCTCGAAATACAATCATTAGTACCAAAGGGACCAACACGTGTCAATCGGCTTAATTAATATGATTAGTACACAAAAAGTACTTAGAACCTATCTTAAATAGAGTTAAAAATAACACTTTTTGGGCACTAATCACACCCCCCAACCGACACATTGCTAGTCCCATAGCAATTCCATAAATAATCAACAAGCAAAGAACAAAAACATGTGAGATCAAAAAGGTTTATATAAGTAATGCATAGCCTGCGATGATAATCACGAAAACCTAAGCTAATAACCATCTCGAAATAATGAAAACTATACCGCGTTAACTGACTAACAAGCTCCCTTCCCGAGGCATGAACTAGTCTCTTCTATAAAAAGCTACGGGTTTGTTTGATCAGGTCTCAACATGATAAACTACGAAATCGTGCGCCTCTTCCCGCCCCTGCCCACCCCAACTGAGCTAATGCCATAACCTTTTATGTTAACCAACTTAAATAGATCAGGACCTGCCCCTTTATTACACAATTCTTGTTGTGTTGTAGGGTGCAATGTTGAGGGTTCGACTTCACCAAAGTCCGTGTAACGGGGATTAACCAACGAATCCCAACCAATGAAAGTTTAGGGTATCAAGCCATGAGGATCTTTCGACCACAAACTCTATAGGTTTCACCCCATACTCTGAATGAATTCGAGCCTCTAGTACCTACAACTCGCTAAACTCCACCTATCCACCCGTGTAGCGAACACTAAGTCGGCGACTCCCAACCAGTGAAGGTTTAGGGCACCGGGCTTTAAAGGCTTTCGCCATATACCCCCTGACCGTGCCTCTGCTTCAAGGCAAGGCAATGCGATTCTACGCTTTTCTTTTCTTTTCACTTTTTCTTTTTCTCTTATTTTATTTTGGAAGACACATTGTCCTTCTATGCAAAAGGGGGTCCACACCCTATTCAAGGGAGTAAACGACACTAGGTAAGGGTTTGCATCGTAAGAGGTTTTAGCCGCTTACTCTATCATCAGACCTAACGTGCTCGGTGCGCTGTTAGCTGAAAAGGTGGAAGAGACAGGTTAAATTACAACAAGAAATTGACTAGTCATCCACTTAACTCGGCATAGGACCCTTCTAACGTCGACACCATTAGGAAAGGCTTAAGTTCAACACATTACAAGGCTAGCCATTATGCATATACAAAAGTTAATAAAAATAATTAAAAAAAATGTGGGCAGCAAAATAAAATGCAACATCGCTATAAAGCTTTTAAACTACAAAGGGGCTAGTATAAGTTTATCATAGCTGAACACTATACATAGCTAAACAAAATAAACCATTGCCTACTATTAGCTAATACATACAATCAAAACAGTTCCATACAAGACAAGTAGGCAGTTAATAAAACTATAACAATACAAGTATAAACAAAACAAAACATAAGTATGATAAATGCCACTTCCGACGCTAATTCTCCCCCCAAAACCAAAGCATCACTATGTCCTCACGGGGTATGGATAGGAAAGCTAGAGAAGGAAGTGTGACCACCTCACTCTGCTGGTGGTGTAGAAACCCGCGAGCACATCCAACGAGGCTGCTGAAGCTAAAACAGCGGATTGGTCATGAGTGGTGGGCTGTATAGGCTTTGTCACTGTAACTGGTGGGAGACCAAGGTGGCTCTGTATATGTAGAAGAATAGCCTGATTCTACGCGAGAGTGACCTTGGCGCGAGCCATCCGCTGGGCTGGCCGCCGTCTCCGAGAAGCCGCTTAAAGATGCAAAGAGTGGTAGTCACCGCACGCACATCCATAACAACCAAGAAGTCCCTAGAAGTGATTAGTGATGTACCGGGATGGTCGCCAGACGTGGAGGACGGGCCCGCAGTCTTTCAGGAGGAGTCAAGAGGAGGCGGAATTGAGGATGAATCCGAATCGAGACAAAGCCGCTTCACCTTATGTGTCCTCGTAATCATCAACGACCTCCTCCTTCTGGTGTAAAAGAAAAGAGAGTGGCATAGATAGAGTCCGCTCAAGGGATACAATCTGAGGACAACTTTGCCGACGCTCAATACGTGGTTCCTCCAGGAACTCAAGATGGTCTAAGAAGTGGCATAACAACCTCGACATCAATAGTGACAGCCTCCGCCTCGAGCCAGTCCTCGGCTATGCGGACCTTCTCCTCGGCGAAGAAATGCGGTCATAACAAGCTTTGCCGGATTGAACCAAAACCCCTCAGATATCCGATATAGAGCCTCAAGAATAGCTCCTCTACGTCAGAATACAAGCCGGGCGGAACAGATTGGATCGAAGTACGTGGTCCGTGAAGAGCATCTCGCGGAGAAGCCGTCGCTAAAAGGATGGACCCGACCGGGTCAGACATCAGAGAGAGAGCGAACCATCTCTCTGAGCGAGGGGCGAGGCCATTGTCGATAACTGGCCGGAAGTTAGCCGTAACCATCGGTAGGCCTAAAGCAACAAAGGATATCCGAAGCTCAAGTAGAATCCCAGATTCGGCCATCTATATTGAACCGAAGTCATATCCGGACGACACTTTGATGTCATAGTATGATAAAACTCAAGAACCACCCGAGCATGTAAAAACCGCCACCGAGTCATACCAGAGCGCGGAATACCTCTCGACCAACCGCAGATCGGCCCCGGCAAAATGGTCTCGTCGCCGCCAGATATCATAAATAGACTCTTCGCGGAAAGTCTGGCACAACAATTCACATTCTCGAGTATCGGGCCATAGCTAAATAGTGGACGCATAATCCTCGAAGCAGGGGATAACTGAGGCGATGAACTCTGAGTAGCTGAAGGAGGCGAAGGCTCGGGCCTAGAACGCGAAGACTTCCCCGGGCCAGATGTCCGGGCCCGCTTGGAAGGCGGGGCCCTCCATGGTGGTCGTGGTTGCACAAGAGAGAGGGGGCGAGGTCCCACCTAGGTATGGTATCGCCTGGATGGGGGCTCAGAACCTTGAGGCTCCTCTGAAATAGCAACAGAGGCTGGACTCTACATCATAGCGCATCAGGAGGCAAAGCAGGAGGTGCCTCGACACCTTGAGCTCAAGAATGGGCCGGTAGCCCCGAAGTGCCCGCGCCATCTCTCGCCGAACGGGTAATGGTCTCCACCTCGGGCCTGGGGTCGATGTCCCTGCGGGTGCGAACCATGGCGGGAAGTCAAGCGTGCGGTGTGGAACAACCACAGATGGCTGTGGGAGACTCCGGCCGTTTGCGGTGAGAGAGGGTCAGGCTTGCAAAGTGCCCAGCAAAGTGTAAGCAGCTCAGTGGCTGAAATGCGTGGCCTGACAAGGGACTAGTAGGCGCTCCCGCGGTGGCAGGAGAAGAAAGAGAATGAAGCTGGCGGTGGTGCTTTTAAGGTGCGTTTAGGCAACCGGGAAGGTCCCCTCGGGCCCGAAGAGTCGTTAGGGGCGACCATGAGGTCACGCAATTCTCACATTTAGCGAAAATTCTCGCTTCGCACCCATTTGTCATGCAAAATAAAAACAAAAGTAAAATAAATAAAATAAAATAAAATAATTAAAAAAAAAACAAAACATTTAACTGAACATATAAAAGAAGGTTTTAATTAATGGTTAAGTTAAATTAAAAATAATAAAAATAAAATAAATTAAAAATTGGCTAAAAACAAAACGAATTTTGATCTCGGCAATGTCTCGAAGGAGACCAAACCAACTGAAGTGGCTGAAATGCTCATTAAGGATGGGATCAAGGAGGAAAATCTCCTCCTGCGTAATGGCGAACAAAGATAGTGGCTTGACTCGCCGCCTCTAACCTTGAATATTTTCTTGTCCTTCAGGTTGAGAAGGTCAACTGAGCCATTCAAATATGCTTCGTGGATGATAATGGCCTGGCCCATCGCGGGACATTTGAGCTTGCCTTGGAATAGATGGAGTTTGGAATCATACAGGAGGACTTGATCTCCCTGATTGAAGGTTTTTTGGGTTATGAGCTGATCATGCCACTTCTTCAACCTATCCTTTGCAATTTTGGAATTGAAGTAGGCGTCGTTTCTCAACTCTTCTAACTTGCCAATCTCAAGTACCTTTTCAAAGCGCCTGGCCATATCCATAGTTCAAATTTCATATTGCCCACCACGCCTTGTAAGCCCAATTTCTACAGTAAATGGAAAGCCTTGCCATAAACTGCCGATACGGGACATGCCGAAAGGATGGTCTTCAGATACCGCTCCGTGATGCCCACAACGAGTCTTGAAGCTTCCAAAGACCAATCCTTCCTGGGAACACTAACAACTTTCATCAGATGGTCTTTATTTCTCTCGTTGGTGAGCTCCACTCGACCACCGGGTTTGAGGATGATACGGGTATACAGCTTAACACCATATTTGGATAAGAGGTTCTCAAAGGGTTTGTTACAAAAGTGAGAACCTCCATCACTGATAATTGCTTCGGGAACCCCGAATCTAGAGAAAATGTTCTCCTTTAGGAATTTAAGCATTGTTTTGTGGTCAGAGCTGCCCTGCATGGCACTGCTTCGATCCACTTGGACACATAGTCCACCCCCACAAGGATGTAAGCATAGTCGAAGGAAGTAGGAAATGGTCCCATGAAGTCGATGCCCCATACATCAAACAATTCAACTACTAAATGTCTAAGGGCATCATGTGACGACGAAATCTTTCCGCTGCACTATCATTAATCGCTGCGACATGGTGTAGGTATCTTTAAAACAAACATGGCCACGTGCCCGAATGCAAAGATTGTCATTACTGTGAAGCTAAATGCCCTCCACACGCACTGTCATGGCAATGGCTGAGAATTTCCTCCTGCTCTTCT
The DNA here is from genome assembly GCA_016808115.1 of Tetrastigma voinierianum. Classification (NCBI taxonomy): domain Eukaryota; kingdom Viridiplantae; phylum Streptophyta; class Magnoliopsida; order Vitales; family Vitaceae; genus Tetrastigma; species Tetrastigma voinierianum. Next base: position 992,257 of record JAEQBH010001743.1, on the reverse strand, counting down.
TCCGCAAGACACATTTCCTTATTATTTGATCGCTGATAATACTGAACAAATACGCTCTTCCTAATAGTATGAACAATGAACCCTTGGCTGGAAGAACCCTTTGCCTTATGTCGCCCACCTAATTAGTAACTCTCCCGTTACCAAAAAATTGGCAATGTGAGCATACCATGGTGCTACACTCACCGCCGCAGACTCCTCGTAGAAATTCATCAAATATGGGAGGTTGTGGGTATCAGTTATAGTTAATCTCTTGAGAGATGATAGGCAAACAACGCTCACACCCTTCTTATCTTTAATCCGATGTCAACTCAGAAAGAAGAGAACCCATCCGACAAGTCGAGCCTTGGAATTCGCTTTGTGAGTAGATATTTCAATGCCGAATGATCCGTGGAAGATTACAATATCCGACCCCAATCAAATAAGATCTAACTTATCTAAAGCATAGACCACCGCTAGCACTCTTTCTCCTCGTAGTGTAGTTTCTCCGAGTTTACGGCTTATTTTGCCGATAATACACCACATACGGCTTTCCCTCTACTCTCTGTCCGAGAACCGCTCCGACAGCAAGGTCACTAGCATCGCACATTACCTCAAAAGGCAAGTGCTAGTCAGGGGCTCTCACAATGGGTGCTGTAGTCAAATATGCCTTAAGCTCCTCGAACTTCTCTTGGCATTCTGCATCCCATTCAAACTTTGCATCTTTTTCAAGGAGCTTGTAGAGCGGCTTGTAATTTTTCTCAAAAGTCTCGGATGAACCTCAAGGAGAAGCCTCGTATGTCCCAAGAATTGCCAGATCAGTTTTCACATTAGTAGAGATGGCAATTTCGAGATCAATTTACCTTGGCTTTATCCACTTCAATTCCTCTCTCAGAAATGATGTGCCCCAACACTATGCCCTGATTTACCATAAAATGACCTTTTTCCCAGTTTAGTACTAGGTTCTTTTCGATGCATCTGTGAAGGACAGTTTCCAAATGGACTAGGCATTCATCGAAGCTTTCCCCATAAACTGTTATGTCATCCATATAAACCTCCATAATACGCTCCACCATATCACTAAAAATACTGAGCATACAACGCTGAAAAGTGGCCGGAATTGCATGTAATCAAGGGCATCCTCCTATAGGCATATGTACCAAAAGGACAAGTGAAAGTGGTCTTGTCCTGATCATCTACAACGATCTCGATCTGGAAATAGCTGAAATGCCCATCTAGAAAGCAGTAGAAGGGATGACCCGATACTCTCTCTAGGAGCTGGTCCATGAAGGGTAAGGGAAAATGATCCGTTCGGGTCACCTCATTCAGCCTTTTGTAGTCGATACATACCTCCAAATTCGTAGTAAGTCGAAGGGCATTTCCTCTCCTTTTCATTGAGCAATCAATGTAGTAACCCCTGGATTTCTGGGTACTACTTAGGGTCGATCACCAAGAGTCAGCTTGACATGGTGTATGATGCCGGCTTGTAGCAATTTCAACACTTCCACTCATACCACCTCTTGCATATGCGAATTCAGTCTCCTTTGTGGCTGCCGAACTCTTTCGATTCCTCTTCTAAGTATATATGATGGGTGCATACGGTAGGGATGATGCCTTTCAAATCGGAGATCTTCCATCCGATTACTTTCTTATTCCTGTGGAGGATTTGAAGTAAACTCGACCTCCCTCGCGGGATTGCCTACTGAGTGAAGAACACTATCGACAATGCATTTTTCCTCCCAAAATGCATATTTCAATTAAAAACAGGTAGCTTAAGATCTAACTCGAGGACCCCGTTCTCACTTCCTATGTAGGTAACACTTCTACCAGCACTTCTACCTTTCTTCTCCATGGGCCATACGATGAGGCTCACTTTACGAAGCTCTGTTTGGTCTTCATCCTTTATTCTGACCGACTCCTGGTTAGTACATCTTACATAAAGCGACTCATTGCTTGTTCTTGAGGATATGGCCTCTATGGACAGGCCTCTTTGCTGTCGTCATCACGGTGCGTGGCTTTGGATGGAGGATGTTGAACTCTGGGTCATGTGCAGGTTGTTTGCATCCTCCATTCAGACAATTGGTGATCGCATTGGAGAGTGGCGAAAATGGCCTTACCGGGATCGTTGGCTGTGGTTAGCCCCTCTTTATGACCGGTTCGATTATCAAGCACTACAAATCCACTGGATAATGCAGAAGATTTGTCACCTGAATCAAAGCATCCTCAATGTCCTTGGTATTTTGATGGACTGTCGGTAAAGACAATGTGATAGTGGTTGGCTTAGTTCTTTGCCTTAGGCTGTGGTGCATGGAAAAGCTGTTCGATTTACACTTGCCTAAATCTGGCAATGCCTTTTCCACAAGTGCCGCCTATGTTCTATAGGGTGCTTAAGTTTCCCAGGATCTTTATGCGCCACTTGAGTCTTGCACTAAATGATGGCACTCAATTGCTAGGTCAAAAGGCCTTTTTATTCTATTAAAGCCTCTTTTTAAAATTAAATGGAATCCTTGAATTTTGCATGTGAGGACTTGCTTGATCATATCGAGAAAGGGAAGTTAACCTTCACTGTGTTAAATACTACTGAATTTCAGTTTGGTTGACTAGATTTTTCCTTTTGGCAGAAAGTGCATGTGGGAAAGGAGGGGTATATTGTATTTCACCTCTTCCTATTTGGTTGTTCCTTCCTCTGAGTAGTTTCCACACGCTATGGGGAGCTTTCTTGGAGCAGTTTGCAGGACTGCTGGTCTCGATTCGTACCACTTCTCAAAGTTACTCTTGCTTTGACTTCACCGATTCTTGCATTGGGATCGTTGGTGAGCCTATCTCATGCATTCCCTCGGGTTTTCATTTGTAATGCAGGAAGGAATTCCTTTTCGGGACCTTGCTGCTAATTGGAAACAACCTAGAAATGGAACTTTGGAGTTTGTCATATTGTTGGATATCTCATAATGCATATTGTATTTTCTTGTTGAGTGAGCTCTACTTTGTTTCAATTTTACGATCAGTTTGAACACTTCAACACCTTTGTTTCATCCTGAGGTACCTACTACCTTGCTTAAGGGTCGAGGTACGCTCGACAGAAGAAAGAAGAGTGGAAGGCTCTTTATTTATTTGTCTTGAGGTGGAGCTAACATTTGCTGTTGTGCTCCTTAGGGAGCATATGCAGGGGGTTTTGGCTTCCATGATAGGTTCGGATGATTACTCTAATTGGGGTTATAAGTGTTGCCATAAGGAGCATTTGTAGGTGGCTTATTTTGACCTAAGACATGGGCATGCTCTTGCATTAAGTCCCTCTCTGAAGGAACTAATGGACAGTGCTCCCCAGGATGGCTACTTGACTGACAATTAAAACAAGCTGGGTGAGATGCAGGCAATTCAACCACTACTTGCACTTCATGTTGATTTCTCATTTCAAGCTCCTCCAAACCTTGTTCCAAAGTAGTGATTTTGCTTTCATCTCTAGTGTCTTCGGAAAGTGCATAAATCTGCCTCCCCCTTTGGTGGGTTGAACCCTCTATTTTTCAGCCTCTCTTGGATTCGATTCATCCCATGCCTTGGAGGTTTCGGCTGCATAGTTCAAAAAGTCCATGGCCTCATCTGGGTGCTTATCAAGGAGATCTCCCCTCCACACATGGTTTCCAACGTAGTTGCTTCATGGCTGGAGAGCTGCCTGCTCGTAAAAGTGATTCCACAAGCATCCATGCTCCCGAAACCATGGTGTGGACATGTGATGAGATGCCATAGACACTCGACAACGATAAAACTGTCTCTCATTATCGTAGGCGAGTGAGTATGGAGTGCCTCTTCAAAGCTGATTGGTCTTAGTTTATGCGAAAATTTTCTTCAAAAACTCGGCAAGTTATTTGATTTCTTATTGTTCTGAACCTCGATGAATTGGGCCAAATCTTAGCCTTGTCTTTCGGTGTTAATGGAAATGCTTTCAACTTAAGCGAGGTCATGTATGGGGCCTTCTTTAAAGTTGTGCCAAACTTCCATAGAACTCAGGATATGCGTGGATTTTCATTCTCATTCCATGAAAAGTGGAAACTGGGGGCATCAATATGGTCTCACTACCACATCATGGCAGAGTGGTAAGATGTGGAAAGTGCACTCCTCTAGAAGGGTGTATACGGTCCCTCATTGACCTATATCTTTGTAGGATTCATTGGAGCACTGCGACTTTGTTGTTTCTTGAATTAGAGGATCCATTGCTCTTTGTGTGCAACTGAGCTTCATAACCTTGATCAATTGGTGTACTAACTCTTTGCAATCTACCAGATATATCTCTATCCTATTGATGCATAAACACCTGTGAAACAAAAAGAGACAAAGCAAAGAACAACAACAGGGCTTGGCAAAAAGATCAGTGTTCGCTAAGAAATAAAATAATTTGTTATTCATAAATAAGCATTTCAGCGGGTATTTGTTGAGAAAGAAAACTTAAAATTCTAAACAATGGAATTCAAAGGTTTAAGGTCGCAATACTTGTAATGAGGATTACTAAGTACCCTTGTCAACTCATCATCTGGTTGGCACCATCCAGGCAACGGCATGCATTTGATTCATCATGATAGAGTTTAGGATCAATGTGTTGTGCCTGGGATTATCTCTTGCTTGCGTAGTAAAAACTCTTTAACGGTATAAGGTAACTCTAGGATCAAACCTTTGGGATGGGTTTTAGTCTTACAAATGATTTGTATAATGATTCCAAAATGGTGAGGCTTTTGTTTGGATTTCGGTTGTATAAACGTGGATGTTGTCCTTTATGCTAGCTGAAGGTAATTCGAAATAAAATGTAAAAGAGACCTTGGTATTTGGTGATACACTAATTTGGTATGATAAATATAGTTTGCAAAGGTGTCACTCGGGTTATTTCCTCGCACATTAGGGTAAATGACCTACAGTCTATTTATCCAAACCGGATCTTTGTTTAGCACAAAATCAACCGCTAGTACCATTCCTCTTTGAAACATAGCATTTACTGAGGCATTTAATGTTTCGCCCAAGTTTGAAATCTCGCATTTAACATACCCCGATGGATCATAAATGACAACTAATGGATGTCAGGTGTGTTGGCATTGAGAATACAGAACCACAAAGCACTTAGTGCGAAGAAAGAAGTACATAAATAAGCGTTTAAACCTAGTTTTAAAGTTTGAGCATGAAATGCCGATCACGCCGGTAGAAAAAGAACGAAGGAGGAACATGCAGACCTCATCTGACCTACCTAACAGCCTCCTCTTGAGTTTGGGGCTTTGGCAGAGCATCCTTTGAGTTGTCGTCACTTTCGAGGATGTGTTTAGTTACTGAAAGTGAGAGAAAGAGGAAGAGGAAACGAATGAGAGTAGAAAGCGGTCTAGTAATGGAAATGCCTTCAATGAAGAGTTGGGTTACCAAATTGAGTCTTGGAATGTATTTATATAACAGCCTTACTAAGGTGAAAATACCAATCTATCCCTTAGTATAATTCTGATGAGGTAGAGATGGAAAACCAAAAGCGAGTGTTTGCACAAAACAAAGGAGCAGTTTCTACGGGTGAAAATTTTGCTATGTAGCGAAAAATTCGCTGTGTATGAGTGCGATACATAAGCGAAAATTTAAAGCTATTCTAGCGAAATTTCACTATGCGAAAATTGCCCAGGTTATACCTTGCTTCTGCATGTTCGGCTTGCATCCGGCTTGTTTGACTTCATTTACGTTCTTGTGACGTCGGAGAATAATCATCTGATTTCGGTAATAAATCAATAAACTTCGTTATATAAACGATGCGATTAATAGGTTTATGAGAGCACAAAAACTACCCGCAACTAGTACTCGAGAAATACAATCTATTAGTACCAAAGGACCTACGTCGTCAATCTGACAGTGTATGGTTAATTTACTACAAAAAGTACTTAGAACTATCTTAAATAGAGTTAAAATAACTTAACTTTTGGCATATCTCCAATATATCCATACTCTAAATGCCATGTTTTATACAAAAGAGGATTAATTACAATTTGTTTTTGTTTACAATTTATCCAAGTGGGTGTGGAAACACAGATTTTACAAAAATACATAAGAAGGCCATATTTGGTCATTCTTCACCTCACAAACCACATTGTCGGAATTTTTATTTTTATTTTTTGGTTTATTCTTTGGACCATTCTGCACCATAATTCCTCTAACCTTCAAGAGTTATATTTTCTCGACCTAGTGTTCAACATTTTCCTATATACTTTATTATTTGCAGATATTTGATCACGTACAGTCACACAAAAATCATCTATATACCTGGTAGATGCATGATCTAGCTGTGCCCATCGGGTCTAGGTAATCGTATGCCTACTTCTGATGCTAGTTATAGCTCGCTATCGACATCAAGCTCTAGGTATTTATAAACATGGCTCTGATACCATGCTGTGACGCCCCAAATCCCAAGGGTCTCGTTGACCATCATCAACCTGCGAAAACCTGTGCGTCTCATATCATGAGACCCATACATGAGTAAAATGACCCAACCGGGGCCATACATCCATACTCACAAAAATGTATATTTTATACAAAAGGATTTAATTTACAATTTGTTTTTATTACAATTTATCCAAAACTGGGTCTTCGGCCCATTTGGCCCAAAATTTTACAAGAATACATAATAAGGCCGTATATGGCCATTCTTCACCTCTAAAAATTGGAACGATTGTCTAGAAAATTTCTTTTTCTTTTTCTTTAATTATTTATGGACCATTCTGCCCATAATTCCTGAAACCTTAGGGGTTATATTTTCTCGACCCTAGTGTTCAACATATTCCTATATGCTATTTACCAAGCATACAATCACATAACATAGAATCACAAAAAATCATCAGAATACACAATGAATGCATGATCTGCTTGATTCTTATCCAGTCTAGATGTCGTATACTAACTACGATACTAAGTTATAACTCTTAACACTTTCGACATACGAATCTAGGTATTTATAAAGCCATTGCTACGTGCAGTGCGCGGCCCCCAAAATCACGGGGTCTACGTTGATACGTCGACCTGCGGGAACTGTGTCTCATATCATGGGACCCATACATAAATGAAATGATAGCAGGACATACATCCATACTAAAAAAAATGTATATTTATACAAAAGGAGTTAATTTACAATTTGTTTTGATTACAATTTATCCAAAACTAGGTCTTCGGCCCAGATTTTTACAAGAATACATAATAAGGCCATATATGACAATTCTTCACCTTTATGGCCTCGAATGCATCCCATCCCCGGGTGCACCTTCAATACTTGAAATAATTTTTTTTTTTTTTTTCCCTCGATAGGTGGTAATGCAATGGTGATTTTCCCTGCCCAGGTTGCTCCACCCAGCAGTGCTCATGCAATGGGTACACCAAACATTAGCGACCAAGAGCACAGGTCTATGCTCCAGTGTGCTACATGATATGGATGAGAATGCTGACCCACCCCCATGTATCTGGGGCCCTCCCATGGCTCCCTCATGCCTAAGCCGAGTAGAAAACTCTGTTTTCAAAACCTAAGATTTTGTTCTTGAAAAATAATACCCGATTTTAGATAAAATCCATTGGACAACCCTACAGGAGTGAATTACTAGGTAATTCTCTGAAGATGATCATGGTCTTCCTTGAGAATGAGCTGTTGGACAACTCCTCCCGGGCAATTCTTTGGAAGAAATCTTCCTTTGAGAATTCCTCTCTACAACCATTTCCTTTTTCTTATCATGTCATGCACTCCCTACTACACCTATTATTTCTAGGTTGCCTGGTGCCCATGAGAGAGAGGAAGGAGGAGGGCCACACAATATGCCATTTCCCAACAATTTATGTTATACATTAAACATGCATGTATTAACAAGGAATTCACTCGTCGACATGTTATTCACTCGCCTTTCCGTAACACGAAATTAGCTCATGTTCAATATGAACAATCAAACGATCCATCATGGAAGCGCAGAGGAATGCAAACGGCACCTGCGTCACTTGAACAGCAACATGGCTCTTGGGACTGTCAAGAACTCTAGGGATTTCTTCCTTGGTCAAATCTTTTGGAATTGAAAACCATTGCATAGGCTCAAAAGCGTCCCCAGCAAATGGAAATGGCTCTTAACGAAAAAATAAAACAGAGTAGGGAGAAGCTACCTCTTTCAGAGAAGTTTATTTGAGCTCTCTAACTCCGTTCTTGATCTGAGGCTCATCTCTGTAAAGGGATCGCTCTTCCTCTTGCTCCACTTGCAATCGTCTCTCCGATCTTTAGAAAACCAACAGAGAAGGTGGACTCTCTCTCTTGCTCCTTTTCTTTCTCTCTTTCATTGGTCTCTCCCCCTCTTTTCCTCTCCCCAAACTAATTGGGAGAACTTGGTCAAGAGGACTTGTCCTCTCATGCCAAGTGTCCATTTCTCATTGGACACCTTAGATTACCTTATCACCTTATCTCTTCCCATCGGATTTCCTTCTAAGGGCATGATGCCATGTGTCTCTGCTGGCCCACACTTGAGCTCATGTTTGTGAGCTCCTAGTCGACACGTGTCTGGCAAACTCGCCCGGTTGCACCACGTGTCCGCACCATCGTCCGTGCATCAAAAAACGTGAAATTCCCACAATCTCGGAATTTGACAAAATTCGACGTGATAACTAGATTTCGCGAGACGATTTCAATAGTGGAGTCCCTTTTGTCATCTGAGATCTAGAAAAATTCTGAATTTTTAACCGAAATTAATGTTTTTGCACTTTCTGAAAAAAATTAAATTTTCGGGTTTACAATATATATATCTATATATATATATATATATATATATATATAACAACAAGCGCACATCTTTACTAACCTACCTCTGCAATACGTTACTGGCTTATCAAAAAATTCTCTTCACTTTGGCATGGTTTTGGAGCATATCTCATCAACTAGGATGGACAAAATTCATGTGACAACTAGGCAATTAGGTCCCCATGAAGAAGGAATGAGTGAAACGGCAACTAAGAAATCAAAATATATACTTGAATTTATTTCCATAAAAAATGCACATGTTATCTCAACTCATAAAAATACAAGCGAAAAGTCATTTATGTTGAAATGAAAGAATAGAAAGGAAAACATGAAAAGACATTGCAAATTACCCAATAGAATGAGGTAATAGAATGAGCATTCTAATACTCACTTGTAAGAGACCATCACAAAAGTAAAAGCATATAATGATGATGATTTCCCCTTTATTATAATGAGTAATATCTTCCATTTAGCATATCATATCAAGAATTAATATCTAATACATGAAATCTAATACGGATGGGATATATAACCCAAATGGAGTTACTACATCAAGTGCAACCACTTCAAAAATCATGTTATTTGATTGGTTGTGAGCAGAAACAAGTCTTTTTCACTTTCACTACCACATTTCAAGTGTCACCTCTATGTTTTCTTAATAATCTAGTCCAAAGAATTAATATGTGCGTATTCCTTGAGAGTACTATTGTAATTCTCATCACTATATATGGCTCGGCCGCATTGTACCATATTCAAGGAGGCTAAACTTATAACTCATTGAACCTGACTGGAGAGGCGTGTTCTTATGCTGAAAAATTTTTTAAAATAAGGGACTCTTTCAAGCGAGAGCAGTTTCTACGGGTTTAAAGATATGAAGATAAATAAAAAATCAATCACTATAAAAATGTAAGTATTTATTCTTGTTCCCCTCAAATATCCATGTTCATACTATTATTTGTTCGTTATATTTTCTTCTCCTTCTGTTATGAAATTCTAAATCCATTTTGACTAAAAGACACTTTAAGCCATTGACTGAATTATACAAATATGAGTTTTTTAAATATCATAAATTTCCACACCTAAATATACGTCCTAGTATTCAATACTGTGGCTAAATATATAAAGCTTCAAAATGAGCAGCTAAATGGCTAACATAAAATGTTAAACCAATCTGGCATGTACATGGATCTTAATTCGATGTTCAATCCTCTATTTTCCTAGAGCTAATATCATATATAATTGAACAGAGGCAGATATTTAGAATCTTTTGGAGTAGTGGTAGGCTTGTAGCTAATATCTCCCTATGCACAACACACTTAATCGATAATTTTTTGGGGGTGCATGTACCGTAGACACATTGGGTGCGTAATTGGATGCAGATGAATTTGATGATTAACATGTTTTAGATAATTAACATGATTAACATGCAAAAAAATTTATTATACTTTTAAATGTAAGTACAACATAGTAATTTGCATCTTAACCTTTTAATACATTCTTATACTTCTTCTCCAAGTCAACTTACACTATGTGATTTATTTTGTATGTGTTTTTATAGGACCTCATTCAACATTTCAAAATTTCAAATTTTAGTGATCAAATATTTTAATTCATTATTATCCATTATTGGATTCTAATAATTAGGGTTCATCTTTAAGCATTGGATGGTTAATATTATAGAGATAAAATGCCTTTTAAGCATAACTTTGTTTCTATTCCAAACTTTTTCTAATTCTACCATGAATCACACATTAGTGGGTGCAACTAAATAACAATTACGGTCATGTGCGCTGATGATTTATTATTTTTAGTCTTGGTTTGCCAATATAATATGGAAAAATTAACATTAACTTAGAGAAATATATGCTCCACTATATGTATGAAATCTTATGTAAAATAAGAAAATAAATTTAAACCGAATCCAATTATAAACAAATTACGAAAATCAAACATTCAGGAAACAAATTATAAACAATTGAACATAGCATTTATTTTTAAATTCTAAAAGAGAGATGTTTCTTTAATCAATATAAAAATCATTATAAAATATCAATACTCTAGCAAAATGTATAAATTCTACACATTTCTTATACACATGCACGGATGGTCGAAAAATGGAGGAGGTTTTTCTTTTAACATTTGCCCTCTTCCCTTTTTTGCTTGGTAGTATTTGACTCCCCACTGGCTTTCCATTTGCATGTTGTTTCTTTCCTCATATGTATGATTACCTTCCATAACCTAATTACCTTCTTCAAAGTCTAGAATATTTCGATTGCCTACCCATCTATAAATTGTTTGTGATTGTTATTGTGACACCCTTATCCAGGGGGTTCCATTGACAACCCGTCAACCTGCGGAAACCAGTGGGTATCTGGGAACCCGATGCCACATCATCATGTCCCAATAATCGGGATCCATAATGTAACTAAAAATCGGAAATAGTCTGCTCTATACGGGAAGCTCTATCCAAAATACAACCTATATAACAATACATAACTTGACGGGCTCAACATACCACACCGAGTCATTTATGAGTCATAGCGACCACTAGACCCCATTCAACCATACCCTGAATATTATACATGCGACTATGTAGTTATATGTTTACAAGAGTTTAATTATACACTCTTATATAAAATTCTATATTAAACTGATTGTTTTAATATACATATACAAAATATGGTCTAAAGCCACATCCGTCTTTCTTCATGACTGCGGTCGAATATAGAGTCGGTGCATGCCCGATTTGCAGCTGGCGGGGGACCTACGAAGAGAGTGAGAAAAGCCCGGTAGTGATAATCTCACCACAAGGGTTACTCCCACCTAAGTACTGCCACAATGATCAAACCAGCCGTACACATCCAGTGACATGAGTACATAGATATGGGTATGTCATGCGGGGAGATGTCTTCATGGAAATGTAGTGTGTCTTATTTTGGGCAACGGATCTTTTCGGATCACACTACGGGTCTCTAACACCCAATGTTCCAGGCTTTTCACCTAAGAAAAATAAAGACCCCCTTCTTGCTTCGCCTAACACACATTAATTATATTTCATTGTATGATTTGAACAGTAAGTCATTTATTGGACATGGTTAAAAGTACGGGATCACTACCCATTCATAAACACTGATGATGGATGACCATACCCATGCACACACACCCAATATGTTGATGTCCTGATGCATATGCAATGCAAGTATCTTTCTGATTTCTCATGTTACATGTATGGGTTTTTGTGAACCATTCTCATCGATTATAATTCATGTCAATTACCATGCAAACATATATCGCAAGCATACAAGTTCCATATATTTCATGCCAATATATGTATAGGTATCGTATGAAGCAAATTAGAATTCATCAATCCACGACTAAACAAATAATGTCATACAACCTTCCTTAAGGTACAACTCATAGTGATTCCTACCCGATACAAGCTAGCCTCGACATGCCGTACAATAGTCCTTTGTCTTTGCACTTAGAAAAGGATGCTCCACTATATATATAAAATCTTATCTAACATGAGAAAGAAATAGAGAATTTAAAGCTGAATCAATTGTAAAATTTAAAATCAAACATTGAAACAAATTATAAACAACTGAACATAGCATTTATTTTTAAATCCTAATATAGATATGTTTCCATATATCAATATAAAAATCATTATAAGATATCAATAATCTAGGAAATTTATAAATTCAATATCTTCCTTATACACAGGCACGAAGGGCCGGAAAATGGAGGAGGTTTTTCTTTTAACATTTGCCCCGTTATCTTTTAGGCTCGATAGTATTCGATTCCCCATTGGCTTTCCATTTGCATATTGTTTCTTTCCTCATATGTATAATTACCTTCCATAACCTAGCTATCTTCTTCAAAGTCCAGAATATTTCGATTGCCTACCCATCTATAAATTGTCCGTGATTGTTATTATGACACCCATATCCGGAGGGTCCCATTGACAACCCGTCAACCTGTGGAAACCAGTGGGTGTCGTGTAACCCGACGCCACACCATCATGTCCAATTTATCGGGTCCATAATGTAACAATAAATTGGACAAAGTTTACTCTGTACGGGAAGCTCTATCCAAAATACAACATGTATAACAATACATCACATGACCCATCCGGGATCAATATAACACACAAAAACATTCATGAGTCATAGCAACCACTCCACCCCATTCAACCATACCCTGAATTCTATACATGCGACTCTGTAGTGATATGTTTACAAGAGTTCAATTATACACTCTTATACAAAATGATATATTAAAAATGATTATGCTAATATACATATACAAAATATGGTCAAAGCCACATCCGACTTTCTTCATATGTGCGGTCTAGAATGCAGGTCAGCCACCTACACCTGACCGGTACCTGAAAGGGGGGTCCCACGGCAGGGTGAGCAAAGTCCAGTAGTGATAATCTCCTACAGGGGTTATTCCCCACCTAAGTGCTCATACAATGATCAAACCAACCCATACACATCTAAGTGAAAATTTGTACATGAATGTCATATGTCATGCATGGAATATCTTAGATGCCCATATCTGAGTCACTCCCTGGCTCCCTCACACATGCCTATGCCAAGTGTGACAACCGTCACTCGTAGTACCAATGACACACATATACCAAGCCCTTACGGGCTCACCAGTACCCAATGTAAGTGCCAATAGGCAACTAATCCCGAGTCAATCCCGACTCCTATCACATAACTCGAAGTCTATGTGATAACAATCTGTCTTATTTTGGACAACGGATCTTATAGGATCACACTGCGGGTCTCTTACTCCCAATGTTCTAGGCTTTTCACCTAACGAGATGAACGACCCCCTTCTTGCTGCACCCTACACAAATTAATTATATTTCATTGTATGCATTGAACCGTGAGTCATTTATTGGACATGGTTAAAAATAAGGGCATACTACCCATTCATCAACAGTGATGATGGATGACCATACCCATGCACATACACGATATCTTGATGTCGATGCATATGCAATCAGAAAATGTCACTCTGATTTCTCATGTTACATGTATGGTGCACACCACATGAACCATTCTCATCAGTTGTAATTCATATCAATTACCATGCAAACATATATCGCAAGCATACAAGTTCCATATATTTCATTCCAATATATGTATAAGTATCGTATGATGCAAATTAGAATCCATCAATCCACGACTAAACAAATAATGTCATACAGCCTTCCTTACGCTACCTCATGGCAATTCCTACCCAATACAATAGCCTCCAACATGCCATACAATGGTCATGTCAAATCCACAATCTTTGCACTTGAAAAAGGTTGCTCGCTATATGTATCAAATCGTCTAACATGAGAAAATAATTTAAACTGAATCCAATTGTAAACAAATTAAGAAAATCAAACATTCAGGAAACAAATTATAAACAATTGAACATAACATTTATTTTTAAATCCTAAGATAGATATGTTTCCATATATCAATATAAAAATCATTATAAGATATCGATATTCTAGAAATTTATAAGTCACACACCTTCATATACGGTACGGATAGCCGAAAAATGAAGGAGGTTTTTCTTTTAACATTTTGCCCTCTTCCCTTTTCTACTCGGTAGTATTCGACTCCCCACTGGCTTTCCATTTGCAAGTTCTTTCTTTCCTCATATGTATGATTCCCTTCCATAACCTAATTATCTTCTTCAAAGTCCAGAATATTTTGATTGCCTACTCATCTATAATTGTCCGTGATTGTTATTGTGACACCCTTATCCCGAGGGTCACTTTGACAACCCGTGAACTTGCGGAAACCAGTGGGTGTCGGGTAACCCGACGCCACACCATCATGTCCCATTTATCGGGATCCATAATGTAACAAAAAATCGGACATAGTGCGCTTAACACGGGAAGCTACATCGAATACAACGGCCCATAACAATACATCACGCGTATTACGTCGGGCTCAATATACCACACCGAGTCATTCATGAGTCATAGCGACCACTCGACCCTATTCAACCTTACCCTGAATTCTATACATGCGACTCTTTAGTGATATGTTTATAAGAGTTCAATTATACACTCTTATATAAAATGATATATTGAAAGTGATTGTTATATACGCACCACAAAATATTGTCCCAACCACATCGGCTTTTCTTCATATGTGCGGAGTCCCAAATGCGGTCGGCCGCGCCTGTGACTGTACCTGAAAGGGGACACGGCGAGGTGAAGAAAGCCCGATGGTGATAATCTCTACAAGGTTACTCCCGCTAAGTGCTCATCCACGGTAGTCGAACCAGCGATACCGCGTCAAGTGACAATGTGTACATGAATATCGTATGTCATGCAGGGAATGTCTTCATGCCAATATCCCGAGTCACTCACCAACTCCCTCATACTTGCCTATGCTAAGTTTGACAACCGTCACTCGTAGTACCAATGACACACATATACCGAGCCCTTACCCCAGCTCCTGTGCAATCTGAGGGCCATGACGCTAATCGAGTCAATCCGGCTCTATCACACAACTTCCCGAAGTCTATGTGATAACCATGTGTGTGTCTTATTTTTAGGCAACGGATCTTTGCGGAGTTCCTTTGCAGAACCTCTTACTCCCAATGTTCCGGGCTTTTCACCTAACGGATGCGTTACCTTCTTCTGTGATATAGATTAATTATATTTCATTGTATGCTTTTAGCGTGAGTCATTTATTGGACATGTCGTTCAACCTTTTTACACCTAATATCACCGATGTCCTATGCATATGCAATGCTAATGTCACTACAATTTCTCATGTCACATGTATGGTGCACGCTACATGAACCATTCTCATCAGTTGTACTTCATGTCAATTACCATGCAAACATATATCGCAATCATACAAGTTCCATATATTTCATGCCTATATATATATAGATATCGTATCAAGCAAATTAGAATCCATCAATCCATGACTAAACAAATAATTTCATACAGCCTTCCTAAAAGAATTGCTTCGAGGCATTCTACTGTCTGATAACTTTACAACATGCCATGCAATGGTCATGTCAAATCCCGGCTATGCACTTGGAGAAAAGGATGCTCCACAATATGTATCAAATCTTATCTAACATGAGAAAATAAAATTAAACCGAATCCAATTGTAAACAAATTAAGAAAATCAAACATTCAGGAAACTCATTATAAACAATTGAACATAACATTTATTTTTAAATCCAAAGAGAGCTATGTTTCCATATATCAATATAAAAATCATTATAAGATATCAATACTCTGGGAAATTTATAAATTCTACACATTCCTTATACACATGCACGGATGGACGGAAAATGGAGGAGGTTTTTCTTTTAACATTTGCCTGTAGCATACGGTCGATAGTATTCCTCCTAGCGGCTTTCCATTTTCATGTTGTTTCTTTCCTCATATATATTATTACCTTCCATAACCTAATTATCTTCTTTAATGTCAAGAATATTACGATTCCCTACCCATCTATAAATTACCTGTGATTGTTATTGTGACACGCTTATCCCGAGGGTCCCGTTGACAACCCGTTAACCTGTCGAACCCAGTGGGTGTCAGGTAACCCGACGCCACACTATCATGTCCCATTTATCGGGATCCGTAATGTAACAAAAAATTGGACAAAGTCTACTCTGTACGGGAAGTTCTATCCAAAATGCAACCTGTATAAC
This sequence comes from Tetrastigma voinierianum, assembly GCA_016808115.1. Lineage (NCBI taxonomy): Eukaryota > Viridiplantae > Streptophyta > Magnoliopsida > Vitales > Vitaceae > Tetrastigma > Tetrastigma voinierianum. The sequence goes on along the minus strand of JAEQBH010001743.1, from coordinate 975,816 downwards.
AATACATCACATGACCCATCCGGGCTTAATATACCTCACTAAGTCATTCTTGTGTCATAGTGACCACTCGACTCCATTCAACCATACCCTGAATTCTATATATGCGACTATGTAGTGATAAGTTTACAAGAGTTCAATTATACACCCTTCTATAAAATAATATATTATAACTGATTGTTCTAATATACATATACAAAATATGGTCCAAAGCCACATCCAACTTTCTTCATGTGTGGTCCCGAATGCAGGTCAGCCTCCTGCACCTGACTTGTACCTAAAAGGGGGGTCACACGACAGGGTGAGAAAAACCCAGTAGTGATAATCTCCTACAAGTTACTCCCCACGTAATTGCTCATACAATGATCAAACCAACCCATACACATCAAAGTGAAAATGTGAACATGAATGTCGTAAGTCATGCATGGAATGTCTTCATGCCTATATCCCAAGTCACTCAACGACTCCCTCACACATGCCTATGCCAAGTGTGACAACCATCACTCCTAGTACCAATGACACACATATAACGATCCCTTACCGGCTCACCAGTACCCAATGCAATTTCCAATGGGCAACTAATCCTGAGTCAATCCCGACTCCTAACACACAACTCGAAGTCTATGTGATAACAGTGTGTCTTTTTTTAGGAAACGGATCTTTTCGGATCACACTGTGGGTCTCTTACACCCAATGTTCTAATGAGATTAATGACCCCCTTCTTTCTCCACCCAACACATATTAATTATATTTCGTTGTATGCTTTGAAATGTGAGTCATTTATTGGACGTCGTTCAAAGTACGGCTCACTACACATTCATCTACACCGATGATGGATGACCATACCCATGCACACACACCTACTATGCTGATGTCCCTATGCATATGCAATGCAAATGTCACTACAATTTCTCATGTACATGTATGGTGCGCACCACATGAACCATTATCATCAGTTGAACTTTGATGGGGTTTGAAAAATAGGCGCGCAGGCCTACTCACTAGGCCCAAAGGAGAGGCAAGCCCTATAAAACACCCAAGCCCCTAGCGTCGGCCCAAAACGAAAGCCCAGTCCTCACCAGGCTGATTATGGATAATTGAAAGCCCATATCCTGTGAATCGATTGAATTTAGCCAATAAGGAAAATGGAGATAATCCTCTATAACTTGTATCCTGTGAATCTAACTAAATATTTAATTAAATCTCATCGAGGAAACTTGAGATAATTCTCAATAATATATTATCCACACAAATCAATCAAATCTCACTAAAAGGAAGGAGGATAATTCTCAATAAACTATTCCTCCAATATCTCTTTCTAAAAAAATCCGATAAAGGCAATAAATATCCCCATCGATAGGAAAGAATCCTTACTACCCTCAAATTGGGAATAATATACACTATAAATACAGGGCCACCCCAGCGGTGAAAGGGACGCACTCTTAGACGCATACTCATGCAACACATTCGCCCTCTAAGCAGTCTCTCTTTTCTCTCAGAAAGAAACTGACTTAGGCATCGGAGCGGCCACGGGCATAGCCCTCGCCGACCCCCCTTTTTCTTTGTTCTTGCAGAGGAGTGCTTCGTCGGAGCCTGTAGATCAGCAGTGCCGCGATCCGCCTCAATCGGACGATCGAGGCATACGCATCCCGATACAAACGTCGGGTCGGCCCAACGACCCCTGCGCTCGACCGATTCGGTTGAAAAAGCATCATGAGCTTCATATCGATTACCGTACGAAACATATATCACAGCATAAGTTCCATATATTTCATGCCAATATATATATAGATATCATTATCAAGCAAATTAAGAATCCATCAATCCACGACTAAACAAATAATGTCATCTGACCTTCATAAGCTAACAATGAAATTCCTGCAATCTGTTAGCTATGACATGCCATGCATTAGCCTTGTCAAATCCCGACTATGCACTTATAGAAAAGGATGCTCCACTATATGTATCAAATCTTATCTAACATGAGAAAATAAATTTAAACCGAATCCAATTGTAAACAAATTAAGAAAATCGAACATTCAGGAAACAAATTATAAACAATTCAACATAACATTTATTTTTAAATCCTAAGAGAGATATGTTTCCATATATCGATATAAAAATCATTATAAGAAGTAATACTCTAGGAAATTTATAAATTCTAAATCCTTCCTTATACCTGACATAAATGCGAAAATGGACAAGGTTTCTTTAACATTTGCTCTCTTCCCACTTGCACCTGCACTTGCGGTAGTATTCGACTCTACTTGGCTTTCCATTTTCATGTTCTTTCTTTCCTCATATGTATGGTGCCTTCATAACCTAGTATCTTCTTCAAAGTCTAGAATATTTCGATTGCCTACTCATCCATAAATTGTCCGTGATTGTTATTGTGACAGCCTTATCTCGAGGGTCCCTTTGACAACCCGTCAACTTGCGGAAACCAGTGGTGTCGGGTAACCCGACGCCACACCATCATGTCCCATTTATCGGGATCCATAATGTAACAAAAAAATTGGACATAGTATGCTCTGTACGGGAAGATCTATCCAAAATACAACCTGTATAACAATATATCACGCGACCCATCCCGGACTCAACCTTGCCACGAGTCATTCATGAGTCATAGCGACTCTTTTCGACGTTCAGCCCTTTTTGAATTACATACATGCGACTATGTAGTATTATGTTTACAAGAGTTCAATTATACACTCTTATACAAAATGATATATTAAAACTGATTGTTATAATATACATATACAAAATATGGTTAAATGCCACATCCGGCTTTCTTCATATGTGCGGTCTCGAATACAGGTCAGCCGCTTACACCAGACCTGTACCTGAAATTGGGGTCCCATGACGGGGTGAGAAAAGCCCAGTGTGACAACCGTCACTCATAGTACGAATAAAACACATATACCGAGCCCTTATCGGCTCACCAGTACCCAATGCAAGTGCCAATTGGCAACTAATCCCGAGTCAATCCCAACTCCTATCACACAACTTGAAGTCTATGTGATAACCGTGTGTCTTATTTTGGGCAACATATCTTTTTGGATAACTCTGTGGGTCTCTTACACCTTGTTTAGTTTTCACCTAACGGATCAAGGGCCCACTTCTTGCTCCTTACAGATTAATTATATTTCATTGTATGCTTTGAACCGTGAGTCGTTTATTGGACGTCGTTCAAAGTATGGGCTCACTAACCATTCATTAACACTGATGATTGATGACCATACCCATGCACACACACCTAATATACTGATGTCCCTATGTATATGCAATGTTAATGTCACTACAATTTCTCATGTTACATGTATGATGCACACTACATGAACCATTCTCATCAATTGTACTTCATGTCAATTACCATGCAAACATATATCGCAAGCATACAAGTTCCATATATTTCATGCCAATATATATATAGGTATCGTATCAAGCATATTAGCATCCATCAATCTAGGACTAAACAAATAATGGCAATTCCTACCTAATACAATAGCCTACAACATGTCCTGCAATGGTCATGTCAAAACCCTACTATGCACTTATAGAAAAGGATGCTCCACTATATGTATCAAATCTTATCTAATATGAGAAATTAAATTCAAACCGAATCCAATTATAAACAAATTAAGAAAATCAAACATTAAGGAAACAAATTATAAACAATTCAACATAACATTTATTTTTAAATCCTAAGAGATATTTTCCATATATCAATATAAAAATCATTATCAGATATTAGTAATCTAGGAAATTTATAAATTCTAAATCCTTCCTTATACACATGCATAAATGCCTTGAAAATTGACAAGGTTTTTCTTTTAACATTTTGCCCTCTTCCCTTTTCTGCACGGTAGTATTCGACTCCCCACTGGCTTTCCATTTTCATGTTCTTTCTTTCCTCATATGTATGATTACCTTCCATATCCTAATTATCTTCTTCAAAGTCTAGAATATTTTGATTGCTTACTCATCCATAAATTGTCCGTGATTGTTATTGTAATGACCTTATCTCGAGGTCCTTTGACAGCCCGTCAACTTCACTGGAAACGATGGTGTCGGGTAACCCGACGTCACACCATCATGTCCATTTATGGGATCAGTGTAACAAATTAGACATAGTATGCTGCATGCGGGAAGCTCTATCCAAGAAATACAACACAGCATAACAATACATCACATGACCCATCCGAGCTCAATATACCACCGAGTCATTCGCGAGTCATAGCTACACGACCCCATTTCAACCATACACTGAATTCTATATCGACTGTGGTGATATGTTTACAAGAGTTCAATTATACACTCTTATACAAAATGATATATTAAACTGATTGTTATAATATACATATACAAAATATGGTTAAATGCCACATCCGGCTTTCTTCATAGGCCATACCTATGCACACACACCTAATATACTGATGTCCCTTTGCACATGCAATTTTAATGTCACTACAATTTCTCATTTTACATGTATGATGCACACTACATGAACCACTCTCATCAATTGTACTTCATGTCAATTACCATGCAAACATATATACCATGAAGCATACAAGTTCCATATATTTCATGCTTGATATATATATATAGGTATCGTATCCAAACATATTAGCATCCATCAATCCATGACTAAATAAATAATGTCTATATAATCTTCCTTAAAATTTAACTCTATGGCAATTCCTACCCTACCCGATACAATATCTAATATGAGAATAAATTCAAAGCAGAATCGATTATAAACAAATTAAGAAAATCAAACATTAAGGAAACAAATTATAAACAATTCAACATAACATTTATTTTTAAATTCTAAGAGAGATATGTTTCCATATATCAATATAAAAATCATTATAAGATATTAGTAATCTATGAAATTTATAAATTGTACACATGGCTGGAAAGTGGAGGAATTTTTTCATTTAACACTTGCTCTCATCCTTTTTCTTCTCGGTTGTATTCGACTCCCCATTGGCTTCCCATTTCTATGTTGTTTCTTTCCTCATATGTATGATTACCTTCCATAATCTAATCATCTTATTCAAAGTCTAAAATATTTCAATTGCCTACCCATCTATAAATTATCGTTGATTGTTATTCATTTGAGCCTGCTTCATTTCCAAGCCTTTTCTCCATGAGTCCATCATCTCCTTGTTGCTTTGAGTGATTGGAACTCTGCGGATTCGTCTCTTAGCCAAAACATTAAAGAAAAAATCAAATTTCTTTCTTTTTCTTTTTTTAATTCCAAAAGTCCAAACTCATTTCCTGCAGATCATTATTCGATTCAAGCTCCTGAGAGTTGTGATGGATGCTAAATCAACAGTAATGTTTCTTCTTCTTTTAGTTTTTGCAATATCCATTAATTTTACCTATAAAAAGTCCATATGTTAATTTTTTTTTTCATGGTCTTTTAACATAGATGAAAAAAAATGAAAATTTATTTATTTTAATAAATTTGGTTAATTTTTTAGTTTTTTCATGGTGAACCCATGGGTACGTGACAGTCTTGTCACATTAAGCAGGTGATGTTTCCTATAATATATTTATTCTTTATGGATTTAAAACAAAAAGTCAAATTGTGCAATTCCATTTTTTGTGTAATTTAACTAACATGTTTTTTTTGTAGCTTGCATATTCTGTTACCCATTTTGTTGTGTAATTTGGCAAGTGTTTTTGCGATTTACATATTCCGTTTACCCCTAAAGCGCCAAGAGTGTCTTATTGCGGATCCGAAAAGAAGACGGGAGTATTTAATAAGGCAGTAATGGAAAATATTGGTCACGTAATGACTATCCGTGCAAAAGAAGTTAGGGATAGGGATTTTATTTTCTCATATGACTTAGCATCAAAACTCGATTCGGAATACATCTTAAAAACTATCATGAAGCATTTCATAAAGCGAAAGGGAAGGGAAAAGGAAGACTCAAACTTGTTGGTTTATGAACATTTTGATACCACCTTTGAAGAATGGTTGAAGGTCAATGAGTTCGTGAAGGAGGGTAATCTAACAAAGCCTTTTCTACAAATTCTTCGGTGGGTGAGAAGACTTTCATATTTATGTCGTTTTGAGTTTTAAACATCTAAAACTATTGATTGTTGATATATATTAAAAATTGTGCAGGGATGTACTCAGAGGCCTTCGTTACCTTGCTAAGATTGAGGAAGACACTGCTATATTAGGGACATTCCGTGAAACATTCAGCATTAAGAGTGTTGTCATAAGCAAGGGGAGAGCAAAACTAGCGAACATGAGAGCTTCTAGCGGTGGTACTTCTGCTGGTGGTGGTGGTACTTCTGCTGTTGTTGGTGGATGTCCTTCTACTCGAAGTGGTGGAAATGACAACAGTAATTTTAACTCAATGATAGAGGGCATCTTCACTAGTAAGGCGAAACCATATCTTCTTGAACTATTCATGTACTTTTTGGAAGGTAACACCAAATCTAAAAGGTAAGATTATTAATTTAAAAATTGGTTAACTACAATTTTTATTCTAATTTATGTTTAAGGACCACCAATATTTTCCTTGTATGCGAGGAAAAAATATTATCAAATGTGCAGCTGACCATCCAATTTTTTAGGACCTCAAGGTAGGTTGTTGCGCTGAAATGCGGGGCTAAAAACGATGATAGAATATACCACGAATCGTAAGAAAGTTGTGGATGAGATAAATGCATTGTACACCCCAAGTTGGATTAAGAATTTGGAGAAGAATGCTGACCCTCGCCTTGAGAAAGTTAAGCTAAAGGCCCGCGAAATAGGTTGGGGATCCTACAACAATTTCCTTTTGACTCGGCCAATGTGAGTGGTATGTGAATGAGGTTAGATTCATGTTTGATGTGAATTTAATGGTTGATTATAAGGACAATTGATTTTATTCTAAATTTTTTTTATAGGAAGCAAGAAAAGCATATGATGGTAGTCCATGAAGTACTTTCAGAATATACACATACGAAGAACTTGCAGCTGTTGAATGATACGTGGCCCTAGTTTCTTGTACCACCTCCATGCAATTTCTAACAATAACAATATTAAAGTCCATGTTTTGGACGAGTAAGTGTTATTTTGCTTTTTAAATTTTAATATTGAATTCATTTTAGTTCGAATAATTTAATTTGCCTCGTATTTCTATGGTTTTCTTGGCAGATTCCTTTGGTGACAACCAAGATTTGTGTGCCATTAGACGCCCGGTAGTTGTTGCCAACAACACCCCTGCACCTTCCATCATTTTTCTTTCTAACCTGAACAAAAAGATATTCAGTTCCTAGGGCTTATTCATCAATTTGGCTTTTTGGTTGTATGGGCGGATTTATAGTGCATGAGATGTGATAGAAAAGAGCTATGTCATGCCTGGTGAATTTTTTCATGTTTGAGTTTTGTGTGGGATCAGTACCTATCTAAAATTTCATGTGATGATATACTTAAACGTATGGAGAAGAATGACTTATCTTCCGATTTACATTGAGGGTGCATGACAAGTTTTGAAAAGCATGGCTGTGAAGCTGGGATCAATGAACCAATGTTATATGAACCAATGGCTGTGAAGCATGACAATGTTATATCTTCTGACTTACCTTATATGAACCAATGTTAAGACATATGATATTTGTATGACTTAATTTAAATAGAGTTGTTTTTGGAAAGATGAACGAAAGAGATGGATGGTACCCAATGCTTTATTGAACATACAATCTCACATCTCAATCTTGATTTGCCTTTTTCCTAATTCCGTGTTGATCATGTTGCAATGTCAACAGATTGAAGACATTGTCTCGAGCCCTTTGATGGGAATTTATTAGGTTACGTGTGATTATTTTTTTTTCTTTCAATTTCCATTTGGAATTTCATATGAAACGATTTAACATATGGTTTTGTTATTGCGTGTGTGTTTCTCTCTATAGGTTCGATGGCTAACTCGCATGCCCCCAACCAATGGTTTTCAATCTGAAGGAAAAGGGATATATGTTAAGATGAGTAAATGTTTCGCCATATGTTGTCTATGCCAGTGCCAAGCAAAGTCTTAAGCTACCTTGACATATACATATATAAAGGTTACTTGATTTTTTTTACATGTTTACATTAAATTTCATACTCAATAAAGTTTAATAGTACTATTATGTAAAATAACTTATGAAAAGTTTAATACTCAATTGATTACCTTTACATTAAACTTGGACCAACTTCAAATAATTAAGAGCCCCAACTACACTCATTAAATACTATAAAGCAGTTACAACCCTAGGGTATGGAAATTTCATTGCAACCCATTTGTTAATGACGGAGAGTGAAGATGAGGAAATGCAGTATCCGACAATAATTATGTAGATAGATGCTTGGTGGATAAATACACCTTGTCAAGGTTCCTGAATTTCACCAGATGAAGATGTTTCTTGAATTTTTTGTGAAGTACTTTGTTGAGGAATATCCTCATCATTAGACATCAAAAAAAAAAAAAAAAAACAAACATTTCTCATTAGATGGTCCAAAAGAGTGGTAACCTAATTTATGCATATAAAACGAAATAGTAGATTCAACTTGTAAAGAAAATTAGCGCGTCGAAATAATGGCTAACCCAAATTCTTCTATTTAAATCACAAACCATCCAAGAAACATTTGTTTACATGTACAACCAAGCGTTAATAAATTAAGTATAATATTTAATACTAATAATAAATTAGTAAATAAATTTTAATCTTAGAGCCAAACAACAAGTGAAACTCATTGAGTCATTTATTGAATTCTCTTATAAATTGAGCACAAGTGAAATGTCCTAAACCCATATCTTAAATAGATCTTTATGAGGTAGAGAGATTGGGAAGGCATGTATAAGCATAGTTGGTTATGTCGAAGAACTACTACATTAGAGTTTATCCATTGAGATGATTAGGGAACAAAGTATTTATTGAATCCTTAAAAAGAAAGTAGATCTCTTCAAATAGCTTTCTCTTGGAGTAAAGTTTTCATACACACAATAATATATATATAAATATATATACATAACAACAACTACCCCTATCTTTACAAAACTACCTCACCAAAAGTTACTCAACATTAACAAAAATTCTCTTCACTTTGGCATGGTTTTGGAGCATATTTCATCAACTAGGATGGACAAGCTTTTGACCAATTTATTTGATTGAAACATTTGAAGAAATTCATGTGACAATTGGAGAATTAGGTCCCCATGAAGAAGCAATGAGTGAAACAACAACTAAGAAATCAAAATATATACTTGACTTTATTTCCATAAAATTGCACATGTTATCTCAACTCATTAAAAATACAAAAAAGAAAACAGAAAAGTCATTTATGTTAGAAATAAAAAATAGAAAAAGGAAAACATGGAAAAGAACATTACAAGTGCAATGTACAATGAGGTAATAGAATGAGCATTCTAATATTCACTTGTAAGAGACCATCACAAAAGTAAAAGCATATAATGTAGTGCCTTTAAAAAATATGTTGATGATTTCCACTTTAGTCTAATGAGTAATATATTCTATTTAGCATATCATATCAAAGAAGATAAAATCAATTTGCTCCAAATCTAATACGAGATAGGATATATAACTTAAATGGAGTTACTACATCAAGTACAACCACTCCCAAAAAAATCATATTATTTGTTTCATTTATGAGCTTAAGAAACAAATCTTTTTCACTTTCACTACCATTTCAAGTGTCACAAATCTAGTCCAAAGAATTAATAATGACATATTCCTTGAGAGTACTAGTGTAATTCTGTCACTATCATAAGCGACACTTTGTGTACCATACTCGAGAGAATTTAAACTTATATGCTACCAAATTGAACCCTTGTGGAGAGACATGTTCTTATGCCCCAGTTTTCCAAAACCAAGGGACTCTTCGAAAGCGAAACCGTTCCTACCATGGTTTTTAAAGACATGAAGATAAATAAAATCCAATCATAAAAATATAAAGTATTTTGTTACCATTTCCCCCTCAAATATCCATGTTCATACTAATATTTTAGCAAATAAAACCTTTATAAAAAATATCCATGCTCTAACTAATATTTCCAGTATATAAGTCTTCCTTGCATTTACATATTTTTCGTTATATTTTCTTCTCCCTCTATTATGAAATTCTAAATCCATTTGACTAAAAGACACTTTAAACCCAACCCAACTTCAAAAAGATGATTTAAGGTAAAGGTTTTTTAAATTATCACAAATTTCCACCTAAATATCATCCTAGTATTTAATACTGTGACTAAATCGCCTCATAAAAGGTACAAAATGAGCCTTTAAATAACCGTTGCAAATTGTTAAGCCAATCCTAGCATATGTACATGGATCTTAATCCAATATTCCAATCCTCTGTTTTTCCTAGAGCTAATATCATATAGTAGACTTAGAAACCTTAGATCTTCTGAAGTCTTCACCGGAGCTTGGTGGTGACTGCCCTTCAACATCCTAATACAGCCCATACTTAATCAATAATTTTTTTGGGGGGGGTGCATGTACCCTTAGACACACATTAGATTACGCGGGTGACTGATGATTAGCATGTTTTTAGATAATTAACAGAGATTTAACATGCAAAAAATTTATTATACTTTTAAATGTCGGCTAACATAGTGATTTCTTAACCTTTTAATACATTCTTCTACTTCTTCTCCATATCAACTTACACCTATGTGATTTATTTACGTCTGTGTTTTTATAAGACCTCATTCTACATTTCAAAATTTCAAATTTGAGTTATCAAATATTTAAATTCATTAGTATCCATTATTGGATTCTAATAATTAGGGTTCATCTTTAAGCATTTGATGGTTGATATTATAGAGATAAAATGCCTTTTAAGCATAACTTTGTTTCTTTTCCAAACTTTTTCTAATTCTACCATGAATCACAGGTAAGGTAGATGAACAACTTTAAACAATGAATGCTGGTCATGTGCAACATTGATTTATTATTTTTAGTCTTGGTTTGTCAATATAATATGGAAAAATTAACATTAACTTAGAGAAAAGGATACTTCACTATATGTATCAAATCTTATGTAAAATAAGAAAATAAATTTAAATCGAATCCAATTATAAACTGATAGGGTTTGAAAAACGGGCTCGCAGGCCCGCTGTAACCAAGCGCACGGGATGAAACGCGCGACTATTCCATTGTGAGGCCAGTCTTTCGGCCCAAAGGCCGGTTATGGATAATTGAGAAAGCCCATATCCTGCAAATCAGATTGAATTTCGCCAATAAGGAAAGTGGAATAATCCCCTATAACTTATTATCCTGTGAATCTAACTAAATCTTTAATTAAATCTCATCAAGGAAAACAGGATAATTCTCAATAATATATTATCCTGCAAATCCAATCAAATCTCACTAAAAAGGAAGGAGGATAATTCTCAATAAACTATTCCTCAATATATCTCTTTCACAAAATACGATAAAACGATAAATATCCCATTGAATGGGAAAGAATCCTTACTACCCTCAAATTGGGAATAATATACTATAAATACGGGGCCACCGGCGGTGAAAGGGAGACCAGCGCTCTTGGGGCGCATACTCACATGCAACACATTAAGCCCTCTAAGCGGAGTCTCTTTTTCTCGAAGCCTGACTTAGGCATCGGGCTTGACCACGGGGCATAGCCCTCGCAGGCCCCCTTTTTCTTTGTTCTTGCGGAGTGCCGTCCGGGCACGTGGGTCGGCCGGTCTGCGATCACGCCTCAATCGGGCGATCGGGCAGCTTGCATCCCAGCCCGCAAGCGATCGGGTCCGACCCAGCGACCCCGCGCCTTTCGGCCCGATTCACGGTTGAAATCCGCCAAGGATGCGGAACCGGCTTCATTTTGCATCGCCGATGACTTAATGCGCCGCCAAGGCTGGCGCGCCGAGCGGTTACTCGCTGCGAGCTCTCTGCACTGAGCCGCAGCACCCCTGAAATCGAACCGGCTCGGGCTACATCGCCCGCCGGCCTGGCGCCCGAGCCGCTGCTCACGAGCGAGCTGTACCTGCGCCTGAGCCGCAGCGCGCCTCAGCTCATTTTATCGCCAGTGGAAGCGAGCATGAGGCCCCAGTGCCCGAGCCGCAGCGCCAGCGTGACGATCACACCGCACGAGGGCCGCGCGCACCGAAATTGAGACCGCTCGGTACGCAGCCGATGCGCCAAGGCTAACCCAACCCGCATTTGCTCAATTCGGCGAGCGATACGCTGCGCGGGCCGGCGCGCAGAAGTCGAACCATTTCGGCCACGCCATACTGGTGGAACGCCACGAGCCGTGGCGGCGAGCCTGGCGCTCAATTCGGCGAGCCCGTCACTCTGCCTGACCCGCAGCGCCTCAAGAAATTGAGACCAGCTTAGACTGCCATATTCGGCGAACGTCGCCAAGGCCCCGGTACCCGAGGAGCCCACGGCTTTACTCATCAGCGAGCGTCTACTGCCGAACCGGCGCGCCAGAGAGTCGCCCATTTCAGGCTAAATCGCCCGTCGGCAGACGCGCGAAGCTGACACGAGGCGATTGCTCCCTTTGGCGGCTCCTCTACTCCATGCGAGACCGCGGCGCGCAAGGAATCCCGGACCGACTTCGGGCTACATAAGCCCACTTCTCCGCTAGGCTCTTCCCATCACCTGACATGGAATGACTGCTATATTCATTGATGACTCTTCCCGTCCACCAGCGACGTAGACGAGCTCTTTGTGCCTCATTACGGCGAGCTCGTCCCGTCGCCGGCATAGACTGAGCCCTGCCTGGTCGCCTGGCGAGCTCATCATCACTCGGCGCGGGCGAGCTCTCGCGGTTGTTGAGCCCCTCGGCGCACTCCAGACGAATCAGCCCTCAGCATCTGTTCCCCGAGGCTCGTCCTCGAGAAATAGCGAGAAATGGGCGAGCCCCTCGTCATTGGCGAATACACAATGGACTCCAGTGTCCGGGCTTCTTCCTACTATTTACATGGGCCAGGCTCGATAACGGTCTACGCTTGATCCTCCCAACAGCTCATCGGCCAGAAACCTGTATTTTACATGGGCGAGCTCGACAGCACGGTCTATGACTCCGCCCAGCCCGACCTTGTGAGCTCTATTGGCTTTACATGGGTGAGCTCGGCATGATCAATCTATTAGCCCAAATGGATGAGCTGTTATACGATCTACCCAGCTGAGCTCCTCCCAACCAGCTCCCACCAACCAGACTCCTAACTATTTATAGACCGAGCTCGATAGCGATCCCACTGACAGGCTGCTCCAAACCTCCCCTTGGCCGATCATGTATGAATGACTCTAGCAGTCTACACAGCCCAGAGCTCTCTTGATTCCTATCGCGACTCTGTTGTGGGCAGAGCTCTTGCTTGATCACGAGCTCCTCCAAAGCGGCTCTGGCCAGGCCCACATTACATGGGCCAGGCTCGGCAGCGTGCGGCGACCCTCCCAGCCGACTCTATCGGCCGACTCCCCAGCCTTTACATGGACGAGCTGCTCGCGGTTTTGTGAGCTCACTAAGCGACTCTACCCAGTAGGCTATTTACATGGAGCGAGCTCATGACGGTCCCCCAGCCGAGCTCTTCCCAGTAGCTACTGTGAGCTCTGACTTGACTCTATTAGCCAGCCTTGCGCACGTGAGACAGACGGGCTCCCTTCCTACTAAATCCTAGCAGCCCAGGCTCTCCCTTCCAACACCCAGTGAGACGACTCCCCGCCATCCGCCGAATGACCCTTTCAATACTTCCAAACGGGCGGGCTCCTCTCTAAATTGTAGGCTGCTGGCTGAAGACGAGCTCTGCCATTCTTGAATGGCCCTTCTTTGTACTTCAACGAGGCGGTCACTCCCACCACCTACAGAGTCACGTGTGAGCTCTCACTTAACCTGACAGGCTCCTACCATCCTGGGACTGAGCCCTTCACTTGTACTTCAGGGCTCCTCACTGTAAGTCTCGATGTGAGCTCTCCCGGCCCGACCGAGAGCGGGCGGGCTCCCTACGGCCTCCGAGGCCAGGCCCTTTACTTTGCAGCTCCTCCTACAAATCATTCTGGGAGCTCTCCCTTCAACCTGAGACCAGGCTCCCTCATTTATCGGGACAGACCTTCTTTGTACTTCAAGCAGGCGGGCTCCTCCCTCTGATCATTTGTGGCTCGGCTAACACGGAGCAAGAGGCTCCTACCATCGGGGCCAGGCCGCTACTTATGCCCCAAATAGACGGGCTCCTCCTCAAGTCTCATTGGCAGGCTCTCCCTTCAGGCGAGCTCCTGACTGGGCCAGCCCTTGCTTTGTACCCAACCCGGGGCGGGCTCCTCCCTGAAGTCTCGTGGCGAGCTCTCGGCCCCAACCACGCAGTCCTACCATCCTTGAATGACCTTCTTTGTATGCTTGGGCTGGCTCCTAAAGTCTCGTGTGAGCTCCCTTCAACAGGCCGAGGACAGGCTCCACCATCCCGCCAGGCAGGCCCTTCGCTTGTACTTTAAGCCAGGCGGGCTCCTCCCTACTGAGTCTCATTGAGCTCTCCATGGCAATTTGACAGGCTCCCTACATTTATCGGGGCCAGGCCTTGCCTTGCTTCAAACGGGCTCCTTTAGGTGGCGAGCTCTCCTTCAACGAACTCTGACCTCCGGGCTGAGCCTTGCGTACTAAGCGGGCGGGCTCTCCTACAAAGTCTCAGTGGCAGGCTCTCCACCCGACATGGCGACGGGTCTTTATTCTCCAGACCCAGGCCCTTGCGCACTTGGCAGGCGGGCTCCTCACAAATCATTGCCGAGCTCTCGCTAACCGCAGCGATCCCTCTATTTATCGGGCGGGCCTTAACATGCCCCAGCGAGCGGGCTCCTCTGAGTCTCATTGCAGGCTCTCGGCCCGGCCACGGGGCGGGCGAGCTACACCGGGGCCAGGCCCTTCCAGCATGCATGGTGACTCCTCTCTACAAGTCTCATTGGCGAGCTCCTTCAACCGCAGGCGGTGACTCCTACCATCATGGAATGAGCCCGCTACTTGGCCACTAAACGAGCCGGGCTCCTCCCTACAGTCTCATTGTGTCCGCTGACCTGTTTGTGAGCTCCTCTGTTTATCAGGGCCAGGCCTTCTTCCATTACTTCAAGCAGACCGGGCTCCTCTCTGAGTCTCGTGTGAGCTCTCGCCCGACCTGAGCGGAATGGGCTCCCTCACATTTGCTCGGGGCCGCCCGGCTGTATGACGGTGGGCTCCTCCTGAGTCTCGGTGACAGGCTCCGCTGACACGAACCGGGCTCTACATTGCTCCAGGCCAGGCCCTTCCACGTACTTTAAGCGGTCGGGCTCCTCCTACAATTCCCCAGCCAGGCCCTTACATTTGCCCACGTGACGAAGACTGAGCTCCTTCTAATTCTATTCACGAGCTCTCCCTCGGCTTCAGACAGACTGAGCTCACTAACCCAGCCGAGCCACCCGGCTGCGCCCAAGCAGGCGGGCTCCCTTCCTACTATTTACCATTGTGAGCTCTTTATCGGTCAACGCGAGCTCCTACCCGCTGTGAGCCCATGCGCACTTCGTAGACCGGGCTCCCTTCCTACTATATTCATTGAGCTCTTCCCAGCCGGTCGACCTTAGGCGAGCTCCTACTCGCGTGACCGTGCCGCCTGCGCATGGACGGGCCAGACTCCGTCCTAATTCACCTTGCGAGCTCTTCCCGCGTAGGCGAGCTCACCCTGCTCACTTTGTGAGTGATTAGTGCTCAAAAAGTCCCAGACCTATATTAAAGATAGGTTTGAGAGTACTTTTGATGCGTTAATCATGTCATATATCCCCAATTAGGTGTTCATATTTACCAGTAACACTTATCTGAACGAGGTGTTTTTAGTTTGTTTATACACATTTGGACTTCAACCTCAATGCAAATGATCGATCATGAGGTTGGAAGTTTAGTCTACGATATCAATGACGAAAAATCATTAAACAAAGGCAAGGTGAAATGAGATGCGGGTTGAAGATAGGATGGAAGCGAGGGAAAACGATGGTCTGAGTATAATCAATTATAGTATGGCAATTTCGCAACCAACTTCATAAGCGTATTAATACCGGCACAAATTATAATTAAGCGCTCCAACACTTGCTGTGCTATTTCTTAATTAAACGACAATTTTAAGCTAACAATGGCCCAGCTAATGCGAGAAATTTCATTAACAAATTAAGCTAAAAGCCTTGCTTAATTTAAGCTAAGCCATTGTAAATTAGCTATTGCCCTTGAGTCGCCTAATTAGTGAAATTCTCACCTGAAATTTGGGGCCTTGTCATCCTACGTAATTAATGCTTCCGAACTTATGGTTTATTGATTGTCTCTTGGCCCTGGTTATTAGGGTTTGGTAGTTTCATACTTTGAGGCTTATAAATACCCTCATGTCTTGTAATAAAAGCAGAAGGTGGGTTTTACAATTGATTTGTAAGTTATTTTCTTTTCTTGCTTTTGTAAATAAGTATTTTTAAACTTTGCTTTTTCTCTCTTCTCTCTCTTTGCTTTCTCTCTTCTTTCTTTCACTTTCCCGGTGCAAACACACCTCTTGAGGATGACAGCTCAAGAAGATGCTTGGCAGCTAAGCCTCCTTTCTTGAAGAGGAAGGAAGCCCCAGCTTAGTGGTGTCTTGCATGTTGTCCTCTTGTATTAAAAGCTACGGGTAGTGTATTTATATTTTATTCTCAAAACATAGTTGCACTTAACATGGGATGTTATTGATTTGGCCCAATACTCTCCCATGCTTTAGGACATTTAAATGGTCTTGAGCCTACGAGATAATATTACATGTTAGGGGTTCTTCAAGTGGGGTTAAGTAACATTTCTGATGTGTTTTGTACTCTCCGTGCTTTGGGATACGATTGCTCGGGTAGAGAGATGCCTTTGTTGTTCTTTAAATGGTCTTTCACAGGCCATGATAATATGGAATGTTAGGGTTTTAAACTAAAGGGAGGCCATAACTGCGCATGCTACCTGTATTGACAAAACTAGGAGATGTTTCATAGGTGAGGTTGCTAGATTAAATATAGATCCGGTTATGCCATGGACTATATCTTGCATCGCAGCGAGATAAAACAGGGACACTTGTTGCCCTAACTTGCCAAGTTAGTAACCTAAATCTTCAAAGTTAACTTTTTCACGCTTTCGTTTTACAATTCTCAGTTTCAAACTATTCCCGACAATTTTGAAACACAATTCCCGAAGAGTCGAATAGAAAGCCTTACCTTACATTACCTTGTCTGAAGCCATTTTGGGGTTGAAACCCTCAGTGTTGATCTGGGCCGCTATCTTTGCCAGTGTTGACTCTGGCTGGTAGAGGCACAAGTGTATATAAATTTTGTTATTTGCTTCGACCTCACGTAGCCTGGGTAATCCGACCCTTCTTTGCCAAGCCGAGCGGGCTCGCTTCCCTCGCCATTCACATTGTGAGCCGCTCAGCGCCGCAGCAGACGGAGCGGGCTCCAGCTGCAATTCTATTACGAGCTCTCCTAACCAGGCGGGTGAGAGCTCCTACTGTCGCTTTGGCAGGCCTTCCACGCACTTCAAGCGGGCTCCTTCTTATTTTCGTGGCGAGCTGCCCCCATGATTCAGCGTGGGGAAACTCACCACCAGCGAGCCCTTGCGCATATCGGTCCATCCTACAATTCACGGTAGTGACTCTCCCCATCGGTCAACATGGGCGAGCTCTACTACGCGTGGCGGGCGCTACCGCGGTCCCCCGATGCCCGACTCTTCCGAGTTCGCGCTGACCGGTAATACGCCAGGCGAACTTTCCAGTTTCACTTTGGCGAGTTCGATGCCAGGGCGGAGTCCGCATGCACGAGTCAGGTCGACTGTGATAAGCCACTTTCGGCCTGCGCCGCCGACGATCGCCCGCCTGGCGCCGGCTCGTACCGATCGCCACCGGTACACGCCATGGCTTCATTTCGGTCGCCACTTTCGACCTGGCGCCACTCATTTCAGTCGCGCTCGGCTCAATCGCCCACTTCGGCTCAATCGCCACTGACTACACCGCCACTGGCTCAATCGCCACTAGGCTCGGCCGCACTGACAATCGTACTCGATATGGCAGCTTGGCTGCATGGCCACTGCGACCAGTAAGCCCGCTCCATTTTATGCGCCCACTTGGCTACGCCGTACTTCGGCTCAATCGCCACTTTGCGACCACTTCCGACCAATGCGCCCTTCGGCTGGCGCCACTCGACCAATCGCCACTTTCGGCTACAATGCCACTCGGCTCACTTTCGACTCACAATACTCGTCCAATCGATACCTCATTCCTGATGCCGCTCGGCTCAATCGCCACTTTCGGCTCTGGCATACGCACCGATCAATGCAGCCCGCCGACACGCCGCCGCCTCATTTACAGCCGCCCTGAACAGATTAAGCCACTCGACCGATCGTACTCATTGCGCATATTACTCGGCTCAATCGCCACTTTCGGCTGCGCGCCAGCTCGTCGATCATGCTCATTCACACTTCGCCCACTTTCGACCGATCGCCGCACCGACACGCGCCCGCTCGGCTGCGCCGGCTACTACGACTCAATCGCCCTTTCATTTCGCGCCACTGCGGCCGCCATGCCGGCTCAATCGCCACTTTCGGCCTCGGCTCAATCGCCACTTTCGGCTGTCGCCCGCACCATTTCGGTCATACCGCAGCCCGCTCTGATCGCCCTTTCGGCTACATGCGCCCTTGGCTACGCCATACTCGGCTCAATCGCCCACTCGTCGTACTCGGCTGCGCGCCACTCGACCGATCGCCACTCGACACAATCGCCACTCGACTCACTCATTAAGCGCCCGCCGATCAATCGGCTTTCTCTTTCTGATACGCTCGGCTCGATCGCCACTTTCGACTCTGGCGCCGCTCGTCCAGTAGCCACTGTTTACGCCGCCCTTTCGGCTACGCCGCCGCCGACGTTACAAACCGATGCATGGCTTCCGGTGGATGCGTACTTTCGACCAATCGCCCGCACCGTACCTGGCAGCCGCCGACGATGCGCCGCCATTACATCGCCCTTTCGGCTCAATCGCCACTTTCGGCTACGCCGTACTTCGGCTGCATATTACTACGACTCAATCGCCACTTTCGGCTACTGCGCGCCCTTCGGCTCAATCGCCACCATTTACATCAGCCGCCCGACTCAATACGTGCTCGGCTGGCGCCACTCGACGATACGCCGCTCACATTGCATCGTACTTCAGCTCAATCGTACCTTCGGCTGCCTTACTCGGCTGCATCGCTACTCGACTCAATCGTACTCAGGCTACAACGCCCTCGTCCAATAGCCACCCGGCTATCGCGCTCGGCTCAATCGCCCTCGCGCCCGCTCGGCTCGATCGCCACCGGCTACATCGTAGCTCGGCTCGATCGCCACTCGTACCTGCGCGCCCTTTCGACCGATCGCCACTCATTTCGATCGCCACTCGGCTGCGGCCACTTTCATTTCCGATCGCCACTAGGCTACATCGCCACTCATTTCCCGATCGCCACTCGGCTACGCCATACTACGGCTCAATAGCCACTTCATTTCTAGCGCCACTCATTTCCGATAGCCATGGCTACATCGCCCGCTCGTCGTCGCCCGCTTGGCTCAATGCGCCACTTTCGACTGCGCGCCCTCGGCTCAATCGCCACTCGGCTACAACGCCACTCGGCTCAATCGCCACTCGGCTACAATCGCCACTCGGCTCAATCGCCACTCGGCTCACTCGGCTACAACGCCACTCGGCTCAATCGCCACTCGGTTCTGTTCGCTCGGCTCCATCGCCACTCGACTCGCTCTGGTTCTGACACCACTTTCATTTCAGTCGCCACTTTCGGCTCGATCGCCATAGCTATAACGCCACTTTCATTTCCGATCACCACTCGGCTACAACGCCACTCGGCTCAATCGCCTCTCGGCTCAGCCTCTCGGCTACATCGCCACTCGGCTCAATGCCACTGTTTCCCCATCGCCCGCTCGGCTCGATAAGCCCTTTCGGCTCAATCGCCACTTGGCTATAACGCCGCGCCGACCGATCACCCACTTTCGGCTCGATCACCACTTTCGGCTACAGCGCCGCACCGACTCCAATGTCGCCACTCGTCAATAGCTACTCATTCCCATCGCCACTCGGCTCAATCGCCACTGGGCTACATCGCCACTTTCGACTCCCGATGCCACTTTCGGCTCGTCATTTACTCGGTACACTAACCGCTCACCGACAATCGCCGCTCGGCTACATAGCCACTTTCGGTGAACGCGTAAGACCGCCGTGCGAGGCAGTAATTCATAATAGCGGCTCACTCCCTCGCTTTCGTGGAAGAGCCCCTACTATTACGGTAGCGAAGCCGCCGCTACCTCCCGAGCCAGGCGGGCTCGCTGCCACAATTCATATTGGCGAGCTCATCAGCGGCTTCGGATGGGCGAGCCTACTATTCATAGTGACGAGCCCTTCACTGCACTCCAGACAGACGGGCTCCTTCTTACATTTCATATTGACGGGGCTCATCCCTCAACTCGGATGGACGAGCCACCTTTACTACTCGTCGAGCTCATCCCGTCGCTCGGCATGGGCCGAGCTCTACTGGTCGCCACTGTGAGCCCCTACTGTTAAATTGGCGAGCCCTCCACTAAACTTCAAACGAATGAGCTCCCTCTTACTATTTACATTAGCCGACGCCATTGCACTCCGGTGGGCGGAGCTCCTTCTTGTTCATATTGGCGAGGCTCGTCCACCGGCTCGAGATGGGCGAGCTCTTCCCCAGCGGCTCTACTTGGCGAGCTCTATTATTTATGGAAGAGCTCTTTGCTTGATCTTCACGAGCTCTTCCCAACAACTCTGCCCAGCGAGCTCCTGTATCTACGGACGAGCTCTTGGCCAGTCTTCTGACGGCTCTTCCGGCGGCTACACTTGGCGAGCTCTGATACACGGATGAGCGCCCTAGCAGTCTTCACACGGCGAGCTCTTCCCACGCTACTACTTGGCGAGCTCCTGTCAACTACGGAAGAATACTGCGATCCTCTGGCGAGCTCTTCCCAGCCTTTCTGCCAGTGATCATATTATCTACCTGAGCAGGCTCTTCTGTGATCTTTCTGACGGCTCTTGTAATGACTCTGTGAGCTCCTATTATCTACAGACGGCTCTTACAGTGGTCTTCTGACGAGCTCTTCACTTGGCTTCTGCTTGTGAGCTCCTAATATCTTACAGACGAGCTCTTACAGTCTTCACAGCGAGCTCTTCGGCAGCTGCCAGCGAGCTCCCATTATTTATGGAAGAGCTCTGCCTGCTTGATGCTACAGTGAGCTCTTCCCAGCGGCTTTCAACTTGGGCGAGCTCTGCTCAATTATTCATTCGACAAGCTCTTCCCATCTCTCCAGCAGCATGGGCGAGCTCTACTTTCTTGGCGAGAGCTCATCCCATCACTCGGCATGGAGCGAGCTCTGCGCCTGGTCGCCACGGCGAGCTACGTCCCGTCACTCATCATGGGTGAGCTCTACTTTATATTCATTACGGCGAGCTCATCCGCCCCGATCCAACATGGGCCGAGCTCACATTGTACTACTCGCTTGAGCTCTTCCCATCACTCAACTTGGGCCGAGCTCACCTTTCCGATTATTCATTAAATGACTCCCGAAACCAGCTCCCGGTATGGGCGAGCTCCTCCTCGATATTCATTATGGCCAGGCTCATCCCATCGCTCAGCATGGGCCGAGCTCCTTCTCAGTATTCATTTTGGCGAGCTCATCCCATCAGCAACATGAATGACTCTACTTTACTCTCTCATTTTAATCCCGTCCTTTCGGCATGGGCCGAGCTCTGCCTAGTCGCCTGGCGAGCTCATCCCGTCACTTTCGGCATGGTCGAGGCTTTACTTTACTATTCATTCGGCGAGGCTCATCCGCCACTCGACATGGGCCGGGCTGTGTACTACTCATCGTGAGCTCTTCCCATCACACAGCATGGGCGAGCTCCTGCTCGATTATTCATTCGGCCAGCTCTTCCGTGCCTGACATGGGCGAGCTCACGCTCGAATATTCATTACGGCGAGCTCTTCCACATCGCTCCAACATGGACAAGCTCTGCTCAATTATCCATTCGACGAGCTCTTCCCGTCATTCAACATAGGTGACTCCTCCTCAATTCATTATGTGAGCTCTTCCTATCACTCAACATGGGCGAGCTCTTGTCGCATGGGCGACCTCTTATTAATGACGCTCGCATTGGCGAGCTCCGCGCGGGGTCACGCGGCTCAAAGTCGGTTCCGGCAGGCGTGCCGGCCAGAGCCCGGCCTTCGGTTCCAAGCGGGCCATGCGGCCATGGAGCCGTGGCGCCGGTTGAGGCGCGCGGCCGGGAAGCGAATGCTTCCGGTTCGGAAGAGCGCCAGCGGCTGGGCGAGCGACCCGGGGAGCCCGATAACTGGTTTTAGAGCATAAGCTCGAAGAAAGGTCGCGAGCCCGGGCCCTGGTAACCGGTTACAAAAGCATAGCGCGCTTTCGGGAAGGCGAGTAGCCGCGGGCCCGATCACGTGGATATACTTTGATCGAAAGCAATACGACCGCCTTGCCCGCCGCCCAGGTACACACAGTGGGGGGTATGATAGGGTTTGAAAAAGCGGGCTCGCGAGGCCCAGCCAAGCCAAAGCGCTGGATGAAGCACCCAAGCTGGCTTCCGGCCCAGCGAGGCCCGGTCACGGCCCGAGGCCGGTTATGGATAATTTAAGCCCATATCCTGAGTCGGATTAATTTACTTGATAAGGAAAGTAGAATAATCCTCTATAACTTATTATCCTGTGAATCTAACTAAATCTTTAATTAAATCTCATCAAGGAAAACATGATAATTCTCAATAATATATTATCCTGCAAATCCAATCAAATCTCACTAAAAAGGAAGGAGGATAATTCTCAATAAACTATTCCTTCAATATCTCTTTCTAAAATCCGATAAAGGCAATAAATATCCCATCAAATGGGAAAGAATCCTTACTACCCTCAAATTGGGAATAATATACACGCACTATAAATACGAAGGGCCACGGTAGTGAAAGGGCCTTAACGCTCTTAGGCGCATACTCACATGCAACATTAGCCCTCGCCGGTCTCTCTTTTACTCTCGAAGAAAGCCCGGCTTAGGCATGTCGGGCGACCACGGGCATAACCTGCCGACCCACTTTTCTTGTTCTTGGCGGAGAGTGCGCCGTCAGGGCTGTAGATCGCGGTGCCGCGATCCCGCCTCAATCGGGCGATCCAGGGCCTTTGCATCCCGGTACCGAAGCGATCGGTCAGGCGCGGCCCCGCGCGCTTCAGCCCGGTTCTGGTTGAAAAAGCATCATCGGTTGGCGATGCGTAGAACGACATTCCTCATAAACATAAGCGATTTCGATTCGCGATGGTATCAGCTTCGAACACAAAGCGAGAACAACCAATCCGCGAGATCTGTATTTCGAGCTACATGTCGCCGCCGACCTTGAGCGCCAGCGAGGCCAGTGCCGAGCCAGTTGCTCACTTTGACGAGCTCCTCTAAATATGCCAACATCATCGAGTCAACTCAAACACGAAGAATCCAAGCCGAACTAGGAGATGCGCGTCAGAAGTCAAAAGAAAACTGGAGTAAGAAGATGAAGGAAATTGGACCATTACATAAATTTTATAGGGTTGCGAATTTTCACAAACTGCAGAATTTCACAAGTTGCAAAATTTCGCAACCTGCGCACTTTGACCTCCATTTGACCACCCTTTTTTGTGACTTTCTCCTAAACTACCCCTTTATGTTGTGTTGGTAGTTTAGACATATTTGTAATTTCCTTGACTCACACAGCGATGCCTCTCAAGCCTTAGTCAGTATGTACTGGTGATCACTTGATGTAATAAATTTTGGCGTGAAAAGCTTTCAGCTTTCCCACCGAGGTGACTTTCTCTCATTTTCTCTCCATTTCTCTCATTTTCTCACCAGCCAAACACGCCTTGAGGATGCCAACTCAAGGGATGCTTAGCTAAATCCCCTCATCCTTTAAGAGGAAGGCCATTGGCCAAGGCTTTGAGGTAAACTGCTGTCATCTCTATTTCCAACGCATGCAGTTATTATCATTTATGTCTTCGTATCTCACCTTAGGTTTAAATTCTTTAGATTTACCCTGATTGGCCAGTACTTGGCAAGCTTTAAGGGCTCAGTGAATGCTTATTGTTAGATCCATTGAGGCTCAGTTAGTTGCCATTTATTTTCCTCTATGATTAGGTCGAATAATCATTTTTGCGCTGAGACATGGTGTAGCGCCCCAAACTAGGAAGTCCCGTTGACTACCCTCGGCCGCGAATAAGTGGAGTCGGGTTACCCGACCCCACTTTAGAAAATCGAGAGCGAGTCTCGCTGCTGGGGAGCTCTGCAGTCTGTCTTGATAAAACACATATCCTGTCAGCAGTCTGTTATAATCCAATATATCAATCACACACTTAAGTATCTGACCACTTGGGCCCATAAACAATACTCAATATGCATACCAACTATGAATCCAACTATATATCCTATAGTTACAAGAGTTACAATATTTTCACTCTTAAACAGTACATATATTAAACTTAAAGAGTTATAATACATGTAAAACACCCAAGCCACATTCCGGCTTTCTTCTAGAACTTGGCCTCTAGGACGAGCCGTCTCCTCGCACGCTCCCTGTACCTGTAAAAAGGGGGGTCCCACGATGGGGTGAGCTAATGCTCAGTAGGAGAATCGCCCTAAGTGGGTTACTCACCACCTAAGTGCAGTGCAATGTTCCAAATTAAACACACATTCAATTAAATGCATGATCCTACTTGAATGTCTACATGATAACTTCGGATCCGAGTCCTCCTTGGCTCACTCCACACTCACCTAAACTCGTATGAGAATGCTATGT
The DNA here is from genome assembly GCA_016808115.1 of Tetrastigma voinierianum. Taxonomy (NCBI): domain Eukaryota; kingdom Viridiplantae; phylum Streptophyta; class Magnoliopsida; order Vitales; family Vitaceae; genus Tetrastigma; species Tetrastigma voinierianum. Next base: position 950,976 of record JAEQBH010001743.1, on the reverse strand, counting down.
TTTATTTGTGGACTACCCTCAGATGTTATAAATTGTGGACCATCTCCGATGTTATATTTAGTGGACTACCCTCCGAGATATATCAATTGGGCCGCTCCGACGATTGATATATTATTTGTTTGTGGACTACCCTCCGATGAATATCAATTGTGCCGCTCCGACGATTGATATTTTTAGTTTGGACTACCCTCCGATAATTAATATTTTTTAAACTGACCCTCGGAAAGGCAGTTTTCTACAGACTCATCTCATGCACTCCTCATAATCTGGTGTTCGGTGCGCCTGGAATGCATGTATGCCAATTCCAATACAGTCTAGTTCGCATGCAAATATATAAGCGCGAATATATTCACATAAAAATTAAATCACACAATCATGTTATGCATAATTTCATTCGTCACATCAAAATTAGCTCACATTAATTTGTAGTCAAAGCGCCAGCCAATTGATTTGAATCACTTGACCAAACATATATTTTCCACGGTTTTAATTATAGCAAATCCTTTGTTTGAACGGTAAAACCCTAGTTCTTTGTTCCTATCAAGCACAAATCATCAGTTCACTTTATGAACCCGTAATTCTCGACGTTTAGGCTCGTTCAAGCCGTCATGATTTATTGAGCCCGAATTCGCCCTTTTGCCCGGCCCGAAGCGGTCAAGTAGACGTCACGGTTGTTCGTCAGGTCAAATCTAACATTTCGATTCCAAGGTTGGGGCAGATCAAGCGACGTTGAGGCCTCAACCAGCCGAGAAACATTTACATCGTGCTTAAACGAAGAATAAAACCCAAGTAGGGAGAAACCCTTACCTCTCGGAGTTTGAGGAAACTCCCTAAATCCGGTGTCCACGCGTAGTCCTCTCCGCGTAGAGCAGTCCTCCTTCTTGTCCCGAAGACTGCTGACGGTCGGATATGTCGTAAATCTAGAGAGAAGTTTCTCTCTAAAGAAAACCTCTCAAAAATGGCTACTGGATCGAAATCCCCTCCCATTCACGTTTTTAGCTCGGTAGCATTGGAAGACAATCCTGTTGCTATTTTATCCTTTTATGACAAGCTTTTCCAAAATGGCGCTTATGTCTCTCTTTTCCTAGTTTTTACATTGACTCTATCTCGGCCATCCATTTTCATCATTTCTCTCATACCACTTATGGCGCCCAGTGCGTGTTATATGTGACTTTCGTCGCGCCGAAAGTGTTCTCGACACAGAAAACGTGATGCCTCGAAACGTGTCAGCCGACTATCTCGAATTTTCTGAAATTTTACTTGTTAGCTAGATTTCGTGAAAGTTCAATAGTCGCGTCAGTTTAGATCATCCAGAGATCTGAAGAGAATAAATTTAGTTACAGCAAATAACAATTATGTAATCGAAATTACGATTTTTCCCTTTTTCCAGAAATTGGAATTTCTCTGGTCTTAGATTCTCCTCTCCTTAAAAGGAATTTTGTCCCGAAATTCTGGACAATTACAATCACTCACATGCATAACACAGCATGCACTCTACCGTACATGTGGAGTCATATAAATGCTAACTGACTAAACCACGTACCTTCGTCCCTAAACAAGAAGGGATAAGTGGCCCCCGCATTGTGTCCTCGCGCTCCCCGTGGACTCCTCCCTCCCGTAGTGCCTCATGGTACCCTACGGCTAGCCTCACGGTCTTGCGTCATAAAACACGATCACATTATCAACGATGGTCCCCTCACTCGAAGGTCCCTCAGTGTCAACTTCAATCATCCCAATCCCAGCCATATCGATCAGGTATATTCAGGAACATGGGCGTGATACCTCGTGGTTTGACATCTTTGGCGGTAGTCTGCGGAGTGCATAAGCGCCTTTATCCTCTCGAGGGTATCTGAAGAGATTGATAAACTGGCGTGATGCTTCGGCAGATCGTTGCTCTCTTGGGCATGCCTTCAAGAAGTGATCTCGGCCCGGGCTCAGAATTGACGTGGCATCAGCCATATCTCTTCTGCGAAGCTTTGAGCCGTGGGAGGCGTTGTCGTGTCGCTAGCGCCCGAGTTATCTGTCGTCGGGACGGTGGTGGAGCTCTCCGCTCCGGTGGCAGCAGTGTTGCCGCCTCCTCACGGTGCCTCTGCGGTGCGGCTATACTACTTTGCATTAGCATTGTTCTGATGAGTCCTGCAGAATAAATGCTCTACCCTTATGACCCGGGACCATGCTCACGGCGTGTCCTCTAACACATGTATAATCCGCTGGCAGTATAGCCTACACAGTAACCGCCGGGTGTATAGCGGTGACCTTCCCAAGGTCTACATTACAATCATTGACAATCAATGGAATTTGTGACAATTATATCATGAATGATCCATATACAAGCCCTTGCAGGCTCACCAACACGATTGTTTCCAATGGAATTTATCAAGCCTGAGTGCTCTAGATCTATCACTCAACTCTAGTCATGATACTTGTGTGTTTCATTTTTTAATTGGCCTTAGTGCCCGATTACAACCGAACTGTTACATTCACATTTGGGATATCTTAGGGTCTCTTACCCAACTCAAGTTCTCGGCAGGGATTAACATTTCTTGTTTTTGTTGCACTCCCCAATTACTCTTCATTTCTGAATCAGACTATGGTCCTCATTGGACGTGATCTAAAATAGCTCATTGCTCACTAAGGTGGTGGACCAATATCACAGTGCACGCTTACCCAGGCTCAGCATTGATGTTCTGCGTGCACATGAGCTGTAATAATGCCATCTTTGTGACCCCCAATCTGAAGTTACCGCTGACAGAATCTCTCGAATCCTCTGCTCCTTAATCGACATGGAGATTTGACTCTCTTCATCTAGGGAAGAACATCTATACGCAGGCTTCTGCAAAGGCTTCAGCCTCGGCGAATCAATGGTGTCAGGTGCGACAACTGATCTGAGTCTCGATGCTAACAACCGATGGTTGTCGATATCCGCCTCCGAGCCCCAACAATCAGCGACTAATAGTTACACCAGGTCCACCGCGTTTCATTTGCCTTGACTCGATCTGTCCACGACTTGACCCACCTGGCTCGGCCTATCGTATTCTTTGGAAGTGCTTGTATAACACCAGGCGAAACTAGTTCCTCTAACCCCTTACTGAGGTGTGGAGAATATTTTCCTCTATTGTCTGCATTGTGTTTTGCGTGTCAAAGTCTTGGATCACCGTCTGAAGCGATCCGTCACTCGCCTCTTCCGATCTGGCTCAGTCACGAAACTAAATTGTGACGAGAATTACGCCTCTTCCTGAACTAGGAAAGCTTATCCCTCCTCTTGCTACTGCTTTTTGTGCTCAGTGTTTCCATTATCCTCATTTCTGCCCAGTAGTGGGGCCTTCAACCATGGAATCCATGTCACGTAGGCGCGGTTAGAGATCACTCTGATCCTGTCCCGACGGACAACCAGGCCCATTCGTGTCTCTCTGTGCAGTATTGATCTAGCTTCATTATCTAGAGTTAACATTCCGGTCTCTCCCAACTCATGCCCCAAGCCTTCTGCAGATTGGGTATCTAGTCACGACACCGGTGTGTCTCTCTGGTAAACTCAAAGCTGCTTATGCTGGAACGGCGTCTGTTGATGGTCTCGATGCTTGTAACTGATCCTCAAGTGATTACTCTTTGCTGCTCCCTCCCATTGGAGTGGATCAAATACCATCCGAACCATGACAATGAATCTGAATGGGGTTGATTTTATGCATAAATCACATGAATCTTCAAGCGTTCGTCCGATTTAAGGGCATCTGCAGCTGATCAAAGTCCATGCGTGTCCCATATTTGTCTTGGGGATCATCGTCTCCCTTAACCCTCAATGGTGTTGTTAACCGATCTGAAGATCCAGCCCAGAATTAATTTCGCGCTCCTCTGTGTCGATAAATCATGATCTCGTGTGGTGATGCGGATCGCATACTGTTCCAGCTACTTTGTAGTCGATGATGAAGGTCTTCCGCCTTATCATAAACTCAAAGCGGGCTTTACTGGTGAAGTGCAGTGCGATAAACCCCTTGTCCGATAAACTCGCGCAATTTGAACTCGAGTTCTCAGCTGTTTTGGTGCCATCTGTCGAAGTCATGAGATGGGTGATACCAGGTGTAACTTCGTCGCGAAGTCTACAACCCACTCGTGGAGGCAATCGCGACGCTTCGTCGGAAAACGTCCGCACCTCGCGCCTACTAGAGGTAGATCTAAGTCGAAAACACTCCTCGTCTCTAGGGTAGGCTCATGACATGACGTCACGACGCACGGACTCGTGTCGTCACGGGCAAAAATATATCGCATGCCGATACGATGCGGGTGCTGGTGCGGTGATATCTCACGCGCTGCAATAGATAACGACCACCGTAGTACAGCCAAATGATCCATCCCGGGATGACGCCGGACCGGCGTGTCCGCGAGTCCTCGGGGTCCTTTGTGAGTAGGGTCCTCCAACTCAACAACCTCGACATATCATCCTGGCCTCACACAATTACGGAGGAGCTCATAAACCGACCTCTAAGGTCTCAAGTCTGCTTTGGCGAGAAGTCTGTAGCGTAATCTAATAATGTTCTTTCAGTGAATTTCAGTCTTATAATCTATCATGATATTATTTACATGACTCTAAGACTCTAATCAACCATGGTCTGCGAAGTGTTGCCATGGGTGGCTCATGAAACTCACTTACATGTCATTTGCCTCTGGTCTAGAAGATCTTGCCTATTTCCACCTGTGGGCCTCACCCTGCTGGAGCAGACTAGTCAATCAGAGATTAGGTAATCTCACAGCTCTAACACTTTCGTCATGGAGATCGATCACCATACCATTGGATCTCCTCCCCACAGATCACGGATTATTCTAATATATAGAGTTGCTGGGATCTCTGACCTGTATCTTTGTTGCTGGAATGCTGTATTATATTCTAAGGCTCTCGAGGAAGCGTAATCAAATCTTGTGTTTGGTCGAATCGATGGTGCGACCCGATTGGTGGACATCCTCTCGTCTCCAAGTCTCAATATCTCAGATAAACGCTGACCATTCGATTCAAATTAGTTATCTTCTAAGGCCATAACCACATGGGATACTCTCCCTTCCTCAAATCAGTAATATTCATCTTGCCATTTCTGATGTCTGAGCGGTGGTGCATTTAAAAACATTGTTTCAGCAAAATTTATTTCCCAATTTATTTTAGAAAATTTTATTTTGAAGAATTTTGTCAATTTATTTGATTTTGTTTTATTTTATTTGTTGTTATTATTATTTTTTTACAAAATTTGTGATGACATTCTTTCTATGAGCGAATCTTCATGAGCAGTGTTCAGCAAACCAAGTTAATGACTCGAAACGCAATAAAATTTGTATTCTGAAACCAAGCCAGTGCAGGCACCATGTGTTGTTGACTGTTTGGTGCGTTGGCGTCGCGTGATCGCCAGGGATTACCGCTGTGTTCGCGGGGGACCCGGTGTGTCCTCTGCGCGGCGCGGTCGCGTCATCGTGGCGCTGGCGGTAGATCCATGACGATGCGCGCCATCGATGTGCCTCGTGGCGTATTCGCGTGTCGATGACGCTAGTGTGTTTCTGCGTGTCGTGTTGGCGGCGTATCTGCGCCCGGCGCGCCGCGCGCGCGTAGCATTTCATTATTGACTGGCGGCACAGTGTTATTGTTATAACTGAATCAGTATACTCTCTCATTTAAATCATGATACAATCCCGTTTGTGATAGGTCGAGTTCTTTATGTTTGTTTTATTAATTATGTTGCAACCGACTCATGACCCTATGCACAGTACGATCTCCGCCATTGCCCGATAAGACTCTTAACAACCATCAGCCCATTCATATACTATTAAGATTATGTTGACTGTTTCAGTACCTACACCTGACTGCAGTACACTTCTGTTACCACTCAAATATCAGACTGCAGGTACAGTGTTTTCTTACCGATACAAGTTGGCAGATGGCCATTAGTCTCTGCACAAAAATTTTTCGTTGTATTGTGTTATTTTTCATTAATATTTATATTTTCCAACCTTTGAGTATATCTACATCTCTCATTTCTGTTTTTCTTCCAATTCCATTAATTCCAGCCTCATGGAAAAAAATTATAAACTCTTAAAATTACATACCTATTTTTTCATTTTTAAATTTAATAATTTCTAAAATTGTACACCTTAAGCTCTTAGTTTTACACCTATATAAGATCTTAAGAAAATTATTTTCTCTATACAATAAATAAATTTACTAATTTTTCTTTCAGTTTTCTTTGAAAAAATTTCTCAAATCAAATAAATTTGTAAAATTATTTTCTTCCACATTCCTTCAATTCTCATCGATAAATTTATTAAAAATTTGTTTCTCTTCATTTTCATTTCCAGGTTTGTACCTTTTGTACCCTCAAAATAATTTTCTAAATATTTTCTACATTCATGTTCTAATCACTAAGCACACATACATTATAACACTTGCAGTTACAAACGAGTTATAAACATGTTTCTACATAACATACACAACTCTATGTTATACACCTTGATCACACACAGACGATAAACCAACCGATCCTGAAACACTTCAGCACATGTTGTATGGTGTCCTGGTTTTGTCAGTGATTTTCCTAGAATCTCATATTCCCGACCGATTACCGGTGGTGATGTCTATAAACTGTTTTATTTGGTCCTCCATCATGGTTCATATACCTATACACCATCAAACCACCTGGTGATGGATACACCCAAACCAGGCTCACTAGGTGTTGGTATACCTAGAAGCTCACGATCTTGTTGTAGCGCCCAAGGCAGGGTTGATTTGTTGATGTCCCTTGTGGAATACAAGTTGAAGTCGGGTTACGACACTAATCGGGCATAGTCTCTTTATCTGGGAGCTCTGCTAATCTAATGCCTGTAACAACTAATATCTAAACGATTTGTATAATAATATATCCAATCACGCATGATATCCCAATGCCGGGCGTGGCAATACTCGATGCCATACCCGACTATGAGTCAATTATGTATCCTACTAAAGTTACAAGGTTTAATATTTGCTCTTAAACAATACATATATTAAACTTCAAAGTTCTAGCCCCTGTAAAACACCAAACCACATTCAGGCTTTCTTCTAGAGCATGGCCTCTGAGATGATGCGTCTGCTCATACACTCCCACAATACATAAAGGGGAGTCCCAATGAGGTGAGCTAGCTCTGCCTCGGTTGGAGAATCTCCCTAAGTGGGCTCACCTACCCCTAAGTGCAGTGCAATGTTCCAAATTAAACACACATTCAAGTAAATGCATAGTCCTACTTGAATGTCTACATGACTCAACTCGGATCAGGAGGTCCTCCTTGACTCCCTCCCACTCACTAAGCCTCGTGTAGAGAATATTATGTTTTATTTGTGGACTACCCTCAGATGTTATAGAATTGTGGAGTGTTATGTTTAGTGGACTACCCTCAGAGATATATCAATTGGGCTCAGGCAGTTGATATATTACGTTTGTGGATTACCCTCCGATGAATATCAATTGTGCCGCTCCGACGATTGATATTTTTAGTTTGGACTACCCTCTGATAATTAATATTTTTAGACAACCCTCCAAACCGTTTTCTCTATACTCATCTCATGCACTCACTCCTATAATCCTAGGGTGTTCCAGTGCATATGGAATGCATGTATGCCAATTCCAATACAGTCTAGTTCGCATGCAAATATATAAACATGAATATATTCACATAAAAATTAAATCACACAATCATGTTATGTAATTTCTCATTCATCACATCAAAATTAGCTCACGTGGGCTAATGATCAAACGCAAGCAATTCAATTTGAATCACTTGACCAAACATATATTTTCACAGTTTTTAATTATGTGAAATCCTTTGTTTGAGAGCGATGAACCATAGTTTCTTGTTCACATCAAACATAAAATCTGTCCCGGTTCACTTTGTGGACCCGCGTAATTCTATTTAGGCCTGTTCAAACCAATACATGATTTGTGTGAACCATTCATCCACACTTGACTAAGCAGTCAGGTAAGAGCCCGTCTGGTTATTCGTGTTCAAATCCCAACATTTCGATTCAAAGGTTTGGGCAGATCAAGCAATAGATTGAGCCTCGACGACGAAACATTTGTGGTGCTTAAATGAAGAATAAAACCCAAGTAGGAGAAGCCCCTACCTCGGGTTGAGAAACTCCCTAAATCAGTGTCACGCGTAGCCTCTCCGCGATAGAGGCGGTCCTCATCTTGTCGAAAACTGTGACCGGTCGAATGCAATAAATAAATCTGAAGTTTCTCTCTAAAGAAAACCTCTCAAAAATGGCTACTGGATCGAAATCCCCTCCCATTCACGTTTTTGGCTCATTTAACATTGGAGAAGACAATCCTATTTGCTATTTTGTCCTTTTATGACTTAAACTTTTCTAAAAATGACGCTTATGTCCCTCTTTTCCCAGTTTTTACATTCAGCTCTATCTCGGCCGTCCATTTTCATCATTTCTCTATTCATACCACTTATGGCACATGAGTACGTGTTATATGTGACTTTCGTCGCATCGAAATTCTTTCTACGGCACCCGAAGCGTTGATGCCTCTCCAGCGTGTCAGCTTCCGGAGCTATCTCGGAATTTTACGAAGTGTGTTAGCTAGATTTCGTGAGGCAGATTCCAACGGTCGCGTCAGATTTCGTCATCCAAGATCTAGAGAATAAATTTGATTTTAACCCAAATAACAATTATATGTCAAATTCTGATTTTCCCCTTTTTCGAGAAATTTGAATTTCGGGTCTTATGAATGATCGATAAATGTTTATCTCGAAAAACTTTTAGGGTTAGGTTTTTCATAGCTAAGCGAGTCCGGTTCGGGAAATGATTATAGGTCATCCTCCCCAACGTAAGGAAAAGGACCCGAGGACCTCCTGGTTGCCCTCGAACCTCAAGCCCAGTGGCCCGATACTTGAAGGAGTTCTTTTTACATTATGTTTCATTTTGTTTGTAGTTTTCAAACCACCAAGCACACTGTTTTTACGAAAACCCCAAATCCAAAGTGAAATCACCATTTTACGCCAACGGTAAATCATTTTTTGCCAAGAAAACCCATCCCTAGGTCCGACCCTAAAGCCACTATTTAGGTTACAAGTATTGTTGATTCGGGTGCACTCTTGTAGCGCGAATGTTCTTTCTGACGCCACACCGTCATGTCTATTTATCGGGATCTATAATGTAACAAAAAATTGGACATAGTTTGCTCTGTATGGGAAGCTCCATTCGAAATACAACCTGTATAACAATACATCCCATGACCCCGGGCTTTCAATATACCACACGAGTCATTCATAGTGATAAGGGACATCTTGGACCCGTTCAGCCACTTTACGAATACTATACATGTGATTATGTAGTGATATATTTACAAGAGTTCAATTATACACTCTTATACAAAAAGATATATTAAAACTGATTGTTCTAATATACATATACAAAATATGGAAAACCCTAGAAAATCCGAATTTATGAAAAAAGGGAAAAACGATAATATCGGTTGAAAACCGAAAAATTTTTAGATCTTGGACGACGAAATGGATTGCGCCATTAAATTCGTCTCGTAAAATATAGTGACCCAGAAAAGTTTCGTCGAATTATGAGAAAATCAGAATATTTTACGATTTTTTGGGTGATAAGTCGCTAGTGACCCGGGGGCCGAATTTTAAAATCTCTAAAATTAATGGCTTAGGCTAAGTTCATTAAAATAAAGTGAAGCGCAAAGAAATAAATGGTTTCGAATTTGTTCTGCAGACCGATTCGGGTTGAATTTTTGAAATTGTTTTCGAACAGTCTTGACAAGATTTTTAGAATTGCTTTAAGGCAGTCCTAGACTATGTTGAGGTTTGTTTTTGATCCCGGGACTGATGTGTTCGGGTTTATGATGTGTTTTGGCATCATAATAATTCCGTGATGAATCATGAAGGGACCACTAAGTGCCCTATTTTATATAGGTCCGAGAGTTGGGCCATTTTGTGTGTTATTGCTTGATCAAATAACATGCAGTGTGAAGAATAACTTGTTAATGTATACAATTGGTATATTGCATGCTAGATTGTAATATTTCCTTAACAGCATAAAATAAATCTACGGTGCGCATCATGCATTTGTATGCAGAAGAACATCGCATGGCATTGGGTGTGAGTGCATGGTTTGGGTCGACCCTATGTTTAGTGTTGACTTTTGGGCGAATCGGAATATCACCGTGTTTGGTGTTTGATAGACTATCATGGGGAGATGGTGAGATCGACCTTATGGATGGTGTCGATGGTGGGCTCAATGGCATGAGACCGTCAATGGCCTTGCTCAGTTTTAAAAGTAATCGAGAATGTCATTAAAATAAAAGTTTCATTAGGAAATGTCCAAGGTTCGGAGTATGTCCATGATTTGGAGGATGTCCATGATTAATAGGATACCCATGACTCGGAGGACCTCCATGATTCAGAGGATGTCCATGACTCGGAGGATGTCCATGATTCAAAGGATCCCGAGGTTGAGAAGGAAGTCCGATTGTTGGATGTCGATGTTCGGAGGATGTCCGTGGATTCCCGAAGGATGTCCGCGGTTCGAGATGTCCCGTGGCTTCGAGAGGATGTCCATGATTCGGAGGATGTCTAAGGTTCAGAGGAAGTCCAGTTTTCAGAGGATGTCCAATGTTCGGAGGATGTCCACGGTTCGGAGGATGTCAGGTCGGAGAATTTCCATGGTCGGGTGTGTCGGGTTTGGAGAATGCGAGGATTTAAAATATAAAACATATACCTTTATTTGGAAAATGGTTGTCATTGGAAAGATGAAGCGTTAATTCACACGCAGAGAATAGCATGTGGACTCGAAATATGGGATAAGTTGAGTCACGCATTCTCCTTCATGGCATGGACATTCAAGTAGGGACATACTTGGTTGCCAGATGTTTGTTGGCTATTTTGGTTGCTATTGCATGTGCACTTAGGTGGGAGTAACCCTGATGTAGGAAAATAACATTATTGGAGCTGCTCACCTCATCAGTAGGACCCTTTCAGTCTGGTCCGGTGCAAGCGTTGGCTTATAGGAAGCATGGGGATGATGGTTAGGCGGCTGTTATGTTATGTTGTTTTCTCTTGTATTATGACCGAGCATAACGAAAAATGTATACATTTCGATTGTATAAAGGTATTAAATGGATTGTTGATTAAATAGTCTATCATATATTTTTATGTTGGAAATTAAGTATGCGGGAATGGGTCCCGGTATATCAAAAAAATGAAGTGTGATGTCGGGACAACCCGATATCCACAGTTCTACCTTGTGGAGGAGGTGATGAGTTCAGGGACCCTTAGGATAAAGTGTCATAGATTGGTATAAGAGCTTAGGTAAATGATTACCTAGGGTGCTTGGGGGTGGGTATCCACAAGTATGGTCTTGATACAAGCTCGTCTCAACAAGGTATCAAGAGTCTAGGTACACGAGTACCGAGGGCTGATGGGCATGGGTCTAGATCATGCATTGTTGTGTGTTGCGTGTTTTGTGCTTAACATACTGTGTGATATGTGTGGTGATTTGTGTGAATAATACACATGGTGGATTGTATATGGAATGCTAAGGTTAGGAACCATAACCTTAGGGGTTCGGAAAATGAAATGAACAAGCAAGTTTTGAATTTTAAGGAAAAAAAAAAAAAGTGTGGTTGGCAGTGCTGCTTAAGAAAAATGTGATGAGCAGTCGGTTCATGATTGTGATCTATTAGTAATTGGCGTAGCCACGTACTAGTTAGACAAATGAAAGTAAATAAAGGTTGTTGCCATTTAACAGGTGCAGATGGTATGGGAAAATTCTCCCCTAGGAACTAGGGTAGCCGTGTCGGTATGTAAGTCTTGTGAGACGAGAGATCTGCGGGATTAACGCATGACATATCGGGTTTGATGTCATTTTTAGCGGGAGGCGGGTTGTGACCCATGGGGTTGTCGGTGATTGTGACAGGCAGTTACTCATGCAGGCAACGGTCTTAGGTTGTGTAAGGTTGCATATGCATGTAAGTGATGCGTATGTGTGTGGAATTTCGGGACCAAATTCTTTTAAGGGGGGGGGAAGAGTGTGAATCCCGAAAATCAAATTTTCAAAAAGGGTAAAAAGGTAATTTGGTTGGGCAGAAAATTTTCTAGATCTCGGATTACGAAACGGATTGCGTTGTTAAATTCGTCTCACAAAATCTAGTGACCCATAAAAGTTTTGTCGAATTATGAGACAATCATAATATTTTACGATTTTCGGGGTTATAAGTCACTAGTGACTTTAGGGAGGAGATTTTTACAAAAATATCTGAAGTCAGGAAATGGCTTAGGCTAAGTTCATTTAAAATAAGCTGAACTACAAAGAAATAAATTATTTCTGGGCAGAATTAGACCCGAATGATACAATATGGGCCATGTATTCAAATAATAATATATAAAAAAAAAGAGAATAAAAGTAAAAAAGGAGGTGGGTAGCGACGGAGGCATTAGGAGATAAGCGTTAGAAAGAGATGGCGATTTTTATTTTTTTATTTTTTCTTATAGCCGTTTCTTTCTCGAGATCTATGAAAATCGGACGGTGGGATTTCGTCGGACGAAGGCAAAGTTGGTCTGTTGACGAGAGCTGTGATGGGTACCAAAAAATCTTGAAGTTTCGTCAAACTCCATGAGATAGGGAATTTTCTTACTTGTGTTATTTCTATCCTAAAGGCCATTTAATGGCTTGGGATTGGAATATAGGTTGTGAAAGGCCGTAAATTTTTGTCCCAAAATATTTGGACTGAGTGTAGGAATTTTTAGGAATTTTCAGGAATGTTTTCGGACAATCTGGGCTGAATTTTGGGACTGTTTACGGGTATTATGGGATTGTTTTCGAACAGTCCTGACAAGATTTTCGGAATTGTTTTCAGGCAGTCCCAGACTATGTTGAGGTTTGTTTTTTTTATCTCGGGACTGATGTGTTCGAGTTTGTGATGTGTTTTGGTATCATAATAATTCATTGATAAACCGTGAAGGCACCAATAAGTGCCCTATTTTATATGGGTTCGAGATTTGGGTCATTTTGTGTGTTATTGCTTGATTGAATAACATGTAATGTGAAGAATAACATGTTAATGTATGCTATTGATTATGTTGCATGTAGATTGTAATTATTCATGTGACATAAAATAAATGCATTGGCATCATGCATTGGTGTGCATATGAACATCGCATGACATTGGGTGTGAGTTCATGGTTTGGGTCGATCCTACGTTTAGTGTCGACTTTTGGGTGAATCGGAGTATCACCATGTTTGGTGTTTGATAGTTTGTCGTGGGGAGATGGTGAGATTGACCCTGTAGTTGGTGTTGATGGTGGGCTCAGTGGCATGAGACTTCGTCCAAACTGTGCGCGTTGTTTTAAAGTAATCGGAGAATGTCCACTGTTAAAATATAAGTTTCATTGAATTGTCCAAGGTTCGGTATGTCCATGATTCGGAGGATGTCCATGATTCGGAGGATGTCCATGACTCGAAGGATGTGCATGATTCGGAGGATGTCCAAGGTTCGGAGGAAGTCCAATGTTCGGAGGTTGTCCAGTGTTCGGAGGATGTCCATGACTCGGAAGATGTCCATGATTCGGAGGATATCCATGACTCGGAGGATGTCCATGATTCGGATGATGTCCATGACTCGGAGGATGTCCATGATTTGAAGGATGTCAGGGTTCGGGACAAAGTCCAGCGTTGGAGGACATCCCAGTCGGAGATTTCACATGGTCGGGTGTGTCCTGAGGTTTTGGAGAATGTCCAAGAAAGGATTTAAAATATAGAAACAAATACCTTTGTTTTGGAAAATGGTTGTCATTAGAAAATGGCGTTAATTCACACTTGGAAATGCTTTATGTGTGAAGAATTCGGTCAATGGACTTGAAATATGGGATAGGGTGAGTCACATTCTCATCCATGGCATGTAGACATTTAAGTTGGCACATACATGATTCACTTGAATGTTTGTTGGGTTGTTTGGTTTGTTGCGTAATGCGCTTAGGTGGGGAGTAACTTGATGGCAGGAAAATAATACTACTGGGCCCTTTCGGTAAAAGGTGGATGAGCGATCTGACCATGAGACGCATGAGGGATGAGCGTCGGATGCGGCTTTGTTATGTTTTGTTGTTTTGTCTTGTATTGTATTCGAGCAAAACCAAAAAATGTATACCTTTTAGTCGTATAAAAGGACTGTTAAGTGGACTATTGATTAAATAGTGTATCATATATTTTTGTATATTTGGGAATTAAATATGCAGGAATGGGTCTCAGTATATGAGACAAATGAGTGTGATGTTGGGATAACAGATATCCGAAGGTTTAAGCAGGTTGACAGGTTGTCTACGGGGGAACCCTGGGATAGGAGTGTCACAGCTTGGTATCAGAGCTTAGGTAAACGATTACCTAGGGTGCTTGGGGAGGGGTAGCCATGAGTATAGTTCGATGCCCAGCTCGTCTCGACCTGGGTATCAGAGTCTGGGTACAGTCTGCAGGGTGATAGGCATGGGTTTAGATCAATCATTGTTGTGTGTGGCGTGTTTTGTGCTTAACATGCTATGTGATATGTGTGGTGATTTGTGTGAATAATATACATGGTGGATTGTATATGGAATGCTAAAGTTAGGAACCATAACCTTAGGGGTTCGGAAAATGAAGTGAACAAGAAAGTTTTGAATTTTAAGGACAAAATTAAATAGGAGTGGTTGGCAATTAGCACCCCTAAGAAAAAGGTGATGAATGGGTCAGTTCATGGTTGTCAAGTCTATTAGTAATGGGCAGGTGCATTACTAGTTAGACAAATGAAAATAAATAAAGGTTGTTTCCCTTTAACAGGTGCAGATGGTATGGGAAAATTCTCCCTTAGGAACTAGGGTGATAGTGATCAGGTATGTAAGGACTGTGAGACAGAGATCTCTGGGATTTTGCACATGGTGCACCTTCTGGTGGTAGACATATCGGGTTTTGATGTCATTTTTGACATGGACTGAGTTGACGGCCCATGGGGTTGTCAGTGATTGTGATCTTAGGCGGGTTATCATACCAGAACGAGGTCTTGGCGTTGTGTAGGTTGCACTTATGCGCTGTGAGTTATGCGATGTGTGTGGGCATTCGGTACAAAATTCTTTTAAAGGAGGGGGGAGGGAGGTGGTGAGCAGAAAATCCGAATGTTGAAGGGGTAAAACGTTAATTTCTGTTGAAAATATAAAATTTTCTAGATCTTGGATGTTGTAGAAACGGACTACGCCATTAGAGGTCGGAGCTGCAAAATCCTAGTAACAGAAAAGTTTCATTGAATTATGAGAGCAAGTCGAATATTTTCACGATTTTACGGGTACGATAGTCACCCAGTGATTTGAGGCAAAGATTTTACGAAAATCTCGAGTGCGAAAATAGCTTGGGCTACATTCATTTAAAATAAACTGAAATGCAAAGAAATAAATTGTTTCGGGACATAAACAGACCTAAATTAGACAATATGGGCCATGTATTCAAATAATAATATAAAATATATATACAATATGGGCCATGTATTCAAATAATAATAAAATATATATATATATATATATATATATATATATATAGTCAAAAGAGGAGAAGGGTAGAGCGAGAGAGAGAGCGTTAAGAGAATGGCGATTTTTATTTTTTTATTTTTCTTCTCTCTTTGTTTCTTTCTCCAGGGCTCTATGAATCGATTTGTGAGAGATTTCGTCGGACGAGGGCAAGAGCGTTGGTCTAGCGAGAGAGCCTACGCATGGGTACCCCAAAATCTTGAAGTTTCGTCAAACTCCATGAGGTAGGGAATTTTTCTACTTGTGTTATTTCTAGCCTAAAAGGTCATTTTAATGGCTTGGGATTACATAGGAGTTGTGAAGGCTGTAAATTTTTAGTCAATTTTTTGAGCGAGTGTAGGAATTTTTAGAAATTTTTAGGGACTGATTTTGAGTCAGGAGCTAGAATTTCGGAATTTGTCTGGGAGTTGTTTGTGTTCAAATGATGTGTATGTGAAAAATAATATGGCCAAGGCGTGAATGTGGTAAATACTGCTTGATTTAGAAACAAAAGTAAGTGTGCTCAAGCGAAATGAAAAGTATTACCTTACTGAAGGCCTTTTACTGAGTGCACCAGGGATTCATACAAGTAATAAAGTGGACTCTAAGAGTGGGATATTGTACCACGAGTTGGAGGTTCTCTCTGGTGAATTTGATAAAGCTCCCCAGTGCAAAGGGCTCTTTACTATTTGGGCGATCAAATAGGATGTGGAATAAAAAATCAATTTAATTGAAACAAAAACTTATTTAAAACTAATCCTAAATCTACCAAATAACAACTACTTAATTCTAAAGGTATGAAGAAGTCAGCAGGGATAAGGAATGAGTATTTACAAAACAGTTTACGATTCCTTGAAAGCACAACAATTGTAAGTTGAATGCTAGATTTGTCCGAAGCAATGTAGTATAGCTTGGATTTCTCCTACGCCATATTTCAGTTAGAGATCCATATTCCTTTTTCGAACAAATGGGTCTAATAGCTACTTGTAAATTGGCTCTCTTTAAGATTGATTGTTTTCTTTTTCAATACTTTGTATTTCTTAGGACTGAAGAATTCTTGCCCAATAAACGAGGAAAATGCAAAGCCTTCTCGATGTAATTGGTATCACCGTCCTTCAAATCAAATAAAATTTTCTATCTCATGATTAGATCTTTGCTAACATGGGATCAAGATCCTTTATGGAACAGGAGAAACACTCTTATCAACTAAATTGATACATCATCTAATTAATCACTCATAGCATGTGAGTAAATTAGTGATCTATCAAAAGTAGTCACACAAAGATTCATTGGTTCGAAGATATTGGTCTAACATGCCCACGAGTTACGACTCTTTGCTCTTAGGAATGCTCCATCTATGGTTCTCAGAGGAGAAACCTCTGAAATCGAGCAAAGATACAACTCTCTTTTTTTTTGGGTATAAGCTACTAATAGTCCAAACAGTTCATTATATGAATAATACCAATTATATAAATTAGGTTTTTCAAACCCCGCAAAAAATAGCGAAAAAGCGCAAATGAATGTTCGACAATTAATCCACCTCTGGGGCGTTTAATGTTCCATTATTGATTCCAATCATCACGATCAAGCAGTAAGAAAATGAAGAAAGAAATCAAGAACAAGAAGAGAAAAATCCAGATTTGAGCTTAAATCTTCACCTCAACAGTAAATAAATTGAATATCTGAGTACAACACCAAAATCTTTTCAATAGAAATAAAAATCTGCTCTAAAACTATTCTAAGATCTATTAAAAAAAAAAAAATCTGCAGCAAAAACTAAGAAAATTGGCAGTTTAGAGAGAGAAAACCCATGAGAGAGAAAATCCGATTTTTAACCCAGTCTTTAATGCGAACATGAGTGAAATCTGAATCCTGCCGTTATCTGGCATCAATCTCTTCAATAGAAATAAAGTATCTTTCTAAGAAACTACTCGAAATGCAGAACAAATCAAAATCTGGAAAAAGCTGGAAAAATGGAAGTTTAGGAGAAAACCCCATGGGAGGCTCTCGATCTTCCGTGCCCTCTTTACCTAAAAGCAGTATATATATAAGTCCCCGAGGGTGAAATAGACGAAGTGGGTCAAAATATCAAATTTTGGCCTTTTAGAACTCTCAGCGGCGTTTTTGGTCACGACCGGCGGCCCCGGTCGCGACCGCGATTTTGAACCGAGCCAGGATTTTACCGATCGCGACACAATTTCTGCGACGAAGTTTATAGTTGCGACCGATTTCTGATCGCGGTAAGTTTTGGGCAACCCGAACTTGTTTTCTTCTCGAACGGCGGAGCCGCTTCTCCATTTGCTTCCGGATTTGGGCGTGTGGTACACGTTGGAAAGCTCTTTGAATGCTTTAGAATGTACTCATGAGTTGCACCATTGATGTTCCATATGGTACATAAAATTTATCTTCCAGTGGCACGTTATGAGACTCGGTTGACTCTTCTTTTGAAATATATTGCTCGTTTCTTTCCCAATCGCTTGCTTTTCATCAACTTATCTCTGAAACCAAGTTTAGAGGAAATTTTATGAGTTTTTACATGAATATGGATATAAAATGCACAAAATAGCATGTGGTGAACTCGAAAACATAGATGAGTTTTGCGATCGTCAAACACCGAAAACTTGAAGTTTTGCTTGTCCTCGAGCAAAGAAAAGAAAGAAGTTGCTGCCGTCCCGGCAATGAAGAGAAGAGTTCTTTCACTGTTTTATTTAACCTAAGCGAGTAATCAAAAGCTTTGCAAGGGGTATGTGATATGTGTCTCGAATTACTTACGGGAATATAGAGAATATGATCAAGATAATTTATTCATTTGTGACGAATTAATCTCATAATAGACAAATTTTGATCATGGTTCTCACTAATTGTGTCATGTGTATGTTCTTCCTATCGAAACAATTGTAAGCTAGATGAGTTTGAGGAGTGAGATAAGTCTGCAACGGATCTCCTAAGATAATTTTTTTTAGGTTCCATAGGCTTGTTGTTCTTATCACTCTCCACTAATGTAGGCACACACAACTCTCGAATCGAAGTAGGTCTTTATAAGCTTGTAATGTAGGCTTGGGTAAGGGTAGTTGAGTAGTCATTTTTAGGCTAAAACTTGCAAACATACATATTTTCTTCATTGGCAAACTCTGCTGTCGTGATTCTTACACCGTATTATACAGTGACACTCTGACACCACAAAATCTGTTTAGGTGTCTTCCATACTCTCATATCACTTTTTCCGCACAAATTTTGCATTATTCCGCAAACACCAAGAATCGCTTTTTCTTTAATACAAGGTTGTTAGAGTGGTGCAATGTTAAAACCTTAAACTTTCTACCAACCCTTGGAAGCTTTTAAATCAATAACTCCAGGAACCTGCATTGGCCTTAGGGTACTAGATGTTGGTACCCTTGGTTGACTTGCTCTAGGGAAGAAGGGGAAGGCTATGAGGCTGAACTCACTCCTCCTTGATTTTTATTGTGTTATTTTTGCTTCTTTTACACTTGTTATTTTCTTTTCTTTTTTCTAACCTCTTTTGATTTTCAACTTAACTCATTCAACCAATTTGGAGTTATTTTCCTGTGGAAAAATAACTCCCCAGCTTCTCCCTCACCACATTTTCTCAGCTTATGTTCAAATCACTCATGTTATGGGTGAGTTTAGTTCTTTATTAGAGATGATGATGTATAGGAAGGTTATTGGCTTCAAACTTGGTTTTTAATAAACAAAATTTTGGCTCTTTAAGGCTCAACATCTTTGGTACTAGAAATATGCATATGCATATTGTAGGGGTTGCTTGAAAGGCCTGATCTTTCAAGATGGCCTATATCATTTCTCGGTGTTGTGTTGTCTGGGATTTCGCCTCAGCGATAATAGAACGGATTCTAGAACCTATGGAGATCAAAATTAGATGGATTCTCATAAACAGCTTCTCTAACCCCAGCTTAAGCACTTTCAAGGAGTACTTAGTGACCACGTGCATGGATTTTGAAAGCCAATGACTAAATAGCCTATTAAAGAGATAACTCATTAAGCATTAAGTCCTATTATCTCTATTGTCCTTATGCCAGGGTTCATTTATGGTCCTTATTGACATCACAAAAACTCCAAGCAAAACTCAAGTAACTCAATAAACTCTAACTAAAAAAATATACCAAACTAAGATGTAAGTTGGGAAGCATCAAGAAGCAGAAAGTCATTATCAGAAAAGCACCAGAAAATTTCATCTTTCAAAGTTGTCATTTGCAACATGTGAAGTGTGACATGATAAACTAACAAAAAAATAAACACCCCCAAACTTTGAGATGAACATTGTCCTAAATATCTAGCAAAGCAAAGAGTAATAAAGAGAGTTGGGAGAAGAAGTGAACTCCGCACGTAGTCTTGGCCACTTTGAATAGGAACCTTGATGATTTTTAGACATTGACATTGGTGTACTACCCCCTTGATACACTCTTTTCTTGGAGCCATGAAAATTGGCTTTGGCATTTTCTTTCCCGGCACTTGGTGTGCCTGCTTCCTTCTCAAATGAGTGAGTTTGATTCCTCAAAACCTCCTTCAATACATGCAAATCACTCCCGCAAATCAACAATGATCCACAAGAGCAAAACGGCAGCCAAGCACAAAAATTTTCTTTTCCATTACAACTCCTCTTTGATGCTTGTATTGATGGATGGAAAATTGGGTTTCAGCACAAAGGTAAGTTTATTGTGGGTTTGTGATGGGTTTTGAACTTGAAGATGATGGAGATGGATTTGGAATGTGTTCAGGATTTGGTGGATGGGAGGGTAATTTGAAAGTGGTTAGAAGTGCACAAAGAGGTTGGAGGAAAGAGTATGGCAAGATAGAGTATAAAGTAGGAAGAAGAAAAATGGGTTTTAAAGGCTTAAAAAGCCTTTGTTTTCGTGACTGTGGTGCTGGTCATGTCAACAATTATGCTTATCACCCCTGTTTTTTATCCAATTTGTTATACTCATATCTCCTTCATTTTAGCTCGGAATTGGATGTGTAAGGACTCGTTGGAAAGCTGTTTCAATGTAGAATCATGGGCTGAGGTGAACCATTTGGAGCCCTCCGTCTGTGCAGAAAAATCAGAATGTTCAATGCTATCGGTGTGTGATGATTTCTTGACTCATAGGTTCTCCTTGCTTTGTCTCTTGCCCATATCACTTGCTATCCTTCAAAAGTCCTTCATGCTTATATATTCTCTCAAAAATTCCTCAAATAGCAACCCTTAATGCTTTCATTCATTAGCAAAAAACTCATCTCTTACATCTTCAGCTCTTTCTCAAAAACATAATCATAACATACCAAAACTTTATATTTGAGTTCAATTTGGGTTTCTTTCATCTCAAAAAACCACCTGAAATTTGATGAGCATCTCCCACTATTTTTCACACTAAACACTTTATAATTACATCAACCACTTTCCAACTTCTTGCCTTCGCTCTTCCAACCTGATAAAACAACATGTTGAGCTTCAAACATCTTATTAAACACTGCTGCAAAGTTAAAACAACTGTGGAATTTTCATCAACTGAGTAAAAAAAAAACGACAACAAGTAAAATAACAAAAAAATAGAAAAATAAGAAAGAATGGATAGAATCCTTATTACTTAGCTTAGGTTGCCTCTAAGAAGCTGCTCCATTTTTAGAGTCCAGCTAGACTCATTGGAGAAAGAAATGCTAGTGCTTCCATTGTCTAATCATTCGTCTTGAAAGCACTTCCTCTTCATAACTCCCCATTCGGCTCGAGATGTTTTTCTTTTCGGGAGCTTTGAAGAGGGGAAAAGAAACTCAAAATACCCCCTTTAATTATGGCTAGTGGTTCAGCCACAATTTCTTCAAAAAGTCCCTCTATGTGATGTAGATGTAAGCATTTATGTAGGGGACTATTCAAACTTGTCTTACTTTTGATTGAAGCAAGCTCTGAATTTTACGCATTGGCTCTTTGCTTGCTCGTCCAGGTAATGGTTGGTGAAAGGTGAACTTTGCTTTCTCCTCACCCACAAGCAAGGTGAGAGCTCCCCTTGTTGATGTCAATCCCGTGCTTGGCTTGAGGAAAGAAGTGGTCTTCTTAGTATGAAATTTTTAGATCCTTGTGCCCCAGTCACAAAATCATGGGAAGGTAAATGTGTCAATCTTCACCAAAATGTTTTCAATAGCCATTACTTGACTTTCTTCTTCAAATTTCAGTTTATCCACTAATGACTCTTCATCCTCTAAGTTGTTTAGGAGTGTCTTGTTCTCAATTTCCAACTCATTTTCACCTTCTTCCACAGATTTCAGTATATGAAATTTTTGCACATTGCTAAAGGGAGTATCAATGCATTCATTGGGATTTGGCAAAGTGTTGTTACTAGGAGGTCCTAAATTTTCCTTGAATGCTTGGACCAAGTGTCCTATTATTTGAGCTTCTGCATTTTCAATCTAGCACTAGTGTTGACTTGAAGGCATTTAAATTTGGGGTATGCTCATGCGATTAATCATCTTCTTGTTCCCTTCCGTGTAGATAAAAATGCGCTGTACTTGAGGAGACAACTCTTCTTCCTCTTGAAATGTGGGATATGAACTCCTTGATAAGGCAATACTCCTTGTTCCATGAGTGAGTGTTTAATTCTTTGAGTTAATTATGAAGAAGTAGTTCGAGAAGCTTGGCTTCTAGAGCAAATCATCTTCTATTGAATGTTTCTCCATAAGTACCCGATAAATAAGAAGAAAAAACAAAGAAAATAAAGTACAAAATATACTAATAAAAAAATTAACTAAGAAGCAAATCATAACCAAAAAGACAAAAATAAAAATAAAAATTGCCTAAAGTGAAAATACGAGTTCTTCCAAAATGTCCTTCGAAGAAAGTGAACTGCATGATCCCGAACAGCGGCATACAAACTTGTTTGTGACCAAATGATAATAACTGTAATATGGCCAAGAAGGTGAATGTGGTAAATACTCAAAAACTGATTTGAAACAAAGTAAGTGTGCTCAAAAACTTGAAATGAAAAGTATTACCAACACTGTTACGCTTTTATGGTGCACGGTCATACAGTAATAAAGTGGACTCTGAAAGTCCGGATATTGTACCCACGAGGATTGGAGGTTCTCTCTAAAATTCAAATTTGATCACGATTATAAGGGCTCTTCGCTATTTAGGCGATCCAAATGCGAGATGTGGAATAAAATCAATTTAAGTGGAAACAAAAACTTATTTAAAACTAATCACAAAATCTACCAAAATAAACAACTACTTAATTCTAAAGGTATGAAGAAAGTCATTAGGGATGGGGATAATTATTTACAAAGCTTGATTTACATTTCCTTGGCGTAACAATTGTAAGTTGAGCCAGATTTGTCCCGAGAAGCGATATGGTATAAGCTTGGATTTTTCCATACACCATACATTTCCTTTGGTTGAGATCCATATTCCTTTCGGGACAAATGGGTCTAAATAGCTACTTGTAAATTTGGCTCTTTAAAGATTTGATTGTTTTTCTTTTTCAATACTTCACAACCATTTCTTTAGGACTGAAGAATTCTTGCTTGATTGTGAAAATGCAAGCCTTCTCGATGTAATTAGATAACCATAGTCCTTCAAATCAAATAAAATTTTCTATCTCCTTGATTAGATCTTTGATAACACGAGGATCAAGATCATTTATCAGTTAAGGAGAAACCTCGTCAACCTAAATTGATACATCATCACAATTAATCCTCTTCATGAGTAAATTAGTGATCTATCAAAATAATTTTTCAAAGTTCATTAGTTCGAAGATATTGGTCAACATACCTGAGATTCTGGCCTCTTTGCTCTCAGAAGATCTCCATCTACGTGTCCTTGCGAATTCTCACGGAAAATCGAGCAAAGATACAACTCTTTAAGGTATAAGCATTACTAATATTAAAGGAACAGTTCATTATATGAATAATACCAGTATATAAATTCAGTTTTCAAACCCACAAAATAGCTGGAAAAAGCGCAAATCTGGATGTTCAATACTTAATCCACCTTTACAGGCGTTTAATGTTCCGTGCTGATTCCAATCATCATAATCAAACAAAAGTAAGAAAATGAAGAAGAAATGAAAGACAAAGAAAAATCAGTTTTGAAACTGAAATCTTATCCAGCGGTAAATAGAATTGAATATCTGAGTACAACACCAAAATCTCTTCAATAGAAATAAAAATTTGCTCTAAAACTATTATAAGATCTATTAAAAATAAAAATCTGCAGCAAAAACTAAGAAAATGGGCAGTTTAGAGAGAGAAAACCCATGAGAGAGAAAATCGGCTTTTAGCTTCAATCTTTAATACGGAACCTTAGTGAAATCAATTTATTATACGATCAAAAATCTCTTCAATGAGAAATAAAAATGCGCTCTAAACCCAATCTAAAATCTAAAACAAATCAAAATATCTGAGAAAAAAGCGGAAAAATGAAGGCGGTCTGAGAGAAACCCATGAGAGGGGTTCTCCGTCTTCTTCAGCGCCCCCTCTTTACTAAAAAGCAGTATATATATAGTCTAGGGTGAAATGGGCTTGAAATTTGGTCAAAATAATATCAATTTTTTAGGTCCTTTTAGGTTTCTCCGGCGTTTTGGTATAACAACAAAAAATTTGGTGAAGTGACACGGGATTTTTAATTAGACCAAGATTTTCCTGAATAAGTGACACAATTTCTGGTCGCGACTAAGTTTTGATCGCGACAGGTTTCTTGTTCGCGACATAATTTCTGGTCGCGACTAAGTTTTACGGGCCGACGCTTGTTTTCTTTCCAGCTTATTGGGCCATGCTTCTTCATTTTAACTCGGATTTGGGCATGTGAGTACTTGTTGGAAAGATCTTTGAATTTAGAATGCAGCCATGAGGAAATTTGAACCATTTGATGTTCCAAATGGTACATAAAAATTTATCTTCCCAATGGCGCGTTGTGAGACTTTCGGTTGACTCTTCTTTTGGAAATATATTGCTCATTTCTTGCCAAATCACTTGCTTTTCATCAATAATCCTACAAAACCAAGTTTAGAGAAATTTTATGGGATTTTTTACATGAATTTGGATATAAAATGTCAAAATAGCATGTGAAATGAACTTCAAGAAACATAGATGAGTTTTGCACTCATCACTTGATGGGTATGCCTGAGACATCATGACATTGGGTGTGAGTGCATGGTTTAGATCGATCACATATTTAGTGTCGACTTTAGGTGAATCGAGTATCACCTTGTTTGGTGTTGTATGATATTGTTGTGGAGTGGTGAATCGACCTTGTGGTCGACAATGGTGGTGGGGCACCGTGGCATGGTTCCAGTCCGTGAGCGCATGGTTTTAAAGTGTCGGGCATGTCCACTTTTAAAATAAAAGTTTCATTGGGAATTGTCCAAGGTTCAGAGTATGTCCATGATTCGGAGGATGTCCATGACTCTCGAGAGGGTGTCTGCGGCTTCGGATGATGTCCATGACTCGGATCTCCCGCCCCAGGAGAGATGTCCAAGGTTGGGAGTCCGGTGTTGGAGAGATGTCCACGGTTCGGAGAGATAACCATGGCTTCGGAAAAGATGGCTCGCGATTCGGAGGAATGTCGGCTTCGGAGAGATGTCCATGGTCGGAGGGTGTCGGGTTCGGGCGAGAAATCCCGGTCTTTGTTGAGATGTCCATGAATTCGGAGAGATGTCAAGCCCGGAAGTTTCACATCGGAGTCGGGGTGTCCTAGGGTTTGGGAGGAAATGTCCAAGGATTTCGAATATGAAATAAATACATTTGTTTGGAAAATGGTTGTCATTAGAAAATAGCTTGTTGAAATTCACACTGGGAGGGAAAATAGCATGTGTAAGGAGTTAGTGTGTGGACTCGAATATGGGATAGGTTGGGTCACAGCGCTCATCCATGGCATGTAGACATTCAAGTAGGGACATACATGATTCACTTGAATGTTTTGTTGCAGATTTGTTTGGTTGCCGTTACATGTGCGCAGGTGGGGAAGTAACGGTAGGAAAAATAACACTGCGGGATTTGCTCAACACGTCGTGGGACCCCTTTTTCGATACGGGTCAGGTCGTCTGACCCCCATATGGTAGCATGAGGGATGACCGTTCGGATGCGGCTTTGTTATGTTTTGTTGGTTTGTCTTGTATTATATTCGAGCATAACCCGAAATGTATACGCACAGTCATATAAAAGAGGCGTTAAATGGTGTTGATTAAATAATGTATCATATATTTTGTATATTTAGGGTCGCTCTTCTGAATGGGTCTCGGTATATGAGACAAATGAAGTGTGATGTTGGGACAGCAACCGACTATCAAGGATTTCACCTTGAGTGGCGGGTTGTCGACGGGGACCCGAGGATAAGGGGTGTCCACGAAGCTTGGTATCGGAAACTTAAGGCAAAGCGCAGTTACCTACGAGAGCTTGGAATTGGTATCCAAGTATGGTCTTGATACTAGCTGGAGTCTCAACTGGTATCGAGGTCTAGTACATAATTACCGGGCCTGATGGGCATGAATTACGATCATGCATTGTTGTTGTGTGTTGCGTGTTTTGTGGCTTAACATGGCGTGTGTTATGTGGTGATTTATTGTGGAAGAATAATATACATGGTGGATTGGCGCTGCGGAATGCTAAGTTTAGGAACCATAACCTTAGGGGTTCGGTGTGAAACCTCGATAAAATCTAATTTTTTGAAAAAAGGGGAAATGATATTTTTGGTCAAAATTTGGAATTTTTCTAGTTATCAGATGATGAAATGGACCTTCCTTTGTTACTTGGAATGTCTCCGCAGTCTGCTTCTGGCATGAATTTGGTAAGTTTAAAGGCAGATTGGATTTCATTTTCCATTTCTTGGGGAGTGCGGGGACACTTGGCACCTTGTGGAGGTGGATTAAGGCGCCACGTGTCAGTAAAAACCCAACAAGTCAAACATGACTCAAGTGGGGCCATGAGTGACAAATGTTTTACCTTGTGGTGGAGAAATCTAGTTAGATGGATAGGAGTAGTTGAAGGGAGGAAATCCTGAGCCAATGGGAAAGTGACAAGTGGCATGAGAGGACTTTTCTCTTTGGGGCTGAGTCTGGAGTGGGAGGAGCTGGACACGGGGAGGAGAGGAAGAGAGAAAGGGTGCCAAATGAGAAGAGAGGAGCTTAACGAGAAAGAGAAAAAAGGGGGATTTTAGATATGAAGATTTTCTCTCAAAATTCCACACCCAATTGGACAGAAAGTCGTTCCATCGAGGCAACAAAGAAGTTGCTTCCAGCAGGGAGCTACGCGGGTGGTGCTTAGGTTTGGCGGGAGTTTCGACAAACTTTCAGGGAAGGTGGGGGTTTTCTCCTACTTGTTTTACTCTTTATACAAGAGATTAACTTTGTGGATGGGGATTTGTTAAGGCCTGGATGGTCGTGGTTTCGGTTCCAAAAGATTTGGACCAATTGAAGAAATCCCTATAGTGGTTTTTGACAGTCCACAGACTATTATGTGGGTTGTGTGATGTTGTGTTATTTCCATGAGTGAATAACATGCTGATTGTGATTTTCTGGGCAGTCCCAAGATGTACTGCCAGATTGTACATTAGCCTATGTGAGCTAATCTTATGTTATTGCTATGAATCAATAACATGTGTAGGTTTGTTAACATATGCATGCCTGGTATATTAACAGATTGTGATGAATGTTTGGGCGTGCCATTGCATGAGCACTTTCGGGTGGGGGCTGGCTTGAGTAGGAAGAGATTCCACTAAGGCATTTACTCACTATATCGAGGAGGTATATATATTTATTTCAGAAGCGCTAGAGGTGCACTGGGGGGATGGGGGTTGAGGCGAGTAGAGGTGAGAAGAAATGTCAAGCGGCCTTGACTACGTATTTTTGTAAATTTTAGAAAAGGCGATCTAGTTTTGTGTAGAGTGCCAATTAAATACAGTGTAAGCAAACTCCCTTTTTTTTTGTGCTATAAGACATGCAATTTTTTTGTTGGCATGGATATTGAGGACCCCTATTGGGCCATGTTACGCATAACTGTGGGTCTACATGGTATGGGGAGCCACTGAATTTTAGTCGGATAGCCACGGTGATCAGCGAGACACCGGGTTTTGAGGGGAGGCATGACATTCGGAAAAATAGAACGCCAAGGAGGCTATGAAAGTTTTTGAATTTAAAGGAAAGAACAAATAAAAACAGAATTGATTATTGAGGTAACAGGTAGTAGGACGGCATATTTGTACTAGTTTGATGAAATGATAATAAAGTTTGGTGCCATTTGGCAGGGTGTAGATGGTATGGGAAAGTCTCACTGGGAACTAGGGTGAGGGTGATCGGTATGTGGGGCGTGAGAGGCAGAGCTCGTGGGATTTTGCACATGGTGGACCTTCAAGTGGTAGACATATCAGGTTTTGATGTCATTGCACATGGGCGGGTTGACATCCCATGGGGTTGGCCAATTGTAGCCCTTGAGCCGGATTATATGCAGGCACCACGATCTTGGGGCCGTATGGGTTGCATATGCATGTGGTGATCTGTATGTGTGTGGAATTCGGGACAAAGTGTCTTTTAAAGGGGGTTTGAAACACGGAAAATCAGGAAATTTTCGAAAAGGGTAAATGACAATTTCGGGTTGAAAATGGGAATTTTCTAAATCTCGGAAAGGCAACGAGAACATGGATTTAAATTAGGCTCGAGAATCTGGTGACCCATAAAAGTTCGTGATATAAGGGTGTTTGAATATTACTATGGAATTTACGGGTGGAGTCAGTCTCGGTGACTTCGAGGGACGAGGGTACTACGAAAATCTCAAAAGCCGAGAAAGCAAACTGAGCTAAGTTCATTTAAAAAATAAACCAAGCGCAAGAAATAAGTGTTTGGGACTATTTGCGGCATGGTTGAAGTTGAGATACGGTGTTTTCAAGCGGTCTTGATAGAACCACTAGAGCATTTGGGGAAAGGTCGGGACTATGTTGACGTTTTGTTTTTATCCCAGACACAAATATCTTACGGTTTTGTGTGATATGTTTTGTTATCATAATAAGTCGCGGGTGATGTTCAAGTGAAGGAACCAATAGGGTGCCCAACGCCCATATGGGTCCGGAATTTGGGTCATTTTTATGTGTTATTGCGCGATCGATAACATGCGGTGTGGTAACATGTTAATGTATGCTATTGATTATCGTTCCATGTGGGTGTTGTAATTTAGCATGTGACATAAAATAAATACTGGCATCATGCATTGGTATGCACAAAGAACATCGCATGACGCATTTGGTGTGGTGCATGGTTTAGGGTGAATCCTATGTTTAGTGTCGACTTTTGGGTGGCATCGGTATCACCGTGTTGGGGTGTTTGATAGGCGCGTCATGGGAGATGGGTAGAGATGGAGCCCTATGGTGGGACATTGGATGGTGACACGGTGGCATGAGGGCTTTACGTCAAAGCTAGCGCATGGTTTTAAACCGTCGAGAATCGCGCACCAAAAATAAAAGTTTCATATTGAGGTGTCCAAGGTTCGGAGTATGTCCATGATTCGGGAGGATAATCGCAGATTCAGGATATCCATGACTTGAGGTGTTGCCAAGGTTCGGGAGGAAGTCCGGGTGGTCGGGAGGATGTTTTAGAGGGTTCGGAGAGATGTCCACGGTTGGAGGATGTGCATATGAGCTTCCGGAAGATGTCCCGAATTTGAAGGATGTCCCATGCGGCTTGGAGGATGTCCATGATTCGGAGGATGTCCGTGATTGGAGGATGTCCGCGGTTGGGAGGAGGTCAGTGTCAGGGGAGGAAGTCCCGGTGTTCGAGGACAATGGGTTAGGAGGATGTCAAAATTTGGAGATTTATGAGGTCGAATTAAAGCATTTGGTTTCGGAGAATGTCAAAAGAGATTTAAAGCAGAAAATAATACGCTGTTTGGAAAATGAGTTTGTCGTATAAAATGGCAGTGGTTACACGGAAATAACATAAATGTGAAGAGTGATTGTGGACCCAGAAATATGGGATCGTTTCAGTCTGATTCTCTCATCCATGGCATGTAAACATTCAGAGCGAGACATACATGATTTATGGAGTGTTTGTTGAGACTCAGTTTGGTTGCCACTTAACATGTGTGCGCGGTGGGGGTAAGCCGATGGCGGAAGGCTATCACTTCTTGGGCTTTGCTGCCCGTTATGGTTTTCTGCGGGTACCGGGTCGTTATTGAAGTCCGACCCACACTTATGGAGCTGCATGGGGGGGATGAGGGGTGGGGATGTCTGGAGCTTTTATTATGTTTTTGTTGTTTGATTGTTTTATATTCGAGCCCGAGAATAAAAATGTATGCTTCTGCACAGTTGTATAAAGGTGCATTAGCTTCTGAACTATTGATTAAAAATAGTCTATCATACTCTTTTTTGGCATGTTATGGGAATTAAGCCATGCCCCCGAATGGATCTTGTATATGAGCAATGAGTGTGATCAGGGCCAATCGATATCCATGGTTTCCACCAGGTTGACGAGGATTATCAACGGGGACCGTGGGACCAGGGTGTCACAAACTATGGTGTAAAAACCACATCCCGACTCTGCTTCATGTGTGCGATTAGAATGCCGGTCAAACCGCACACTTTTAACCCTATACTGAAAGGGGCCACGATGGGTGAGAGCAAAAGCGATAGTGATAGTCTAAGGGTTACTCCTACTCTAAGTGCTCATACAATGATCAAGCCAGCCAACATCAGAGTGATGAAAATGTGTTGCATGGTGTGTAGGTATGTGTCATGCACCGGGTGTCTTCGTGCCTATCCAGGTGCACTCACCGACTCCCTTACACATCACTTTATGCCAGAGATGTGACAGGTCACTACGTAGTACCAATGACACACATATCTGGGAGCCCTTACGGGCTCAACAATACCCAATGCAGTGCTAATAGGCAGCTAATCAATCTCGACTCTATCACCTGACCTTCGAAGTCTATGTGATAGCAGGTGTGTCTTATTTTTGAACAGCAGTTTTTAGGTATCACCTTGCTAGTCTCTTACACTCAATGATCCAGGTTTTTCACCTAACGAAATTAACGACCCCTTTCTTGCTCCGCCCAACACAGATTAATTATATTTCAATGTATGCTTTGAGCAGGTGAGGTGATTTATTGAGTGGTTGAAATACTTGCTCTACCCATTCATCAACATTGATGATGGATGAGCATACCCATGCACACACACCCAATATGCTGATGTCCCTATGCGTATTCAATGCTAATGTCACTACAATTTCTCATGTTACATGTATGATTCACACTACATGAACCATTCTCATAAGTTGTACTTTATGTCAATTACTTGGCCTGAAGGACATAAATGCCGAAAGCATACAGGTTCCAATTAATTTCGCCCGTGTATATATGAATGCTGAAGTGATAGCAGTAGAATCATCAATCACGACTAAACAAATAACGTCATACACAAAGCACTTCCTTAGGCTAACTCAAGCCTTGCAATTACCCAATATAATAGCCTATAACATCATATGTAATGATTATGTCAAAAAACCAAACCTTATCTTGGCTTAGAAAAGAAAAAAGGATGCTCCACTATAAGTATCATATCTTATCTAACATGAGCAAATAAATTTAAACCGAATCGATAATGAGCAAATTAAGAAAATAAACATTCGGGAAACAAATCATAAACAGTAATTTTAACACATATTTGCATTTATTTTTAGAAACTAAGAGAATGTGTTTCCATATATCAATATAAAAATCATTATAAGATATCAATTGTCTAGGAAATTTATAAATTCAACACCTTCCTCATACACATGCATGGATGGCCGGAAAATGGAGGAGTTTGTTCTTTTAACATTTGCCCTCTTCCATTTTCTTCTCGGTAGTATTCGACTCCCCACTGGCTTTCCATTTGCATGTTGTTTCTTTCCTAACTGTATTGAATTACCTTCCATATCCC
The DNA here is from genome assembly GCA_016808115.1 of Tetrastigma voinierianum. NCBI lineage: Eukaryota > Viridiplantae > Streptophyta > Magnoliopsida > Vitales > Vitaceae > Tetrastigma > Tetrastigma voinierianum. The sequence goes on along the minus strand of JAEQBH010001743.1, from coordinate 919,523 downwards.
TAGTATCTTCTTTAAAAGTCAGTTATTTCGATTGCTACCAAAAATACATAAGTGTCCGTGATTTTATTGGCCGACACCTATTCGGGGGTCCCGTTGACAACCTCTCAACCTAGGGAAACCAGTGGGTGTCGGATAACCCGACGCCATACCATCAGGTCCCATTTATCAGGATCAATAATGCAACAAAAAATTGGACAGAGTCTGCCTTGTACGGGAAGCTCTCTCCAAAATACAACTTGTATAACAATACATCACATGACCTATTCGAGCTCGATATACCATACCGAGTCATTCATGAGTCATAGAGACCACTTGACCCCATTCAATCATACCTTGAATACTATACATGCGACTGTTAGGTTACGGACAAAATATCTAATATGATCGGAACATAAATGCAGCGAAATTTAAAATTTTTAATCCCTTAACCCACCAAGGATCACATGCGTTTCATAAAAATCGAAGGAAGAGTAAACGAAACTTACCTCTTGTAGATCGATTCGTCAAGCCTTCAAATTTGCGTCTTGGTTTGTCCAGAATCTTCAAAGATGTTTGCCTTTTACGGCGACGGCACCTCTACAGTATCCACACACGAACAAATAATGAATGATCTTTGTTGGAATGCTAGTTCAGGTTCGTCTTCTTAAAAGCAGAATTAGGGGTTTTTCTTTTCTTTCTCTGTGTTTTTGGTTGTTCTTTTTGTAAAAGACGACTACTACAAAATATATATGTCTCACATATATATCTATATAAGTTTACTAGGGTTTTTAGTCAAGCAATTTATTATATATATTTAAAACTCTTTTAAATAATAACAATTTAAATTCAAATCCTTATCGAATAAGGGAAAGCAATAATAACAAAATTTAAATTCAAAAAACACCGGCTAAGTTCAAGACATAACAGTTTCACGATTTAAACTTCTCAAGGTAGATTTAAAATTTAAATTCACAAGCATAACAACTTTTCACGAATTTAAACTTTCTCAAGAAGTGGGTGAATTTAATAACAACCCAGTTGTTATTTGTAATAAAAGGTACAAAAATTCAAATTTAATAACAACTAATAGTTATTTAATTTTAAAGCTCTGGAGTCATAATGTTTTCTAGTACTAAAATGAAAAACCATAACTGGATTATTATCGGATTGGCAATGTGCGACGCCTATAGGTTCAATTAACATTAATGCATTGGCACAAGAAATCACATTTTGATCTACAGAACAAGTGGCTCTAACAGCCTACATTGTGACTACCCAAGTTAAATATAGAAAACCTCATGATCGGTACAACCTTAATATAGCTAATGACATAACCCTTTTGTCTCATGATATCTTGATAGAATATAAGGCATGGACAGTCAACACTTATCGTTCACTATCTTTGATTTCTCGAAACAATTAGGTGATAAACAAATGACAGAGGCTGATCTCCATCGGCATTTGAGGTACGACCATGCATTCTCGGTCTCAGGTAATGGGGACGAATATGCTCTCTTATAATAAAGAGGGACACGAATTCCATCTTAATCGCTCGTATCTCACATAATTCTTATTATGTTTAAGTATAACCTTTATAGTCATCGATTAAAACGTTTGATTATATCAAAAATGTAATATTCCTTATGTTGAGAACTATAGCAATCTCGGGTCAAAGGATTTTAATAACCTGTAACCATTGGAAATTAACTTATGACTTTGATCCATGTATTAATCTCAAGGCAGTTTGCGTCGATGTTGTTCTCAAACAAATAGATATAAGTTGATTTGTATCTCATATTGATTGGTACCACGATAGGGTGATCGGAAGTCAACAAAATTTGTATCCCTAAATTTTCCTCCCTCTTTGCCGTGATCAAGCTCTTTGTAGTATGCTTTGAGTTCTAGGGTCGAACTCGGGGATGGGTTTTCTTTATGCAAAAATGACTAACCGATTGAAGTGCTTGAGCCGGTGAATTTAATTTGGATTTTGGGATTTTGAAAACGAGGTGTAATGTTTGGCAAGCGGGGAATTTAATGAAATAAAATGTCGTAAGACTCCTTGAGAGATTGAAACTGCGGGGTTGGATTCCTAGAACGCGAGGGTTCCCGAGGGTCTTTCACTCGCGTTGGGGAGGATGACATATAGTCATTTCAGGCTCGGATCTTTCATTTGCTTTTAAAAGCAACCGAATATTTATCCTTTTGAAAATGACATCTCACTTGGCCATCGGTGTTCCGCAGATAGTGAGAAGAATGAGTCTCTGGACTCCCTTTTCAATGGGTCATAGGGGTAACTAATGAATCTCAGGTGGTCCTAGCAATAACATCGCGAACCCTAAGCTTACCAAATAATAGCCATTCAAGGAGATTAGAAGGAATAAAAACCTACAGTTAGAAAGGGAACACGGTGGCGGTGGATACTGTGTGAAGAACGAGGAACCTTCGGCCAACCTTCGGATCCTTCACTGACAACCTTACGCCCAAGGAGGAAGGGATTTTAATTTGAGCATCCCTTGATTTGTCATCATCGAGGGTGTTTGGCACACCGCCGAGAGTCGCGAAAATGGAAGAAAGTGAAGCGAAAATAGAAAAGAAACGTAGAGGAAGTTTAGCTTCTCCCAGGTATTGCCAAATTGATTGATTGTTACAAACCTTGACTCTAGCTTATATACATTTCCGGGCTTGAGGAATTTACAAAACAAACCCAGCAAAAGCTATTACAAGGGTAGAAAGGAGAAAAACCAAAAATGGAGTCGTTTGGATAAAAAACGAGGAAGCGAGACAATTTTAATTGTACGCGATTGATTTTCGCTATCATAGCGAAAATTCCATTCATAACGGCATTCAGCTATCCTGCGAGTCGGTCATAGCGAAAGTGAAAGTTTATTTATGCTGATATTTCGTATGATAGCAAAAATTCTAAGCGTAATTTTAGCATTAAATATTATTTCATTGCTTCATGCGGCTACTATTCCCATTGCATTATTCCATTCTTCTAGCTTTGATATTCTTCATTCCCGGCTTACTGAAATTGATAAAAATACATATGAAATTGATGGAAATCAGCGAACTTTGTTATGATTGGTTGACCGACGATTTAAAGCTTCGATTCCTGCTGAAACTACAAAAACAACCTCGGAATGCGATTAGTAGAATAGTATGGACCTTAATGTGCAAATCGGGTTAATTAGAATGATTAGTACACAAAAATCACTCAAAACCTATAATAAATAGGGTTCAAAATAGCACTTTTTGGGAACTAATCACACCCCCAACCTACATATTGCTAGTCCCTTAGCAATGCAAGAAGAAAATAATAAATAATAAAAAAAAAATATAAAACTATAACAAAATTATGTTACAAGGTTGCAGTTCACAAAGGTTGTGAAGAAGTAATGCCTAACCCTAAGAAAAAATCATCAAAGCCTTGTCCAATAACTATCTTTGAGAGAATGAATGCCATACAAAATTGAGTATCAAAAGAGCCTTCATCTCGGTGAATCAACCATAAACTTCTACTAAAATCTAAGTGTTTGTTTGATCAGCTCTCAGCAATAACTTGCTAAACTGCACTCTCCCCCCCAACCTAGCTACTACCACGACCTAGCATGCTAACCAACCTATAGCATGCTAACCAACCTAAATAGATCAGGACCCCACCTCTTATTCTACAATTCTTTTTGCGTTGTAGGGTGCAATGCTGAGGAATCGACCTCACCAAGTCCATGCTTGGAAGGGATCTGCGGGTGACTCTGACCAATTATGTCTTAGGGCACGAGTCATAAGGATCTTTCGACCCTGAGCTCTTGGGTTTCACCCCGGACTTCAAATGATTTCGAGACTCCAGCACCTACAACTTGCTAGGCTACACCCGTCCACAGTGTAGAGGCACTAAGTGGCGACTCCCGACCGGTGAGGTTTAGACGCAGGGGTTTAAGGCTTTCACCATATACCCCTCAGTATGCTCAGGTTTAAATGAGCGTTATATTTTCTTCTTTTTATTTTTTCTTTTTTCTTTTCTTTTCCTTTGTTTTTATTTTGGAAGATTTTATTGGCCTTCTATTCATACAGGGGCCCTTAACCTATTAAAGGTGGTGTGAAACTAGGGTAGGTTATTGCAAGGCTTAGAAAGTGAGCGGTTTTTCGAGTTATTGAAGAAACTGATGTGTGCACAATGTGGTTAGCTAAAGGTGGAAGAAAAATGGTCGAAAGAAACAAGAGTTTAACTGATCATCCCACTTTCGACTAAGCATGGAATCAATCTAACATCAATAGGGTGAATGAAATTTCAATTTTCAAACCACGGAGTTAAGCGAAAACACAAAAAAATGGAGTGCGGAGTTTTTGAACAAAATAAGTTGTATAGTATATAGAAACTGCAAAAAGAAAAAGAAAACCAGCGAGCCTTCCAGACATCACCAAAATGGGCTTGCTCCAAAGAATAGTAACAAAAATATAAGTGCAAAGCCATACCAGCCATAACTCTGACTAAATATCTCATTTATGTGATAGGGCTCCTGGATTGAAAAGTTAGGGAAGGAAGTGTTGCCTCCTTGATGAGATGTGATCGTTGTTGGATAGGAGACTTCATGAAGCTTTCCATGACACATGACCTCCGTTTAGGCTTCAAATGAACAAGTTAGAAGAAAGAAAAGAAAAAGTGACCAGTTGACATTTGAAAATTCACCTTTATAAAAAGAATTTCAAAAATGTTATTTCTGACTATTTTGGATTCTCTCTAAGCTTTCAACGGTACCAACGTCTAAAAGCGGGTTCGGATGAAAAGTTATAGGCGAAACAAAATCGGGAAGCCAAAGCGGTGGGGCCTGCGAAAATTTTTGCTATGTGTAATAGAAAAAAAAAATTTTTTTTTGAAAAATAAAATAAAATAATTAATAATAATAAAAATAAAAATAAAAATAAATTTTTTTTTTGATAAAAAAAAAATAAAATAAAAAACGATATATATATATATATATATTAAAATGACATTCTTTATTTCATTTTTAATACTGCTAGTGGAGACTGACGATCTGATTTTAAGCTACATAGCGAAATTTCACTATGATAGCGAAAATTCTACTTGGTTCATTTCGCTAGAATTGCAAAATTTTCGCTATAGTTGCGAAAATATTATCTCCTCGCTAGCTGCACTTGCCATTTTCTTGTCCCAGGCTTGAAAATTTACGCGAAAATTGCAAAATTTATACAAAAAAAAATTAAGAAAATTTTCAGAAAAGTAAAGTAATCTAAAAACAAAATTAACTAAAAAATTAGAGAAAATCTAGAAGAAAAAATTAATGAAATCAAAATAAAATACGATAAAATAAAATAAGCTAGAAAAATGAAAACAAAAAGTGGGGGTGTTATACGACCACTGTAGGCCTTTGGAGCTCTTTGGAGCGCGAGCTTAGAAATCTGCAGGGTTCGGGTGCTCCAAATCGAGCAGGCACCCGGGCTCATCCACTATGCCATGCAGCATAAACAAGCTGCCAAAGTTTTGATGTAGTGGCAAAATTCTGTCTAGTGGCCACTAATCTCTTGAAGTTTTACTTAAATGACGATGATGGCTGAACCTTTGGGAGCTTGAGTGCTTCATGGCATGAATTATCTTTGTTGAGGCTTTCGGTTTAGGAGACGAAAGTGATGGGCTATTGGTGGCTTGTGTAGTGACTTTTTAGGGCTCTTCCCTTGCTTCCCTTTCCATTGCTTTCTCACTCGGCAGGGAGATTTCTTATTTATTTTTTAAGCCCGCCTCACCACTGGTGGGGCGATGCGGGTTCGGGAGGGAGCTGTACAGTTCCTCTTTCAATTCCTCCACGAAGGCTGCGAGTTAATTTGCTCACCCAAAATAGTGTTAGTCGGGCACCCTTCCTCAGATTCTCCTCTCTTGATGAGCAATGAGTTAGTGAGCTTTGAGGTGGTTCTCAGATCAATGAATTTTTGACCAATTTTCTTTGGAACTCATCGATTCCTTGTTCGAGGAGCTCAACAATGTCGATTTCTGATTGGCCTAGACAGTCACTGCCCTTTGCTCCTCTATGAAATTATCCACTAGTTTGCTCAAGTTCAGGATGGCTTGTTCAATAGGGGATCGGGTTGGTGGTTGCTGCTGCTGAGAAGTGGGGGCATAATATGGAGGTTCAGGAGGTGCATATTGTGGAGGTCTTGGTTCCCATGAGGAATTTGTGTGATTCCCCCAACTATGGTTGTAAGCACTACCATATGGTGAACTCATCCAGTGGTTCTCTCAGTCCCTCATGGACATATAAGCTCACAGGTTTCTCTCAAGAATTTTCATTTATCTTGCTCTCCTTGGGTGTTCCATTTGATTCTAGTTCAAGCCCCACAGAGACATGGATTCTGCTTGTAGCCGAGTGACACAAGACCCAACCTGCTTGATCCTGCGGCAACTTTTCTTTTTTTTTAAAGTCAAAGCTAAAAAGTGGCGGTAAAATATAAAAGCGATTCACGTACTTGTGATGAGGATCCGCAGAGTGTTCCTGGCTCGTCAAATGCACTTAGGCACCATCCCGACAGCGGCACCATTTGGTCGTGCCACGGTAAGTGAAGTCGGAACAACAATATTTGTATCATAAATTTCCTCCTACTACCGCGCGAAAGCTCTTTGCGGTATAGTGAATTCGAACCACGAGGATGGTTTTAATTTGTGTTTAGTGGTAAAATGGTGAATTTGGTTTGGATTTTAAGGTGGTGATAAAAACAGGGGGGGTTGGTGGTTTGGAAATTGAAAATAAGGCGAAATAAAATATAAAAAGAACTCCTTGAAACATTGGGCCACTGGGTTTAAGGTCCAAGGCTAACCGAGAGGTCCCCGGGTTCATTTCCTCGCGTTGGGGAGGATGACATATGGTCATCTCCCGGCAGGATCTTCATTAACTATTCAAACCACTAATAATTTTCCTTTTGATAGAAAGCATTTATTTAGCATTTATGGTTCCTACAGTGAAAATATAACCACTTAACCTACCTTTAGTGGCTTGTAAAGGGCAACTAATGGATATCAGTGTATTGAAAGTTAAGAATACACTGAACCTAAAAGCACCTGCCGAGTATTGACGAGTACATCAGCTTTAAACCTAAAGTTGAAAAATTGGGAACGAAATGTCAAAACCTCTTTGCTTGAAAACGGGGAGCCTCCGGCGACCTCTAGAGCGGAGCCCCCGACAACCTTACACTTCAAGGAGGAAGGGTTTAGCGCTCATCCTACAGTTGTCATCCTTGGAGGGTGTTTGGCAACTAAGAAAGTGAGAGAAGAGGAGAGAGAAGAGAGAAAATGAGGGCCCCGAAAAAGCGAGGGGCCGTATATTTCCTTCCCAAAAAATAAAAACTTAGGTCGATAATTGTTTCTGATGAGGCTTATATAGCCTTACAAACATGTATGAAATACCAAAATAGCAAACTAGAATAATTACAATGAGGGTAGAAATGAGAAAAACAAAAAACGGAGTCGTTTTGATAAAAAACGGAAGCGAGACAATTTTAAACATACGGTTATTTTATTTATCATAGCGAAAATTCGATCCTCGCGAAAATTGAAATTCGTATACCTGGTAATTTTAAATGTAATGCGAAAATTCGTATGAATTTAACCTTTATTCCTCAGCGCCTCTTGTACAATGCTCTCTTCATTTTCTTCTATTTCACACTCTTCTTCCTCTTGGTCTCGATCTATGATGTTGAGTTTGACTCGAATTCTTCATGTTTGGATTGACTCAACAATGTTGGCATGATTAGCTGTGCTTGTAAAATTTGCCACAAAATCTGTCAGTAGAATAGTAGGGACCTTAATGTTACGTCAGTTCAGTATAGAATGAATTAGTACGAAACACTCAAAACCTATAATAAATATGGTTCAAATAGCACTTTTTGAAGCCCCAATGCATACACATATTCATCCATGAATATCAATCAAACTTTATACTAATCTTAATTCATTGTTATTTCCCATGCTCAATATAGATTAAGGACATTTAGAATAATTAATAATGTAGGACGTATATATAATAAACATACAAATGTCAATAATTAATTCTCATAAATAGTGAAATATGTGTCCGTATAATGAGCTGATACTTATTACTAACAATCTCTAACTACTTGTAGGCTTGGAATTTCATGATGTATCTAATACCTATGAACCTAGCATGACGATCATGCTTTCTTGTAGTAGAGGCTTAGTGATGGATCGACAACAATGCTTTGCTTTGAACTTTTCATTCAGCTGCACCACCATTTTAAAGCAAAACACATATCGATTTGCGATCGGAAATCATCTTTAATCGGATTAAGCTTGCATATATTGTAACCATTTACGCTGGAATCATCTTAATCAGCCATACACAGAACATATCTTTAGACCTTCTCGGATACTTAAAAGTATTCTTGATAGTTGATCAGGTAGCTCTCAAGGTTGTGATATCTACCAGTGTAACCAGCATAAGATATGATCTAGTGCACAACATGGCATACATGATAGATCCTATTCTTTGAGGCATAAGGAATCTTACTCGCCAGCTCGCTCATGCTATTGTTAAGGCACGAGAGAAGTTTTCAGTAAATACCATGAGACATGGGCAATTATCCTCTCTTGGAATCTTGCATCTTGAGACGTTTCAGTACTTGTCTATCATAAGCACTGTGGGCAATCACGAAGACTTCTGCCCGAAACTTTTGGATGATTTGTGGCCTAGTTTCGTGTACCACCTCCATGAAATTTCTAATAATAACAATATTAAAGTCCATGTTTTGGACAAGTAAGTGTTATTTTGCTTATTTATTTTAAAATTTTAATTTTAAATTAATTTTAGTTCGAATAATTTAATATGTCTCGTATTTCTATGGTTTTTGGCCGGATCCCTTTGGTGACCAGCGAAGTTTGTGTATGGGCGATCAATTGCATGACAAAACCATGCACCTTCCATTCTTTTCTTTTATTAGGCCAAAAAAAAAAAATTAGGACCTGGGAAATTATTCTTCAAGTTGACATTTTGGTTGTATGGGCGGATTTATGGTGCATTAGATGTGATGGAAAAGAGTCATGTCATGCATGGTGAATTTTTCATGTTTGAATTTTGTGTGGGATCAGTACTTGTCTAAAATTGCATGTGATGATATACTTAAACGTATGGATAAGAATGACTTATGTTCTGATTTACATTGAGGGTGCATGACAGGTTTTGAAAAGCATAGTTGCTGTTTGGGATCAATATTGAGAACATATATTGCACGTAACTACATGCGAAAATACCACACCTTATATGAACCAATGTTAAGACATATGGCATATTTATGACTTAATTTAGATGAGTTGTTCTTAGGAAAGATGAATGAAAGATTGGTTTTCTGATACCTTGTGAACCGCCACAATCTCACATCTCAATCTTGATTTTCCTTTTTGCTAATTCCATGTTGATCATGTTGCAATGTCAACTAGGATTAGAGACATTGTCATCTGAGCCACTTTGATGGGAATTTATTCCGGTTCTGTGTCAATTTTTTTTTCTTTTAAGTTTCCATTTATAATTTCATATGAAAGATTATTTAACATATGGTTTTCATTGACTGTGTGCGTTTATATATAGTCTGCTACTTAGCTAACAAAAAAGGCCTTTAATAACGGTTTCTCAATCTAAAGGAAAGGGATATATGTTAAGATAGGTAAATGTTCATATATGTTGTCTATGTCAGTGCCAAGCAAAGTCTTAAGCTACCTTGACATATACATATATAAAGGTTACTTGATTTTTTTTCATGTTTACATTAAATTTCACACTCAATAAAGTTTAATAGTACCATTATGTAAAACAACTTATGAAAATTTTAATACTCAATTGAGTATCTTTACATTAAACTTGGACCAACTTCAAATAATTAAGAGCCCTAACTACACTCGTAAAATTCTGTAAAGCAGTTACAGCCCTAGGGTATGGAAATTTCGTTGCCACCCATTTGTTAATTGATGGAGAGTGAAGATGAGGAAATGCAATATCTGACAATAATTCTGTAGATAGATGCTTGGTGGAGAAATCCACCTTGTCAAGGTTCTTGAATTTTACCAGATGAAGATGTCTCTTGAATTTTCAGTGAAGTACTATGTTGGGGAATCTCCTCATCATTAGACATCTAAAAGAAAACAAACATTTCTCATTAGATGGTCCAAAAGAGTGGTAACCTAATTTATGCATATAAAATGACATAGTAGATTCAACTTGTAAAAATTAAACTTTGAAATATTAGTAACCCAAATTCTTCTATTCCAAATCACAAACCATAAACAACATTTATGTTACATGTACAACCAAGCAGTAAATAAATTAAATTATTTAATTAATACTAATAATACATTAGTAAATAAATATTAATCTCAAAGCCAAATAACAAGTGAAACTCATTTAGTCATTTATTCAAATTTTCATAAATTGAAATACAAGTGAAATGTCCTAAACCCATATCTTAAATAGATCATTACGCAGGTAGAGAGGATCGGGAAGGCATGTATAAGCATACAATTTGGTTAAGTGGTCCAAGAACTACTACATGAGACTTTACCCATTGAGATGATTAGGAACAAAGTATTTATTGAATCTAAAAGAAAGTAAATCTCTTCAAATAGCTTTCTAATGGGGTAAGGTTCTCATACACACAATAATATATATATATATATATATATATATATATATATATATATATAATACAGCAACTACCCCTATCTTACTAACTACCTCAAATTCAATAGTTACTCAACATCCACACAAAATTCCTCTCCACTTCTGCAGTGTTTTGTTTTTGATATTATCAACTCCTAGATGGGACAAGTTTTAACCAATTTATTTGATAGGAACAGCAGAAGACATTCATGTGGACAACTAGGTACTAGGTCCCAGTAAGAAGGAATGAGTGAAACGACAACTAAGAAATCAAAATATATACTTGACTTTATTTCCATAAAAATGCACATGTTATCTCAACTCATTAGAAATACAGAAAAGAAAACTGAAAAGTCATTTATGTTAGAAATAAAAAATAGAAAAAGGAAAACATGGAAAAGAACATTACAAGTGCAATGTAGAATGAGGTAATAGAATGAGCATTGAGAGTACTATTGTAATAATGACGTATTCCTTGAGAGTACTATTGTAATTCTCATCACTATCTATGGCTCGGCCGCATTGTACCATATTCAAGGAGGCTAAGGAGGCTAAACTTATATATGCTACCCAACTGAACCACTGGAGACATGTCTTTATGCCCAGTCTTTAAAAACCGCTGACTCTTTTCAAAATGAAACCGTTCCTACCATGGTTTTAAGAAGACATGAAGATAAATGAAATCAATCTATTAAAATGTAAAGTATTTATTTACCATTTCCCTCTCAAATATCCATGTTCATACTAATATTTTAGCAAATAAAACCTTTATAAAAAATATCCATGCTCTAACTAATATTTCCAGTATATAAGTCTTCCTTGCATTTACATTTTTTTCGTTATCTTTTCTTCTCCCTTTGTTATGAAATTCTAAATTCATTTGACTAAAAGACACTTCAAACCCAACCCAACTTCGAAAAGATGATACAAGGTAAAGGTTTTTTAAATTATCACAAAGTTCCACCTAAATATCATCCTAGTATTCAATACTGTGACTAAACCGCCTCATAAAAGCTTCAAAATGAGCCTTTAAAGCCAACCAAGCAGAAATGTTAAGCCAATCCTAGCATATGTATACATGGATCTTAACTACAATATCCAATCCTCTTAGTTTTCCTAGAGCTAATATCACAGGTAGACTTAGAAACCTTTAGATCTTGTAGAATCTTCAACGGAGGGCTGGAAGCTCTCGTCCCTTCAACATCCTATGCAACCCAAACTAACAATAATTTTTTTGGGGTGTATAAAAATTTTAGACACACACATTGGGTCCCGCTATATTGACAAAGATGAATTTTATAATTAACATGATTAACTTGCAAAAAAAATTATAATACTTTTAAATGTAAGTACGACATAGTGATTTGCATCTTAACCTTTTAATACATTCTTCAACTCCTCTCCATATCAATGGTGGCACCCCGAAACCCGAGGGTCTCATCGATAACCTATCAACTTGTGGAAGTCTATGGAAATCAAGTATCTCGATATTGCACTCACATGTCTCGTATATCTAGCTCATCCTCGCATATTTAATTCATAAATACACAACATATCTTCATACAGTCCGTATACAAAATGTGAGAGTTATAGCACCTCACTCACACATATGGTACAAATACATGCATTCGAACCAAATGTTGTTCCAATATACAAAACAAGATATGTATTACAAGTAACAATCCTCATACATATACAAAAATAAGTCAAGGCCACAACCCGACCCTCTTCTCAACCGGTTTGGTGATCTAGAGAGAGTCGTCATCGCTCGTGACCTCAGACTCTGGTAAGGGGGTCCCACGACGGGGTGAGCTACGCTCAATAGAAACAAATCCTACCAGGGATACTCCCCACCTAGTTGCACATGCAAATGATCATTCCAGAGTCACACAACAACCCATATGTTATCATGAAATATATATAATGATTATACTATGGCTAAAGCTGCTTAATCAACACCCAACAGGTATTAATAGAAACAATTGAAATATCCCGATCATCCAATATCCATCTATGATATACTGATTTTATCGCTGTATTCTTTTAGTCATATAACCTTTCCTCGAGGGTTCACCTTATCTACACCGACACATTTTCGGGCTTTCACCAATGGATACGTTTGTCTGGAACCAGCTGTTTTCACTTGAGGTGTTCATCCCCCACTTGCTACGCCGACACTGCTTTCCATTTTCATTTAACACCGTAGGATCGAATTGACCTCGTCCGAATTTCTAGCTCCACACACCAAATTTTAAATGGCTAAATCGGGCATTCATGTACACATTGCACCAATGTAATGCAAGATTTATCATAATAATCGATGCAATGCACTCAACCACTTGGGAACTCATGTCCAACGTGTGAAGACTCCTACATGACATTTTACCTTGTACACTAGATGTGTACCATGAACGCTTCTGTGCCTCATCGTGACACGGGGGCTCATGTTCCAATTCAATATCACCCAATGGTCACATTCTAAAATCCACTCACTTAATTCAATACATCATGCAAGCATACATTCCCATAACTCCTAACATAAATTAGGCAAATATAGTCATGGGTCGTGTCTCCAAGCTAGGACATGGCACCTCCGTCCTACAAGCTACAACATGCAAAAACATGGCCATGTTCAAGCACAACACATATAACTCCAATTGTTTGGAACACACAATAAAGTCATCATGCCATCTCTTAACTAAGAGATGGCACTTTGATCCACAATTCACAATGCCTTAAGATTCAAGCTTCATGCCACCATAACTAAGAATAGATACAACCCCCAAAGACAATATCCATGATTTAAAATCATCTAAAAGCAAGGAGAGTTGCGCTTTGGAAATGACTGCTTTTTAAACATGGCTAACTGGCTAAACAAGACCGTAAACCGTTTGAACATAGTTCCCTTCAATGCATTTATGAGTCAAAAGGAGTCGAAAATTAGATAGACCTATTTCCATAAGATATGTTCTCCTATGTTTAGCTTCTAATTACAAACTAGAATCATTCCATTCTCGATGTGTGACGGCCAGTTACTACTAAAACACAAATTACTTGATCCTAATACGCATGTGAAAACTGTTTAGCTCCACTTGAATGAATGGTGAGTAAAAGAAGTCGGAAATTGATAGACATATTTCAAGGAGGTTCTCCTAAGTCTTGCTTAATATTAAAACAACGAATCACCTACCTCGGATGAGGTATGGCCACGTTATGGCCAAAACTTAGTCAAAGGGTCGAAGGAAAAAAAAACTAGGCAACATCTCCTCTAAAACACAACATTTACCCTATACATGAAATCTCCTCCATTGAGGGTCACAACCAAACTCAACCAATACAATTTTCATGGCCCCAAGAAAGGAAAATAACCAAATAGGCAAAGTCTCCCACTCTCAGAGGTGTGGATCAAGTCCTCGATCCTTTAACCTCGCACACGGAGGTCTTTGTAGCTTTTCCTCCTCCTCTTCCTTCCTTCCTTCCTTCCTTCCTTTCTTTCCTTTGTTCTCTATTTTCTGGTCTTTTCTCCCCTGGTTCTCCTCCCTCTCCTTAGATCATGAATTAATCTCTTCCTCACAATGCTTGATTCATTCGAACACAAACCACTAAGCCTAGACATGTTCTTAAACATGCTTGACACATGGCTTAAGTTAAGGCATGTGTCACTCATGCCGAAACTCATCCCAATATAATGCATGCATTCACAAGGGCATGCCACTTGCCCACCTATGGGCAGCCACTTTGGTGCCATGTGGCATGCACTCTCATGCCACATGTCACCCCATGATCGGCCCGTTGAACCTCAAATTGCGTGAAAAACTGACTATGTTAGATTCAATGCAATTCGTCTAGTTCAACTAGATTTTGCAAGATGATTCTAAAACCTTTGAAACAGTCATTTAAAACATTAATGACTAGAAAACGCACCTTCCCCATCTAACAAGAAGGAGATGTTGGCGCGCATGCATCCTCCACTCTCCCATGTCGCCTCTCAACTCCTGGTCGCCACAACAACTTCACAAGCCTCACATTCTGGGCCACGCAAACCTCGGCTTCCTGGCTTATCCATGATACGCGCACCGGTCCCTCCTCAAGGTCCGCACACTGACATCAACAAGTTTCGCCCTAATCCACTATACAGAGCCTTATCTGAGTAAAATACTTCCTGAGCACAGACGGAATGCCTACGAACGCGCGATAAACTCTGCGGGCAAACGCTTAACCGATACCAACCGCCTCCCACCCTCTCGAAAATTTCAAGAACCAATGTATCTTCACTACTTGGCTTCCCTTGCTTGCAAAAACCTGATCACTCATCTCTTAGGCAACACCTTTAAGAAGACATGATCACCCGCCTCGAACTATAGAGGTCGTCGTCGTATATCAACGTAACTCTTCGCCCTGCCTGAGCAAAGGAGACTCTATCTGGCACCACCTTCTCCAAGGTGTCCTAATCAGATCCTGGGATCCGCGATGGAGCCTTCCCACTTAATCCAACATAACAGGATCGACATGGCCTCCCAAGCAGAGAGCCTCCATTAGGATGCCATCTCAGAGGCAAATTTAATAACTATTGTCAGAGCGAATCCCTACCATAAGTGTGCCCTCCCAGCACCTTAAGATCCCGAACGCATGTTCGCAGCATGTCCTCCATGCAACCGTACTATCTCCTGTATATACAACCTACAGAATTCCTCCAGTGTGAAGGTCATCCGCACGGCCAAAAAATGTACCAACTTGGTGAGTCTGTGGCACCCCAACCCGGGGGGTCCATTGACAATTCGTTAACTCTCGGAATACATGTAGCCATTGAGTGTGTCAATGCCACAAAATGAGTGTCTCTCTACCCGATAATCAAACATGAATAAAAATGGCCACGTCGGGCCCATACATCCATACTCACCAAAAATTAACCAACTATATTACAATAGTTTCAAGAGTCTACACGACTCTTGTATACAAACATGCATCAACTATAATGTTTCATACATGTTTCACAAAATATATATAATCAATGTCAGCGTCGACTCTTCTTCTTAAAAGCGCTCCTAATGAGCGGTCTCCATAATACCCCCGGTGACTAAAGGGGGATCCACGAATGAGGGCGAGAATGCCTGTGCACACCTCCTATAAGGCTACTCCCACTTAAAATGCACATACGTGGCACATCACAAATATCCACATTCCATACAGCTCTACAATTCATACATGGAATGATCTCTTATCATGCATGAAACTTCCATGCCCATACCCAGCCTTCCGCCGACCCTCACACATACTATGCAGACAACAATCACACGGTACTCACTAATGACACACTCCATATATACCGAGCCTTTGTTTGGCCACCAACACCCAATGCAATTTTCCAATGGCAACCAACTCGAGTCATCCTAGCTCCTATCACTCAACTCTAGGTCTATGTGATAAATACGATCTTAGTGTTTTCTTCAAAATTAAAATCTTTGGTTTACCCTCTGGCCCTTACACTCCAAACTTTTCTGACGATACCGGCCCTACACCCAAGTTCTGCTTTTACACCGAGGGGACTCTTCATTTCCTCGCCTGAACACACAATTACTATTTCACTTTATTGTTTTGAATCATGAGTCATTTATTAGACGTCGTCCAAAATAGGAGCTCAGCACGCATTCACCAAGAATGGTGAGCAACCATACCGTGCACCCACGCCCAACTCAACGTGATGTAACTGTGCACATGAATGCAATGGTGCCACCATATACAATTCAAATTATTCTCAGACACCATATCATATAATTTAAACACCATGTTAACACACATCAATTTAGCATGCATCCACAATCTCACCCTCCACATCAAACATTAGGCTAATATCAAGCAATAACATGCAAGCAATTTCAGCATGGACAATTTTTACTAAAAATAAGTTATGGACCTGTTTAAACAATCCAAAATCCAAATTCGTGGACCTCCAAGGACGCGCCTATTCAAGTGGCCACCTTGGATTACACCTTATCCCTTATCCATCTACTTTGGATTTCTATCCAATGACATGATGCCACATGTCTCCTATGGCCCACACTTGAGCTCATTGTTTGACTCATCCTATACTTGACACGTGGCACACTATGAGCCACTCATCTCATGCCAAGTGTCCCGTACTACTCTCGGTGCCTCGAAAAACGTGAAATTCCGACTGTCTCATAATTCGACGTGGTAGCTAGATTTCGCGAGACGATTCCAACGGTGGATTCCGTTTCATCATCCAAGATCTAGAAAAATTCAGGATTTTGATCGAAATTACCGTTTTACCCTTTTTCAGGAAATTTGAATTTTCTCAAGTTTTATAGAGTCGGTCCATTAAAACCCACACCGCATCATGCTTCCGCGATGCCCGTGACAAGTGAGTCACAAATTTCATCGTGGTGTGCTCCCACTTCCACTCCGCTATCTCTAATGGCTGGAGTAGCCCCCGCCGGGCCTCCGTGCTCAACCTCGACCACTGGCACGTGAGACACCGCTTGAACAAAAGTTCCTCATGCCGTCGACCTCGTCCACAATACCATGATGAAGGTCAGTACATCTTCGTGCCACCTGGATGCATAGCTAATCGGGAGCAATGGAACTCCCTAAGGATTTCCTCCCTAAAATCCGTCGATTGGGGGACCACAACCCGTCCCCTATATCGAAGATTACCATTTGTGTGGATGGCCCATCCTTCGCCAACACTGGATCGTACACTTAGTCCTTACGGACCCTTGCTCTACGCCCGCCCTGGTTGCACTTCGAGCTTCATCAGATCAGAGCTTGAATTGTCCCACTGCCTTTGTTAGCATCTACCACCCCAGAAGCTATACAAGCCGCATTCCCGTGGACTTCCTACGAGTCCATCAGCCACCACATTTTCCTTATCGGGATGGTAATGCAAAGTGAAGTCGTAATCGTCCAAAAAATCCATCCACCTACGCTGCCTCATGTTGAGGTCTAGCTGCGTGAATATGTATTTCAAACTTTTGTTGTCTAAAAACACTTCGAACTGCTCACCATATAAGTAGTGGAGCCAAATCTTCAAGGCGAAGACTACGACCGCTAACCTGTCATGCGCGTTGGGTACTGGTCAGGATTCTTCAACTGTCGAGAACCATAAGCCACAACTTTCCCATACGGCATCATAACACATCCCAATAAGTCCTTCGATCCATCACTGTACACTGTGTACCTCTGTCCCCTTTCCGGGACTATTAGAATAGGAGCTTAAGTAAGCTTCCTCTTCAATTCCTAGAACGCTCGCTCACATGAGTCATCTCACACAAACTTAACCTCCTTCTAGGTTAATCTCGTCAGAAATTCCCGCTAGTCTAGAGTAACCTCTCATAAACTCCCCGTAATACCCCATGTGGGAAATCCTAAGAACTACGATTCAAGATCAATAGTCTCTCCCAACTCATCACAACCTCAACCTTCCCAAGGTCCACTGACACACCTGAAGCTGACACCACATGCCCAAGAAACCTACCTTAGTAATCCAAAACTCGCACTTTACCTAACTCGTATACAACCGATGGTCTCAAAAGTTGTGGCACGATTCTGCCGATCCTCATGCCCTCCTGACCGAGTAGATCAGGATGTCATCAACAAATACCAACACAAAATGATCTAAATAGGGCTGGAACATCCTATTCAGGAGATTTATGAATGTTGTCGGTGCATTCATCAATCCAAAGGGCATCACCTTAAACTCAAAGTGCCCATAATTGTAACCTTGAACGTTGTCTTGGTGGACGTCTGCCTCCCTAACCTCGGCAATGGTAACTAGTGCGAAGGTTCATTCCTGGAGACTCGTGCCCCCCAACCTGGGACATTAAATAAGTCATCAATCCTCGGCAATGGATATCGATTCTTAATCATAACCCTGTTCAACTGTCTATAATCGATGCACAATCATAGGGTCTTATCCTTATTCTAGCACAGGAGCGCCTCATGCGTATGCTTCTGGCCTAATGATCCCTTGCCCAGTCAACTCTTATCCGGACTCGAGTCAGCTACAACTCTACCCCACAATGATCTGCGAGAGTAATAGAAATAGGCAATGTACCTGGATGTAACTCAATGCGGAAGTCTACATCCCTTAATGGAGGTAATCCCGGTAGCTCATCCGGAAAAACATCCTCGTACTCACAAACCACCCGAGGTAGACTCATGTCCTGTCTCACCTCGTCCTCCAAGGTAAGGCTAGCTAGCCAACCCATAAACCACTGTACACGTGAATTGTGAAGACGCACTGGGTGAAGCATCACGCCTATTCCCTCTAAAAACACAAAGCACGAGCATCGTCCCAAGGTGGTAGCGGTAACCTCTATACGGCCATAATCTATGATGACCCAAGTAGGCCAACAAGTCCATCCCGAGAACGACTCTACCGACATGTCCATGACCGAAGGTCCACCGTGAGTAGAATCCCTGAGATCTTTAACTCACATCCCTGTATGATCCGATCACCTCTCCCCAGTCCCCAGAGAGAACTCATGCGTTGGTTCATCTAAGGTCTCAACTCCCAAGCCCAATACTCACAAGATGCAAAGACAAAGGAATGCATGCACCAAGTCAAATAACACCCTTGCCCATGCTTTTAAAGAGTAGAAACGACATTGAATCAATCGAATGATCTGCCGCCTTACTTTATTTATAACCAGCTATATAGACACGCCTCGATTCTAAGTCTCTGGGTCGTACACTCGCCTAATCGGTTCTAATCTGCTACCCCCCAAATTCCTTCATACGTGAAACACCGATGCCTGTCGCACCCCGAAATTGATACTTATTCCCCGTCTGCGCTAGTAAAGTGAGGAAATTACGCTGAAGCCCGCCATGTCCCACCGATGGACTGGAAAATCCCCCGATCCCGAAACCCCCCAGATCTACGCATAGCCTCCACCTCATGTGTCCCGCTGATGGCAAGGAACACAGATTTGGCCCACCGACCGTAACTCCAGACCTGCTTCGCCTATGTCAGTCAGAATTTCACGCCCGAATTCTTGGAACATGTCCTCGCCTCTTCCCGAGCTTGAAGCAGCTAGTTGGCTCCCTCTTCTGACACCGGGCACCCGGGCCTCTGATGCTACGAGCCATCATCTATCTATCGTCAAGGCTGCACCGACCATCGAACCATCCCTGTATGTTATTCCCTACAATCTTGCCCCGGATGGACAACTTCAGCCCATCCTCGAACTTCTTGACCTTGACAGCGTCATTGACCACATAATCATCCCCGAAACGTGCCAACTCGTGGAATCTACGAGTCGATATGGCAATCATCATCCCCTGGCTCCCAGCTGAAGGAACTCCCTGGCCTCGCATGCCCAGCGTGGGTCGAAATTACTTCCCCATGAACAACCTGCAAAAATCAACCCATGTCATAGTCTCCAAGTCCCTGGAAGCCGTGACCCAATCCCACCAGATCTGGGACTCACCCTCAAGATGGAATGAAGCAAGCATAATCCAAGTAGTATCCAAGGTGATCTTCATAGCCCGGAGAATCCTCCCTAACTGGATCAGAACTAATGGCCTACTTACCATCTAAGTTCCTTCTCCCATGAACGCCTGGAGGATGATGTACTCGAACCTCGAGATTACCGGCACCTCCCTTACCACACTAGTCAATTCACCGTGTAAGAGTTGGCCATCGTGAGCACCCATGTCCTCTATGAAGGCTTGCATAAAAATTGTGGCTAGCCGACCATCGCCGTGACGACCTCTACGCCCACATCCTCTACTTGCCATTTACACAAGTCAAACAAAGAAGTTTAGAACTTCATTTTTGTGCCCCATCATAGCTTACACATGCCAAACCAATAATGTAATCTAATATCCTAACCATCCATTCTTTTCCCGAACTCCTAAGGTTACATTTCTCAACCCTAGTGTTCACATTTCCTATATACATCCTACCACGTATATAATTCACGCAATTTGTAACACACAATCACGCACATTCAATCGAAGCATACACAAGAAAACACACAATGCATGCTGTGATCTAATCCTGTCCCGCGGACTCCTACGTAACCTCCTACATAGACCTTGATACTTAACTATGATTTGGATATCATATTCCGAGCACTAGGTTACTCTAACTCAAGCGCCAACACCAAGCCATACCAAGCTGTGATGCTCCTACACATTAACAGCATGTCCTAAACCCATGCCCCACCAAGACTAAGGTATTCATATACCTAAACTTTGATACGAAACTGTGGCGCCCCAAAACCCGGGGTCTCGTCGACAAATTGTCAACCTGCGAAAGTCTATTGAAATTAGGTATCCCGATATCGCACTCACATGTCTCGTATACCAAGACTCATCCCTGCATATTTAATTTATAAATGCATATTTAATTCATACAGTCCGTATACAAAATGTGAGAGTTATAGCACCTCACTCACACATATGGTACAAATACGTGCATTAGAACCAAATGTTGTTCCAATATACAAAACAGGATTTGTATTAAGAGTAACAATCCTCATACATATACAAAAATACGTCAATGCCACAACTCGACCCTCTTCTCAACTTTCGGACTCTAGTGGAGCTGCCGTCGCTCGCACGTGACCCGACCAGCTGGGCGGTCCCACATCAGGGTGCACAATCGTAGAGAAACAGGTGTCATCAGCTACTCCCCCACCTAGGTGCACATGCAAATGATCATTTCATAATCACACAAATAACACAATCCATGCAGACATGCTGTCCTATCATGGAAAAAAACTACATGCATGTATGAGACGACACGACATAATTCTATGTACCAGTCAACCTCCGGACCACCACCCAATGCAAGTGCCAATAAGAAATCACACCGAGTCACCCACCCCATCACACAACTCAGAGTCTATGAGATATTTAGTCTAATCGTCGTGTCTTCTTTTGGGAAACATAAACTCTTCCTGTCTCACCACGGCCCTACACCTCTTAACATTTTTTTTCGCTTTCACCGACGGATACGCTGTCAACCAGGTTTCTAAGATTTCACTGAGGGTGTCTATCCCCTACTTGCTACTTCTCGACACTATTCGCTTTCCCTTTTCATTTAACATTGTTATCAATTGACTTCATTCCCATTCCCGAGCCTACATAATTTGAAGACCAGAAAATGTTATGCCAAATCAAGCACCATGTACACACACCAATGTAATGTGGTGATTTGTCGTACACCAATGCAATGCACTCAAACTCACTCAAACTCATGCCCAGCGTGTGAAGACTTTACATGGACATTTTACCTTGTACACTAGGTGTGTACCATGAAACCTCGTGTCTAATGCACATAGCAGTTCATATACTCAATTCAATATCAATTTACATGTTGTCATGCTAGAATTCCACTCACTCAATTCAATACATCATGCAAGCATACACCCCATAACCCTAACATAAATTAGCCAATATAGGTCACGGTCACGCCTTCAAGCCGAGATATAGCACTCCGTCCACAAGCCACGATGCAAAAACATGGCCATGTTCAAGCACAACACATATAACCCACCTGTTTGGAACACACAATAAAGTCATCATGCCATCTCTAACTAAGAGGATGACACTTTGATCCACAATTGCAACTCTTAAGATTAAAAAGCCCATACTATCATAACTAAAAATAGATATTAACCTCAAACATCACAAATCCATGATTTAAAACCTATCTAAAAGAAAGGAGAAGTCACTGGAAACACCGATTTTAACTTCGCTACCTGGCCAAAAAGACTTAAACCTCAACATACCCTCAATGCATTTATGAGTCAAAAGGAGTCAAAAATTGGATATACTTATTTCCATGAGATATGTTCTCCTATAAGTTTAGTTTACTGATAATTGAATCATTCCACTCGAAGTGTGATGCCGCGGCGGCCAAACACAATCATGGGATCTCAACACAAAGACGGAAAATCAAGCCAAAACCTAGCTCCACTTTGAATGCATTTATGAGTAAAAAGAAGTCGGAAATTGGATAGACCTATTTGAAGGAGATATGTTATCCTCTAAGTCTAGTTTACCAAACAACTAGAATCACTCAATTCGGATTTGTGTATACAATGCTTATGCCAAACTTAGCTGTCGAAGGTTAAAGGAAAAAACTAGGGCAAGATCTCCCCTAAACACAACATTTTACCCTATACATGAAATCTCCCTCCATTGAGGGGTCACAACTGCTCAACCAATGCATTATGGCCCCAAGAGGAAAATAAACTAAATAGGCAAAGTCTCTACCAGAGTAAAAGGATCAAGTCCTTTGATCCTTCAACCTTGCAACAGTTTGAGGCTCCTGTAACTTTTCTCCTCCCTTCCTTCCTTCCTTCCTTTAATTCCTTTCTCCATTTTGGTCTTTTCTCCCGGTTCTCCTCCCTCTCCTCAGCTCACGACCGTTTCTCTTCCTTACAATTTTTTGATTCATTCCAACACAAACCACTAAGTGATGTTCTCAAAACATGCATGACACATGGCTTAAGTTAAGGCATGTGTCACTCATGCCAAAACTCATCCCACTATAATGCATTGTTTCACAAGGGCATGACACTTGGCCTCTCAAGTGCCAAGTGTCCCTAATTCTGGTGCCACGTGGCATGCACTCTCATGCCACATGTCACCCCGTGATTGGCCCGTTGAACCTCAAATTGCTTGAAAAATCGACTGTCTCGGGATTTGGCGCAGTTGGTCTAGTTCAACTATATTTTGCAAGATGATTCGAACTGTGCGATCCGTTTCATCATCCGAGATCTAAAGATAAATCTAGGGTTTTGTCTGTACCATCCCGACAAGAATTACCGATTCGCTCTTTTTCGGAAAATACGTTCTTCCCGGGTTTCACATCAACTTACAACTGTGATTTATTTCCATAGGTGTTTTTATAAGACCTCATTCTACATTTCAAAATTTCAAATTCAAGTGATCAAATATTTAAATTCATTAGTATCCATTATTCGATTCTAATAATTAGGGTTGATCTTTAAGCATTTAATGGTTGATATTACAGAGATAAAATGCCTTTTAAGCATATCTTTGTTTCTATTCCAAACTTTTTCTAATTCTGTCATGAATAACATGTCAAGTAGATGAACAACTTTAAACAATGAATGTAGGTCATGTGTAACATTGATTTATTATTTTTAGTCTTCGTCATTAACAGACACCCTGTAAACTTAGGTCCCGCTGATAACTGTAAACCCGTGGAATTCCTGTGGATTTCGGGTGACCCGATACCACACTGTTGCGTCTCATTTATCGGGATCCATATTTTCACAAAAACAATCGGACAAAGTCTCTTTTGTTCGGGGAGTTCTACCCAACATACAACTTGTATAATCATAACCTATCCAGGGTTTCAACAGAAGTATTAATGACCACATAGGGTCCATCTATCTATATTCCCAATACACAACTACATTACAAATACCCATGGACACCGAGTTACTCGGCACCACCTCAACACATCCCTTTACCTGGATCCATTCATTCACATTTCAATCTAAAATATGAAAGTAAAACACTTAATTACAACCCGTAAGAGTCTGATAACGACCCTTTTACCATAATTACATACCCAACTATTTATACAATAGTCCCAAACAATTTAATTACAATTATTTTATACAAAATTCTTTTTACTTAAGTAATATTAAGGCCACACATCTACCTCCTTCAGAATCACGAATCTCACGCGCCCATCTCCTCGCACACTCCTCAGACCTAAAAGGGGGTCTCATGATGGGGTTTGCAATGCCCAGTAGAAAAATTTTCCTACAAGGGCTATTCACTGCCTAAATGCACATTCAATGACATACATAAAACATCAAATCATATTCCATATAAATAATGTAATTCTATATGAAATGTTTCGTGTCATGAATGAGATGAGACTCCTCATGCCCATAACCCGAGTCCCGACCGACTCCCTCACGCTTGCAATGCAAAGTGTGAAAAATCAGTCATTAGTGGTTCACCCAATGACATAAACCATTGAACGACCCTCCAGTTTTAATTTATCAAATCCTATGTGTTTATTTGGGTTGCAAATTCCGGGGTCTCACCGCAGGCTTCGCAACGCCTTCCGACACTTTCGCGAACTTTCATCGCTGGATCCCTATGTCTGACCAATAATAAAATTTGGGTCTTTCACCGGGGGGGTTCACCCATCTTGCTTCCACCAAACACATCAAATTTTGAAAGTACATATTGTTTTAAACAACCGTGAGTCTCGATTTTGGATGTTGTCCTATTTCCAAGCTCACCACACTTTCACTAAGAATGGTGAATAATAAGATCTCTACACCCATACCTTACCTGGAGCATGTGAATCCAACAAGAAATGCACCATGCTATTTACGCGATGTCATGCTACATGCACAATAGAGCATGAGTTAATGAGTAAATCTGTGATAATTATATTTTCATTCATCATTATCACAGCATATAATCGTCATACAATATGAATTTTAAGTATACAACAAACATATTATTTAATTTTCCAACAATAACATACAAAATGGCCCAGATCTCGGACCCATATATGATAGGGCACCTCTTGGTCCCTTCACGGTTCGTCACCTAATTACTGTGATACCAAAACACACCACAAAACCCGAACACATCAATCCCAGGATCAAAACCAAACTTTAACACAACAGGACCTAATACGGCGTAATATCCAATTGACAACATAAATGCAATGAATTAAAGATCCCTTAACCCACCAAGGATCACACATGTTCATAAAAATGAAGGAACCAGAACTAAACCACTCTCGTAGACTGATTCATTAAGCCATCAAAGTCATACCTTGCCGACCTGATCTTCTGGGGCAGGCCGCTTTTAAAAGCTGTACCCTCACCCCTTAAGCATCCAACACACCAGAACAAATAATGAACTGATCTTAGTTGGAATGCTAGTCTGTGTCTCGTCTTCCAAAATGAAATTAGGTTTTTCTTTCTTTCTCATTTCAATGTTCTTAGAGTAAAGACACTGCAAAACATATATGTCTCACATATATATATTTATATAGTCCTGCTATTTAAGTAAAAATGAAGAATTTATAGTATTATATATTCTTAAACTCCTTTAAATAATAACAATTTAAACTTGAAATCCCATCAATATGGAAACGAATTTATATTAATATATTTAAAACTTTTAACACACACCAAATTCACATAAAAAACCCTTTACAAATTATTTTTATCCAATAAGAAAATATAACAAATAATTATTTGCTATACTTAAATAAACGACTTAAACCCTCTTCAAAATTAAATTTGAATTTAAATAACAACTAATTGTTATTTGTAATTTAAAAAATAATCTCATCATTTTAAATTACACACAGAGAGTGAAACCATAACCGTTATTATTCGCTCTTAATGTGCTGACTTATAGGTCTCACTAACATCAAGAGTCTAAAATCACATTTGATCCTACATGTCAAGTGGCCTCTAGCAAGATTATCATGACTACCCAAGCAAGAATCAGAAAGCTCACATCCCAGACAACCTTAATATAGCTAAGACATAATCCTTGTAGGACATGATATCTTGATAGAATATAAGGCAATGACAAAGTCAACCTTTATATCGCTCTTATCTTTTGATTACTCAAACCCAATTAGACTGGATTAAACAAAATCCACATTGATCTCCATCAATTCATATCTGGAAAGTACTACCTCATGCATTTCTTAACTTTAATTGTCGAGGGATACATGATATTCCTCCTCTTGTAATAAGAGGGCCAATTCCATCGTAATCGCTCATATCTCACTACATACCTTATTATGTTCAAGTATAACCTGAGAATATCCAATAGCATATTAAACGCTGATTATATTAAAACACAATAATCCTTATGTTGAGAACTATAGCTATCTCAGTCAAAGGATATAATGACAATAACCATTAGAGATTAACTTATGACTTGATCCATGTAATAATTCTAAGACGGCCTGTCCATTATTTGTTCAATAAATAGATATAAATTTGATTTGTATCTCATACACATATTCATCCTATGAATATCAATCAACTTAATACTAATCTTAATTTATTGTTATTCCATAACAATAACCGATTAGGGACATTTAGGAATAATTAATGGCATTATTCAAGGACATTATATATAATAAACATGCAAATCATCATAATAATTAATTCTCATAAATAGTCAAATACTATGTCCATACGATAGCCTAGAAAGACTACTAACAATCTCCCACTGCACTAGGCCCATTCATCAATGTATATAATACCTATGAACTAGCATGACACTATGTTTGCTTGTGGTGTAAAAGCTTAGTCAACTGACTGAATATTATCATCCATTGAATCGCATATCTTAATCACCTTTCTCAATGATTTCTCGAATGAGATGATAACGCCTAAGAACAAAAGGCTCGATCGTTGATCAACTAGTTCCTCACTGCGTAATAGCACCATTATTGTCATAATAAACATCGTAGGCCGCTAGGAACCACTTTCAAGGCCGCAATGAACTTGATCCAAACCGCTTCCTTCACGATCCGATGTCATATGTATTCAAATTTCTTCAGCCAGACCGCAATGTTTTTCTTTGAACTTTACCAAAATTTAACCGCACCCACCATTTAAACAAAACACATATCTCAATCATCATGACGAAATTATCTTTGCCGAGACGATACGCTATGTATTCAGCCTTTCCGCCAGGAAATCAACAATGTTGCTTTGTTTCTTAACTTTCCAATGAATCGCAATAACCCATTTAAACAAAACATAGTCTTAACTACATCGGAAATTATCTTTGTCAGTTTACATCTATGTGTCCATTTACAACCGTATCATCTCCAACTGCCACACCAAGAACATATCTTGCACCTTCTCGCATACTTAAGAATGTTCTCACAACCGCCCAGCTGACTCTCACCGGGATCTGACTGGTATCTACTCGTTATGCTTAAAGCATAAGATACATCTGGTTTAGTACACAACATGGCATACATGATAGATCCTATTGCTGAGGCATAAGGAACCTTACTCATCCGCTCTCGCTCATCTTTAGTGTTAGGACACTGAAATTTGCTAAGAGTAATACCATGAGACATGGGCAAGTATCCTCTCTTGGAATCTTGCATACTGAACTGTTTCAGTACTTTGTCTATGTAAGCACTTTGACATAGACCAATCTGTCACGCCCCGAATCCCAAATCGACTCGACAGGATCCGAATCGAAGTTCGCGCGAGACTCAGATCGACTCTTTACCTTATTTTTTAAAAGTTGATTCGTACTGCGGGGTATGGCCCCACATCTTATAACGTAATCCAAATATCATATACATATTAAAGAGCTACCACCTGAGTGGTGTCCATCAAAAATCTAGACATATAACTCGAGTCCCATTTACAAATACAAAACTATACTTTCACATTTACAAATCGTGAGCACGGAACCCATGTAGCTTAACCCTTACAAGTGTGTCGCCTACCAGATGGATGTTTGTCGATGTCTTCTCTCGTACCTACACCTGATTAAACCCGTGCTAAGCTTTACGCTTAGTGGGAAACATTTATACAGTAAAACATAAATACAGAGCACAAGAATGTGCATCGTATCATTCTAGTATCTACATAATGAACTTATACAATTACTTAGGCTTATACAGACTTATGCTTATTCAGACTTATAATTATCACATTCTTATCTTATACTTACTCAGGAATTACACTTATGGCAGACTTATTCTTATTTGGATCTTATACTCATAGCACTTATTCTTATCCGGGTCTTATACTTATTCAGATCTCCCAAATGACATATACTTGAACTTCTGTCAGACTGATACTTATCTCCCGTAGGATACATATTATTACTTATGTTTGTATCAAACATATACTTATTTAGGTCTCCCAAATGACATACATATCGGAACTTATACTGATACTTGTCTCAGACTTACTTATTTCGAGATTCCCATAGAGTTAAGGCAACCTGGCGCTTATACAGAGGTACTTAATCAGGTATGGGTATTTATATCTATCTCAGATCTCCCGTAGGAGTTTACAGAACTTATACTTATTCTAAGGAGTTTACACTTGTTCGGAGGTACCCGAAGGTATCACAGAGATTATAGAACGTATATTGGATTTGCGAAACTTAATCTTATACGGGAGTACCCGTAAGTACTACTTGATCAATTATCTGCTCTCGATACTCAACTCAGGAGCCGCATCATATCCCAACAAGCCCTAGGTTAAAGTATACTTATACTCATACGGGAGTACTCGTAGATACTACGGAGTTTATCCTTATCCGGAGCTTATACGGAGATACCCGTAGGTACTACAGAAATTAATCGTATACGTGAGTGCACCAGAGGGTACTCGTAACTTATTTTTATACGTAGATACTTTGTATCTGTACTTGTACTACAGAGTCTATCCTTTTGTCTTACGGATCTTCTACTTGTACTACGTAGTTTATTATGATATTTTGATCTTATCCCTGTATTACGAGCATATACATGTATTTCTTGATTGTATACATGTATTATAGTAACTTATACATGTATTTCAGATCTTATACATGTATTTCAGATCTTATACATATCTTACAGAGTATATACTTGTCTTACGGAACTTATACGGTCTTACGGAACTTATACTGTATTTCGGAGCACATACTTGTATTTCGGATCTGATACGTGTATTACTGAACTGATACATGTATTTCAGATCTTATACATGTCTTACAGAGCATATACTTATCTTACGGAGCTTATACTGGTATTACAGAACTTAGACATGTATTTCAGATCTTATACATGTCTTACAGAGCATATACTAATCTTACGGAGCTTATACTGCATGCAATCCTAGACATGTATCGCATCTTATACATACCCACGTGAGCATATACCTATTTTATCGATACGAGTACCCTTAGGTACTAATTAGCTCTGGACTTATACTTATCTCTGACCTCCCGTAGGAGTTACTAAAGTTTCTTCTTATGCAGAACTTATACTTATAACAGACGTATGTTCATTCGGGACTCCCGTAGGAGTTACAGAGCTTAATCAGATACAGGAGTACCCGTAGGTACGACATAACTTAATCAGAGACAGGAGTACCCGTAGGTACTGATAGAACTTAAGCAGATATAGGAGTACCCGTAGGTACTACAGAACTTAATCAGATACAGGAGTACCCGTAGGTACTATAAAACTTAATCAGAAACAGGAGTACCCATAGGTACTACAGAACAATTACAGAGGTACCCGTAGGTACTACAGAACATATACAGAGGTACCCGTAGGTACATTCAGATCTTTACCATATTCAATTCTTTATTCTTATTCAGAGTCTTATCATATAATTGTTGGATTGCCTAGACCAGTAATACGGAATGAGTAGGACACAACACAATAAGTACCCGAAGGTACAATATAGTACTGAGGTGCCGTAGCATAAAGCAAGAGTTCCGAAGCACTAACAGAGAGTGTCGTCGCACTAATCAGAGAGTACCGGGTTATCTAATGTGTGCCGGGCTACACGATCAGAGAGTGTCAGTCAGACTAATCAGAGTAATCGAGTACTAATGTGTCAAGCACGATCAGAGTGCCGTCTCATCTAATCGTGAGAGTACCGAAGTACTAACGTAGAGTAATTTAAGTACTAATGTGCGTCAAGCACGGCCGCAGAGCCGCATTCAATCGTGAGTAATCGAAGTACTAATCACAGAGTAATCGTTACTATACGTTGCCCCAATGTGAATGTAGGTGCCAAGGTTATTCAATAATGGTCAGCGCTTAAAATTGGCAAGGAGTTCAATAACTTACTATCTTAAAATAGGGGCATTCCTAGCCACATTATGTTTTTATGACATATTGCCATTTCATGTTCATGTTCATGTTCATGTTTTAGTTCGTTTTCAGGTTTCATATCATATTCATGTTTCATGCCTATTCCATATGGTATTTCAAATACTTGTATGATATCATGCCTATCCACACATCACTTCATATATTCTTGTCCCTCAATGAATCTATTTTTCTTAGGAATTGGAATCAATCCAATCGGATCACCCAAAATAAAGTTATGGCATTTTCATGCCAACTAGTTTGCTTACGATTTTACCTGGAGGGACAGTTTATAATATTCATTTTCCAGTGCCTTGTCTCCATATTTGCATACACTGGTTCTTTGTACCCTTAAATCTAAGGTGCTAAGGGTTCTATCTAACTGAATCACCCACCCGAGCAATCGAACTCAAGACATACGTCCGAAACAACTGACTACTCTATGATCAAACCGATGCAGGAATTGGCTTCCACATGACTTACCTCAGTGAATTCTGGGGATCACTTAGAGTCAGGATTTGACGATTCCTATTTCTATATGTTTGGTTCTCCTTGAAGTCTAAGTTAACCAGCAACTTGAATCACTCAAATCGGATCAGAAATGAGCAAGTTATAGCTCAAATACGAAAACTGGTTGAAATAGGAAAACTGCATTAGGTGTAATGCAAGATGCTCCACCGTACGGTGACACGTTGGCCAAAAATGACCAGAACCGAAAGTGTACCGATACAGGTTCAGGGTGTACCGGTACACTTCACCCGAAAATGCCTAGAATGTGTATTTTCTCCCCTTTTTCATACACTTTCATCCATATATCACTCCTAATGCATCCTTTATCAAAAACTAACATGGAATCCCTCCCAACAACTCCACACAAACACTTTGCACTCTGGGTGTGATCCTAGGATTCATACCAAAATTCACCCAATTCTACAAATTCTTGAATTGTGAAGGATTCCATATCCACTCATTATAAACTAGGGCTTTTTCAACCAAACTTCCCTAAATCTAGAGTTAGAATGTTTGCCTAGCAAACCCTAGAGATGGGAATCAAATTAATACCAAATGTCCTAGCAATCCATACTCAAGTAATTCTTGTACCAAAATCATGCTAAAATCCATAATTTCCATACTTAAATTCAGTTTCCATACCTTGGATTTGCTCTTCCTTCCTCCTCTTCTTCTTTTTCTTCTTCCTCTCCTTCCCTTTTTGCTCCATACGTGAAGCCCTTGTTTGGAGACCAAATTAATGCATTTTTGGTCTCCCACATCTATTTATAATGAAAGTTTTGATTATTTAGCTTTTAATCCTCCAACTTCCATTAATTACATTACAAGTCTTATTATTTATACTTTGGCCTCTAATCAAATTAATTCATGTCTTTGATACCCTTTCTCTAATATTCATTTCGGGTCTCTCATTTTATTTCCCGAAAATTTCTATTTAACTTTTAATATACCCTAAACAAGTCCGAAAACTGTTAGGGTATATTTTGGGGTGTTACACAATCAACCTCTTAGATTTATCTCTATAGATCTTTATTCCTAGGATATAGGCAGCTTCGCCTAAGTCTTTCATTGAGAAACACTTCCCTAACCAAGACTTGACATTCTCGTTAAGGTGGTATTATCATTCCCAATGAGTAAAATGTCATCAACATATACGATCAAAAAATACAATCATATCCCACTAATTTTCTTATAAATATGGCTCATCTTCTATTTTTGATAAATCCAAACCCTTTGACTGATTCATCAAAACGAAGATTCCAACTCGAGAGGCCTGTTTCAAACCATAAATGGATCTTTGAAGCTTGCATACTTTATCAGA
Organism: Tetrastigma voinierianum; assembly: GCA_016808115.1. Lineage (NCBI taxonomy): Eukaryota > Viridiplantae > Streptophyta > Magnoliopsida > Vitales > Vitaceae > Tetrastigma > Tetrastigma voinierianum. Next base: position 887,188 of record JAEQBH010001743.1, on the reverse strand, counting down.
ATTCTTAGGTTGTACAAAACCCTTAGGTTGTGTCATGTACATATCCTCAAGTAAGTTTCCATTAAGAAACACGGTTTTAACATCCATTTTCCAAATCTCATAATCATGAAATGCAACAATGGCAATAAGAATTCTGATAGACTTAAGCATATCTACAGGTGAAAAAGTTTCATCATAGTCTATACCATGAGTTTGTTTGAAACCTTTTGCAACAGCGCCTTTAATAGAAGTATGCACTTTGCCATCCATGTCAATTTTCTTTTAAAACCCATTTGCAATCTAATGGTCTTTGTACTCAGTGGGTCAACTGCTGTCCATACCCGAATATCATACATGGATTGAATTTCAGACTTCATGGTCTCACCACTTCCGTGAGTCCTGGATCCAACATGTTCTGATAGGTAGTGGGTTCATTGGATCCACTAACAATACATCATGGTTATCACCACAAGAAATCCATATCTCTCGCTCATGACGATCCTCATCGATCTACGTAAATTTTGTGCTATAGGAGGTGTCAACAATACTTCGCCGCTGCGAGTATCCATGTGCGCTTCAATGTTATCTTGTGGTTCCGAACTTCTTCAAGTTGTACCTACTCCCACTCGGTTCCTTTAGAAATAAATTCCCTTCTAGAAAGACACCATTTCGAGCAACAAACACTTTGTTCTCTATGGATCAGAAAAGTAGTGGTCCCTTAGTCTCTTAGATACCCGCCACAAAAGAAAGATTTATTAGACTCAGTCTAAATATTTGAAACTTGACGCTTACATAAGCCTCACAACCCCAAATCTTAAGAAAAGACAACTCGGGCCTTACCACTCCACATCTCATGGTGTCTTTTCAACCGCTCGATGGAACTCGATTTAGTGTGAACGCAGCTGCTTCGAGTGCATAACCCCAAAAGGTAAATGTGGAAGATTCATTGGACTCCATCATAGATCGAACCATATCTACTAAAGTTCGATTCTCCTCTCGCATTAACAATTCATATTCCATTATGGTGTTCCAGGAGCACTGTGAAATGATTCCACAAGTTCTAAGATATCATCAAATTTCGTTTCAAATATTCATTAATTCTGACGATCAAGTGCCTTGATTGTCTTGCCAAGTTGGTTTTGTACTTCATTTTGAAAAGATTTGAACATTTCAATGATTCAGATTTATGTCTCATCAAGTAGGATAACCATCTCGATGAAGTCATCAAGAAATGCATGAAGTACTTGTAACCCTCTAGCATTCGAACTTAATGGCCCACATAAGACCAGATGTGATGAGATCCAATATTTCCTTTATCGCCCTTTCACTATGTCCAAGAAAGGGATCCTTTGTCATCTTACCCAATAGACAAGATTCACAGTATCATATGATTCAAAACTAAATGAATTCTAAAAGTCCAACTTGATGGAGTTTAGATGCTTTCTCATTTATATGGCCAAGGCGACAATGCGTAGATAGTTGAATTTAAATCATCGGGTCTTAAATTTCTTAGTAGTTATGTTTGTATAGACATGAGAATTGCTGGATTTTTGAAGGTTCATAACATAAAGACCATCCTCGTAAATAGGCATTTGCATAGAACATCTCTTTATGAAAATGGAGTAAATTATTATTCTTAATAATAAAAGAAAACCATCATTATCCAAACAAGAACTGAAACAATATTCCTACAGTTACTGTAGGAACATAATAACAATTGTCCAAAATCCAACAAAGCCCACCAAGTGTAAAGTAAGTTCATAACTTCCTACAACCAAAGCAACAACTTTTGCTCCATTGCCTACTCGTAGATCAACTTCGCCCTTCTTTAGTTGTCTACTCCTTTTGAGCCCCTGCACATTTGTACAAATGTGAGATCCACATCCAGTATCTAATACCCAGGAACTAGAAGGAGAAAATTAATCAGATAAATATAAATACTCAAGAACTAGTCTCACCAGCCTTTCTTCTTCTTCTTTTAGATCCTCTAACATTAGCTTGGTAATTTCTTTTCCAATGAGGTTCATTGCAAAAGAAACAAACACCCTCCTTTGGGCCTTTATCCTTGGGTTCAGGTTTAGGTTTGGGTTGAGCATTGGACTTTCCTTTTCCCTTGCCCTTCCCCTTGTTCTTAAAGCCCTTTCCATTTTGAACCATCAGAACATGGCCAAGCTTGGATTTAATATTCGCCAGCTTACATCGTATGCAAATTTTAGAGATAGATTTGCCATTCTATCTCATGTTATAGTTCATGAAAAATTCGGGCCATAATTATCAGAAGTGAATTCATGATCAACCGTTGCCAACCTTGGCTCAATGGAAATCCAAGCCTATCAAGGTGCTCAATATAGCCTTTCATTTTTAGAATTACGAGCACTAACCTAAGCACTCCTCAACCATCTTGCAAGAATGCAAGGCCTTGGTAGTTCCATACCTTTCTCGCCTTGCTCGTTGTCGAACATTTCTGCATTGAAGATCATATCATAAGCTCCATATTTTCCATCCTTCAAGTTCGTAAATTCATAGCTAGCATCACATGCAACATCAATAGAAATCATTATGATGCTTCTCATAAAGTACTCTTTCAACAGAGGAGCATTATCACCGGTTCTTTAGGAGGTTCATCCTGACATAAAGCTTCCTTTCTTGTTTGAGAACAATTCTCAAATTTCGAAACCAGTCAAGGAAGTTAGTCCCAGCAAGCCATCCTTCAAGGACTGATCGCAAATACATAGTGTATCTGTTGTTGTTATTGTTGGCCATCTACAATGAATGCAAAGTTCGATAAGTATTTTGATTATGAAAAATTCTCACTAAATTAACAACCCTCAAGAATAATCATATTAATCTAGTGAGCTAAGATCCATATTTTACTCAACTTTAAGTCATCTTTGGCATGACACTTAAAATTAAGTTATTTAGTAGGTAACTCTACCAATTACATCTCAGTAATTTTAGATATTTATGGGATTTTGACATCATATGTCCTGCCATGTTTAAATCCCATCTAATGCCATTAGGCCCAAAACCGTTTTGATAACCTAATATAGTTAAACCATATTTAAACATATGGGCAGCACCCATTAATTTCATCTTTCTCACTAATAATCTTAATGTAATTTCTACTTTGGTAGAACCCACATTAAGGTGATAAAGTTTTGACAAGTGTTTAAATATGGATGGCATGTTAACTTTAAATTTTATGTGAGGAATCTTACTGATTTTAATTTTCAATTACAGATCTCTATCATACATCTAAGACCATACTCATGTAACATCATACATAGCATCTCACATGCATATAATAAACATGTCACAGTATGGCTCTTGACCTAGATTGATCTCCATAAGTCAATATGAAGATCACATCATTCCTTGGTGATACTGGGGTTGTGTACTCCATGACGTCGATTTTGACCACCTCAACTCTTGCATAGACACCTAGCCCTCCATCATCATGGTTGGATTGCATGATATCAAATGTCAGATTTGCCTTTGTTTATCATACCAATGAATAAATACTAATGAATAGTAAAATAAAATTACAATAAAACAAATTGGTATGTCAGATTGAATAACATAACTGTAAAAACAATAATAATAACCCGCCAAATACATTAGGTCAAAAGGCGATATCAGGCACCATGTGGAAGCAAATACACATATGCAAAATATATCATGTTATCATAGCATATAAACAATTTGTATCTGTAAAGAAATAAATTATAATAGGCGTGTATTTAAAACCAATTAAATTCATAAGGTGCTACGCAAAGCTATTACGACGGTTACGCTCAAAAAATAAATTTTCATTGATCTCATCGATAAATTTTTTAATAAGCCGAAAGCCATCAAAATCACATTAAAACAGCAATATAAAATCTCATTACACATGTATTTATTTCGCACCACCATAAACAATCATTGGATAATCGTAATTGGATATATGAATTCACCACAATCCTAATAAGACAAAGTTTAACCATAACATGCTATTAAACACTTTAATGATATATCCATTCTGGACTTTAATCATATTAACTAATCCTTTTAGGTTTCTGATTTTAATCACTAATAATTTTAACAAAACTTATTAACTATATGTCAAGCCGCACAAACCATAATATCACATATATTTAAAAACACAAATTATGCTACAGGAATCATATACATCACATACATATGATCAACATGGGCATTATCGATTTTTATGAAAACACAGTATTCATACCACTGCTGAGTTATAGAATATCCAATTCGATTGGAACATAAATGCAAAATGGAATTTAAAAAATTTGTATCCCTTTAACCCATCATGATCACATGCATTTCACAAAACCGGGCGAAGGGTAAACGAGAAAACTTTACCTCTTGTAGATCGATTCGGCCAAGACTTCAAAGCCCGCGCCTTGGTTTATTCCAGATTCATGGCCACTTTCCGGGGTGCGACCACCTCAACAAGTATGCACACACTCGAACAAATAATAAAACGATCTTATTGAATGCCAGTTCAGTTCATCTTCTCAAAACTAACCAGGGTTTTCTTTCTTTCTCCTGCTGCTGTTCTCAGAGTAAAAGCACTTCACCACAACAAAATATATAAGTCCGTTGCGTTTATGTCAAAACGCACTTTATATTATTATATATTTAAAACTCTTTAAATAATAACAATTTAAATTCACAAAATGATAACCGTCAAGACATAACCGCTTCACGAACTTAAACTTTCAAAATTATATATCTCGAATTTAAATAACAATTTAAATTCACAAAACATAATCGTTAAAGACATGGGAACTGTTTTCTTCTGATGAATTTAAACTTTCTCAAAATTAAATTCGAATTTAAATAAATAAATTTAAATTCAATAAAACAGAACTGCTCACATAACCATTTCTCACAAATTAAACTTTCTCAAAATTAAATTTCGAATTTAAATAACAACTATTCTTTATTTGTAATTTAAAATAATCTCATCATTTTAAATTACTACAGAGAGGAAAACCATAACCAAGTATTATTCTGCTCTAATGTGCTAATTCTATAGGTCAATTAACATTAAAAGAAGCCTAAATCATTTTGATCCTACAAGTCATAAGTGGCCTCTAGCAAGACATTGGCGACTACCCAAGTTAAATGAAAAGCTCATGATCCGAGAGACAACCTTAATATAGCTAATGACATAATCCTTCCGTCTCATGATATCTTGATAGAATATAAGGCATGGACAAAGTCAACCTAAGACGTTTCTATCTTTATCACCAAAACCCAATTAGATTCGACTAAACAAATGACATTGATCTCCATCAATTCATTTGAGCACGACCATGCATTTCTCGCCCAATTGTTTAGGGACTTAGATATCTCTCTTATAATAAGAGGGACAAATCTAGATTTAATCGCTCATATCTCATCATGCAATCTTGCCATGTCAAAAGTGCAACCCAGTCATCCGATTAAAGACAACGTTTGATTATAAATAAAACACAATATTCTTATGTTTAGGAACTATAGTTATCTCTGTGTCAAAGGATTTAATGACACAACTATTAGAGATTAACTTTATGACTTAATTCATGTATTAATCTCAAGACGGTCCGCCCAATATTTGTTTCAACAAATAGACATAAATTTGATTTGTATTCATACACATATTCATCCCCATGAATATCAATCAAACTTTTATACTAATCGTAATTCATTGTTATTCTGGCGAACAATAATCGACTAGGGATATTTAGAATAATTAATAATATTATTCAAGGACATTATATATAATAAACATGCAAATCATCATAATAATTAATTATCATAAATAGTCAAAATACCATGTCCATACGATAGGCCTAGAGCACTATTACTAACAAAATCTTACACAAACAACATGTTATTCATTCGTAGCAATAACACCAAAATTAGCTCACATGGGCTAATAAACAATTCGGTAGTCCATCTTGGGACTGCCCAAAGAATCACACAAATAGCACACAACAACACACAAAGTCACAGTCACCCAACTCTTAGTCTCAAACTGTCTAACGACTCATTCTAGGATTTCACTACTTAGCCGTCCCACCTTTGGAACTGAAATCACGACCATCTAGGCCTCAAGATATCTCTATCCATTAAAATGGCTCTTTAGCCAAAGAATAACCATAGATAAAACCCCTACCTCCCGAGTTTGTCGAAACTCCACAGATCGGTACCCATGCGTAGCTCTGCAGTTGGGGATCAATCTTGGCCCCCTTTTCACGAGATTCGATGGACCATTTGCCAAAAAATCTAGAGAGAAGCAGAGCTCACTTGCTCTTTTCCTTTCTCCTCTTTTCTATCTTTCCTCCCAAACTGGCCATGTCAATAAGAGAAGTTGTCTTCTCATGCCACTTGTTCACTTCTAAGTGGTTCTTTGGATTACACCCTATCCACTTATCCATCTACCATGGATTTCCATCCACTCACAAGTTGCCACATGTCTCTTATGGGTCCTAGTTAAGCTCATGTTTGACTCATTCTGCACATGACACGTGACACCTCTGGAGCCACTAACAATGTGCCAAGTGTCCCGCACCCCTATCAGTGCCTCGAAAAACATGAAATTCTAACTATCTCGGAATTCGATGAAATTCGACGTATGCTTAGATTCCATGAGACATTTATGGCGAAGTCTGCTTTCATCATTCGAGATCTGTGAAACTCGATTTCGACTAAAAATTACCTTTTTAATTTTTTCGTAAAAATTAGAATTTTCTCAGGTTTTACAAGAACATCATAAGTGCAATGTAGAATGAGGTAATAGAATGAGCATTCTAACATTCACTTATAAGAGACCATCACAAAAGTAAAAGCATATAATGTAGTGCCTTTAAAAATATTATTGATGATATCCCCTTTAGTCTAATGAGTAATATCTTCTATTTAGCATATCATATCAAAGAAGATAATATCAATGTATTAGAAATCTAATACGGATGGGATATATAACTTAAATGGAGTTACTACATCAAGTACAACCACTCCCAAAAAAATCATATTATTTGTTTGATTTATGATCTTAACAAATAAATCGTTGTCACTTTCACTACCATTTCAAGTGTCGCCTCTATGTTTTCTTAACTAGTCCAAAGAATTAATAATGACGTATTCCTTGAGAGTACTATTGTAATTCTCATCACTATCTATGGCTCGATCGCATTGTACCATATTCAAGGAGGCTAAACTTATATATGCTACCCAACTGAACCACTATGGAGAAACATGTTCTTATGCCCATAAAATTTTAAAAACCAAGGGACTCTTTCAAAACGAAACCGTTCCTACCATGGTTTTAAGAAGACATGAAGATAAATGAAATCAATCTATAAAATGTAAGTGATGGTTTTACCTTATTTCCCCTCAAATATCCATGTTCTACTAATATTTTAGAAAATAAACCTATAAAAATATCCACGCTCTAATCCACATTGCCGCATATAAGTCTTCCTTTTATTTACATTTTTTTCGTTATATTTTCTTCTCCCTTTGTTATGAAATTCTAAATCCATTTGACTAAAAGACACTTCGAAACCCAACCCAACTTCAAAAAGATGATACAAGGTAAAAGTTTTTTAAGTTATCATAAATTTCCACCTAAATATCGTCCTAGTATTCAATATTGTGACTAAACCGCCTCATAAAAGCTTCAAAATGAGCCTTTAAATAACCCCTACAAAATGTTAAACCAATCCTAGCATATGTACATAAATCTTAATCCAATATTCCAATCCTCTATTTTTCCTAGAGCTAATATCATATAGTAGACTTAGAAACCCTAAACATCTTGCAGTAATCCTTCACCGAAGGTAGTGGCAAAGCTTAATCTTCACCAAAGCAAATGTAGGTCATCTCTTCAACATCCTATGCAACCTTAAATCGAATCAATAATTTCGTGGTGCATGTGCCAAAGATGAATTTATTGACGACAGTGCCTCAGACATGCGGAACCCCGTTTATTGCGTTTCGAGCACTTTTTGCGGTAACAATGCACAATTAACTCCACTGCGCGGCAAGCACCAGCATGCTACTAATCGCATTTTATGGAAAATTTTGTAGTTCTTGCTAGCTAATCATGCCAAAGTTTTTGAGTCAGCTCTATCATAGCAAATCCAAGCAAATCCGAGTTGAACTCAAAATGTAGTGCTCCAAACCAGAAGAAAAGAGAAGGCAGAACTAGAAAAAAACATAGCAGAATACAAATTTTCGTAACCCGCAAATTCCTCAAGTAGTTGTTGCTAAATTGCCTTTCCTGCTGCCACTGTTCAAGTTTCCTACACAGTTCACCTTCCTACGCCTTTTTACTTTTTGACTTTTTTTTGTCACTTTTTGGATTTCTTCCCATTTTGCCCCATTGTAATAGTGTGGTAGTTCATATTTGGTAATTTTTCACCCTCGGGGCTTTTATATAAGCCATTTGTATGCAGATTTTAAGGGAAACATTTTGCTCATTAATAAATTCTTTAGGCGTGGAACTCTTAAATGCTCCTCGCTTTTCATTTTCCTCCCATTTCTCATTTTCTTCTCCTTTCACTGTACCAAAACACTTCCAAGGATGAAAGGGTGTAAAACTCTTCATCCTTGAAGAAGAAGTTTATTGGGCAATGGATCTAAGGCATAATGAGGGTTTCCATGTTTTTCACGCAGGTAATCACTATTATTATTGTTCTCCCTTTGAAACTTTAGGTTTTGATCCCTTCGAGTCACCTTGAATGGTTATTATTTGGTAAGCTTTTAGGTTCAAAGGGATGCTTATCATATCTACTCGAGATTCATTAGTTACCATTTATTGAGCCACAGCGTGAGTCAAGGACACTTCATTCATCGATTTAGGTCATTAATGGATAATGACTGCCATTTTCAAAAGGATAATTATTTCTCGGGGTTAGGTTTTAGCTGGAAATGAAGATTCTGGCTCTTGAGATGACTATAGGTCATCCTCCCCAACCCGAGGAAATGACCCCAAGAAACCTCACGTTCTAGATCCCGGGCCTGACCTAACACTTAAAGGATTTCTTACATTTTAGTTTATTTTACCCGCTGGCCACAATCAAAACCCACTGTTTTCATCAAACCTTAAAATCCAAATTGAATTCACCAGTTTTAATCTCACTATAAGTAATTTGTGCGAAGAAATCCCATCCCTGTGTTCGACCCTAGAGCCACTATACTGCAGTAGCTAGGTTACGGCAGTAGGAGGAATTAGGTTATAAATTTTGTTTATTCTAGAAACCTACTGGCACACGAATCAAATGGCGTCGTTGCCGAGGATGGTGCCTGGCATTTGACAGAAGTCATTAACACTGCGGATCCTCATCACAAGTTCTGGTGAATTTTCTTGTATCATTTTTGTTAGTATTTTACAATCAATATTTTTTTTAAGCTTCATTTCACTGTTTAAAAAAAAAAAAAACAAATCTTTAGGTAGGATTGTTCTTTGTTGTTTATTGTTGCCTTGTTTTCCAGTAGGAGTGCATGTTCCAGCGAGTAAGGAATTCTGGAGGCAGGTTAGTCAAGGTCGACTTCCACAGGAACCGTATTCCCAGGACTAAATTTTGAATGATCGAATTAAACGGAACACCGAGAGAGCAACATAGCCAAAGTACCAAAGTGGAGAAATCCAAACGATATAGGTCCATGAGGGACTATGGAACGCCTCCACGACGAGTGTGTTTCATGCATGGTGCCCCAAATGCACCATATGGAATGTTTCATAACCAGTTGAGGGAACCACCCAAAATTTCTCATGGGAACTAATTAGTGCCCACTAAAAAGGGCTTTAACCTCATTTAAGATAGGTTCTGCAATTTTTGTGTACTTAACGCGACACTAAGCCACTGGATACTTGCAGGTCCCTTTGGTACTAATGATTGTATTTTCAAGGCTGTTGCGGTAGTTTTTGCAAGTTTCATAAACCTATTCTATCATATAAAGTTATGCATATCAAGCCGAGTTTGATTTACAATCGAGCTCAGATGATTTGATTCCTCGACAGACTGCCAGAATGAAGAAATTGTGTCAAATAAGCCGGGATGCAAGTCAACATGAAGGAAGCACGCAGGAGCAACTGGGGCAATTTCGCTATGTATTGCAATTTCACTACATAGCAAATTTTCACTATGCTAGCGAAATTTCACTACATAGCGAAATTTTCACCTGTAGCGAAATCTCTGTTCCCCTGTTTTGTGTACAAACAACCCTGTTTTTGGTTTTTTCCATCTCTACCCTCACTGTAATTATACTATGTAGGATAGATTGGTATTTTCACCTTTTTGTAAGGCTATATAAGCCATTTTATGAACAATTTGTAACTTAACTTTTCATTGAAGGCATTTCCATTACGGGCCCCTGTTTTCGGCCCTCATTTGCTCTCTTCTCTCTCCTATTTCTCTCATTTTCTAGGCAACCAAACACACCCTTTGAGGATGATAACTCAAAGGATGTTTGGCTAAAGCTTCTAAACCTTGAAGAGGAGGGTTGCTAGGTAGGCTGGATGAGGCTCGGCAGTGTTCCTCTCGCTTTTTTCTACTAAGCAAATACTGGTATTTATGTTTCAAACTTTCAAAACTAGGTTAAAACACTATTCGATGTACCTTCTTCGCCAATACTTGGCAGGTTTTGTGGTTCAGCAGTATTCTTAATGTTAGGATACACACCGATATCCATTAGTTGTCATTTATGAGCCATCTGGGTAAAGGTTAAATGCGTAGATTTCAACTTAAGGAACATTAAATGCTCGTGAAATGCTATGTTTCAAAGAGGAATGGTACTAAGGGTTGGTTTTTAAAGTTAAACAAAGATCCGGTTTTGGAAATGACTATAGGTCATTTACCCTAATGCGAGGAAATAACTCGAGGACACCTTTGCAACCATATCATACCAAACTAGTGGCCCAACACTTCAAGGTCTTATTCTTATATTTTATTTCGAATTACCTTCAGTTAGCATAGTGACAACATCCATCGCTTTTGTAACCAAATCCGTAAAAGCCTCACCATTTCAATATACAAATCATTCTTGTAAGACAAAAACTCATCCCAAAGGTTCGATCCTATGTTTCTCACTATACCTGCAAAGAGTTTTACTACGGCAAAGAGGAGGAATTTAGGTATAAATATTGTTGATCCTGAACCCCATTATAAGACAAATCAAAATGCATGCTCAAGTATCGGGTGGTGCCAAACTGATGATGAGTCGATAAGTTCCTGTAATCCCCATTACAAGTACCGTGACCTTTGAAACCTTTTTAATTCCATTGTTTAGAATTTTGTTTTCTTCTCGCAGCCATCACGAGTCGCTTTATTTTTATGAATAATAAATTATTTTATTTCTTAGCTAATTTAAATCTTTTGCCAAGCCCTGTTGTTGTTCTTTTCTTTGTCTCTTTTTATTTCACAAGTGTTTATGCATCACTGGGATAGAGATATATTAGGTAGATTGCAAAGAGTTAGTACACCAATTGAACAAGGTTGTGAAGTTAGTGTACATAGTGAGCAAATGGATCCTCTACCTAAAGAACAACAAAGTCAACAAGGTGCTCCAATGAATCCTACAACATATAGGTCAATGAGGGACCACATACACCCTCCTAGAGTGAGTGCACCTTCCTGCATCATACCACCTGCTGATGATGTGGTAGTGAGACCATATTTGATGCCCCTGCTTCCCACTTTTCATGGAATGGAGAATGAAAATCCATATACGCATATCCGGGACTTCGAGGAAGTTTGCACAACTTTTAAATAAGGTGTGCCTGACATGGACTTGCTTAAGCTGAAAGAATTTCCATTGACACTGAAAGACAAGGCCAAGATTTGGCTCAATTCACTAAGGCCAAGAACAATAAGAAATTGGGCCGAACTTCAAGCTGAGTTTTTGAATAAATTTTTCAGTACAACCAAGACCAACAGTTTGAAGAGGCAAATCTACACTTACTCGGCCTACGATAATGAGAAGTTTTATCTGTCAGAGAGGTTCATGGAGACCATCAGTGCATGTCCACACCATGGTTTCAATACATGGATGCTTGTGAATCACTTCTATGATGGTATGTCTCCGGCCATGAAGCAACTACTTGAAACCATGTGTGGAGGGGACATTTTGAGCAAGCACCCAGATGAAGCCATGGACTTTTTGAACTATGTGGCCGAAACCTCCAAGGCATGGGATGAACCGAATCCGAGAGCTCAAAACGAGGCCTTCAACCTACCAGCGGAGGATGGCACTTTCCAAAGACACGGAGATGAAAGAAAAATTGACCACTTTGACTCGAAGGTTAGAGGAGCTTGAAATGAGAAATCAACATGAAGTGCAAGCAGTGATTGAATTGCCTGCATCTCACACAGCTTGTTTTAATTGTCAATCAAGTAGCCATCTTAGGGAGCATTGTCCATTAGTTCCTTCGGTGAGGGACTTAATGCAAGAGAATGCCCATGTCTTAGGTCAAAATAAGCCACCTACAAATGCTCCTTATGGAAACACTTATAACCCTAATTGGAGGAATCATCTAAACCTATCATGGAAGCCAAAATCCCCTGCATATGCTCCCTAAGGAGCACAACAGCAGTTTAGCTCCACCTCAGCACAGCAGCAGCAGCCTCCACCTTCTTCTCCTGTTGAGCAGGAAATTCTAAATTTAAACAATGTAGTAGGTACCTTTGTGGAGGAACAAAAGGTGTTGAATGTTCAAACTAATCAGAAAATTGAAACAGTAGAGAGCTCACTCAACAAGAAAATAGATAATATGCATTCTGAGATCTCCAATAAATATGACAACCTGCAAAGTTCCATTTCCAGGTTGTCTAACCAGCAGCAGGGTCCTCAAAAAGGGAAATTCCCTTCCCAGACACAACAAACCCGAGGGGAATGCATGAGATAGGCTCTGCCAGCGATCCCAATGCAAGAATTGATGAAGTCCAAGCAGTAGTAACTTTGAGAAGTTGTACGAATCGAGACCAACATCCCAACCACCGGGCAAGCTCCCATGGTGGGAACCACCAGAGGAAGAACAACTAAACAGTGGGAAGAGGTGAACACAAGCAAATTCTCCTTTCCCACAGCACTTCAAAAGGAAAAATTCAACCAACCAACCGAAATTTCCAGAAGTACTACTACAAGTGAAGTTGCTACATCCCTCTTCTCGATATGATCACAAGCCTCACGTATGAAAATTTTTCAAGGACCTATGTGCACTTCATGGAAAAGAGGCTTTAATGTGAATAAAGGCCTTTTGACCGAAAGAGGCTATCATTGAGTGCAAGACTCCTGTGAAGTATAAAGATTTGGGGTGTCCTATAATCTCCATGAACATAGGCTAAGATTCTGTGTGAAAAAGGCATTGCTAGATTTGGGGTGTAAATCTACCTGCCTTTTCCTCCATGTACCAAAGAGCTAGGCTAGGCAAACTTAAGCCAACCACTATCACATTGTCTCTAGCCGATAGGTCCATCAAAATACCAAAGGGGACAGTTGAGGATGTTTTGATTCAGGTGGAAAAATTCTACTATCCAGTGAATTTGTAGTGCTTGATACCGAACCGGTCGCAGTAGGGGCTAACCATGTGCCAATCATCCTAGGAAGGCCATTTCGCCACTTCCAATGTGATCATCAATTGCTCTAATGGGGTGATGCGCCTAACCTTGGAAATATGACCTTAGGAGCTCAATATCTTCCCCATCTTAGCAAAAAACACATGCACCAATAGAGGATGACAGTCAAGAGGCTCTCTGGAGCAGAGGCCATCCCTTAAAGAACAAGAAAATGAGTCAAGCCAGGCAAGATTTACTAACCAGTGGAGTTGGTCGATAGGTGATGAAGACCAACAGAGCTCATAAAGTGAGCCTAATGCATGGCTCCTTGAGAAGAAAAGGTAGAAGTGTTACTCCTACTTACAAAGAAGTGAGGAATTGCGGTCCTCACCGCTAGGATCTAAGCCCTCACCGTTGAATTGAAATATGCATTTTTGGGAGGAACAATGCATCGTCCAGTAGTGATTTCTCCACTATTAAGCAATCCACAGGAGGCTAGTTTGCTTCAAATCCTCCACAGGAACAAGAAAGCAATCGGATGGAAGATCTCTTATTTGAAAGGCATCAGCCCGACCGTATGCACCCATCATATATACTTAGAAGAGAATTCCAAAGCTGCTCGACAACCAAAGGCGAGAGACTGACCTAAGATATGCAAGAGGTGGTACAAGTGGAAGTGTTGAAATTACACAGTTTCCGCATCATATGCCCTATATCCGATCTGCTCTTGGGTAAGTCCAACCCAAGTAGTACCCAAGAAATCAGGGGTTACTACGGTGCTCAATGAGAAAGGAGAGGAAATGCCCACTCGACTTACTATAAGCTGGAGGGTATGTATCGACTACAAAAGGCTGAATGAGGTGACCCGAAAGGATCATTTTCCCTTACCCTTCATGGACCGCCTCTAGAGAGAGATCGGTCATCCTTCTATCGCTTAGATGGGTATTCCGACTATCTCAGATCGAGATCGCGCAGATGATCAAGACACGACCACTTTCACTGGCCCTTGGTACATATGCTTATAGAGGATACCCTTCTGTCTATGCAATGCCCTCGCTACTTTTTGGCCAGATGCTGCAAAGATTTTTAGTGATATGGTGGAGCGTATTATGGAGGTTTATATGGATGACATAATAGTTTACGGGGAAAGCTTCGATGAATGCCTCGTCCATTTGGAAACCGTCCTCCATAGATGCATCGAAAAGAACCTAGTACTAAACTGGGAAAAATGCCATTTTATGGTAAATCAGGGCATAGTGTTGGGGCACATCATTTCTGAGAGAGGAATTGAAGTGGATAAAGCCAAGGTAAAATTGATCTTGAAATTTCCAACTCCTACTAATGTGAAGACAGTGGGGCAATTCTTGGGACATGCAGGCTTCTATCGCAGGTTCATCCGAGACTTCTCGAAAATTGCTAAGCCACTCTACAAGCTCCTTAAAAAAGATGCAAAGTTTGAATGGGATGAAGAATGGCAAGAGAAGTTCGAGGAGCTTAAGGCATATTTGACGTACAAAGACTCCATTGTGAGAGCTCCCTAATCCGGGCACTTGCCTCGAGGTAATGTGCAAATGCTATGACTCGCTGCCGGAGCTGCCTCGCATGCAGCGGGGAGGAAGTCGTATGCGGCCAGACATGAGTAAAACGTTAAATGAAGCTCATAGAAACTACACTACTACGGAGAAAGACATAGCGGTGGTCTATGCTTTAGATAAGTTCTAACTATTTGATTGGTCTGATATTGTAATCTTCATGGTATCATTCAGCATTGAAATATCTACTCAAAATGGTAATTCCAAGGCTCGGATTATCAGATGGGTTCTATTGCTACAAAAGTTCAACATCCAGATTAAAGATGGGGCGGTGGAGAATGTTTAAGGGTTGTCGCATCATCTCCTCCAGATTAACTATAGCACAATAATACCACAACCCTCCCATATTTGATGGGAATTTCCGAGGAGTCTCTATCGGACAAAGGAGCGTAGTACCCTATGCTCACATTGCCAATTTTCGTGCAATAAAGAGAGTTACTAGTGGAGTGGATAGCACAAGACAAGAGGTTCTTCCATGCAAGGGTTCATTCGTACTATTGGGAAGAGTCGTATTTGTTCAAGTATTGCGCTTATCAAATAATAAGGAAATGTGTGCCGGAAGAAGAACAGGAAGGAATTCTCAGCCATTGCCATGACAATGCGTGTGGAGGGCATTTCGCTTCACATAAAATAGCCATGAAAGTGCTGCATTCGGGCTTTTATTGGCCATCATTGTTTAAAGATGCCTACACCATGTGCAAGCAGTGTGATAAGTGCCAAAGACTGGGAAAGATTTCATCGTCACATGATGCCCTTGAACCCCATTTTAGTAGTTGAATTGTTTGATGTATGAGGCATCGACTTCATGGGACCATTTCCTACTTCCTTCGGCTATGCTTACGTCCTTGTGGGGGTGGACTATGTGTCCAAGTGGGTCAAAGCAGGGCAGCTGACCACAAAACAGTGCTTAAATTCCTGAAGGATAACATTTTCTCTAGATTTGGGGTTCCTAAAGCAATTATCAGCGATGGAGGTTCTCACTTTTGTAACAAACCCTTTGAGAACCTCTTATCCAAATATGGTGTTAAGCACAAGGTAGCCACCCTGTATCATCCTCAAACTAGTGGTCAAGTGGAGCTCGCCAACAAAGAAATAAAGACCATCCTGATGAAAGTTGTTAATTCTAGCAGAAGGATTGGAGCGAAGACTCATTGTGGGCATATTGCACAAAGATAAAGACTATCCTAAGATGTCTCCCAGACGCTTAGTTTATGGCAAGGCTTGCTGATTACCCCAGAACAACACAAGGCGTGGTGGGCAATACGAAATTTGAACATGGATATGAGCCGAGCTGGCCTTAAAAGAATGCTTGAGATTGACGAGTTAGAAGAGCTAAGAAACGACGCCTACTTCAATTCCAAAATTGCAAAGGATAGGAAGAAGAAGTGGCATGATCAGCTCATAACCCGGATAACCTTAATCGTAATCAAGTCCTCCGTATGATTCCAACTCCATCTATTTCCGAAAGCTCTAAACTCAAGTGATGGACGGGGCCGATTTATCATCCAACAAGCATATTTGAAGGCCTCACACCTTCTCAACCCGAAAGACAAGAAAGTATTCAAGGTTAATGGGCAATGAGTCAAGCCCTATGGTGTTCGCCATTCTGCAAAAGAGGAGGAGATTTCCCTCCTTGATCCTCCTTGACCGACATTCCAGCCACTGAGTTGGTTTGGTATCCACTGAGACCAAACCCTGTGCCTAAAAATTCGCTTGCTGGGTCAATTTTTAATTTATTTATTTTTAGTATTTTTATTTTAATCTTAACTATTAATTAAACTCATTGATATGTTCGCTTAAATGTTTTTTTTTATGATCTGATCTATTTTATTATTCTACCTTGCTTTATTTGCAGATTAAATGAAGAGTATAGTGCGACTTTTCGCTCCGCACAAAATTTCGCCAATAGCAAAAAATTCGCCTCGAGGCTCTTTCTACTGACAAGGACCTTCTCGGGGCCACCCAAATTCACCATAAAAAGCCCCCCCACCTTCATTCTCTTTCACTTCTCCATGCCACATCGCCTGAGGCCGCCACTCCGTCCCTCACGCGCCTCGCATTTCAGCCCTCCCTGAGCTGCCCTTTACACTCCCCTCGGGCCCCGGAGCCGCAGACCAACTAATACTACCCCTCCTCCCGACCCGACACCGGGACCTCCCCGTCTGGCCACCCCGCAGCCACGAGCCACGCACCCGAGCCGCTTGTCAACACACGCCCGCCATCACCCACCTCCTCGTCACGCCCATCTTCCTCCATGGTTCGCAGACCACGTGAGTGAATCGATCCAGCCTGGGCGGTCGACTAAGATTCTCGCCGAGATGACGCTGGCACTTTGTGGTCGCTACCGCCACTCTCCCGCTCGTGCCGAGGCACCTCCCGCGGCCTCCCCGATGCAACTATGATGCGCAGTCCAGCCTCCGCTGCCATTCCGCAGGATCCTCAGTGGTCTCCGAGCCCCATCCAGCGATACCACACCCGTGGGACCCCTCCCCGCCCCCCGCCCCGCCCCGCCCCTCTCCCCGTGCATCCACGACCACCACAGAGGGCCCTGCTTTCTAAGCTGCCCGAACATCCAACGGAGTCTTTTATGTTTAGGTCTTTTCGCCCTTCACCGCTTCATAGTTCATCGCCCCGCTATCCCCCGGCTCTCGGTTTAGGCGGTCCACTCATTTAGCTGGCGGCCCGAGACCCGAGAACGTGAATTGTCGTGCCAAGGACATTCACAAAGAGTCCTATTATGATATACCGCACTAGCGGACCCACTCGCTCGTGAGATCTGGGCGGTTGGTCCAGAGGTATTCACTGGTCGCCTTTATGACTCAAGAACGCTTTTATCCCCTGGGTGGTTCTGAGTTTTATCATACTATGACATCCCGGAGTGTCCATTAGATGCACGGCTCAAGATAGATGGTCACTCGGGATCATGAGCTTCGATATATCACCGCTTTAGGCTTGCCAGTGTCCTAGCTAACTCCACAGACATTCGGTAAAAATCCCACCCCCTGCAGGAGATGGGTTCGCTCTCTCTCTCGAGATACGCAGGGCCTGGCCCATCCTTTTCATCTGGCACTTCCTCCCATGCTCCTCACCCGGGACCACGACTTCGATCCAAATATGTTCCCACTCAGCATTTTGGTTTACAAAGACGTAGGAGCCATTCTTGAGGCCTATATCAGACATCCGAGGGGTTTCGTCTAATCCGCAAAGCTCACAGGACCGCATTTCTTCACTGATGGCAGGCGTCCACCGCAAGGACTCGCCCTGCGCAGGCTATTCTACTATTGATACCGAGGCCATATGCCACGTCTTAGAGCATCTTGGGTTCCCCGAGGGAACCACGTATTGAGCACGGCGCAGTTGTTCCACTTGTGTATCCCTCGAGCGGACTCTATATATGCCACTCTCTTTCTTTACACCACAGATGAGGTAGGGGCCGATGATTACGCAGAGGACTCCGGCTTGGGGGTGAGCAAAATTTCGTCCCGCCCGGATTCACTCTCCGCTCCGCCTCCTACTGCCCTGTACTCTCCTCCCGAGATCGCAGAAGTCTGGCCCTCCACGTCACAACAGCCATCCGAGCACATCCCTGTCACTTCTGGTGACTTCTGCGCTGTTACGGATGTCAGTCTCGTGCTTTCACTACCACTACTCGCAGATCTTTAGCGCTTCTCGTGCCAAAGATTGATGAGTGGATGGCTCATGACGTAGGCTACTCGTCATAATCGTGCCATTCTTCTACGTACACGAGCCACCTTGGTCTCCCACCAGTTACAAAGGATGCAGCCTATACAAATTCCACCACTCATGACCGCTTCACCAAAGCAGCCCTCGCTGACGTGCTCTTCGCGGGCGCACCGTGAGTAGCTTCGATCCACTGCTTTCTACACCACCAAAGAGTAGTGAGGTAACACTTCCTTCTCTAGCTTTCCTATCCATACCTCATGAGGACACAGTGATGCTTTGGTTGGGGGGGGGAGGGAAGAGTTAGCGTCAGAAGTGGAATTTATCATACTTATGTTTTGTTTTGTTTATACTTGTATTGTTTTAGTTTTATCAACTGCCTACTTGTCTTGTATGGGACTGTTTTGTTTGTATGTATTAGCCAATAGTAGCCAGTGGTTTATTTTGTCTAGCTATGTATAGTGTTCAACTATGATAAGCTTTCAGACAAATTTCCTTTGGTTATATTAAAGCTTTATAGCAAGATTTGCATTTTCTATTTTCGCCTCACATTTTTTATTATTTTAACTTTTGTATATGCATAATGGCTAGCCTTGCAATGTGTTGAACTTAAGCCTTTCCTAATGGTGTCGACGTTAGAAGGGTCCTATGCCGAGTTAAGTGGATGACTAGTCAACTTCTTGTCATATTTAACCTGTCTCTTCCACCTTTAGCTAACCACACACCAGCACGTAGTCTCAATGATAAAGTTAAGAAACAACACAAAACCCCCTCTTACGATGCAAACCCTTACCTAGTGTCGTTTACTCCCTTGAATAGGTTGTGGACCCCCTTTTGCATAGAAGGCCAAGGTGTCTTCCAAAATAAAATAAGATAAAAAGAAAAAGTGAAAAGAAAAGAAAAGCTTAGAATCACATTGCCTTTCCTTGAAACCCGAGCACAGTCCGAGGGGTATATGGCGAAGTTTTAAAGCCCTAAGTGGCCCAAACCTTCATTGGTCGGGAGTCACCGGGGACTTAGTGTTCGCCACACCCGTGGATGGGTGAGTTTAGCGAGTCAGAGGTGCCGGAGGCCTCGACCATTCGAGTCCGGGGTGAAACCTATAGAGTTTGTGGTCGAAGATCCCCGGGGCTACGGCCTGGATGCCCCAAACCTCTCACCAACGGGAGTCGTCGACACCTCGCTACACTAACTTTGGTGAAGTTGAATCTCAAGACAGACCTGCACAACACAAAAGAATCAGGTAATAAAGGGCAAAGGTCTCGTCTATTTAAGCTGGTTAACATACAAGGTGGGAATCAGCTCACTGGTGGGAAGAGTACATAGTTTCGTAGTTTATGATTGACTCGATCAAACAAACCTGTAGCTTTGTGGAAGAGCTCGGTTCATGCCTCGAGAAGGAGCCGCGTCAATTAACACGTACAGTTTCTGGGCTATTTCGAGATGGTTATAGCTTAGGGTTTCGTGATTTCATCGCAGGCTATGCATTACTTGTATAAACCTTTTTGACCTCACATGTTTTTGTTCTCTGCTTGTTGATTATTTTTGGCATTGCTACAGGACTAGCAATGTGTCGGTTGGGGGGTGTGATTAGTGCCAAAAAAAGTGTTATTTTTAACTTTATTTAAGATAGGTTCTAAGTACTTTTTATGTACTAATCATATTAATTAAGCCGATTGACACGTTTAGGTCCCTTTGGTACTAATGATTGTATTTCGAGGCTGTTGTGGTAGTTTTTGCAGGTTTCATAAACCTATTCTATCATATCAAGCTATGCATATCGAAGTTAAGCTGATTTACACCGAGTTCGTATGATTTATCTTCAATTGCATCGTCAGAAACTTAAGAAATTAAAGTCGAAACAAGCCGGATGCAAGTCGAAATACGCAGAGTAATCGTACTTCACGATAGTAGCTAAATTTCATATTAGCTAAATTTCGCTAGAATAGCGAAATTTTCGAAATAATAGCAAATTTTCGCTAGAATAGCGAAAATTTTGCGATATATTGCAATTTTGTTACATAGCGAAATTTCGCTATGCTAGCGACATTTCGCTACATAGCGAAATTTTCACCTGTAGCAAAATCTGCTCGCTGTACAAACGACCCGCTTGGTTTTTCCCATCTCTACCCCTCACCGTAATTATACTATGGTGATAGATTGGCATTTTCTACCCTATGGGCAGCCATATATAAGCCATTTTATGTACAATTTGTAACCTAACTTTTCATTGAAGGCATTTCCATTACGGGCCCCTGTTTTCGGCCCTCATTTGCTCTCTTCTCTCTCCTCTTTCTCTCATTTTCTAGGCAACCAAACACACCCTTTAAGGATGACAACTCAAAGGATGTTTGGATAAAGCCTCTAAACCTTGAAGATGAAGGTTCCTAGGTAGATTGATGAGGTTTGCAGTTGTTCCTCTGTTTTTTTCACGAAGCAGATACTGGATATTTATGTTTCAAACTTTCAAAACTAGGTTTAAATACTATTTGATGTACTTTCTTTGGCCAATACTTGGCAAGGTTTTAGGGTTCAGTGTATTCTTAATGTTAGATTCATTGACATCCATTAGTTGTCATTTATGAGCTACCAGTTAAACTAGATTTCTAAACTTAAGGAAACATTAAATGCCTCGTGAAATGCTATGTTTTAAAGAGAATGGTACTATGGGTTGGTTTTAAAGTTAAACAAAGATCTGGTTTTGGAACATCATAGGTCATTTTACCCTAATGTATAGAAATAACCTGGTGACACCTTTGCAACCATATCATACCAAACTAGTGGCCCAACACTTCAATGTCTTCTTTTACATTTTTATTTTTGAATTACCTTCAGTTATATAGTGACAACATCCCACTGCTTTTGCATAACCGAAATCCAAACAAAAGCCTCACCATTTTGAATCATTATACAAATCATTTCCAAAGATCTAAATCCATCCCAAGAGTTCGATCCTAGAGCCACTATATTGCAAGAGAGTTTTACTATGAATATGATAAATTTAGTATAAATATTGTTGATTCTAACCCTATCATGCAAGATTTAACATGAACCAAGACCTCCATAGTATGCACCTCTTGCTTCTCCATGTTATGCTTCAACTCCTCAACCTCAACCAGCACATGTAACATCTCCAGCTGAATGTCGATTTTGAACCTTACTTTCAGCCGGTAAAGACTTGTGACGCAGAGACAATCAATGCCCAATTGCTCTAAAATCGCACTTTGAAATAATGTGAAAAAGATAATTGATGGATTTCAAAGTGACATTGATCATAAAATTGATATTCTAAAATACTCCATTTCAAGGCTCACCAATTAGCATGTTCATCAAGAGGAAGAGAATGTCGAGGTCCGTGCTCTATGTTCAAACCAAGACCTAACCACCCACTAGTCATGCACATGACGTGCCACATACACTTCATGTCAAGTTTGAACAATGACCACTAATTTCGGGGTTTTACAAGATAGGTGCTGATGGGCTAGCATTAGGTTTTAAACTCACCCACTATGCCATAATATGAGCGGTGCCAATAAAATCTTGATGTATGGCAAAGTTTGAACAATGGCCACTAATTCTTGGAAGCCTTGTGTTATAAAATACCGCTAGCATTACTGGGAGTGTGGAGTTTTGAGTGTGGATTGTGCTGCAGGTGAAGGCAGGAATACACTGAGTCACTAGGGGGCAAGGGTAATTTATGCTCTTGGTGTCCTTCCACTGCTCCCTCTCCACTGTCTTCCTAACTCAACAAGGGGAGGATTTCTTCTTTCTCTCCCACGACAAACATCAAGATAATTATATAAAGATTCAAATAACTCTATTGTTAACATTACCTCCATCACAGTCACCAAGCACTCTCCCTCCTTTGGATTTTCTTCCTCTTTATGAGCATGTTGCTGACTGGCAAGCTTTGAAATTGAGCATGTGCCACAGTAGGGTGAACTGAAATCAACAATATTTATAACCTAAAATTCCTCCTACTTCCGTAGCAAAGCTATTGCAGTATAACGGCTCTAGGGTCATACACAGGGATGGGTTTTCTTCGTACACATGATTTACAGTGAAGACCAAAAATGGTGAATTCAATTTGGATTTTGCTCTGGTAAAAACAGGAGTTGGTGATTTATGTATTGAAAAATACAATAAGTAAACAAAAATTGTAAAATGTAATTCCTCAGAGTGTTAGGTCACTAGGTCAGTCCCGGGGTAACTGAGGTTCCTCCAGTATCATTTCCTCGGCTGCTAGGAGGATGACCTACATCATATCCCAAACTGCCATTTAATCGTAAAACTGACCCTAAATAATTATCTTTGAAAAATTGGTATTTGCCTCCCATCACGGTCTCGATGCTGAATAATACTCTACTCGACTCACTTTCCAACAGCTAATAAATGATAATCCAAATGATGTCAATGATTCAACAATAAGCATACAATGAA
Organism: Tetrastigma voinierianum; assembly: GCA_016808115.1. Lineage (NCBI taxonomy): Eukaryota > Viridiplantae > Streptophyta > Magnoliopsida > Vitales > Vitaceae > Tetrastigma > Tetrastigma voinierianum. The sequence continues at coordinate 863,940 of JAEQBH010001743.1, read as the reverse complement.
CCCTAAAAGCTTACCAAGTACTGGCCATTTACAATGAACCAAAGGGATCAAACCTAAAATTTGGAGAAAATAAAAATATCCTTGAATCGTCATCAACCCATGATGATGGACCAATCTGATGTCAATGGATCTAACAATAAGCATCCACTGAACCTAAAAGCGTATCAATACCGGATTATTCAAAGCAACTGATGGAATTAAAGCCTACGTTAATTTTAAACCACAAATGGTAAAGAATAATCCGTTAAAAACATGGAAACCTCAACGCTTTCGATCCTCGCCTAATAAATTCTTCCACTCCAAGGAAAAAGGGTTTTAGCCGCTCATCCTCCGAGTTTGTCATCCTCGGAGGGTGTTTGGCTAGTGAGAAAGTGGAAAGAAAATGAAAGAAAATTAAGGAAGGGGGAAGCAGCGGGAAAACTGCCGCCCACTGTATCTCTTTTACCAAAAGTCAAGTCCTTACAGTGTTTGGTTAGGGGACTTTTATAGCCAACCCATAATACAAATTACAAAAATAGCATAGCGAAATACTATTACAATGGGGGCAAAAAAGGAAGAAAACCATAAGAGTCAAGAAGAAAACGGCAAATAGGAAGGAATGGGTATGTGAGGAACAAAGGTAATATGATGGTGAACAAAGGGCTGTGGCAAAAGCATTCCCAAGTAAAGGTTCCATTTTTCTTCATTTTTTGCTTTTTTATTTCTCTCCGACTGATCTACAATCATGGAGTTCAACTCGGGCTCTTCGTACTGAATCTCTCGACTCATAATTTTCGGCCTGATTATCTCAAACTACAAAATTAGCCAAAATGCGATCAATAGAATAGTCGGGACCTTAGAATGTGCAAATCAAAGATTCGCTGATATAGGCACACGTGCGCTCAAAAAAACCTACAATAAACAAGGCCCAAAACAGCACTTTTGTACACCAATCACCAACTAAACTCCAAATAGATCAGGACCCACACTTATTCCACAAATTTTTGTTTGGTGTGGGTAAATGTCGAGGAACCCTATCATAGATTTCCGGAGCAAGGATCCACCAATGACCCCAAACCAGCTATGCTTTAAGGCATCAAGTCATAAGGATTTTTCAAACTAATTAACCCTTAGGTTTCACCTGACTTCTAATGAATCTGAGATTCCAACAATCCTTGTTAAGCCCCTGCCCCATTCACATGTGTAATGAGCACAAAGTCGATGTCCCGCGAATCATTTAGTGCAACGTTTTAATGATTCTCGCCATATACCCCCCGGGGACTGTATTCTGTGCTCTGGCGGAAAGAGTCAATTCTTTCTTTCTTTCTTTTTTTCTTTCTTTCTTCTTCTTTTAAAGACTCCACGGTCTCTTTCGTAAAATCCCAACCTATTAAAGGTGATCAATGTTACAGGATGTGCCTCGTAGTGTTTAGATGTTAGCAAGCTAGATTATCATTTAAACTGAGTTAATACAGTGTGTGGTTGGTTCAAAAGTGGAAGAAAAGGCTGGAAACAAAAGGTAGCTTCCACTATTACTAACTCTACTTAGGGATTGAAATCATCTACCACAGTATTATTCAGTGCCTCAATTTTCATACCGCATTGCAAAAATAGTTTTCTGAATATAAGAAACAGCATGAACTAGAAACTAAAAAATACGGAACTCAAAAAGACAACCAACCAGAAAGCTGACTGCTCTCGGGCAGCACTTTCAAAAACAGCGCTCCTTTCCTTGCCCTTTCTCTCAAATCAACACTGCACTTTCACGGTTAGCGGGAACGAGCTCATGAAAGCCAGCGATATACCTCCCGATGAGCATCGCAGACTCTGCAAGCTTTCCATCTAGACCTTACGGTCAGTCGGAAGTTACAAGGCGACTAGCTGGAATGAAAATTGTTTTCTTGTTCAAATTTTCAAAAGCAGCTCTTTCTAGCTACACTGCATTCTGAATTGCTTTCATCTGCAATAAGAAACACTTAATCGAGTTCGACGAAAATGTTATCAGAACGAAGCAGAAAGTGGAGTTAGAGGTTACTTCAGCAACTGCAAATTTCTTTTTATTTATTTTTGCAGAAAAAAATATTTCAAGAAATTTGCACGCTATGACTTGCACGTTGCGAATTTTCGCAACCCCCTCCACTTTCACAACTCACCTTTGTTTGAATCATAACAAAGCATTCGAATTCGTTTTTGCAGATCTTGGTACTGCTAAAACTTTAGAGAGTTTAGAATCTAAATATAGCTAGAAAGAACACTTTGAAATTTCCGGGATAAAGGCACTCCTAAAATTCCTCCAACTAGTCACTTTTTCCTCTTTCTCTTTCCTCTCTCAACTTGTTCATGGCGGTCCCCATGGAAAGCTCGGCGGCAAGTCTCCTATCCAAAATTCAAAGTACATTCATCAGTGGAGGTATCACTCTTCCCTGAATTTCCATTCCTTATACACATCGAGGACAATGTTGAATTTGGTCAGAGAGTAAGAATAAAGTGTTGTTTTATGTTTCGAAAATTTTTTGAAGTAGTGAATGGGCTTCTGTAAGGTTTTTCTTTATAGTCTGCGTTTTTAGTTTCTAGTTCATGCTTCACTTTTATATTCAGAAACTAATTTTTTTGCAATGCCCAACTTGGCAAAGATGAGGAATGAAATCTTGTTCCAATGCGCTGGATGTTAATGGTTTTTATTCTCAATTGAGCTACACTGAAGAACTCTCTGCTTCCAACCTTTCTTCCACTTTGAACTCAACCACACACCATGCCAGATTCTAATGATAACTGAAAAACCCTTAACATCCTAAAACCTCGCAAAACTGTCCCAGCACCTCTCTGCTGATCGCCTTAATAGGCTAGATCTTCTCGAAAAAGTGAAGCATAATTAAATGAGTCTTTAAAAAAAAAGAAGAAGAAAGAAAAAGAAAAAAAAAAGAAAAGAAAAAGAAAAATTGTGACTCTTTTCCTTGAAACCCGAGCACGGTCTGAGGGGTATATGGCGAAAGTCATTAAAGCTTGGTGCCCTAAGCCAATTGCTTGGGAGACATCGACTTTGTGCTCATTACACATGTGAATAGGTAGAGCTTAACAAGTTGTAGGTGTTGGAGTCTCGAACTCATTAAAAGTCCGGGGTGAAACCTAAAGAGTTAGTGGTTGAAAACTCTTAGCGACTGATGCCTTAAGCCCAACTGGCTGGGAGTCACGCCAGGATCCTTGGTTCCCAAAGGAAATCTATGAAGTCGATTCCTCAGCATTGCACCCCTACAAAACAAAAAGAATTGTGGAATAAGTGTGGGTCCTGATCTATTTAGGTTGGTTAGTGATTAGTGTACAAAAAGTGCTATTTTGAGCCTTATTTATTGTAGGTTTTGAGCACTTTTTGTGTACTAATCAACCGAATTAACCTGATTTGCAATATTATGTCCCGACTATTCTATTGATCGTGATTTTGTAGCTAATTTTTGTAGTTTCGGTAAGATAATCAAAGCCAAATTATCGAAATAATTCAAACACGAAGAACCCGAGTTGAACTCATCGTTGTAGATCAGATCCCAGAAGGAAATAAAAGAAAAAAATGAAGAAAAATGGAGCACACTCGCAGAATGCTTCGCACAGCCACCCGTTCACCATCATGTGCATCATTCCTCCCGCCCCTCGCTCCTTCCCTACGCCTGCTGGGCTTCTTGACTCTTATGGTTTTCTTCCGGGCCCCATTGTAATAGTATTTCGGGCTGGTGCCATTTTTGTAATTTGTATTATGGTCAAGTAGAAAAAGTCCCCTAACCAAACACCTGTGGTTGACTTGACTTTGGTAGATACAAAGGCGTGCGCTTCGCTCTTCCTTAATTTTCTTCATTTTCTTCCATCTCTCTCACTACCAAACACTTCCGAGGCACAAACTGAGGGATGATGGCTAAAACCCTTTTTCCTTGATGGAAGGCTATCAAGTAGGGGATCGAAGGCAATCGAGGTTTTTCCATGTTTTAACGGAGGTATTCTTTACCATTTGTGGTTTGAAGCCAACGAGGCTTTAATCCCATCGATCGCTTTTGAATTTATCAGTATTTGATGTTTTCGTCTACTGATGCTCATTGCTAGATCCATCGACATCCGCGTTAGTTATCATCTATGGCGGCTGAGTATGATCTGGCGATATTTTATTTTCTCCAAATTTTAGGGTTCGATCCCTTGGTCTACCGTGAAATGGCAAGACTTGCAAGCTTTTTGTGGGTTCATTGTATGCTTATTGTTAGACATGTTGACATCCATTAGTTAGTCATTTATTAGTCATGGAAGTGATTGGCGTGATGTTATTCACTGCAAGAGACCATCAATATAAATACCAATTTTTCAAAGATAATTATTTAGGGTCAGTTTTTACAGTTAAATGAAGAATCGGTTTGGGATATGACTGTAGGTCATCCTCCCTAACGCGAGGAAATGACCCTGGAGAACCTCAGTTACCCCTGGACCCCAACCCTAGTGACCTAACACTATAAGGAATTCTATTTTACAATTTTTTGTTTACTTATTGTATTTTCAATCTGCAAATCACCAACTCCCCTGTTTTTACCAAAACCCAAAAATCCAAATTGAATTCACCATTTTTGGTCTTCACTGTAAATCATGTGTACGAAGAAAACTCCATCCCCTCGCGGTAATGACCCTAGAGCGTTTATATCGTGCAGTAGCTTTGCTACTAGTAAAGAGGAGGAATTTTAGGTTATAAATATTGTTGATTTCAGTTCACCCTACTGTGGCACATGCTCAATTTCAAAGCTACCAGTCAGCAACATGCTCATAAAGAGGAAGAAAATCCAAAAGGAGAGTGCTTGAGTGACACCATGGTGGAGGAGCAATGTTAACAATAGGGGTTATCTGAATCTTCATATAATTATGCTGATGTTTGTCCATGGGAGAATAAAGAAGAAATCCTCCCCTTGTTGGGTTAGGAAGATAGTGGAGAGGGAGCAGTGGAAGGACACCAAGAGCATAAATTACCCTTGCCCCCTAGTGACTCAGACCCCCCCGCCTTCACCGTCAAAGACAACCACACTCAAACTCCTACTCCCAAAGCCACGTTACTTCATCACCGCCTACGCCGCAAACTTCAAGAAATTAGTGGTCATTGTTCAAACTTTTGCCACTACATCAAAGACATTGGCACCCGCTCATATTGCATGGCATAGTGGGTGGTTCCCAAAGCTAATGCTAGCCCATCACTGCCTATGCTGCAAAACTTCAAGAAATTAGTGGTCATTGTTCAAACTTTTGCCACTACATCAAAGACATTGGCACCCGCTCATATTGCATGACATAGTGGGTGGTTCGGGTGCTGGTTCAGACATGGAGCATCTGGACCTCGACATTTCTACAAGCTCCACCAGTTCCAACGGCCTCCAAAGGCTTAAAAAAACTGGTTTGGGGGGAGCACAACCTCCCCCACTTTTTGTTTTTGATTTTTCTTGTTTTATCATATTTTATTTTATTTTATTTTGATTTCTTTCATTTTTCTTTTAGATTTTCTAATCTTTAGTTAATCTTTGTGTCTAGCTTAATTTTCAATTTTCTACAATTTTTTCTTTAATTCTTTTGTGTTTACTTGCAGGTTTTTTGGTTACCTGGAACATAAGGCAAAATTACTTTAGTGGTCCAGAGCCCTCGAAATTTCAATCGCACTATTCAAGGTTCCTGTTTTGATTTTTGTTACACTGTTCATATTTTTTGTCTTTTATGATTTTTGTTATTATGATATATATATATATATATATATATATATATATATATATATATATATATAAAATATAAAAATAAAAATAATAATAATAATAATAAAATTTTAAAAAAATTTGGTCTTCAAAACTTGTATATATATATAAAAAATTTTTTATTTTTTTTTATTTTTAATTTTTTATTATTCAAAAATTAAAACATAAAAAAATAAAAAATAAAATCGCATTGCGAAATTTCGCAAGTTGCGAATTTTCGCAACCTCCCTCCAGTTTCGCAGCCAATTTGGTTTTGATCATAACCTTTTCATCCGAACTCCGTTTTAGGCATTTTTGGTACTGTTGGAAAGATTAGAGAGTGTAGAATCCAAATATAGCCAGAAAGAATACTTTTGAAATTATTATGAAGGTGTAATGTTCAAAATTCTCCAACTGGTCACTTTTTTCCTCTCTTTTCTTCTCCTAACTTGTTTATATGAAGCCCAAACGGATTGAATAAGGTGTCGGTGAAAAGCTTGCGAAGTCTCCTATCTAACAACGAGTAAATTTAATCATGTGAGGTAGCTAATTTCCTTTTCTTCTAATCCCCTTTCCAATCCAAGCCCCATTGTGAACAATGTGACATTCGTCGAGGCTGGGAAAAGGAAATTAGGCGAAGGAAGTGGCATTTATTTATGTTTTTGTTACTATTTTGAGAAAGCCTATTTTGTATGTTCAGTGGCTTGTTGGTTTTCCTTTTTGTGAAGTTGTTATACTATACAACTTACTTTTTCAATTCAAATTGCACCTCTTTTTTTTTTTTTTTGGGGTTTTGCCCAACCTGCAAGTTGGAAAATTGAAACTTTCTCTAATCCTGTTGATGTTAGATTGATGGCATGCCTAGTTGAGTGGATGATTAGTTGAATCCTTGCCGCGACCTTTTCTTCCACCTTTAGCTAACCAATATCAAAGGCACATCGGGCCAACAATAGGTCGAAAAAACTACCTACCTCCTAAACATTGTAAAACCTACCTTAGTTTCATTGATCACTTTTAATAGGTTAAGGACCCCCATGAATAGAAGGCCAATGTGTCTTCCAAAAGAAAAGAAAAAGAAAAATAAGAAAAATTGAAACGCTTTGCCTTGAAACCCGAGCAAGGTCCGAGGGGTATATGGTGAGAGCCTTTAAAGCCTAGTGCTCTAAGCCAACTGGTTGGGAGCCACCGACATAGTGCTCGCTACATGGGTAGATGTGGGTACAGAGCTTTATGTTGTAGGTGCGATTTCAAAATCATTCGACCGGGGTGAAACCTAAAGAGTTAGTGGTCGAAAGATCCTGCGTGACTCTGGTGCCCCAAGCCTTAATCGGGTTGGTAGTCATCGCAGATCCCCTCAAGCATGGACTTCATGGTGCCCATTCTCAGCATTGCACCCTACTACACAAAAAGAGTTGTGGAATAAGAGTGGGTCCTGATCTATTTAGGTTGTTAGTGTACTAAGTGTAGGCGTGAGTTTGGTTTGGGGAGAGTGCGCCGAGACGCTATTGCTGAGAACCGATCAAACAAACACTTAGGTTTTGGTGGGAGTTTCTGGTTGATTCACCGAGATAGAGGATCTTTTGATACTCAATTCTGTATGGCATTCATTCTCTCGAGATAGTTATTGGGCAAGGGTTTCATTGATTCTCATCGAGGGTTAGGCATTACTCATTCACACCCTTTGGAAATATGGGCCACTCCTTGCGGAACATCATTTTGTTATCGTTTTGTATGCTCTATTTCTTTCTTTCTTTCTTTCTTTCTTTCTTTCTTTCTTTCTTTCATTGCTAAGGGACTAGCAGTGTGTAGGTTGCGGGGTGTGATTAGTGTCCAAAAAGTGCTATTTTGAGCCCTATTTATTGTAGGTTTTGAGCACTTTTTGTGTACTAATCAACCGAATTAACCTGATTTGCACATTAAGGTCCCAACTATTCTACTGATCACATTTTGTGGCTAATTTTGTAGTTTTTGCAAGATAATCAGGCTAAAATTATCGAGTCAATTCAAACATGAAGAACCCGAGTTGAACTCATCATTGCAGATCAGATCGCAGGCTGGAAAGCAAAGAGAAAAAAAGCGAAGAAAATATAGCACTCGCAGAATGTTTCTTTAAGCACGTCACCTGCTTACCATCCTTACACCATTCATCCCGCCTCGCTCCTTCCTGCACGCCCGCTTTTTAAGAGTTTCTGACTCATGGTTTTCTTCCCTTGCCCCCATTGTAATAGTATTTCGCCATGTTATTTTTGTAATTTGTATTATGGGGCTGGCTATAAAAGCCCCTCGACGTACACTATAAGGACTTGACTCAAGTAATGAGATACAAATGGGCGGCAAGCCTCGCTTCTTCCCTCTCCTTTCATTTTCTTTCCACTTTCTCACTAGCTAAACACCCTCCGAGGATGACAACTCGGAGGATGAGCGGCTAAAACCCTTTTTCCTTGGAGTAGAAGGCTATTGGGCAAGGGATCGAAGGCAACTGAGGGTTTTTCCATGTTTTAACGGAGGTATTCTTTACCATTTATGGTTTCTCTCACAAACTAGGCTTTAATCCCTTTGATTGCTTTGAATGATCAGCATTTGATAAGCTTTTGGGTTCATTGAATGCTTATTGCTATTAACCCATTGACATCCATTAGTTATCATCTATGGGCTATTGGAAAGGCGCATTCAAGGATATTTTTATTTTCTCCAAATTTTAGGCTCGATCCCTTCGTTCACTCTGTAGAGTCCAAATTTGGGTGTTTAGGTTCATTGTATGCTTATTGTTAGATAAAGTGACATCCAAGTTATCGCCCATTAGCCGGGTGGAAAGTGGAGCCTACGCAGATGTTATTCACTTATCTCGAGACCATCAATGGGAGGTGGCAAATACCATTTTTTCAAAGATAATTTCATTTGCAGTCGGCTTTTATAGTTAAATGAAGAACCGGTTTCGATATGACTATAGGTCATCCTCCTCCCTAACGTATAGGAAATGACTCGGAGAACCCTGACTAACACTACGAGAATTCCGGCCTTTTTACAATCTTTTTGTTTACTTATCAGGACTTTCTCAATCAGCAAATCAACAACTCCCTGCTTTTACCAAAACCCAAAATTCAAATTGAATCTACCATTTTTTGGTCTTCAATCGTAAATCATGTGTACAAAGAAACCCACTGTTGTTCAACCCTAGAGTCGCTTATAATCGCGCAGCTCGCTACGGCACAATAGGAGGAATTTTGGTTATAATATTGTTGATTTCGCCTCACCCTACCGTGGCACTAATCGCTTAGGACTGCCAGGGTTTTTTGCACTAGCTAGGTCGGGGAGTGCGCTTTGACAAAACTCATCATTGAAAAACTAATCAAACTAACACATAGGTTTTGGTGGAAGTTCCAGGTTGGTTCTCTAGTAAAGGAAACTGCGACGCCCATATCCTGTGTGGTCTCGTTGGACAACTCTCAAGCCAACCCACAAAACATACGGCTTCCGTGCTTCGATATCACACTCAAATGTCTCATATATCGAGACCCATTTCTGTATAATTTTCTCATAATTAACCAATTTCTTATAAAATTTCACACGCGTTTGATGTACGACTCTTATACACTTTTTACATGCCAAAGTATATTAAAACTAGATTATTCTAATATATTTTACAAAATGCTTCTCAAGGCCACAACTCAGCCTTCTTCATACTAACGACCTCGAAGGAGCCGCCTTCTCCTCGTACTTGAGTGGTCCTGGCCGGCAAAAAGCCCAAGAGTGATAATCTCCTACAAGGGTTACTCCCAACTAAGTGCATGTAATGGTCGCACAACAAACACACATCCAAGTAAAAATGTCTTACATGTACGTTTCAGTATGTCATGCATGAAATATCATCATGCCCATATCCCGAGTCACTCACCGACTCCCTCACACCTGCCTATGCCAAGGGTGAACTATTGTCATTTTCCGATGACAACCAAAGATTTTTCTTAATCTTTTAACATCTTCATGTACAACCATGCTTCTTTTGTGGGTAACGGATTTCTGGTGTTGCACCAATGGGCTCCATAAACCCAGACACTTTTATGACCTTTCACCGCTGGGGACTATGTCTGACCATAATTGATGGGTCTTTAACCCTAGGGGGAATCAATCCCAACTTGCTGATACCCAACACATAATTATCCTTTACCATTTCCTTAACCAGTGCGACTCATTTGGACTTTGTCCCATTAACCGAGCCCACTAATCAACACCATACGCAGTGTTGATCCACAACCATGTACCCATGACACTCCATCAAACACCTAACACAGTGTCGATCCCAACCATGCACTCACACCCATGTCATGCGATGTTTTCATGCACGTGCAATTTAATTATGCCATTGTCTACTTATACCATTCTACATATAAAATAAGAACTATATGTGCATACATACTCATGCGTATTCATCCATGTATCATTTGGACATTTATATTAAAGTGCATAAAAATTCCAAACCATCATATTCTTCATTCCACATATCAATTCAAGCATGTTATTCATTTTCTGCAATAACATCCAACATGGCCCCAATCTCGGACCCATCCAACAAGGTACCTCACGGTCCGTTCACATACAAGAACCATCTTGGTTCCATTCATCAATACATGATTAAACAAATGCATGTAAATACAACCCTTCCTAGTTAACTCCATGGTAATTCTTACCCATTACAACAGCTTACAACATGCCATGCAATGGTCATGTTAAAACCCGACTATTCACTTTGCCACAACCAAGCAACCTACACACTCGGTGTAAAACATACATTTAAGCAATATTATGATAACCTAATTCCATCCACAGGTACATGGCTTGAAATTTGACTCAATGGGATTTCCATAGAGTTTGAGAACACCCAAAACGGAGTTCGGACAAAGAAGTTATGACCTTCCAAAGTTGGAGGTCACACATGACTAGGCAGCCTTACCCGGACAGCCTACCTGACTTACTCGGGAGCCCCTTTCCAGCCAACTCTAGTACCCACTACCCTCCATAGGCATATAGATGAAATCTGGTCTCAATGGGCTTTCTATGGAGTCTAAGAACACCTGAAACGGAGTTCAGACGAAAAAGTTATGACCTTTAGAAGTTGGAGGTCACACATAACTATGTAGCCTTGCCCGGACAGCCTACCTGACCTGCCTGGGAGCCCCTTTCCGGCCAGCTCCAGTACCCACTGCCCTCCACGGGAATATGGATGGAAAATTGACTCAATAGGCTTGCTATAGAGTCTAAGAACACCCGAATTAGAGTTTGGACAAAGAAGTTATGATCTTCCCCCTTGCTTCGCCTGAAACCTATGGTCCGATCATCGGAAAATTTAGAGAGAATGTAGAGCCTCTCTCTCTCACTAACTCTTCTTCTCATATTTGATTTTCGTTTCTCTCTCTACTTTCCTCTCTCTCCCAACTTGTTGGGAGAAGATAGAAGTCAAGTGAGATGTCCTCTCACTTGTCACTTGGTCCACCCCATGGCTCTTGATTACACCCTATCCACTTATCCATCTACCATGGATTTTCACCCACTCACATGTTGCCACATGTTTCTCATGGGTCGCATTAGAGCTCATGCTTGAATCATTCTCTCACCATGAAATGTGGCATCTCTCGAGCCACTCACCACATGCCAAGTGTCCCGCACCGCTCCATGTGCCTCGAAAAACGTGAAATTCCGAATCTCTTGGAATTCGACGAAATTCGACGTGGTAGCTAGATTTTGCGAGATTATTCCAACGGTGAAGTCTATTTCATCATCTGATATCTATAAAATTTCCTAATTTTGACCGAATTTTACCATTTTACTTTTTTTTTCTTCAGAAAATTAGAATTTTCTAGGGTTTCACATAAATTATTTGGATACTTGATTTTACATAGCATTCAGTCTCTCAAAGATAGATATTAGGCTAAGTTTTGGTGACTCTTGCTGTTGGTTGCGCATTACTCCCTTATTTCTTTTTGAAACATCAATTTGTGTATGCATACAACTTTGATTTTATTTTGTTTGCTCTCTATTTCTTTCTTTCATTGCTAAGAGACTAGAAATGTGTCGGTTGGGGGGAGTGATTAGTGCCCAAATAGTGCTACTTTGAACCCTATTTATTGAAGGTTTTGAGCACTTTTTGTGTACTAATCAGCTTAATTAACCTAATTGGCATGTTAAGGACCTAGCAAGGCTACTAATCGCATTTTGTAGCTTTTGCAAGCTAATCATGCCAAAGTTTTTGAGTCAGCTCTATCATAGAAAATCCAAGAAAATCCGAATTGAACTCAGAGCTGCAGGTTAGAAACCAGATGAAAAGGGAAGCAAAAAGCAGGGCCGCAAAATTTTCGCAACCCACGAAATTTCGCAGTGTTGCAAAACTGTCTTTCCTGCTGCCACTCTTAAAGTTTCATGCACTGTTCACCTTCATGCGCCTTTTTACTTTTTGACTTTTTTTTGTCACTTTTTGGATTTCTTCCCATTTTGCCCCCATTGTAATAGTGGTAGTTCATGTATTTTGGTAATTTTGCTTGTCTTAGGCTTTATATAAGATATTTGTACAAACTGTAAGGGAAACCTTTTTGCTCATTAACAAATTTTTAGGCGGAAACCTTTTAGCGGTTCCCGCTAATTTTCATTTTCCTCTACTTTCTCTCATTTTTCTCTCCCTTTCTCACTAGCCAAACACCCTCCGAGGATGACAACTCGGAGGATGAGCGGGTAGAAATCCTTCATCCTTGAAGAACAAGGTTAATAGGCAACGGATCTAAGGCAGAATGAGGGTTTCCATGTTTTTCACATAGGTAATCACTGTTATTAATGTTCTCCCTTTGTAACTTTAGGTTTTGATCCCTTCGAGTCACCTTGAATGGTTATTATTTTGTAAGCTTTTGGGGTTCAGTGGATGCTTATTGCTAGATCCACTGAGATTCACTAATTACCATCTATGAGCCATTGGAAGGTGAGTCAAGGAGACACGTTTTATAGGTTTTTAATGTTCAAAACAAAGTTTGCAGGGGAATATTTTGGTCCAGTAAATTTTAAAAATTAATAAAAAATCTTTTTACGATCCTATGGTACAAGCATACTAATCAACAAACAATAAAGAAGAATTACTTCAATCAAATTAAGAAGATTTTTGTGGCAAGTAGGATTGACAACTCAAGATCCTTTATTTTTTTCATGTTTTCCACGATCTTCTAAGTCGTTCCTCTTCACTATAGGATACGTGTGGGCGTACAGATTAACAAAGGTTTTGTTTTTAGAACTCTTGATATTCTCAACACATGAGATCAAGAGGGTTAGATGGAGGAAAAAAGTGAAACTCCTTCTTTTCTAATTTTATCACCTCGACGCTATGGTTTAATTTATTTAAATATTGAATTAAAATTAATTAAAATTAAGTGACCAAAAATAAATAGGATTAATTTCAAATTAACCGTTCATCCATATAGTAATTACTATTAATTAATTAATTAATGTTATTATTAATTTCTCAAATTAACCGTTTCTATCCATATAATATTCACATTATTAATTAATTAAATCAATAATTAATTAATTAACTTTTAATTATCCAATAATTACTACATAGTTGCTATGAAACAATTTTTTTTACAACTATGCCCTCTAAGGGATTTCTTTATTAATTTAATCCTGTACAGTGTTTTACAGAGAAGGCCCGAGGATGTATGGACCTGTAATTCCAAACTCCAATAAATTTGATAATTAATTAAACTCTTTCATCAATTAATCTAATTTATTAGTTCTAGTATTATTCCAATTCAAAATCAAACCGAACTCTTGTAATTACGTAATAATTTACTTAGTGATACTCAAGCGCTCCATTGATATGATCATTACATGCAATTCAATCCTCCAAAATTGTCCATCATTAGAGCTAGTGAAATTCACTGCTTACCCCCTATAGTGATATCTTTATCCTTAAGTTCCATTAATTCACCAGTGAACGCTAATTTATAAACCTCAAGTATAAATTAGAGTCAAACTATTCATTTCTAGAATTAACATTTAAGGGAACCACCATCCGACTTCCTCAAGAAGGGTTTGAATCTACATATGTAGGACATGTTCCCAACCACTCATCTCAATGGCCCCAAGACATATATCGGGTCTGCCTTAGACGCACTCGGTGAACTCATGAATCAAAAGGCCCAATTGAAATAGACAGGAGTCCATGGCTACTCAGAATTAAGATCAATCTGCATATGATCATCTAGTGACACAGTTTAAACTCTTAATTGTAACGGTAAATTATTTAAGAGTTTAATCCATGTCTAGTCCAATTTATGTAATGGGGACATATAAAGCACCTCCCATTTTAATGTCACTGATATTTGTAATCCGCATCAAGATTAATGTATTTTTTAATGTCTGCAAGTGGACCGTACTAGTAGTATTATAGATCAAAGATCCCTACTTTGATTTACTACAGACAATTTAGTTTATTATCTATAATCTTAATCATCTCATATATAACTATTATATACTAAGATTATAGCTAAATGATCTTTTAGGGCCCCATGCCCAACACGTTTCTCACTGACCGAGGTCATTAATGGATAGTGAATGCCATTTTCAAAAGGATAATTATTTTAGGTTAGGTCTTATAGCTAAATGAAGAACCGGTTCGGGAGAAAATGTCATCCTCCCCAACGCGAGGAAATTACCCCAAGAAACCCTCAATTGCCCTAGGATCCTAAGTCCAGTGACCTAACACTCAAGGATTTCCCTTTTACATTTTAGTTTATTTTACTGTCAGATTTCACCATCAAAACCCACTGTTTTCATCAAACCTTAAAATCCAAATTGAATTCACCAGTTTTAATCTCACTGTAAGTCATTTGTGCGAAGAAAACCCATCCATGTGTTCGACCCTAGAGTCACTAATAATCACAGTTAGCTGTGGCTACGACGTTAGAGTAGCCTCAAAGCTGCAAATGTTGTTGATTCCATAAACCTACTGGCACACGAATCAATGATTGCACATGTTTGGATGTCAACATGATTAACATTCAAAAATTTTATTATACTCCTGAAATGTAATTACAACATAGTGATTTGAATCTTAACCTTTAATACATTCTTCCACTTCTTCTCCATATCAACGCGACACCCATGTGATTTATTTCCATATAGGTTTTTATAAGACCTCATTCTACATTTCAAAATTTCAAATTTGAGTGATAAAATATTTAAATTCATTTGTATCCATTATTGGATTCTAATAATTAGGGTTCATCTTTAAGCATTGGATGGTTGATATTACGGAGATAAAATTTGTAAAACCTGGGAAAATTCAAAAATTTCAAAAATGGCAAAATGATAATAATAATAATAAATTACCATAATGGTTCAAGGAAGCCTAGAAAATTCTCTAGATCTCGGATGGTGAAACGGATCGAGCGCAATTCATCTCCAAATCTAGTGACCCGTAAAATTTCATTAATTATGAGAAAACTGAATTTTACGAAGCTTCGAGCTGCAGAATTGCCGTAATGACCTGGGCGGACTAGATTTCACGAGAATCTCGAGAGTCAGGAAATAACTAGAGTTAAGTTCATTTAAAATGAATTGAACTGAAAAGAAATAAATTGTTTCGGAACAAAAATGAACCCCGGACGAGTCATGCACGAATGGGATGGCAGTCTCCGCTGGCCCAACTTAAACTTAAAAGTGGTAAAGGGAAAATATCAGATTTTTCTCCCTAATTTTGGCAATTTTCAGACAGTGGATTGAGTTTGAGAGAGAAATGAGATAAACTCCTCATTCTCTCTACGATCTACGGAGATTGGTTGGTCGGAATCCGTCGAGCCAAGATTTAAAGTTCATCGACTCGACAATGGCTACGCGTGGGTACCGACAACACACAATTTTGTCGAGAATTTTGTGTTTGGAGAAGAAAAGTTAGAGAGAGAAACTCTGACTTCTCTCTAAGATCTACGGAGCTCGGGTGGTCGTCTCGCGTCGGGCCAAGAATTAAAGTCGGAGTACTTGGCGAGGGTTGCCAATGTGATGCTCATAAACCCGAGTTTCACCGGCTGTTTCATAGGAGGTTCGGGGAGTCGAAAGCTTCGGGTTCAGGAAGTGTCCGCAGGACTTCCTTGGGCCATTGCTCACACTTCAAGAGGTAGGGAACCTTCCTACTGTGCGTTTATTCTTCCATTCAGGAGTCGTTTTGGTCTTAAGCCTGTGGTTGCTCGATGGTTGCTTAGAGAACTAGAAAAATGCATTTTTCTGGGTTCGCGTATGTCATTGTTCACATGAAGCATCCAATTTTGGACGGCCATAACTTTTTTGTCCGAACTCCGATTCATGAGTTCTTGGACTCTATGGAAATCCCTTTGAGTCTAGAATCCATCCACATATAAATTAATGCAATTTGGACTCATATTATGTCCGAAAATGATGAAAAACAATAGACCCCTGCTGGTGAGAGTAAGTTACTATTCATATGAGGCCTCCAACTTTGGACGACCATAACTTTCTCGTACAAACTCCGATTCGTGTGTTATTAGATTGTAAGGAAAGCCCCTTTAGTCTAGAATCTTTCCATATGCCCGTACTTACTTCAGCCCACATATTTTCGAAAATTTAATTGTAGCACCAAGTGTGCAAATTGCTTGCTCCGATTACGGTGTGGTCTAATACATTGAATTTGGGTGTATGTCGTCGTGATTATATGCATGTTGATATAATTATCCATTAGGTCAGGGAAATGCATGAGTTTGTGTATGATTGAGGCCATTGAATGGCTTGTTGTAGGCTACTGCACTTGAGATCTACCTAGGGCCTAGAAGCAAATTATGTCAAGTACTGAGTGGTAACAGACTTATGACGCCAATGTAGCGCAGTATTGATATGTTTGGCATGAATCGCATGAATTACTTAGAATTTATGTGTTCATTGATATAACTTTCCAATTGATGCATGGGTTGAAATGCATGAGTAGGCATGTACATATAGAACTCATATATATGTAGCATGGTGATAGGCAATGGCATATTGCATTGCATTTATGCGCAAGTACATCACATGAAATAGGAGTGACTGCATGGGAAAATCAGCATTGTGTTTGGTGTTGATGTTGATTTCGGTCTAGGGAAAAATTCCTAAAAGGTCGCATGAATGATCGAAGGTTGCCTAACATGGCTTTTGAATAAAGCGGTTTTATCGGAGTATGTCCACTATTATATATCGGAGGGTTGTCCACATAATAAATTGTCGGAGTATGTCCACTATTATCAGAGGGTTGTCCACAAAGTAAATTATCGGAGTATGTCCACTAATTAATATCGGATGGTTGTCCACAAATAAAACAAATATCTTTATTTTGAAGATTGTTTTTCATACATGGCATTTTGCATGTTAAGAGAAGTCGGTGAGGACTTGGTACAGGGATCATGAGGAGTAGTTCCTCATTCATGTCATGTACATTTCATTATAGGATTGACATAATCGTGATTGGAATGTGCTTGTGGCATGACCATTGCATGTGCACTTAGGTGGGGAGTATCCCTTGTAGGATTTCACTCTACTGGGCATTGTTCACCAAGTCGTGGGACCCCCCTTTCAGGTACAAGAGATGTGCAGGGAGATGGCGCTCACTAGAGGACGATAATGAGAAGAAAGCCGGATTGTGGCTTTGATTTATATTTTGTAAATCATGTATTAGAATTCTTAATTTTGATATATGTTTTGTATAAGAGTGGTGTAAATTTAAATTTGCGGACTTATGGTCCTATAGTCGTGTACAGAGTTCGAAAGTTGCAAACGGGCCCATGTGGCCATTTTTACTCGTATGTGGACCCGGTGTGGTTGTTGTATAATATTGGGACAAGTAGGCATGTAATTTCATATGTTGTATTTTGGGTAGAACTCCCCGTAAAAAGGAGACTCTGCTTGATTTTCAACTGTCCCTGAAAATAGGACTCAATGGTGTGGTGTCATTACCGACATCCACGAATCTTCAGCAACATGGGTTGTCAACGACCCTGTGATTTGGGGTGTCACAAATGTGCCTTTAATTCTACGGGGGGCCAATACCGGTGGAAACCCCGAAAAATCCAAAGTTTTGGATAAAGGGTAAAATGGTAATTTCGATCAAAATACCGGAATTTTCTAGATCTTGGATGACGAAACGGATTTCACAGTTGAAATCGTCTCGCGAAAGCTAGCTATCACGTCGGAATTTGTTGCATTATGAGACAGTCGAAATTACACATTTTTCGAGGCATAGGGTGTCATATGACACATGGAAAGTGTTGGGTGGCTCACGTTGAGCCATGTGTCTAGTCTTGAGTAAGTCAAACAATGAGAGCCAAGTGAGGCCCATGTGGACATGTGGCATCTCATGAGTGGAAGAAAATCCACTATTAAGGGTAAGTGGTGTTAGTAATAGTGCTCTAGGCCTATTGTATGGACATGGTATTTTGACTATTTATGAGAATTAATTATTATGATGATTTGCATGTTTGCTATATATAATGTCCTTGAATAATATTATTAATTATTCTAAATGTCCTTAATCTAAGTATCAAGTATGGGAATAACAATGAATTAAGATTAGTATAAAGTTTGATTGATATTCATGGGATGAATATGTGTATATGAGATACAAATCAAATTTATATCTATTTGTTGAGAACAAATATCGACAAACCTGGCTCGAGATTAATACATGATCAAAGTCATAAGTTAATCTCTAATAGTTGTGTCATTAAATCCTCGAATTCGAGATCGTTATAGTTCTCAACATAAGGAATATTGTGTTTTGATATAATCAAACGTTGTCTTTAATTGATGACTATAAAGGTTATACTTGAACAAAATAAGAATTATATAGTGAGATATGAGCGATTAAAATGGAATTTGTCCCTCTTATTATAAGAGAGATATCTCTGGGTCCCCTCGACAATTGAGACTGAGAAATGTATGGTTGTGCTCAAATGAATTGATGGAGATTAATGTCATTTGTTTAGTTAGTCTAATTGGGTTTCGAGTAATCAAAGATAGAACGATATAAGGTTGACTTTGTCCATGCCTTATATCAAGATATCATGAGACAAAAGGATTATGTCATTAGCTATATTAAGGTTGTCTCGGATCATGAGCTTTTCATTTAACTTGTGTAGTCATAATGTTTTGCTAGGAGGCCTTTATGACTCGAGGATCAAATGTGATTTAGGCCTATCGCCAATGTTAATTTAACCTATAGGGACGCACATTAAGAACGACACAATCTATGGTGTTTCACTTCTCTCGTAGTAATTTAAAATGATTTAGATTATTTTAAATTAAAATAACAATTAATTGTTATTTAAATTCGAATTTAAACAGGAAACTATGTTTTGTGAATCAAATTCGTTATTTAAAATTCGAATTCTAATTCTTGAAAGTTTAAATTTCAGAAAACTAAAGTATGTCTTGAACTATGTTTTGTGAATTTAAATTGTTATTTAAATTGAATTTAATTTTTAGAAAGTTTTAAATTGTGAAACTGTTATGTCTTGAATTCATTTGTTTTATGAATTTAAATTGTTATTATTTAAAAAAGAGTTTTTAAATATAATAATATAAAATTCGTTTTTTGACTTAAAACCTAGTAGACTTATATAGATATATATATATATATATATATATATATATATATATATATATATATATATATATATATATATATATATATATATATATATATATATATGTGAGACATATATATTTTCAGAGTAGTCGCCTTTACTCGAGAACAACCAAAACAGAGAAAGAGCAAGAAAAACCCTAATTGCTTTTGAGAAGACGAACCCGAACTATATCCAACAAGATTCGCTTATTATGTGTTCGTGTGTGGATACTCTTGTAGAGGGTGGTCGCTGTAAAGGCAAAGACCTTTGAAGATCCAAGAAACCCAAGACGCAAACTTTGAAGGCTTGACGAATCGATCTACAAGAGCAGAGTTTCATATTCTTCCTTCGGTTTTTATGAACGATAGATCCTGCACATAAGTAGCTGATAAAAATTTTAAATTCGCCGATTTATGTTCCAATCGATCGATATTTTGTCCGTAACCCAATAGTGGTATCAGAGCCACCTGTGTTTTCATAAAAATCGATAATGCCATGTTTGATCGTATGTATATGATGTATATGATTCTGGAATGATTTGCGTTTTTTAATATATGTGATATTATGGGTTTAGGAACTATTATAGTTAATAGGTTTTGTTAAGGTATTAATTGATTAAACTGAACCTAAAAGGATTCGTTAATATGATTAAGAATCCGAATGGGATATTGTCAGTAAAGTGTTTAATAGCATGTTATATGATTCGCTTGTCTTAATCAAATTAATACATGGACCGAATTCATATATCAATTCGATTTATCGCTGATTGTTTATGGTGGTGCTAAAATAGTCTTATGTGTAATGAGATTACATAATATGTCGTTTAATGTGATTTGATGGGCTTTCATTTATTCAAAAATTTATTGATGTGGATCACGAAAATTCTATTTTTCGAGCGAACCGCCGTAACATCTCTCGCAGAGCACCTTATGAATTTAATTGGTTTTAAATACACGCCTATTATAATTTTATTTCCTTTTAATGCAAATTGTTTATGCTATATGATAATGATGATATATTTTGCATGTTGTGTCATACACATGGTGCACAAGATGGCCTTTTCGACCAAATGTGTTTCGCGTGTTATTATTATTGTTTTTACAAGGGTTGTACTATTAAATGTTGCATGTCGCTTTTGTTTAATTGTAATTTTATTTACTATTAGTAGTATTTATTTAATTGTTGTAATAAAATTAAGAGACAATGCAAGCTATTTGAAGTCATGCAATCCAACCATGATGATGGAGGAGCTAGGTGCTCCATGCCAAGAAGTCAGGTCAAATCGACATCACAGCCGCTTTATTACTACTCTTAGGAATGACTGTTGGATCTTCATATCGTTTATGGAGATCAATCTGAGATTAAGGCCATACTGCGGACACGTTTATTATGTGCATGTATGAGATGCTATGTATGATGTTACATGAGTATGTGATACTAGATGTATGATGAGATCTATTAATTGAAAATTAAAATCAATCAAGATCCTCACATAAAATTTAAAGTTAACATGCCATCCATATTTAAACACTTGTCGTAAACCTTATCACCTTAATGTGGGTTCTACCAAAGTAGAAGTACATTAGGTTATATTAGTGAGACAAGATGAGTAATGAAAGTACCCATATGTTTAAAAATGGTTTAACTTTATTAGGTTACAAAAAGTTTTAGGCCTAATGGCATTAGATGGGATTTAAACATGCCAGACATATGATGTCAAATCCCATAAATATCTAAGAGTTGCATGAGATGTAATTGGTAAGAGTTACCTACCTAAATAACTTAATTTAAGTGTCATGCCAAAGCCTACTTAAAGTTATAAAATATAGATCTTAGCTCACTAGATTAATATGGTAGATTATTCTGGAGGGTTACATTATAGTGAGAATTTTTCATAATCAAAATATTCTTATTTAACTTTGCATTCATTGTAGATGGCCAACACACAACAACAATCCTACTATGTCATCGCGATCATCCCGAAGGATAAACTTATCGGGACTAACTTTCTTGACTGGTTTCGAAATTTGAGAATTGTTCTCAAACAAGAAAGGAAGCTTTATGTCCTGGATGAACCTCTCCCTGAAGAACAAGCTGATAATGCTCCTAGAGCTGAAAAGAATGCTTATGAGAAGCATCATAATGACTCTATTGATGTTGCATGCTTGATGCTAGCTACCATGAGTTCCGAACTCGTATGATCTCGAAAATATGGAAGCTTATGATATGATCTTCAATCTTAAGGAAATGTTCCAAGAACAAGGCTAAGGCAAGAAAAAGAGACTGTGCAAAAAATCGTGATTTTGCAAGATATCAGGGTGCTCAATTAAGGCTCATGTTCTAAAAAATAAAAGGCTATATCGAAAGCACCTTGATAGGCTTTTGATTTATCAGCCAAGAGCTGGCAACTGATTTGATCCTAAATTCACTTCCTGATAGTTATGGCCAATTTGTCATGAACTATAACATAACTGAAATGGACAAATCTATCTATGAGCTGCATACGAGGCTTAAAACCGCTGAGCAGCAAGCCTGGCCATGTTATGATGGTTCAAAATAGAAAGGGCTTCAAGAACAAAGGCAAGGGCAAAGGCAAAGGCAAGGGCAAGGGCAAAGGAAAAGGAAAGTCCAATGCTCAACCCAAACCCAAACCTGAACCCAAGGCTAAAGCCCTAAAGGAGGGTGTTTGTTTCTTTTGCAATGAACCTAGTCATTGGAAGAGAAACTGCAAGCTGTATTTAGAGGATCTAAAGAAGAAGAAGAAGAATGGTAAGACTAGTTCTTCAGGTATTTATGTTATACAGATTAATTTTTCTCCTTCTAGTTCCTAGGTATTAGATACTGGATGTGGATCTCACATTTGTACAAATGTGCAGGACTCAAAAAGGAGTAGACAACTAAAGAAGGGCGAAGTTGATCTACGAGTAGGCAATGGAGCAAAGTCACGCTTTCACTATAGGAAGTTATGAACTTTACTTTTATTCAAAGGGGCTAGTTTCGACAATTGCTATTATGTTCCTTACAATGTGTAGGAATATTATTTCAGTTTCTGTTTGGATAATTTATGGTTTTTCTTTTATTATTAAGAATAATAATTGCTCTATTTTCATAAAGACATGTTCTATGCAAATGCCTATTTACGATGGTCTTTATGTTGAACCTTCAAAAAATCCAACAATTCTCATGTCTATAACATAATTACAAGAAATTTAAATCCAATGATTTAAATTAACCTATCTTTGGCATTGTCGCCGTCTTATAAATGAGAAACGATCTCAAAACTCCATCAAGTCGACTCTTTGGAATTCATTTGATTTTGAATCATATGATACACGTGAATCTTCGTTCATTGGTAAGATGAAAAGGATCCCTTCACTGGACATAGTGAAAGGGCCAATGAATTATTGGATCTCATAGATACAGATGTATGTGGACCATTAAGTTCAGATGCTAGAGGAGGTTACAAGTACTTCATTACATTTAATGATGACTTCAATGTGATATGGTTATGTCTACTTGATGAGACATAAATCAATCATTTTAAATGTTCAAATCTTTCAAAATGAAGTACAAACCAACTTCAAGACAATCAAGGCACTTCGATCCGATCGAGGTGGCGAACATTCGAGCCAAGAATTTGATGACCATCTTAGAACTTGTGGAATCATTTCACAATTAACTCTCGAACACCAATGGAATGGTGTGTCCGAGAGGAGGAATCGAATCCTTATTAGATATGGTCTGATCTATGATGAGTCCAACAGATCTTCCATTTACCTGGGGTTATGCACTCTGAAAACAGCTGCGCTCACACTAAATCCAGTTTCATCCAAAGCGGTTGAAAAGACACCATGTGAGATGTGGATCGTAAAGGCCCATGAGTCTTTTCTAGATTCGGTTGTGGAGCTTATGTAAACGCCAAGTTTCAAATAAGCCGAGCCCAAATCCGATAAATGTCTTTGTGGGGGTATCCTAAAGAGACTATGGTTACTACTTTTACAATCCCATAGAGACCAAAGTGTTTGCTGCTCTGAATGGTGTCTTTCTTGAAAGGATTTATTTCTAAAGGAACCACTGAGTATGGTATTAACCAAGAAGTTCGAGAACCACAAGATTACATCAACCGCTCTATGGATACTCATAATAACAAAACTGCGTCGACACACCTCTTACATATACTTAATTCTACGTAGATTTGATAGGATACGCCATGAGCCCAAGAGATATGGATTTCTCAAGACTGATAATCACGATGTATCGTTAAGGATCAAAATGAACCCACTACCTATCAAGAGGCTATGTTGGATCCAGACTCGAAATGGTTAGAGACTATGAAGTCCGAACTAATCCATGTATGATAACTGTGTATGGACCTTGATTGACCCACCTAAAGGTACAAAGACCATTGGGTGCAAATGGGTTTTTAAAAAGAAAACTGACATGGATGGCAAAGTGCATACTTACAAAGCAAGGCTAGTTGCAAAAGATTTCAAACAAACTCATGGTATAGACTAGGATGAAACTTTTTCACCTGTAGCTATGCTTAAGTCTATCGATTCTTATTGCCATTGTCGTGACATCATGATTATGAGATTTTGCAAATGGATGTTAAAACTATGTTTCTTAATGGAAACTTACTTGAGGATGTGTACATTATACAACCTGAGGGTTTTGTTCAACTTAAGAATTATGGTAAAGTATGCAAGCTTCAAAGATCCATTTATGGTTTGAAGCAGCCTCTCTGAGTCGAATCTTCGCTTACGAATCACCAAAGGGGCTTGATTTGTCAAAAATGAAGACGAGCCTTATGTTTATAAGAAAATTAAGGGGGAGCGCAATCGTATTTTTCGGGTCTTATATGTCGATGACATTTTACTCATCGAATGATATCCCTACCTTGCACGTCAAGTCTTGGTTAGGAAGTGTTTCAATGAAAGACTTAGGCTAAGCCGTCTATATCCTAGGATAAAGATCTATAGAGATGTATCTAAGAGGCTCATTGGTCTAAGTCAAAGTACTTACATGTACAAAGCATCAAATCCGCTTATATGCAAGATTCCAAGAGAGGATACTGCCCATGTCTCATGGCATTACTCTTAGCAACCAAATGTCCTAACACTAAAGATGAGCGAGAGCGGATGAGTAAGATTCCTTATGCCTCAAAGAATGTGATTCATCATATATGCTATGTCAGGCACTGTGATCAAATGTATCTTATGCTTTGCATAACGAGGATACCAAATGGGATCTCTGAGAGTCACTGATACCGCTAAGAACATTCTTAAGTATCTCGAAGGTCTAAAGATATGTTCTGTACTACGATCGAAGATGATCCGCTTTGTAAATGGTTACACAGATGCTTAATCAGATAGATGATTTCGATCAGTTAAGAGCAGAATGGTTTGAATATAGCAATACGAAACAAAGATTGTTATTGACGATAACCGTCGAACATTGCAACATCCGATGCAAGAAGCGAAGCGCTTGATCAAGAAGTTCGCATCGACCTTAAGTGGTTCCTGGTAGCATTACAAATCTCGCTGATGTTTATCAGACAATAATGGTGCTATTGCACAAGAAGCGAACCTAGATCACATCAATGATCCAAACACATTCTAGGGCGTTATCATCTCATCTCGAGAAATCATCGAAAGGTGACGGCGATATGCAAGAGTTCCAAATGTGATGATAATGTTCCGATCCATCGACTAAGCCTCTACTTCACAAACAAAAGCATGATCGTCATAGGTTCATAGGTATTAGATACATTGATGAATTTAGCCTTAGCGCTATGGGAGATTGTTAGTAATAGTGCTCTAGGCCTATCAGTATGACATGGTATTTTGAATATTTATGAGAATTAATTATTATGATGATTTCTGATGTTTGTTATATATACGTCCTTGAATAATATTATTAATTATTCTAAATGTCCCTAATCTAAGTTATTGTTATGGGAATAATGAATTAAGATTAGTATAAAGTTTGATTGATATTCATGGGATGAATATGTGTATGAGATACAAATCAAATTTTATATCTATTTGTTGAGAACAAATATCGGGATGCACTGCCTCGAGATTAACATGGATCAAAGTCATAAGTTAATCTCTAATAGTCATGGTCATTAAACTTTTCAATTCGAGATCGTTATAATTTCAATATAAGGAATATTGTGTTTTGATATAATCAAACGTTGTCTTTAATCGGATGACTATAAAGCGTTATACTGAACACAATAAGAATTATGTAATGAGATATGAGAGATTAAAATGGAATTCTCATCTCTCTTATTATAAGAGAGGTATCTCTAGGTCCCCTTGACAATTGAGATCGAGAAATGCATGGTTTGCTCAAATGAATTGATGGAGATCAATGCCACTTGTTTAGTCGCCTAATCAGGGTTTCGAGTAATCAAAGATAGAACGATATAAGGTTGACTTTGTCCATGCCTCATATTCTATCAAGATATCATGAGACAAAAAGGATTATGTCATTAGCTATATTAAGGTTGTCTCTTGATCATGAGCTTTTCATTTAACTCGTAGTCATCATAATGTCTTGCTAGAGGCCGCTTGTTCAGAGGATCAAAATGATTTCCCAGCCTACTACCAATGTTAATTGAACCTATAGGGTCATTAAGAAACCCACACAATCTTATGGTTTTTCACTCTTTGTAGTAATTTAAAATGATTAGATTATTTTAAATTACAAATACCAATTGTTATTTAAATTAATTTAGATTGGTGAAACAGTTATGTTTATAATTAATTGTTATTTAAATTCGAATTTAATTTTAAGTAAAGTTAAATTTTAGAAACAGCTTATGTCTTGAACGATATGTTTTGTGAATTTAAATTGTTATTTAAATTCGAATTTAATTGAGAAAGTTTAAATTCATGAAACTAGTTATGTCTTGAAAGGTTATGTTTTGTGAATTTAAATTTGTTATTATTTAAAAGAGAGTTTTAAATATATACAATATAAAATTCGCTTTGACTTAAACCCTAGCGCAGACTTATATAGATATATATATATATGTGAGACATATATATTTTGTAGTAGTCGTATTTTACTCTGAGAACAACCAAAACAAAGAGAAAGAAAAGAAAAACCCTAATTTTGTTTTGAGAAGACGAACCTGAACTAGCATTCAACAAGATCGTTTATTATTTGTTCGTGTGTATTACTTGTAGAGGGTGGTCGCTTAAGAAAGGCAAGACCTTGAAGATCCGACCAAACCAAGACGTTGCATTTTGGAGGCTTGACTAATAGATCTACAAGAGGTAAGTTTCATGATCCTTCCTTCTGCTTTTATGAAACGATGTGGGATCCTCGTGGGTTAAGGATAAAAAATTTTTAAATTCACGCATTTATAAATTCCAATCAGGATTGATATTCTGTTCAGAACTCCAACAAATGGATAAGGAGGAAATCCAATGAGCCTATAAGAAATGGACATGTGGCAAGTAAGATGACATCCCACTTGACCACCATCTTCTCCCCAACTCCGTTCAGGGAGAAGGAAAAGGTAGTGGAGAGAGGGAGAAAAGAGGAGAGATTTTAGAGTGAGAAGCTCTCACTTCTCCCTCTTAGGTTTCCTGGTGATCGGTCCGTCAAATTCTGGCGAGACAAGAGGCAATGTTGATCCCCACTGCAAGAGCTATGCGTGGGTGCCGGAAGTGTGGAGTTTCAATTACTCCGAGAGGTAGGGGTTTTCTCCTACTTGGTTACTTCTTGTTTAAAAAGCCATGAAAATGGTTTTGGGTGTTGTGAGGCCTGAAAGGGGCATGGATTTCGGTTCCACATAAATGGAAGCGATGCTTGATGAGGGGGTTACCCATGGACAGCCCACTGATTGGTTTGGGACTATTAAAAACAGTATGGATTGTTTGTTGGACCAAGATGGTTCATGAGAAATTGTTTGCATGTTATTGCTTGGTAGTTGAATAACATGATTGAATTGTTTATGTGTCATTGTTTGACAAATGAATGACACGTAGTTGTGCATGGTTGAGGTCGTTACATGGCTTGTCGAGGCCAGTCGGACACCAGTCACCACTGTGCCTAAGGAATTCCTGTATCATTACTCGGGTGGTAGTGACTTGTGATGTCCATGTATGTTTGAATTGATACGTGGCATGAATGATAGGTTTATGCATGCTAATTTGATGTGTTAACATGATGTTTGAATTATATGAAATATAATTGCGTAAGAATATAAAATATGAATTGGCAACATTGCATTCATGTGCACGGGTACATCACGTCGAGTTGGGTGTGGGTGCACGACATGGTTGTTCACCATTCGTGGTGAATGTGTGATGAGCTTATGTTTTGGACGACGTCTAATAAACAACTCATGGTTCAATAAAATGAAATGGAATTGTGTGTATCGGGCTACAAGGGCCGCATCCCCTCATGTTAAAAGCCCGAATTTGTGAGACCCGTGGTGATATCCAAAAGGTCCTGTATATGTGTGAGAGACCAGCGGTGCTATCTGAAAAGTTCTGTGTGGGTGTAAGAGACCATTGTGTGCTTCTAGTGCCCTGGCTGCCTAAAAAATAAAAACACCTGGGCCATGGTTATCACTTAGACTTCTAGTTGAGTGATAGGAGTCAGGGTTGACTCGAGATTAGTTACCTAGTGGTACAAGCATTAGTTGTTAGTGAGCCGACGAGGGCTCAATATATGTGTTTCATTGGTACTACCAATGATGGTTGTGACACTGGCAATGTGCATGTGTGAGGGAGCCTGCGGAGGATTCGATACAGCATGAATTCCATCTGGCGATGCATCATATTCATGTGTCACATTTCACTGGGGGTGTATGGGCTGGTTTGATCACTGCATGAGCACTTTAGGTGGGAAGTAACCCTTGTAGGAGACTATCACTACTGGGCTTTGCTCACCCCGTCGTGGGACCCCTTTCAAGTACAAGTCAGGTGCAGACGGCTAACCTGATTTGGACCATATTTTGTATATGTATATTAGAACAACCAGTTTTAATATATCATTTTGTATAAGGGTGTATAATTAAACTCTTATAAACATATAAATACGTAGTCTCATGTATAGTATTCAGGGTATGGTCAATGGGGCCGAAAATGCTTATGACTAATGAATGACCTGTGGTATATTATGCTCGACGGGTCATGTGATGTATTGTTACATGTGCTGTATTTGATAGAGTCATGAGCGCACTGGTCCATTTTTCGTTACATTAGATCCCGATAATGGATATGATGGTATGTCAATACCCGATGCCCACTAGTTTCCTGTGTCGACTAAGTTGTCAACTGGACCCCCGATGTAGGTGTCACAATAACAATCACGTAAAATTTATCACGGGGTAGGGCAAATTTAAATATCTCTGACTTTGAAGAAGATACTAGGGCATGGAAGGTAATCATAATATAGGAGGAAATAAAACAAATACAAATGGAAAAGCCAAGGTGAGTCGAACATCGAATTTAAAGGGAAGAGAGCAAATGTTAAAATACAAAACTCCTCCATTTTCCGGCCATCCGTGCATGTTGATAAGGAAGGTGTAGAATGATAAACAGAGTATCGAAGGTCTTATACAGATTTTTATATTGATATATGGAAACATATCTCCTTTAGATTTAAAAAACGTGAGGTTCTAATTATTATAATTTGTTTCGAATGTTTGATTTCAATTTGTTTATAATTGGATTCTGGGTTTAAATTTATTTTTCTCATTTTACATAAGATTCGATACATATAGTACATCCTTTCTGTTATGTTAATTTTTCATATTATATTGACAAACCAAGACTAAAAAATAATAAACTTCAATGTTGCACATGACCTCGCACTGTGTTGCTTTTAAAGTTGTTAATCTACATGACATGTGATTCATGGTAGAATTAGAAAAAGTTTGGAATAGAAACAAAGTTATGCTTAATAGGCATTTTATCTCTGTAATATCAACCATCTAATGCTTAAAGATGAACCCTAATTATTAGAATCCAATAATGGATACTAATGAATTTAAATATTTGATCACTCCAATTTGAAATTTTGAAATGTAGAATGAGGTCTTATAAAAATATCCATGGAAATAAATCACTTATGTGTAAGTTGATATGGAGAAGAAGTAGAAGAATGTATTAAAAGGTTAAGATGCGAATCACTATGTTGTACTTACATTTAAAAGTATAATAAATTTTTTTGCATGTTAATCATGTTAATTATCTTAAACATGTTAATCATCACCATCTTTAAAGATCAAATGGTGGACCCACCCGTGCTTCAGGGGGTACATGCACCCCCCAAAAAAATTATTGATTAAGTCTGGGTTGCATAGGATGTTGAAGGGAAAGCCTACCACTGCCTTCGATGAAGATTCTACAAGATCTAAGGTTTCTAAGTCTACTATATGATATTAGCTCTAGGAAAAATAGAGGATTCGAATATTGGATTAAGATCCATGTACATATGCTAGGATTGGCTTAACATTTTGCGAGTTGCCAAAGGCTCATTTCAAGCATTTATGAGGCGTTTAATCACGCATTGAATACTGATCTATATTTAGGTGGAAATTTCAGGATAATTTAAAAAACCTTACCTTGTATCATCTTTTTGAAGTTGGGTTGGGTTTGAAGTGTCTTTTAGCCAAATGGATTTAGAATTTCATAATAGAGGGAGAAGAAAATATAAAGAAAAAAAATTAAATGAAAGGATGACTTATATACTGGCAATATTAGTTAGAGCGTGGATATTTTTTATAAAGGTTTTATTTTCTAAAATATTAGTTTGAACATATTTGAGGGGGAAATGGTAAATAAATAATTTACAAGTGAGTAGATTGATTTCATTTATCTTCATGTCTTTAAACCATGAACTAAGCTGCTTTGAAAGAGTCCCTTGGTTTTTAAAATTTTATGGGCATAAGAACATGTCTCTCCACAGTGGTTCAGTTGTACAATGCGGCCGAGCCATAGATAGTGATGAGAATTACAATAGTACTCTCAAAGAATACGTCATTATTAATTCTTTGGACTAGATTACAGAGTCAGGTATTAATTTCAAATGGTAGTGAAAGTGAAAAAGATTTGTTTTTAATCCATAAATCAAACAAATAATACATTTTGTGTGGTCAGATTTCAGGCGCACGACTCAAACTTGTTATGCACTATTTAAATAATTTCTGGGGGTTCACTCATGGACACTGCCTCAACACCTGCTCATGGACACAGCTTCATTAACATATATATATATATATATGTATGACCCCTAGGTTTTGGGGCATCATAATAATTAGGGTTCATCTTTAAGCATGGGATGGTTGATACTACAAAGATAAATGCCTTTTAAGCATAACTTTGTTTCTATTCCAAACTTTTTCTAAGTCTACCATGAATAACATTTATGGTAGATGAACAACTTTAAACAATGAATGCATGTCATGTGTAATATTTATTTATTATTTTTAGTCTTGGTTTGTCAATATAATATGGAAAAATTAACATTAACTTTGAGAAAAGGATGCTCTACTATATGTATCAAACTTTGAGAAAATAAATTTAGACCGAATCCAAATTATAAACAAATTAAGAAAATTAAACATTCAAGAAACAAATTATAAACAATTGAACATAACATATTTTTTAAATCCTAAGAGAGATATGTTTCCATATATCAGTGTAAAAATAATTATAAGATATCAATACTCTAGGAAGTTTATAAATTCTACACCTTCCTTATCAACATGCATGATGGCCGAAAAATGGAGAAGTTTTGTATTTTAACATTTGCTCTCTTCCCTTTTCTACTTAGTAGTATTCGACTCCCCACTGGCTTTCCATTTGCATTTTGTTTCTTTTCCTATGTAATGATTATCACATCCCAGAATTATCTTCTTCAGTCCATAATATTGATCGTTTCTACCCATTCATAAATTGTCCGTGATTGTTATTATGATACCCTTTATCCTCGAGGTCCCTGACAACTGCCAACCTACTGAAACTGGGTGCTGTAACCAAGCCACACCATCATGTCCCATTTATCGGGATCCATAATGTAACAAAAAATCAGACAGAGTCTACTCTATACGGGAAGCTCTATCCAAAATACTACTTGTATAACAATACATCACATGACCCATCCGGGCTTAATATACCACACCGAGTCACTCATGAGTCATAGCGACCACTCGGGCCCATTCAACCATACCCTGAATACTGTACATGTGACTATGTAGTGACATGTTTACAAGAGTTCAATTATACACTCTTAGGCAAAATGATATATTAAAACTGATTGTTCTAATATACATATACAAATATGGTCAGTCACATCCGCTTCATATGTGCATCCCGAAAGCAGTCACCAACAAGACTTGACTTGTGTACCTAAAAAGGGGGTCCCACGATGGGGTGAGCAAAGCCTAGTGGTGATAATCTCTTACAAGGGTTACTCCCCACCTAAGTGCTCATACAATGATCAAACCAACCCATAAACATCCAAGTGAAAATGTGTACATGAATGTCGTACGTCATGCATGGAATGTCTTCATGCCCGTATCCCGAGTCACGCACCGACTCCCTTACACATGCCTATGCCAAGTATGACAACCGGCTACCGGTAAGCACTAATGACACATATACGAGCCCTTACTCCAGGCCACGGCATCTAATGCAAGTGCCAATGGGCAACTAATCTAGAGTCAATCCCGACTCCTATTACACAACTCGAAGTCTATGTGATAACCGTGTGTCTTATTTTGGGCAACGGATCTTTTCGGATCACACCGTGGGTCTCTTACACCCAATGTTCTAGGCTTTGAACCGTGAGTCATTTATTAGGCGTCGTCAAAAGTACGAGCTCACTACCCATTCATCAACACTGATGATGGATGACCATACCCATGCACACACACCCAATATACCGATGTCCCTACGCATATGCAATGCTATCAAGCCACTACAATTTCTCATGTTACACGCGATGATGCACTACATGAACCATTCTCATCAGTTGTACTTCATGTCAATTACCATGCAAACATATATCGCAAGCATATAAGTTCCATATACTCCATGCCAATATATATATATAGATATTGTATCAAGCATATTAGCATCCATCAATCCATGAGTAACAACAATGTCATACGTTTCTTAGTTAACTCATGGCAATTCCTACCTAATACAATAGCCTACAACATGCCATGCAATGGTCATGTCAAAACCCGGCTATGCACATAGAGAAAAGGATGCTCCACTATATGTATCAAATCTTATCTAACATGAGAAAATAAATTTAAACCGAATCCAATTATAAAAAAATTAAGAAAATCAAACATTCGGGAAACAAATTATAAACAATTGAACATAACAATTTTTTTTTTAAATCCTAAGAGAGATATGTTTCCATATATCAATATAAAAATCATTATAAGAAATCAATACTGTAGGAAATTTATAAATTCTACACTCATCAACTGCAGATAGCCAAAAATGAGGAGTTTTGTCTTTTAACATTTTGCACTCTTTCCTTTTCTCGTCTGTAGTATTCGAGCCTCCCCACCGTTTTCCCATTTGCATGTTGTTTCTTTCCTCCTATGTATGATTACCTTCCATAACCTAATTATCTTCTTCATAGTCCATAATATTTCGATTGCCTACCCATCTATAAATTGTCTGTGATTGTTATTCATTTGAGCCTGCTTCTTTTCCATGCCTTTTCTCAATGAGTCTAGGGTCTCTTGGTTGCATTGAGTAATTGGAACTCTGCAGATTCGTCTCTTAGCTGAAACATTAATGAAAAATCAAATTTCTTTTTTTCTTTTTTTAATTCCAAAAGTCCAAACTCATTTCCTGTAGATCATTAATAGATCCAAGCTTGTGAGAGTTATGATGGATGCTGAATCAATAATAATGTTTCTTCTTCTTTTAGTTTTTGCAATGTCCATTAATTTTACCTATAAAAAGTCCAAATGTTAATTTTTTTACATGGTCTTTTAACTTAGATGAAAAAAAATGAAATTTTATTAATTTTAATAAATTTTATTAATTTTTTAGTTTTTTCATGGTGAACCATGGCTATGACAATTACTGTCACATTAGTAGTGATGTTTCCCATAATATATTTATTCTTTATGGATTTAAAAAAAAAAAGTCAAACTGGGCAATTCCATTTTTTGTGTAATTTAACTAATATGTTTTTTTCAGTTTGCATATTTTGATACCCATTTTTTTGTGTAATTTAACTAACATGTTTTTTGCATTTTACATATTCCGTTACCCTAAACTGTAACGCCCCGTCCCGGGAGAATGTACAGTACACGTAATTGTAGGGGCGTATACGAGCACCAAGTGAAATTGTAATATTTTTTGGAGTTATTATTTTGGATATGAAATTATAAAATGAAAAATTATGGAACCCGGGATTGTGTATGAGAATAAGGATACAATTGTCATTGAGCAAAAAGGACATGAAGGTCAAAAATCAAAGTAGAGATGGGCCACAATAAAAAATTCCAAGAGTTGAATTGTGGCTAATAAAGAGACGAGGACTTAGCTGTACTAGAGGGAAAGTTAAGATTATAAAAGGAGACATGAGACAAACCAAAGTCTCATTTCGTCCCAGCGCTAGGGCTCCACGTTTTGGAGAAGAGAGCAAAGAAGAGGAAGAGGAGAAGGAAGAGGAAGAAGGAGAAAAGACCAAAATTCAGGTATGGAATCAAGTGTATTTTGATGTCTAGCTTGGGTTTGAATTCTATGGAGAATTGTTCCTCCTTTGTCTGTGGTTTGTGGAAAGATCACATAAACCCTTGATTTGTTGAGGTGTTGTGTAAAACCCCACTGGTGTAAATAAACATGGAATCATCATATTTATATGGTTTTAGAAGAATTATGGACCTTGGTTGAATTCATAAGATTTTCACCTAGGTTTTGTGGTGATTCCAAATCACCAATTCAAGTGTTGTGAAGTTGTTTTTAGATGATTCCATGATGATTCTTGAGGTCTTAAGGAATGGGAAGCAGAAGAGAAATGGTATCAAAGTGGGCAAAATATCAAATCTGGGGCAAATTCGAGGTTGTACCAAGACATGTACAAAGGCCTCGTACTCCCAGACACCCAGCGTGGCCAACCTCAGACCAGATAGTCCAAGCTGCACGCAGACAGTACAACGTAATGCAACCCAGACCGGCACAGTGTGCCCAAAATGCCCAAAATGTTGTATTTTTGTATAAGTAAGCCTAAATTCACACACCGATTGCATAGGAACCTTATTAAATGATTAAGATAGGTTAAAATAAAGATTAACTCGACGAACACGTATATACCTGCCGCTCTGGCCGGTTGTTAAGAAGCAATGGTTTTAAATTGTAAAACCATTTTTCAAAGAGCAAGCAAGCAAGCAAAAAGAATATTTATGAAAATAGGCCTAACTAAAATCCCTAGTTCTAAGCAAGCAAACCGGTAAGAGGTATTCCGTACGTGCACGGTGGTGTTAGGATCTCATACATGCATTTTAGTTTTGCCTGGTCGGCAAACTTAGGTCATACATCATGCATTTAAAGGAGACTGTGGGCACGCATGTATATATAAGGTTAAGAGCCTGCAACTAAATTAAGGGCGATGGAGACACAGTCAATTCCACCATATTTACTTAAAAAGGTGATGCGAACACAGTCCTTCCACCTAAGACGGCCGATGCCTGTGCTCCCGTGTTCACTAGGGTACAAAGAAGTATAGGTCAGCAGGGTTGATGATTTATAAGCATGATATACAGTTGTGAAAAATCAACCACTGGTGCATGGTTGAGCCAAGGCTCCAGTAGAGATTTAAAGGAAACGGTTGAGCCCAGGCTCCCGTGGTGATTTTAAAGCAAACGGTCAAGACCAGGCTCCCGTTTTATTTTAAAAGAATGCGGTTGAGCCTAGGCTCCCGTATTTATAAAAAGTTTTAGAAACTTTTTAAAGAAAGAGATTTGAGAAAAGTTTTAAGAGATTTTAAAGCAAGAGATTTGAGGAAAGCTTTATAAACTTTTAAAGAAAAGAAAAACAAAGCAAGCAAGCAAGGGAATCATGAAAAGTTTTTATAAACTTTTAAAGCAAGCAAGCAAGGGATTTGAGAAAAGTTTTAGAAACTTTTACGCAAAGTAAACAAGCAAGGTATCTGGAAAATATCTGTAAAAGAGAGTTATACAGTTTTGAGATGTTTTCTGGAAAAGCAAAACATTTTATAAGCATACACTCACTGAGCTCGTTTAGCTCATTATTTTGTGTTTTAAAACTATTTTCCGTGCAATAGAACTCCTGACGCCGAGCAGCAGTAGGATTCTCCTGACATTTGTGCAGTGCTGTAATTAAGAATATTTTGTAAGGAAATACTTTGAAATTGTATATTGGAACATAAGTATGTACATAGTGTATTTTGTGAATATGTATTGAGCATGAGGCTCTTTTGGAAAGGATATTGCTGGTTGCCATACTTAGATAAAATGTAAGTTGTGTATACAGGATTTGAATTGAAACCTATATGCAAGCAAATTATGTCGAGGTTTTACTCGCAAGATTTTACCAAATCCTAAGTTGGAAAAGAAAGAAAAAATTTTATACGAGGTTTAAGCAAGCAATACGGCTTTGCTTCACAGGAGTGTTTGGTCGTTAGAGGTAACGATTGAGGATTTCTGTGGAGTGGCCGGCACACCCGACGCTGGTAAGGG
The DNA here is from genome assembly GCA_016808115.1 of Tetrastigma voinierianum. NCBI lineage: Eukaryota > Viridiplantae > Streptophyta > Magnoliopsida > Vitales > Vitaceae > Tetrastigma > Tetrastigma voinierianum. The sequence continues at coordinate 827,878 of JAEQBH010001743.1, read as the reverse complement.
GTGGGGGTGTGTCATAAACTGCCAAGTTTCTTATTGCGATCTTGAAAGAAGATGGGGGTCTTTAATAAGGCAGTAATGGAAAAGATCGGTCACGTAATGTCTATCCGTGCAAAAGAAGTTAGGGATAGAGATTTTATTTTCTCATATGACTTAGCATTAAAACTCGATTCAGAATACATCTTAAAAACTATCATGAAGCATTTCATAGAGCGAAAGGGAAGGGAAAAGGAAGACTCGAACTTGTTGGTTTATGAACATTTTGATACCACCTTTGAAGAATGGTTGAAGTTCAATGAGTTCGTGAAGGAGAGTAATCTAATAAAGCCTTTTCTACAAATTCTTCGGTGGGTGAGAAGACTTCATATTTATGTCGTTATGAGTTTTAAGCATTTAAAACTATTGATTTTTGATATATATTCGAAATTGTGCAAGGATGTACTCAGAGGCCTCCGTTGCCTTGTTGAGATTGAGGAAGACAATGCTAAATTAGGGACATTCCGTGAAACATTCTGCATTAAGAGTGTTATCATAAGCAAGGGGTGAGCTAAACTAGCGAACATGAGAGCTTCTGACGGTGGTACTTCTGTTGGTGTTGGTGGTACTTCTGTTGCTACTGGTGGAGGTCCTTATGCTTGGAGTGGTGGAAATGACAACAGTAATTTTAACTCAATGATAGAGGGCATCTTCACTAGTAAGTCGAAACCATATATTCTTGAACCATTCATGTACTTTCTTGAAGGTAACACCAAATCTAAAAGGTAAGATTATTAATTAAAAATTGGTTAACTACAATTTTTTTTATTCTAATTTATGTTTTAGAGGACCCTAATATTTTCCTTGTATGCATGAAAAATATATTATCAAATATTGTCAGTCACCCAATATTTTTGGGACCTCAAGATAAGCTATTGTACTTGCTACAGGCTAAAATGATGCTAGAATATACCACGAATCGTAAGAAAGTCATGGATGAGATAAATGCATTCCGCACCCCAAGCTGGATTAAGAATTTGGAGAAGAATGTTGACCCTCGCCTTGGGAAAGTTAAGCTAAAGGCTAGCGAAATAGGTTGGGGATCCTACAATTTCCTTTTATTAAGCAAAAATGTGGTTGTACATGTGAATGAGGTTAGATTCATATTTCAATATGAATTTAATGGTTTGATTATAAGGATAGCCAATTGATTTTATTCTAAATTTTTCATAGGAAGCAAGAAAAGCATATGATGATGGATCCATAGAAGTATTCAAAATACATACATATGAAGAACTTGCGAATCTTTTGGATGATCTGTGGCCTAGTTTTATGTACCACCTCCATGCAATTTCTAACAATAACCATATTAAAGTCCATGTTTTGGATGAGTAAGTGTTATTTTGCTTATTTATTTTTCAATTTTAATATTGAATTCATTTTAGTTCGAATAATTTAATCATCCTCGTATTTCTATGGTTTTTCTAGCATATTCCTTTGGTGACAACCAAGATTTATGTGCCATTAGACACCACGGAGTTGCTGCCAACAACACCCTTACGCCTTCCATCATTTTTCTTTCTTATTTGAACAAAAATAATTCAGTTCCTAGGGCTTATTCTTCAAATTGGCATTTGGGTTGTATGGGCGGATTTATGGTGCATGAGACGTGTCGGAAAAAAGTCATGTCATGCCTAGTGAATTTTTCATGTTCGAATTTTGTGTGGGATCAGTACCTATCTAAAATTGCATTTTATGATATACTTAAACATATGGAGAAGAATGACTTATCTTCTGATTTGCATTGAGGGTGCATGATAAGTTTTGAAAAGCATGGTTGTCAAGCTGGATCAATATCAGAACATATATTACTTTCGTCAATTACATGCAACAATATTCTACCAGAAGGAACCAATGTGTTAAGACATACATTTGTGCTGACTTAATTTAGATAGAGTTGTTGCTGGAAAGATGAATGAAAGAGATGAATGGTACCCAATGCTTTATTAAACATACAATCTCACATCCCAATCTTGATTTGCCTTTTTCCTAAATCTGTGTTGATCATGTTGCAATGTCAACTAAGATTAGAGACATTGTCATCTGAGCCACATTGATGGGAATTTATTTCCCTGCCTCGTGGTCAATTATTATTTTTTCTTTTGAGTTTCCATTTATAATTTCATATGAAAGACTATGTAACATATGGTTTTCATTGACTGTGTGTGTTTATATATGGGTTCACTAGATACAACAAAAAAGGCCTTTAATAACGGTTTTTCAATCTCAAGGAAAGGGATATATGTTAAGATAGGTAAATGTTCATATATGTTGTTTATGCCAGTGCCAAGCAAAGTCTTAAGTTTTCACTACATACATATATAAAGGTTACTTGATTTGTTTTTCATGTTTACATTAAATTTCTTACTTAACAAAGTTTAACAGTACCATTATGTAAAACAACTTATGAAAAGTTTAATACTCAATTAAGTACCTTTACATTAAACTTGAACCAACTTCTGTGACGCCCCAAAACCCGGGGGTCCGTTGACTATCCGTCAACCCGCGGAATACTCGTGAATGTTGGGTAACCCGACATTTTTCACGAAAATCGGGCAGAGTTTCCTTTGTGGGAGCTCTACCCAAATACAAAACCCGTATAACCCGGCTCCAAACATCAATAATATCATGAGTACAAACACCGCTTGGGCCCAATACACATCATCGTCAATATATATATCCAACTATATCCAATAGTTTTTAATTCAATAGTTTTTTTTTTCTTATACAAATATATAATAAAATTAAAACAATTATAATACATGTAGAACCATCAAAGCCACATTCCGGCTCTTCTAAAACTCAGTCTCTAGGACGAGTCATCCTCGCACGCTCCCTGTACCTGTAAAATAGTATCCCTCGACAGGGTGAGCTAATGCTCAGTAGTGGAATCACCCTAAGTGGGCTACTCTCCACCTAAGTGCATATGCAATGCTCTAAAGTAAACACACATTCAAGCAAATGCATGATCCTACTTGAATGTCTAATTGACCATCTCATACCCCGAGTCCTCACCGACTCCCTCACACTCGCCTAAGCCTCGTATGAGAATTTTTTTTATGTTTATTTGTGGACAACCCTCTGATGTATATATATCAATTGGGTCGTCTCCGACGATTGATATTATTTATGGACTACCCTCCGATGTATATCAATTAGGCCATCTCCGACGATTGATATTTTGGTATGGACTACCCTCCGATAATTATCATTTTTAGACAACCCTCCAAACCATTTTCTCTAGACTCATCCTTCATGCACTCACTTCTATCGTCCTAGGGTGTCCTAAAGGCATATGAAATGCATGATGTCAATCGACATAGCCTATAATACATGCAAATATATAAACATGCATATTCACATAAAATTAATTTACACAATCATGTTATGTAATTTTCGCACTTCATCACATCAAAATTCGCTAGCTCACATGGGCTAATGATCAAACACTAAATACCCTTACTTGAATTACTCAATTAAACACATTAATTCACAAAATTTATTTTGTGAACATTTTCCTGAATAGTGAAACCTGCTATTATTCCCGAAAAATCACCAATCGTCGGTTAACTTTGTGAACCCGAATTTCACGACCATTCCCGGCCTCATACAACCCACAACATGATTTATGGCATAAATTACACCAATTAATCCACCCATCAATGCAGGATGCCCACGGACACCAAATTTGCTTCATAAATTCAAACACTCCGTCCCATGTTCAGATCGATCAAACGGCCGTTCAAGGCCTTAACCAACCAAAACATCATATAACACTTAAACAAAGTGTAAAACCCAAGTAGGGAGAAACCCCTACCTCACGGAATTTGTCAAAACTCCTCAAAACTGGAGCCCATGCGTAGGGCCTTCCAAGGTGAAAGTAATGAAACTTCCTCTGCCTGGCCGGAACTGGACGGCCTGATCTCCTAGAAATCTAGAGAGAATGAGGTCCTTCTCTCTCTAAAATGCCAAAAACTCCATTTCCAGCACTGCATCTCCAGCCCCCTCTTCCAGCTCGTTTTTGGTCTCTTTTAATTTGGAGAAGAAGCACTATTCCCTATTTCGTCTTTTCCTCATTTAAATCAAATCCTATAATGCCCATTTTGTCCCTTAGCTTGATTTTCTCGAAGACGGCACTATCTCTATCATTCATTTTCATACTTTCTAATCATTATGCCACTTATGGCACATGAGTACGTGTTATATGTGACTTTTTCAGATCGAAAATCGCTTACAAAGACCTGAATCGCGATGCCTCGAAAAACGTACCCGACCGCCTTAGAATTCTACTAAATTAATCTCATACCTAGATTTCACGAGACGATTCCAATCTAAGTGGAAATCCAAGCCAACCGAGATCCGTATAATAAATTTCAAATTTTTAACCGAATTACAATTTTGTAATCAAAATTAGCGATTTGTTCTTTTTTTTCCGTAAATTGAATTTCTGTGGCCTTACATTTCCTCCTCCCCTCCTAAAAGGAATTTCACCCCCGATATTCCCGGACAATCACAATCACTCGCATGCATATGCAACGTGCACTCTACCATGCATGTAAACAATCATTTAAATCTTAAACGACTAAACCACGACCTAAACAAAAGGGATAGGTAGCCAGACGCGTCCTCGCGCTCCCACGCGACTCCTCCACCCACAAGGCCGCCATAGCACTCACTAGCCTCACGGTCTTGCGTCGCAAAACCTGATCACGGCTATCCTCAAATACATACTGGTCCCTCCTCAAAGGTCACATCAGTGTCAACCTCAATCTGTCCCCAACCCACCACATGAGCTGGATCTGGAGTATGCTTCCAGAGCATGAAGACGTGAAATACCTCGTGGACACTTGACATGATGGGCGGTAACGCCAACCGGTATGCTACGGTGCCTATCCTCTCGAGTATCTCGAAAGGTCCAATAAACCTTGGCGATAGCTTCCCGTGTTGTCGAACCCGACTTCACCCTCTTAGGCATCACTCACAAAGAAGACATGATCCCCAAATTTCGAACTCTAAGTGGTCGACGCCGCATATCCGCATATCTCTTCTCGGGCTTCATTTAAGCCATGAGAAGACGCTGTCGTATTAAGCTCACCTTCTCGGAGGTGTCTCTAATCAAATTAGGACAAGTGATGGAGCTCTCTCCCACCTTGGTCCAACATAATGGTGACCTACATGGCCTCCCATACAAGGCTCCCACGGTGCCATCCTCAGATACTCGCCCGATAACCTGTTGTTGTAGGCGAATTCCACTCATGGGCACACTCGATGCACCAGACGCATGCTCGCAGTCGTGTCCTCTAACACCCGTATATAATCCACACAACATAAAATCTCTACACAAACTTTTTGCTTGGTGTAACCGCCGACCTTCCTGTCATACAATCACTCGACAATCCAATGGATCAATAACCTGTCCATGTCATGAATGACATGTATGTACCGAGCCCTCACGCCAACAACACCCAATGCAATTCCAAAGGTATCAAAATCTCGAAGTCACCCTAATTCCCTATCACTAAACCTAAGCCTACGTGATAACCGGGCCGGTGTGTTTTCATCTCCATTAACTTCCAACTCTTCGGCTCACACTTCGAGCTCTTACATTCACACGTAAATTGGGATATCTTCCGGTCCTTACACCTTAACCTGTGGATTCCGACCCCTTGGGATTAACGACCCTCATGGCTCAACACACTTTAATTACTTCATTTATCGAATCTAACTATGAGTCTCATTGGATCGTGAGTCCTAAAGACAAATTCAACCCACACTCACCAAGAGCGGTGGGAATGATCACTCGTGCACGCACACCGACTCGACGCGGATGTTACTCGTGCATGAAAGCAATAATGCCATACTGTGACACCCAATCCCGGGGTCCACTGTGAGCAGAATCTGAGATCTCTCACTATAATCCCGAATTTATCAGTCAACTCTCACCCTACATCCTAGGAAAGAACATCTATTCCCAAGCTTCTCTAAATCTTAACCTCTAAGCCCAAATCCAAGGTCTGGCTTAAGATGACAACCCGGGCCATAGTCCCAATTGGCCGACAACCCGACGATGTCAACTCATCCATGTCAAGCCTGACATTAACCACCAATATGTCTACTACCTTAAGGTCCACCACGCCTGGGCTGCAACCTCGATCTATCCCCCCGACTTCGACCCACACCACGGTCCCTCTAGCCTTATCTCAGTGGCTCGGTGCTTATATAGCAATCCCCAAATTGAAACCGGTTCCTCCGACCCGTACTGGGGCGTGAGGAATGAACCGTATAATTTCCTATTCTATAGCTAATCGGGACTGCGCCGTCCCAAAGTCCCGGGGATCCCCGTCTCGGGCAATCCCATCTCACATGCCCAACTCGCCCTAGTCTTGAAACTCGTGTGCTGTGGTCTTCGCCTTCCGAACTGAAGAAGGCCGATCCTCCTTTGCTACCAACACCACCATCACGAGTGCTCCGGGCGTCCTCTATCTCTCTCTATGGTCAGGGTCGTCCCAACCACGGAGTCCATGTCCCGTAGGCGAAATCCTACGATCCTTCCCCGAATGGACAACTTCAGCCCATTCTCGAATCTTCTGTAATACCCAGCCAATCCCAAGAAACTTTATATCTCGAAGACTGACTTCGGCCTCTCCCAACTCATCACTCGACCTTCTAGGTCGACACTTTGATGCCGATAATCACAGTCCCAAAAATCTCACCCCGCAAGCTGGGACCAGACGATCAACTCAGCACCGCCGGTCTTCAACAATCAGAATCGATCCTCAAGTGATACTCATGCTCCCACTCTGATTGGGAGTAGATCAAGATGCCATCCACGAAGACTACGACAAACTGATCTAAATAGGGTTGGAATATTCTATGCATGAGATCCATGAATGCTGTTGGGGCATTAGTCAATCCAAAGGGCATCACCGTAAACTCAAAGTGCCCATAACGCTTCATAAACGCCGCCTTTAGGTATATCTCACAGATCCCTAACCTCGCCTGATGGTAACCAAGGCGTAAGGTCTATTCTGAGTGTATCACACTCTCAACCGATCAAACAAATCACAATCCTGTGAATGGGCACGATTCTAATTGTAACCCCGTTCAACCGCCCTCAGAATAATGCAATCGTTGAAGGGTCTATTCTTCTTCTTGCAAACAACCCCGAGCGCCCATGAAGTGCTCTGCCCGATGAACCCCTGTCCAATACCGCACTGGACTCAGTTCCCGCAACTCACCGGTGCCATCCTATTCGGAGTCATAGGAGATGGGTGAAGTACCAGTGGTAACCTCGACACTAAGTCTACGACCGTGGAGGCATCCATGTAGCCTATCCGAAAACATCCACATACTCGCAAATTACCTCGGCGTATCTAAAGCTCCCGCTTTCTCCTCGTCCTTCAGCAAGGCTCGCACCCAACCCGCTAACCGCCCGTGACACTCTGGACTCATACCGGCCCTGGGAAAATGTCTTGCTTATCCCCCCCGTAAATACCAATAATAGTACTGCCCCGTGTGGGGCTAGAACCCTCCTACGCCACAATCGATATCCGACCAGAAGTCGTCACCAATCCATCCACAGGATGACATCAACTCGACATGTCCATGATCCTCAGTCCACCGGTGAGCAGATTCTTTGAGATCTCCAAACCCTCGCGAACCTCGACATATCATCCTCTATTCTCGCCTAATCCCTAGGAGAACTCACATACAATGGCTCCTCTAAGGCCCTTATGTCCTTGCCCATTTCCACCGTATTGGGCCTCACTCTAGCCGAACACACTTAGTCTAACTTAGTAGTGTCAGAGGTAATCTCCATAGCCTCTAACACCTTCTCATTCTGTATGAGCCAATGGTCTGCCACCCTCGGATCTCCTCCTCCTGTGAATGTCGGAGGATGATGCGCCCTAAACCTCTAGAGGTTACTAGGATCTTCCTGTCCCACCACATACCAGCCTCAGGCGACAAGAAATTGGCTGTAATACCTACAAATTTAGTAAAGCCCTGGTCGATCAAACACCTGTACCGACCAGTACCCCGTGGACGCCCTCTACGTCCTCGTCCTCTACTAGCCATCTACGTATTTCCAATGGCAACAAGAATCATTTAATTTTCATTTCAGTCTAACTAGCAATGCACATGCCAATTACTAATAGACTTGACAACCATGAACTGACCCGTTCATTTCCTAAGTGGTGCTAAATTCCAACCACTCAATTTATTTATTTCAATAAGGTTCTAAGCTTTCTTGTTCATTTCAGTATCCAAATCTCTAAGGTTATAGTTCCTAACCTTAGCATTCACCCTTTTTCCTATACACACATAACTACGTATTATAGCTTCCACGTTAACAACCGCGCAATCACAATTTCAAAATGGTAGTTAAATACAATACAAGATTCTACAAGGCATAAACACAAATTAAACTCTATTCATACACATAACTCGCTGTAAACACATTGTCCTTTGCATTTCATGGGCAATGCAATGCAATCGACATTTAGTAATATTGTTTTCAACAAAAAAAAAAAATTTTCAAAAATTTCATTTTTTGAAAAAAAAAATTTTCGAAAATTTTGTCTAGTTTTATTTGAAATTTTTTTTTTTAATAAACAAAAATATTTTTTTTTTTCAAAAAATTTTGTGATGAACAGTGTTCATGAACCGGGTTCACAAACAATGTCCAAAATTGACCTGAACCGCATCGAGTCAAACCGGGTCAGAATAGGCCGAAAAATTCAAGTGTACACTCGTTGTCGCAAAGACGCCTGTGCCGCACGCCTGCCGTGTCGCAAGGCTCCCAGCCAAGGCTGCAGCCTGGTCGTGTCGCAACGCCTGGGCCGCTGTCGCAATGGGCCAAACACAGTAGCGCCGTGTCGCGTGATACGCCCCCACCCGCCTCCTCTTAGTCACAATCAGAGTTGCAATACACCAAGCGCCTAACCTATTGCACTTCCAACAAGCCTAAGTCACAATACACTCCTCGTCTTCACAATACCTGGGGCAGAGTCTTTATCTCGGCCTGGGCACGGCAAATTTTTTTTTTTCATTATAAATTTTTTTTTCAATTTTTTCAATGAGTGGAAAAATCATAAATTTTACTTCTTTTTTTCATTTTCTTGAACCTCGAATAAATTTATGAAAATTTATTTTCCTCCCATTCTTGATTTACATCTTGTAAAATCTTAGAAAAGTAATTTTCACCTCATAACCAAAATAAAATTGTAAATTTATTTTCTTTACTTCTTTTCAGGTTTTCAACGTAAAAAAATTTTCTCCATATATATCCATATATATATTTTTCATTTCTTAATAAACGAATAAATTGCTTAAAACTTATTTGTTTGTTTGTTGTCCCCCTATATTAGTGGAAAATGGTCCGAGAATTTCTCAAAAGCCTATCTATAACACTAACCACAGTGTTCGACCTCAAATTTATTATCGATAACCAAATAAATTGATTACAATTTATTTCATATCCGGTTACACACTGTAACTCTAAGTTTTGTTTTCCAACATAATAATTTTCATTACCTAAGCACCGACGCTCACTCTAACCACAGCCAATTCTTATTTATAATCATCATTAGCCCCTAATTTTGTCACGTGATTTCCAAAGTAATCTACGTACTAAATTCGACCTTCAGACCACACCTAGTGGTGATGTTCTTACCCAGGCTATAGCTATTGAATACTTGATCTTTAGGTTTCTATATACACATACTCTACATCCCAACCACCCAGTGGTGATGGATGCCAAACCAGGAGCTCCACAGGTATTCGTATGCAGCTCACGATGCTGGTATGGCCTTGAAGCAGGGGTGGGTTGACTACCGTAAACGAGTGGAATCTTCATTGAATTGGGTAACCCAGGCATTTTCCCTGAAACACAGCCTCTCTTACATCCCAGTATCAATATCATGAGTACAAACGTGTGGGCTTGTCTGGCTCTTACTCATCAATATATATATCGACTATATCAGTAAGTTAGGTAACCATCAGTAAAACCTTTCTTCAAAATACATTTCTAAATCCATTTTAAACACTTTACTTTATTATTTATACATTTATGCATTCTTTACACATTTTAAACTTCCATAAATCATAGCCAAAACATGCATACATATATAATTTAATATAAATATATATATTGATGCGAAGATAAAACATTTCCATATCCTTAACATTTATATAAACATTTCCATTAAACTTTAGTTAACATTAAAACCATTCTACTTTTAAAACTTCAGTGTCAAAATATCATTTTACACTCTGATTCAAATTTCGATCCCTTGCTTCCACGCGTCGAATTCCGTTTCCCCGTCAGATGATCCTTTTCACATTTTCAAGAAAACCCGCAACTACACATTAACCATGCTTCCATTTAATCCATATACACACTCCGCGAATATGGCAACGTATTCATCCTTTCTGTATAAGCGTAAACAACGTACTTCACACCTGAGAGTCACTTTAAGGGTCTACAACATTCATATAAAGCCAAATTAACAATTTACCTTGAGCCTTAAAAAAAACCTAACAAAAAAACCACTCTAATTTACTGTGACCTTTTCGACAATACTCTATGGACTTTGTGCAAGAATTATTCAAAGGTCTTCAAAATTTATGAAACTAACTTATATCAGTCCTTTATATCCAATGACATCTTTAAATTTTCAATTTAAAATTCCTTCTCTAAGACCCTCAACCACATAACCTACCAGTTACAACATGTTTTTGATGCTAATTTGGTTAACTCAGCTGAATCACCTACGGCCATCATGATTTACGGGGTCTTAACTCCATAAATTGAAATTGTTTCTTCACTCATTTAAAGCTATGGTTGTATAAAAGTTTCTTCCCCAATTATAATCACCCAATTTGGATCACCCCGAAAACTTCGAGTTGTGTATTTTACATCTAGATGACTCAATTTGGCAGAAAAGAATCTGCACATAGCTCCACTTATAAAAATTTCTGGGCACTTTGGGGTCACAATTTGCTTGCTCTTCCTTCTGCTAACTTATTCCAATATAATTCTATTTTACCCAGAATTTTGAATCACTCAATTTGGATGAGTGAAACTCCACTTATGACCAAAACACTCTGACCATACCCAATGAGAGCAAAATCGGAGTGAGCTACATGGGTTCCTTTTCAGTCCACATATTTAGGGCATATTTACAATTTGCTCTTGGTACCTTCTATACATTTGTAGCCCTATCTATTATGGTTCTTTACCAATTGGAATCAATTCATTTGGATGATTCTAACTTAATCTATAGCAAAAACAAAAACAGGGGTTTTTATAAAAAATTTGACAGCATTCCCTTTAAAAACCCAGGCAATTTCTCTTTTTCTTTAAACCATTCCTCAAGCGTAATACCTCGATAATCAACATGAAGTCATTCAAAACCACTCCATAACACTTGTATTGGTGGTTTGGAAATTCATACCACAAAACCCTAGATGAAAATCGAGAACTTCATACTAGATTTAACTTGAGTCCACGATTACATATAAAACCATATAATTATAGCGATTCCATATTTATTTTCCACGATTGAGTTTCTCTCATAGCCCAGCAGGAATTCAAAGGTTTATCTGATCTTTCCACAAAACCTAGATCAAAGGAGCAACTAATTCTCCATACAAAACCTTAATAATCAAATACCCATGATTAAAAGCGAGCACGCTACTGAATTTTTTTGGACTTCTTTCTCAGCCTCCTTCTTCTTCCTCTTCTTCCCTCTTCCTTGCTCTTTGTCCTCTCGAAAACGTGAGCCTTAGCCTTTGGAGACCAAAATGAGGTTTGGCTTATTGTTTTCCCATTTTATATTCTAATATTTCTTTAATTTCCATCAGATCCTTCATCCTTTTAATTTTTCGTCGGTTTTGTTATTTATATGATGGCCCGTCTCTACTCATAAATGGTTTTCATATCCTTTTTATGAATTTACAATTTAACCCTTGTTCAAGTACTCTGATTAGGGTTCCATAATTTATAATTTCCTAATTTCATCTCCAAAATATTCTGATGTAACACTAGTGCTCGTACATCGCCCTACGGTATCATGTCTTTGTACACTTTCGAGGCAGGCGTTACAAAATCCTCCACTTTAGAACATTCGTCCTCGAAATGAATAAACTAAACTCGAAAGAAAGGAAGGAAAAATACCTCATTTGGAAAATAATTGGGGGTAATGGCCAGTATCACGAGCCTTTGGCTCCCAGTAGCTTCCTGTATGTAGCTCCTCCCGATACCTTCACGGAGGAATAGTCTTGTTCTTGCCCGAAACTTGCTCTCGACGATTAGAGGATCTGCGGATTTCCTCTTGTATGTCGAAAATTCTCTTGTATTTCCAGTTTGCTCTGTCGATACATGTGAAAGTCTGAGTATGTACTTGGAACCATAGAGCATGGAAAACATCGTGAATCACGATCGGTCGGATAAGTGACTCTAATCGATATGCCACGTCTCGATCCTCTGTGATCACGGCGCGAGTCGATATACCATGGACTCGACATTCCCGCGTTCCCGAATCTTGATGCCGCAGCAGGAAATCCTCAAAAATACCATATCACACCTCCAGGCTCTAAGTCTACCACGGTGATTGTTCGCATAACTTTTCTGTCGGTCTTGTGAAATTTTCAGTCTATCCCTTATAACAAGTCACTTGGACAATCTCCGGACCTACTAATTTCCTTTCACCTACCTCGTCCCAACAGACTAGAGTTCGACATTTCCGTCCATAAAGAGCATCATAAGGGGGCCGTACGATGCGGCACGATAAGCGTGTGTCTGACTCCATCGAGGGGTAGATAAGGTGTCCCGACTCCCTCAAACTCCATGGCACATGCCACTAAGCATATCTTACAAAATGCGTATAGTCTCTCAGTTGACCATCAGATGCATTGGATGAAGCCGTCTTGAAATGTAGTGTAATTTGCGAGGGCATTACGTAAACCTGACTGGCGGGTGAGGTAAACACGGGATCTTTATGCGAAGCGATGGAAACTGGCATACCATGCGATCGATGAATCTCTCTAGCGTATAATTGGGCGACTTATCCGATGAATCGGTATTCCTGATACGGTAGGAAATGGGGTACGATTCGTCGATCTGTCTGATCACCAGTATCGTATCATGGCGCTCCGTGACGTGGAGTCTACCCACAAAATCCATAGTGATTCTCTCCATTTCAACGAGGGATCGGGAGTGGTATGCGATCTGCGGGCTTCGATGTTCGGCTTACCTGGCGACATGAGACATACGAGCGAACTACGCAATATCCCTCTTCATACCGCTTACTGATAGTGTTTCCTTTAGGTATGATACATCTTTATCGAATTCCGGATGCATAGCATAAAGCGGAGGGAATGGGCTTCCTCCATGTCTGTCTCCTCCACATCACTGCATACGGTACACCTGACCTCTGTCCCATGATCACGGTACCATCCTCTCTGATGACAAATCCCTCGTTGCCCCGGACTGCCGCTTTCTCAGCTTCATATGTGGATCACGATTTGAAGCTCTCTAATCCGCAATGCATCGTCACAGGATACGCTGAAATGTGGCTAACGAGTACTCTGAATCATCGGTTTCAATCACGCAGGACCTGATTTTATGAGTCGAGGGAAGATGCACGGCCCTCAGAGTGCTATATGGAACTCATGGGTCTCACCCACTAAGAGCATCTGCACCACGTTCGCCTTTCGGGATGATATTGATGGTACATTCATAATCCTTGATCGATTGAATCCATCCTCTGTCTCCATGTTCGGTTCCTTGGCGTAAGCAGTCTTTGCAAGCTCTTATGATCACATTAAAATCCTCTGGGGCACTCCATATAAGTAATGCCTCCGTATCAGCGAAAGCGAAATACTACATTTGCTTCAGTCGTGTAGGATAATTGCATTTCATGCGCCAGCGATTGCACAGAAGCATATGCAGTATCACCTTGTCGTGCGCATTACACCTGACCTAGGCCTTGCCTAGAGGCATCCTGTCTGCTTTGCCAAAGCCATCTGCACGATGGAAGTGTAAGTCACGGGGCGAGGTCGATCTCCACTTCATTCCTTCGAAACTCTAACTGACGAGCCTCACGACCATAAAGCGGTTCCTCTTTCCTTGTCAATCTAGTGAGTGCGAACATCTTGAAAAATCCCTCAACAAACTTCACGGTAATACCACCTTAAACCAAAAAAACTCCTTATCTCGCCAACACTTTCGTAGGGGTTTCCAATTGATATAGCTTAGGCCTTACAGCGGATCACTGAGACCCCCTCTGCCCGAAACTATGTGTCCCGAGGCATACTATCGAGCGAAGCGGCCTTGCGAGTTTGGCATATAGCAGAATGTTCCGCTGATATTTGCGAGAACTATCCTCGAGTGCTCTTGCATGTTTCCTTATCCTTTGCGAATAGGTCGAGTATATCATCGATAAACAAATAACAGGCGATCTAGTAAGGCACTATCCGGTTCATGAGATCATGCGGTGGGGCATTCGTAAGTCGAATGGCATGACTGAAGCTCAAATGCGTCTGTGTTCTGAATGCACATCTTAGGAAACATCCCATCATGAACTCAAGCGTGATGACGGCGACCTCAAATCGATGCCCAGAGAATACCTTGGCTCCACATGGCTAATCGAGATCATCAATCCTTGAGGCGGATACTAATTACGTGTTACCTTATTGACTCTACGTAATCAATCATGTCGCGTAGCCCCGATCCTTTTTCTTCCGCAAATAAAATCGGTGCTCCCCCGAGAGCGTGCTCGGTCACAGCGAACCCCTTGTTGACCATTTCTTCCCATCGCACCTTAAGTTCTTTCCAATTACCACGAGGGCCGTCACGTAGGCGCTCTCGGAAATCGATTACATCCCGAGGCTAACTCGATCTAAAAATCGATCTACATCGGGGAATCTTGGAGATCATCTGGAAACACATCGGAAATTCTCTGGCCCCATCGGAATGTCTTCCAATCCCTCATATCATCATCTCTCACCTCATTTGCGTATCTTTAAATACCCCGGATATGACTTTGGGCATCTTCCCGGCCCGTCATTCACAGACATCATACTGAGGGCCGATATCTTCCTTACCCAGTAATCTCTGGTTCCCGGTCTACGAACTTAACTTCTCTCACGAGAAAGATCCATGGTGATCATCGAGAACTGACAGTCCATCCACAATATCACATCAAAGTCACGGATGTCAGCCAATGCGAATTATTTTAAACTCCTGCCCCTCGATAATCACTCTACAACCGTGGCATACTCTATCACTATAGAAGTGAATCTCACGTAGGAAGGAAGTACCATGTCGTCATGGGCTGTATCTCTATGTTCACTTGTGCGATAAATTTGCGAGAAATAAATGGAGTGGAAGTAGCACGGATCTATCAGAGACATAAGCATCCACATCTAAAGCAGGATTAGATTTTTGTCATGACCTCTGGTCTTTACATCGCACTCTCTTTGGGTGGCTGAGCACCACTGGCTTGTGTGCGAGGTGGATCCCGTGTCCCTGCGGATGGTTGACCTCTACTGCGGTCCCTCCAGTGCAGTAAATGTAGTGGGGCCTGCACGGAGCCTCTCGGCTCGACCACGACCTCTGCGACGTGAGCGCCTCTGTCTGTCTTTGTCCACATCTGATCCAGCTGCAATATACGTGGGCACTCTATGGCGAAGTGTCATTTACATCGCACTTAAAACAATGTCACATTGCTGATCACTCACCGTAATGGATTCTTCCTGTTAAGCACACTTTCTGGCTTTGGACCCTTGGAGCTATCTGTCTCTCACTAAACCACCGGCTGGGGCGTGTCCCGCATTTAGGCGCTGCGCCCTTGGAGTCCAACGTGTCTTTCCTCCCTCTTGAGCGCTACTGGAACCTCCACTGAACCCACGTCGGCCACTCGTTTACGTCGCTTGACGGGCGTAGCTGAATTTCAACCCGTGCTGCTCCCGACCCCCAGCTGCGGCTCTTGCACAGGCGTGCGTGTGTGGGCTATCGGCCTTCTTGTGGTCTAATAAGCTGGACCCTAAGACCTCAATAAACCTCTTGAGATGTGAAACTTCGTCATCCACGATAAATGGAACATGTCGATGAGCTCGGAAAAACTCTGCTTTCATGTCACATGTGAGAGTGTCCTGCTCGACCTAAAGAACTCCTGGCCGCCCATCTACGTAGTGGCTGGAGCAGGCTTATCTATAAACTCTTCCTTGGTGTGCCTAGGATACCTCCCTCACAGGCATCTCCCTCTACAGGCTGCCCTCCACCATTCTAACGCTCTGTCCCGTAGGAGAAAGGCAGAAAAAGTGACCATCTGCTCAAATACATTACCTTTGCATCACACAGTGGGCGACGCTCCATTTCCTCTAGCCTTAGTGAGAAGGCCTTTTCAGGTCTCCTGATCCATCATAGTTCCATGCCCCTAGCTTTCGCCCCCTCTCACATGGAAGCTCACAGGCTCTCGGAGTGTCAGTAATCTGATGGTTAAAAATTTGAGCCATCTGCTCTAAGGTATCTGTCCTCCGAGCCTCCCGGGAGGCGTGGTGGCTGCGTACGTAATTGGCTGCGAGAGGCATGGGGTCACTATGTGCGTGGGTGGAGGAACATCACCTTGGACTCATCGACATGTTCCTTGGGTGGTGAGTCACCCAATGCCGCGGGGCTCTCCACGGTGGCGGTCGGCCTCGGCGACGGTTTTCAATAATTCAAAAATTTAATATGTCATGTAATGCATATATGATTTTAAATCACATAAATAATTTATACAATTTTAAAATAAAACATTAAAACAATCATATGAAAATAAAATTTTCAAATCTTTATAACATTTTCAAAACCTTGGCTCTGATACCACGTTGAAGGATCAGGCAAGATTAACCTCTGTGAACTCGGGGACCTCCGGCACTCAGGATATAGAAACTTTTCCTCAAAAAAAATCAATTAAAATCCATGGAGCGAACCCCTTAACAATCCTTAACATATCTTCAGAAAATAATGCGGAAGTGAAGTGGTAAATTTATTTATTTATTTATTTTTTTCAAACACATAGATTTTTCAGAAAATCGGCCAGAGTTTCCTCTGTTTGTCGATTTCTAATTTACAAAAACTTTGATGAAACATTTAAAAAACACTTCTAACTTCAGATTTTGAGTTTCCATATTAGGCTCCTCGTCACTTATTGTCAAGCATGGAGCATACATATACATTTATTTACTTGAATCATCAAAACATTCAAACCTTCTTCTATTCCATGCACCATTTTATCAAAAGAATTAAACTGGCCAGGACTAAGTAGGCACTTTCTCGTACCTGCGTCACGAGGATCAAAGCGCGTAGTTCCTTTTCAAAAAAAAAAAAAAAAAAAAATATATATATATATATATATATATATATATATATATATATATATATATATATATATATATATATATATATATATATACTCTCTCCCCACATATATAAACCAAAATATTCAACATATCTATTATGCAAAATATATATACAATCTGATCCCATGCGTTGCTTAGCCGTCAGAGGGAGTATATGATACGTAAATCTTTGTAAGGGATGTATAAAATGCAAGTGTATCACATTATATAGTATTTTGGAGACTAAAGTAGGAAATGATAAATTATGGAACAGAGTTTGTAGGATATTAAGTCTGATTGTCATTTTAAAGATTATGGCAAAAATCATTAAGTGTAGAGATGGGCCATAGTAAGATTTCAAAGTTACAATTACAAAATTAAATTGTTGAGGGCTATTTGCAATTAAAGGAAATGCTAAAATATAAAAATGGGAAAAATAAGTGATGTCATTTTGGTCTCCAAGAGTTAGGGTTCACGGGTTTGGTCGGAGGAGAGGCAGAGCGAGAGGAAGAGAGGAAGAAGAAGGAAGATGAGAAGAAGATCAAGGTATGGAATCCTTATTTTTGGGTTTTTGATATGAATCCTAAGGTTTTTGGATGGAGATTAGTTTCTCCTTTGGTCTTGGTTTTGTGCAAAGAGCACATGAACCTTTAAATTGTTGGGGTTATGAGAGTAAAACCCCAATTGGGAGAAAATAACCATGGAATCATCATATTATGTGGTTTTATAAAGAATTGGTGGACCTTAGGTAGGATTCTTGGATTTTCACCTAGGGTTTTTAGGTTTGAGGTTCCATAACACCAATTTAAGTGTTGTGGAATTGTTTTTAGATGAATTCCAAGTTGGTTTTTGAGGTATTATGAATTATAGAAGTTGTATGGAGTGAATTGGCATCAAAAGTGGGAAAAATAATAAAATCTGGGCAAATTTTGGAAGGTGTACCGGTATATGAACAGTAGTGTACCGGTACACCCCATCATAAGCAAAAGTGTACCGGTACATGAACAGTGGTGTACCGGTACACCTTGTTCTGGTTTTCCTATTTCAACCAGTTTTCGTATTTTGGCCATAACTTGCCCATTTCTTATCCGATTTGAGTGATTCAAGTGGCTACTTAAACTAGACTTCAAGGAGAACCAAACATAAAGAAATAGGAATCATCGAATTCACAGTCAAAGTGGCCCTAAAAATTCACTCAAAAGTGGGGCCGTGTGCAAGCAGTCCTGCATCAGCTTTGGACATAGGTAGTCAGGGTTGTTTCGGACATCAACCCGATTTCGGTGCTCTGAATTGGGTGATTCAGTTTAAGATAGACCATAGCACCTTAAACTTTAAAGAGTACAAAGAGATAGTGACTAAGTATAAGGAGTAGAAGTTAAGTTATCACGTAGGCGATTAATTGGTCGTCGTATTCGGTTGAGTGTGTAGGTTAAAAGCAAGGCGGGATAAGTGTGGGCTGTGCTCAAGTTAAGTAAGCGAGAGGTGAGTGTTCTAAACTCATTTTCCAAATACTAGTGTAGTATTATTATTATTATTACAAATTTAACTTTGCTGTTATTTCATGGTTTGAATGCAAACCCGATTTGAAGCAAGCGATGAGATAAGCGAGCAAATGGTTTGAGTTAAACCATTTTTGAAAAATGACATTGATTTTAAATTGTAAAACCATAATTCGCGAGCAAGCGAGTAAGGAAATGGTTTGAATAATTAAACCATTTTCAAGCAACGAAGCAAGTAAATGGTTTGAATAATTAAACCATTTTTCAAATGCTTAAGCAAGTAAACAAATGGTTTGAATAATTAAACCATTTTTAAATAGCAGCTTAAAGTAAATGGTTTGAATAATTAAACTATTTTCAGTAAGCAGCAGTAAGCAAAATGGTTTTGAATAATTAAACCATTTTCCAAGCAAGTAAGCGAGCAAGTAAATGGTTTCAAAGTGTAAAACCATTTTACAAAAGAGCAAGCAAGCAAGTAAAGAAAGTTTGAAACAAGGTCTTCCTGGACCTAAAAGCGAAGCAGCGGTCGGTATTAAAATGCGTGCCTGCGGTGGTGTTAGGATCTCATGCATTGTAGTTTTGCACAGTCGGCAAACTTAGGACATACATCATGCATTTAAAGGCGAAGTAGCCGCATCTGGGAGTATATAAGGTTATGAGCTCTAACTAAAGTATGGCGATGGCGACACGGTCGATTCCACCATATTCAGGAAAAAGTATGCGGATGAAAGAGTCCTTCCGCAAACCACGGTTGAACCGCAGGATTCCCGTGTTCCTTTGAGTCTGATAGCAAAAATAGGCCTCCGAGTGGTTGATGTTTTTACAAGCATGATATACAGTTTTGAAAAATCAACCATTGGTTCGATGCATGAGGCTTCAAGGGATTTTAGCCAACGGTTTGAGCCCAGGCTCCGTTGAGATTTAAGCGATGGTTGAGCAACTCTCGTGGGATTTTATTTTCAAAGCATGCGGTTGAGCCCAGGCTCATGTTATGAAAAGTTTTGAGAAACTTTTAAGCAAGGTTTATGAAAGGTTTTAAGAAACTTTCAAACGAGATAAAGCAGCGAAGCAAGAAAAATTATAGGGCATAAACTATACCCGAAAGCAGAAATGAGAGTTTCTGAGCTTTTAAAAGCGAAAACAAAGCTTCGAAACAAGTATTAAAAGTTTTATAAACTTTTAAAAGCAATGATACAAAAGCAGCAAGCAAAGAAAAGTTTAGAAACTTTCCAAAGTAATGAAAGCAAAATAAAGCACGGAAAATAATTTGTAAAAGAGAGTTTTACATTTTTGAAATGTTTTTCGGAAAAACAAAACTGTTTGCCAAAGCATACACTCAGGCTCGTTTAGCTCATTATTTTGTATTTTAAAACTATTTTTCGAAGTGCAGTCGCAAGGCAGCTAGAGCACGATAAGTTTGTCGACATCGATATAAGTCTTTGTGTATTAGTAATATTTTGTAAGAACATACTTTGAATTTGTATATGGAACATATGTATGTACATAGTTTAGTATGATGGAAATCTGTTGGTATGCTGGTTGCCATATTTTGGATATAGTGTAAATTGGATGTATCACAGGTTGGAATTGGAGCCTTATGTGCGGTCGTCATCTTCTTAGAAGTTTTAAATTGCTAAGATTTGCAATCCTAAGTTGAAAATAAAGAAAAATTTTTTTTATAGGAGGTTTAAGCCAATCGGCCGCTTCGCAAAGGGATTTCTAGTCGTTAGAGGTAATGGTACAGGGATTTAAATGGGTGGCCAGCACACCCGCCATGGTAGGGGTGGGGGCCTCTCATGCGTCGTCTCCTCGATGGCTCGACCAGCTGGCGCGGGGATGCTCTGCCCGAGCGCACACACATCTCCCCAGTCTGAAAATGTTTTTTGAAATATACGGAAAAAATAGGCTAAAAGACTCGGTGAGTGTGTACATTTTTATTTAGACCATATTTTGAGTAGATAGTAAGTAATAAATACTTATCTGATTAAAAATCAATTTATGCCTTAAGCTTTCTTTCTTTCTTTATTTCTTTCTTTACGATGGAACCCCGAAGGATAAGCAGACAGGTTTTAAGAATCTTGACGGTGAGGAATGATCTACGTGGAGTCAGCAACACCTGCTGCGAAGAAACTCACGCTTTGCATAGGGTTCAGTCATAACACTTTATCACGTGTAAGGATATTACTTTCTAAGCTTACTGTTCCCTCCTCGATTAGTAACCTATAACTTTGCCCTCTAAATCCTTACATGCTTAAAGTACCTCGTAGATACTCGGTCATGCCCAGTTCATATAGGGTTAGGGTAACCATCAGTAAAACCTTTCTTCCAAAAAAATACATTTGTAAATCATTTAAACACTTTGCTTTATTATTTTACACATTTATGCATTCTTTACACATTTTAAACTAAAATGCCTTAACACATGCATACATATATAATTTAATATAAATATATATATTGATGCAAGATAAAACATTTCCATATGCCTTAACATTTATATAAACATTTCCATTAAACTTTTCAGTTTAACATTAAAACCATTCACTTTTAATATAAATATATTAATAATAATAATAATAATAATAATAATAATAATAATAATAATAATAATAATGATAATAATAATGATAATAATAATGATAATAATAATGATAATAATAATGATAATAATAATGATAATAATAATAATAATAATAATAATAATAATAATAATAATAATAATAATAATAATAATAAAGTCTTATTTTTGTTCGAAAAATATTTGCGAATATTGGTCCATTAAATTCGTTAAAATTCTACATTTCTTGCCTCGCCTAAGGTAGGAAACGAATTAAATTTGTTGGTAATATTTGAAAGTGTCCCACGGTGAAGGTAAGAGATAGTCTGTAGTCGGTGCGAGTGGGATTAACGAGAGATCTTTAGAGACTCTGTCTTCACAGAATATTATTCGGTCAAAAACAGTAAATAGGGAATAATAATGGAAGCGTAGTGGACCCATAATTGTGTATAATTTCTGAATAAAATAGTGATTTTATTTAAATCAAAATATGAAGGGCTTAGACATAATCATCATGATAAGCTTATTAAGATTACTTTTAAGCGATTCTTTGTAATTTTAGGTCGAAATTGTGATAGTGCTCCAGTTGTTTGTTTGATTTGATGTGATATACTGCGTGCTCAAAATTGGTATCAGAGCTAGGATTAGAATGCAAGACCCATGATTTGATAGTTGTCAGACCTGTAGAAGATTTGTAATAAGAAGGGATTTGTTAAAACACAGTATACAACTTTTAGAAGAAAATAGAAGATTAAAACAAAGAAATTTAGAAATGTTTATGAATCAAAATTTGTTAACCGAATGGATTTATACTCAAATAAGATTAATAGAATATAATCAAACAACTTTGAGAATACTAACTCAAACTTTAGTTGATTGTTATACTGAATATGGAAATCATTTAATGAATGATCATGAAGATGAAGATTGAACCAGAAATAATTTTACCCTATGAAGATTTACCTGACAGTAATAATGAGATTATTAAAAGCTTAAAGATTATACAGAACACTATAAAATATTATGGCTCAATGATTAGAGAAATACATATTAGCTTAGAAGATTTGAAGCGAAAAATGTTGGAATTAGAAGAACCTTATTCTACCTTTGAACAAGGGAAAGGATTTTCCAAAGAAGACATAAGTAAGTTTTTGAAAAAATAACAATAATATTTATCGTTAGAAATTCAGTTCGATCATATTATGATTATTGATCTATACATATTGATTTGTGAGAGAAAGCGTCGTGGACACCTAATATATTTTATTTTATATTTATCTTTGAAATACTTAGGAAATGGGTTATCGGAAGATTGTTCTGAAGAATATGATTATGAACCGATGGATATAAACGATTACTTATTCGGATCGGGAATACTAGTTTTGAAGGAGATGATTAGATGGATTTAACATACTTGGATATTGACTGAGAAATTTTAGTAAAACCTTTGAAAGATTAAATATCCACCAAATCTGATTTAAAAATGGAAGAAAACCCCGATGATTGAGGCTGTTTGCAGCGAGCCACTGTAAGCTGCGATGGATATTCGGGAATCATCATTTGTGAGATTTGAACTAGATATTCGAACCCCATTCTTTAAGGAACAACATATGTTCATGAAACTGTAAAATAGGAATTTGATTCACCAATGGATAGATTAAGACCGGAAAACGCAAACCATTTGGAATATATTTGGGTGGATTGTAACGGATATCTCTTCACTTTGGATAGGTGGGAAACATCTCGAATTAGTGTTAAATTAATGTGATGTCTTTAGAAGAGGGAAAAAGATATATAGGAATGGCAATGATTAAATCTGCTTCTCAGTATTGGCAAAATTTAAGAGCAGAGACAAAAGAAGCAGCTTTATTTGGAGATAACATAAATGATATTGTAACCAAGGTTATACACCTTTTAAGGATTGAATTCCTTGGAGAAGGATACATCGATAGAGATTCCCCGCAATACGCGGAAAAATATGTTCATGCCTTGTTAAAATTAGAATTAAACGATATCTGTCTTTTAGACAAATACATTTGTGTCTTCCAAGATTATTATTACCATATATACGGAAAGATTGGTATAGATACCATGTACCTAATCATGTTTTACTCAAAGATTCCAGATCCATTGGGGATCTGCTTTAATAAGAGATTATCCATTTGTTAATTCTGATACTTTAGGAAAAAGAATTTCATTCCTAAAAGAAAGATTGTGAAACGCCGATAAAATCCAATTTTTCTCAAGAAGGGTAAAATAGTAATTTCGGTAAAAATCAGAAATTTTTCTAGATCTCGGATGATGAAACGGACTTCACTGTTAGAATCGTCTCGCGAAATCCCAGCTACCGCGTCGAGATTTCGTCGGTCTGAGTCGAGAATTTGCACGTTTTTTCGAGAAGCAGCGTCGGGTGGGACACTTGGCGCATTTTTGAGTGGGACACAGGGTGCCACGTGTCGAGAAACTCGATTCAGTCAAGTTATTTCAGATGGGACCCGGTGACATGGCATGATGCCATTGGATAGAAAAGTCAAAGTGGTTGGTTGAGTGGATGAAATCCTCTCGACCCGATCATAGAGTGACATGTGGCGATGAGAGAGACAAAAAGGGAGCTTCTTCTCCACTTTTGGGAGAAGCGTGCGAGTAGGAGAGGGGTGTCTTGGTCTTCAAATATGGTGGATTTTTAGAAGGTCTGACTTCTCCTCTCTGAGATCTCGAGCGTCGGGCGAGGCCAGTTCCGGCGAGACAAGGAAGGAAGCGTTCACGTGGCGGGGACAACGCGTGGACTCCGAGTTTGGAGTTTTGACAAGCTCAGTGAGGTGGGGTTTCTCCTACTTGTGATTTCTTCCCATTTTAAGAAGTGTTTTTCGATGTTCGGTTGGTTTGAAAAGGGCCTTGAGGCGGGTTTGATCGATCCCTGAGCTTGGGATAGGGTGTGGAATTTTTTGAGATTTTCTTTATTGGCCGTGACTGCCCAGAAATTTAGAGGGTTGTTTGGGTGGCAATAATGCTTTAAATCATGAATTGATAGGAAAAAAGGTCGGGAATGAGCCGTATGATCGGTCCCAAAACATGGGGCCAGAGATTGTGAAATTTTTAGACTTTTGGACCGGTAGTGAACCTCAGAAGCGAGAGGTGGGGTATTATGTTAAGTTATGCATTAAGTTATGTTTTGGTGTTTATAAGATCGGAAATGGGTAAGAAATTCGGTTCCAAAAAGTGAAAGCAGGAGGTTGAATGAAGTGGAGTACATAGTGGGCCCATTGCTAGCTGGGATATTCGGGATTGTTAAAATCGAGTCCGGGTTGTGAAGTGGATAAAAATCGTCCATGTGTTGTGATAGCAAGGTTGTTGAAGTAGATGGCTTGGTATGTGGAAATGAATGGGTTAAGACATGATTTTGATGTGTGTTAACATGAGGTCACAATTATGTGGAATATGGTGTGTATGTCGTGGAGATGAGATTGTGAATTAACCGAGAGTGAGGTTAAATTTGGGTGATGTTTGATGTGTTGGATTACATGTGTGTAATTATGGATTGATTGAAAATACGCATGACATATTGTATAAAATGGTTTGAAAATATAATGCATTTTCATATGCCTTGAGTAACTAGAAGTTAGGTGTGAGTGCATGACATAGTTTTGTAAACGGACATGGTTGCGAAAGGAATTTCACGGGGATGATATTAGGAGAATTGGAGTTGGGAGATGGGCCAACGGATCATTTCGGATGAGGACCGTATTTGTTTGGAGCTCACCCGACCAGTCGCCTCGGAGGGTAGTCCATATTTTAGAATATTTCGGTAGTATATTTTCAGAGCAAAAGTTTTGTTTTGGAAATGATTATTTTCTCATACATGGCTTAGAGCGAGTGTGGGGTGAGTCGAAGGACTCTCGGTAATGGGGTGATCATGTAGACATTCAAGTAGGATCGCGTATTCTTCAGTGTGTGTTTATTTTGGGCATTCTGCTTATTCTTGACTTAGGTGGAAGTAGCCTTAGGGCGATTCCACTCTTGAAAATTAAGCTACGCCCCGGATTTAATGGGAATTATGTTTTAAGTCACAGGGGCGCTCGAAGACAATTCATTTGAAGAAGCCCCGATTACATGATTTTGATGGATTTTTGGACATAACATGTATTAGACTTGTAGATGTTAATATATGTTTGTATAAAGTGTAATCAACTATTGAATTATTGGGAGATAATTGGGAGAGATAGTTGTGATGTTGTTTTATGAGTATTAGTTTATGGGCTGAAATTGGCGGTATTGCATATATTGGGTAATTTAGGACGGGTAAATGCGAGTGTATACAAGTTTGTATTTGGGTAGATCTCTATAAAGAAAGACTCTTACTTGGAGTTTTTAAGTAGTGATCGGGTAACTGACATCCACTTGTTCCGTGAGTTGTGGGTGGTCGAGCGGACACCGGGTTTGGGGCGTCACGACTTGGTATCGAGCTTAGGTATCACGAATGCACAGGGACCGGGTTTGGGTATCCATCACCACTAGGTGGTTTGATGTGGAGTATAGGTATATGGAAAACTATGGATTGAGAATTTGGGCTTAGGCCATAGAAATGTAAGAACATCACCACTAGGTGTGGTTCGATGTTGAGTTTAGGTATGAGATTACCTAGGAAATCACGAGACAAAACTAGGACACGGCATGCATGTGTTTGATGTGTTTTGTGTGATTTGAAAATTTTGTTGTGTGAAAAATATTCATAACTTGAATTAAATGTGATCATGTATTGTGTATGGTATGTGTGCTTGGTGATTAGCACATGGATGTGTTAGAAAATATTTTAGAAAATATTTTGAGTGGTACAGTGTGCAAAATTGGAGGAAGAATATAAAAGAAATAGATTTTTATAAATTTATTTGGTTTAGAGGTGAAGAAATTTAATTTTAAAAGGTTTCTGATGTAAAAGCGAAGAAAATTAAATAAAATAAAATTTACTAAATTTATTTGGGTTGAAGAAAATGAGAAGAAATTTTAAGTCAAGAAAATAAATTTTTTTTAAATTTATTTTGGTTATGAAGTGAGAAAATAATTTTCTAAGGTTTTATATGGTGTAAAGCGAGAAGAAAAGTAAGAAAATAAATTTTAGAAATTTATTTATTAATGATACAGAAAAATGAAAAATGAAGAAAATAAATTTTGAAATTTATTTGAGTATTATAGAAAATAAATAAAAAAAATATAAAAAATTTGGAGTGCAAAGCCTTTAGTTTTTGGGCCTCTTGCCCAGCAATGTGTGAAAAAATATATATATGTATTTTGTATTCGCAAGGTTCGATTGTACAACCTTGGTTGTGTAGTGTTGTGATTGTATTACTTGAGATGGAGAAATTGTATTGCAATATATGGTAGGCTTGAAGGGCTTGAAGAGGGATGAAATTGTATTCTGATACACTAAGTGTATTGTGACATGAAGGGTATGAGTTGTAAAGGCATTGTATTCGCGATACACAAAATTGTATTACTTGAAGAAGAAGGCTTGAGGTTGGTTGTATTGTCACGGAAATTGTATTACAGAGTTGCTAGTATGGCAATGGAAAGGATTGTATTGCAAGACTACCAAGTGTATTACCATAGGTTGGTGGCTAAGGAAGTCTATTCTTGATATAACTTGTAGAGTTAAAATTTTATTGCAATACACCTTTGTGTATTGTGAACAAAAGGATTTGGGTTGAGAAGTGTATTCTGTCTGATTTTGTATTGTGTGACCCAATAATAACATCTGGAGTCAAGCGTGAGCGATGCTTGATCAGCGAGTCGACTATGAGCGATATGATGTGTAGAGTGAGCGATGCTTGTTATTGGAGTCAGTATGAGTTGATAAATTAGAATTTTTTTTTGAAAAATAAAATAAAATAAAATAAAGAGACAAATTTTGGAAAATGGAATTTTCTAAAATAAAATTTTGTTGATAAAATGATTGATATATTGAATAAATTGTCTTGCATTGCTATAAATGCGAGGACATAAATAATTGTAATGCATATGGGAAAAGGGTACGTTTCTACTCTTGAAATTATTGACTAGAGTAGCGTTTGAATGGGATGCATCATGTTCATTCATTAATGCATCTTGTGTGATAAGTTTGGGCATAGAGGTGTAGGGCTTTAGAAAAGCCGTAATATGATGGAAAATTCTTCTACAGGATGTATGTAGAGATTTGATTTTCTAAAAGATCGGAGTTATGCGTGAGACGTGGTGGACCTTAGGATGGTAGACATATTGGTTGTTGATGTCGAGCTTGACATGGATGAGATGATGACCATCGGGTTATCGATAATTGGGACCTTAAGTAGAATTAAATCATACGGGCACGGTCTTGGAGTTAGGTAAAGGTTACATATGCACATGTGGTCTTAAGGTTGGATGTGTAGATTAACGTGGAATTTCGAGATTGAAATTCTTTTAGAGAGGAGAATGTGAAACCACAGGAAAATCAAATTTTCTGAAGGAGTAAAATGTGTTGTTAAAAATCACGAAAATTTTCTAGATCTCGGATGAATGAAAGCGGACTTCACCAGTTACAGAATCGTCTGTGAGAATTTAACTGTCGAATTCGTCGAGATTCGAAGGCAGTTGGAATTTACTGCGTTTTCGAAGAAGCAATGTCAGGGTGGGACACTTGGCGCATTTTGAGTCTTACCTGAGGGTGCCCGCGTGTCAAACTCCAATTCAGTCAAGTTGAGCTCAAGATGGGACCCACGTTGACACATGGCATGATGCCATTGGATAGAAAAGTCAAAGTGGTTGGTTGAGTGGATAAGAAATCCTCTCAACCAATCATAAGGTGACATGTGGCGATGAGAGAGACAAAAAGGGAGCTTCTTCTCCACTTTTGGAGAGGAAACGTGCAGTAGGGAGAAGGGTGTGCTGGTCTTCAAAAATGGTGGATTTTTAGAGAGAGAAGGTCTGACCTACAAGATCACGACGATCGGATGAGTCGGTTTGACGGACGGGAGGGGAAGTTGTTCTCACGTGGTGGGGGCCAATGACGTGGACTCCATTTTTTGGAGTTTTGACAAACTCAGTGAGGTAGGGTTCGCCTCTTTTGTGTTTTATTCTGCATTTTAAGTGTTTTTTGATGTTTGGTTGGTTTGAGGCGAGTGAGGCGGATTTTGATGGAGTCCCAAGCTTGGGATAGAATTGTTGGAATTTTTTGAGATTTTCTTTGTGTAGTAGGCCCCTTGAGAAATTTAGAGGGTTGTTTGGGTGGCAATAATGGCACTAAATCATGAATTGATGGGAGGAAAAAGGTCGAGAATGGCTAGTATGGTCGGTCCCTGAAACATGGGACCGAATTGTGGAGGCCCACAGACTTTTGGATTAGTGAACCTCAGCGGGTGGTACATTATGTTAGGATTTATCGTGAAGTTATGTTTTGTTTATAAGACGGAAATGGGTAGAAATTCGAGGTTCCAAAAAGAAGTAAGCAGGAGTTGGACAAAGTGGGCTGCAGAGTGGACAGCCCACTGCTGGGTTTCGGGATTGTTAAAATCAGTCCCGGGTTGTGAGAATTGGATAAAAATCGTCCATGTGTTGTGTGCTTGAGTTGTTGAAATGAATGGCTTGGTATGTGTGGAAATAGATAGGTTAAGACATGATTTTGATGTGTTAACATGAGGTCACAATTATGTGGAATATAATTGTGTATGTCATTGGAGATGAGATTGTGAATTGCTCAAGTGAGTTAAATTTGGGTGATGTTTGATGTGTTGAATTACATGTGTGTAATTGTAGTTGATTAATCATATTGACATATTGTATAAATGGTTTGAGAAATAGCATAATGCGTTTTTATATGCCTTTGGGTAACTAGAAGTTAGATGTGAGTGCATGACATGGTTTTTTTTTGTAAAAACGGACATGGTTGCGAAAGGAATTTCACAGGATGATATTCCGGAGAATTGTTGGGAGATGGGCCAACAGATCATTTCGGATGAGGACCATGGTTGTTTGGAAAGCTCGCTGACGATTCACCTCGGAGGTGATCTATACTTTTCTTAGAATAATTTGGTAGTATATTTTCAAGAACAACATGTTTGTTTTGAAAATGATTATTTTTCTCATACATGGCGTAGGCAAGTGTGATGAGTTAGTGATTTCGTGACATGGGGTGATCATGTAGACATTAGTAGGATCAACGTATTTACTTGGGTGTGCGTTTATTTTGAACATTGCCAGCTGCACTTAAGTGGAGAGTAGCCAGCTTAGGGGCGATTCATCTTGAGCATTAGCTCACCGGGTCGTAAATTATATTTTTAAATTACGAGGGTATTTCGAGGAAGACAGATTCATTTTGAAGAAGCTAGTACATGATTTTGATAGTTTTTGGACATAACATGTATTAGACTTGTAGATGTTAATATATGTTTGTATAAAGATGTAATCAACATATTGGTGTGGGAGATAGTGGAGAATAGTTGTGATATTTGTTTTATGAGTATTGGTTATGGGCCCAGTGGCGTGTGCATATATTGGACTTTTGGGACGGGTAAATGCGGTGTATCTGATTTTGTATTTGGGTGAGGCTCTCGTGCAAGGGACTACTACTTGGAGTTCCCAAGTGGCGTCGGGTAACCTGACATCCACTTGTTTTCTGCGGGTTGACGGGTAGTCAACGGACACCCCGGGTTTGGGGCGTCACAAAGATTAAGTGAATGGTGTCATCAAGCTTATCTGATTAAGAAAGCGAAAATGATTAGAAAAGAAAATGTTCTTTCTTCGTAGAAGTAATGACTTGATTCTTGTAATTGGAGACTTGAAAAAACCTATGTTCCCCAGGCAAGAAAAATTTCCAAATAGATTTCCTAACGAGAAGACGAATAGATTCCCGAATAGATTTGGAAGAAGAATATTTTTGTAAGAAGACTGAATATTTTAAGAAGAAATTGGAATAATAATCAGATTAAGAAGAAGAAACGTTATAAAGAAAATTCCTAAGCGAAGCAAGGAATGTAGATGCTATGCTTGCTGTCCAGATGGACATTATGCAAATGAATGTCAGAATAAGTCTCAATAAGAAAGAAAATCGAGATAGATGATGATATTGAAAAATGATTAGTCGAAGATTTTATTCAAGTTAGAAATTTAGAAGATTTAGATGACTTACAATCCAGCGATTCGGTTGTAAGCAGTTATGATGAAGACTTAGGTGTGAAGAAGATGAGTGAGATTATTGATAATCAAGTGATTGAAAGTTTAGGAGATTTTTCTCAATATATTTTATTTGATAGTCAACTATTCAAAAAGATTAAAAAAGCCGATTATAGTATAACTGAATATACAGGATTTAATAGAAAACTATGGGAAAAATTTGGATTGAGGAAAAACATTATGTATTATGGTCTAAGCCTAAAAGAAAAAGCTTTAAATATTGAAGTAACCTCCAATAAAATTGAAATTCCCTTATTAGAAAAAAGGGAGTTAATTTAAAGGATTTCAAAGATTAATGAAAAAGATCGATGCAAGATCGGATGGATTTATATTGGATCTATACAAATGATTCTTAGTCAACTTTTTAGAGAAGGAATTGATACACCAATAGATTTAGCACTACTAGATAATAGGATTGTTAACAAAAAAGAAGCCATTCTAGGAATAATCAGAGGAAACCTTAAATATCATAAATTGATTTTCAATATTTACCCAAAAATAGCTTATAACATTGCGAAAAGTTTTGAGACTTTAAGTTTGATTCAGGATTTTAAACATCAGGATTTTATGAGAGAAGGTAATAAACCTTACTCTATAACTTATAAGATTGCATATGCTTTGTCAAACACACATCACATTGAGTATTTTGCTCAAAAGGATTATATAGATTTACCTCTATTATTCCATGATATTGGACGAGTCTATCCACGAAGCGTCTAGTATGTATCGGTTTGAATGATTTTTCTGCGGTATAAGGTGATAAGCCCCGAATATTTAGATTCCTAGACCTTCTTGTTCTAGTTTAACCTCTGAAATGATTTAATTCATCAAGAATAACATTTTAAAACCCTTGAGCGGAAGCAAAAAAGATTACAAATTACAAGATTAAGGAGAATACTTTGATGGACATGGCATTTGTGAAAAGATTGATATCTTGATTGTCTTTGGAGCCTCTTCGGCTATATATCAAAAAAGTTTAACATTTATGTTAGACTTAAATGATTTAGATAGGCAGATTACTTACATCAATCTTAATGGTGAAAAATTTTGTGTTACAAAATTACGTAATACGATGGTCGATTAAATAATCAAGAGATTAAATTACCATTAATGGTTGAAGATGAAGGGAAAAATGATACGATTAGCATTATGTTAGGAATGACTTTCCTTGAAAAATGTAAACCATGGCAGATTACATCAGAAAACTTAATGATTACAATTAATCAAAATCAGATTGTCATACCTAAATGACTAGTCCTTTCTCTATATATATATATTGATTGGTTTAACATCCACGATTATAAAAAGCTGAACCACCTATTTGCTTATATTGATTCGGTCGGGCATTTGTCTTTTCCAAATCATTTGTTTCACCAAGAATATCATCTTGATTTACACTTATCCTGAGGGAAAAGATATTTCAAATCAAAACATTACCCTTACAAAAGGCATTAAACACCCTCGTATTTTGATTAGTAAATACATTGTTAAATTACCTCTTCTCTATTTTCATAATACTGGTTGTGATATTTTACTTGGAAATAATTTTCTTCAACTTTTTAAGATTATTATTCAAAATAATATTTCTTATTCTCTTCGATTAAAAACACCTTGTAACCATTGGATTACTACCCCTCGATTGAAACATGCTTATTCTCGAAAATTTCCAATTCCTTTTATACCTCACGAAGCCCGATGGTGATTACTATTCCACTACGTACAAAGCGATTTTCCAACACCCTTACTTGATTAGAATCCAGTTATTAAAAATGCGCTGATTTTGTTACCAGTTAAAACTAGACTTGAAAGCTCTTTATGTTGAGAATCCTTTACAATTTTGGGAAAATATAATAAGATTTATCACGACCTTGAATTGAAAGATCCAGATAAGATTATTGGGAGTAAAACTATGAGACATAATGAATTAGATGTAAAGAATTTCATATTCAACTAAAAGAAGCAGTAATGATTTAAATTTGATTAGGCCCTCAAAAAAAGCCCACATAAGTCGACCTTTATGGTTAGGAATAGAAATGAGATTAATAGGAACAAAGCCCGTATGGTTGTTAACTACAAACAATTGAATGATAATACTATATTTGATGGATATTTCCTACCAAATAAGGAAACATTGATTCATAAAACTAGAAATTGTAATTGGCATTCAAAGTTTGATTGTAGTCGAGTTTTATCGGTCTAAGATGGCGAGAATCTAAACCCTTAACTGCATTTAGTACTCCTCAGGGACACTATGAATGGAATGTACTACCTTTTGGATTAAAAAATGCCCCTCAGATTTTCCAGAGAAAAATGGACAATATATTTAGAGATTATGATTTTATCCATGTTTATGTTGATGATATATTGTATCCTCAACGAACAACATCTAAAGCATTTGGATACTTTTATAGATTTATGTAAGACACATGGTATTGGATTATCCAAAAAGAAATCCATAATTGGAGAACAAAAGATTGAATTTTTAGGATTAATGATTGATTCAGATGGAATAGAATTACATAATCATATTTTAGAAAGATTAAGGATTTTCTAAAAATTTACAAATAGAAAACAACTTCAGAGATTTTTAGGAATATTAAACTATGCCGAAGGATTTATCAAAAACCTTGCTGATTTAAGAAAACCATTAAGAAAATTAACAAGTGAAAAGAATAGATTTGTGAACATGAAGAACAAATTAGATTTATAAAATCGCAATGTATTGATTTACCAAAGTTAAAGCTTCCCACTTAGCCAGTGATGATTTGATCGCAGAGCCCGGATTCATCACGATGCTTGTGAGGTGCCGAGTGCTAAAAGGATTCAAAATATCTTGAGAAAATTATGCAGGTATACCTCTGGAACATTTTCCCCCACCGAAGAAAGATATCATATAAATGAAAAAGAATTTTTGGCAGTCATCAAAGGATTGAAGAAATTCTCATATTTTTTATTACCTAAAAAATTCCTACTAAGAACAGATAACACTTAGGTTAAGGCTTTTATAAGAAATAATTTACCTTCAAAACCTGAATACAAACGATTGATTAGATGGCAGACGTATTGTTCTGAATATATTTTTGATATTAATATAGTCGTTCTCACAAAATAATATTTCTTGAGATTTCCTAACGGAGAGATGGAGAAAGCGCGAATTGATGAAGCCATAGAATGTTTATCGAAATGTCCGAAACCTTTGATCGACTAATAAGTTTAGCGATTATGCGGATCGTCTTGTTGGCTCCAGAATCCACTCGTTAATGAAATGAGACGTAAAAGCGACTATTTCGTTTCGAAAATCGTGTTAAACATTCTTGAAAATGAAAGTTTTAGCCTTCTATTTGAAAAGGATGTGATGATTTTCAAAATAAATATTTCGGAGGA
The DNA here is from genome assembly GCA_016808115.1 of Tetrastigma voinierianum. Classification (NCBI taxonomy): domain Eukaryota; kingdom Viridiplantae; phylum Streptophyta; class Magnoliopsida; order Vitales; family Vitaceae; genus Tetrastigma; species Tetrastigma voinierianum. Next base: position 793,837 of record JAEQBH010001743.1, on the reverse strand, counting down.
CTCACGGCGCGGCAAAGAAATTTGAAAAGGAGAATCTCCATGACAATTTCATTCGTCCTGTGAGCTTCTTAGAGCAAAACCTATTTTTGAAATTGATGAAATTAGTCCTGAAAATGAGCTCATCAAATTACATTCTGATATGATGGAAAGATTATTCGGTTTATCCGATACCAAAAATATGATTATTGATAAATCAGGAATCTATCCTAGAATTTATTTTCTATAAAGACGAATCCTGAAGAGATTAAGTGATTGAGTACGATTTTGGCGGCTTGTGCCACTATACACCTAACCACACGAATTTTTCGAAAATTCATAATTTAGGGTTGGATTAAAGGGAGTAAAGACAATTTTAAATAACTCCCTTACACTAACGATTAATGATACGATAACGCTTGATTTTTCATTGCTAGTCCGGATTTTGAATACAGCAGATTTCTGTTTGGCACTTCATTAGTCAGTGATCCAGGAAAGGAATATGATTTCAAACACAAAAAAGATTTTCAAGCCCTTTAATGAAGAAAAAATTCATTATAGAAGGGGACTTGGATTGATTGTCGTAAAACGACAAATGGAAAGTGCGTGACGTAGTTCGGAAGATATGGCTTGAGATCGATTGGGTTCCATTATGATGTCGATGGAGTGCGAGGCCACTTACGACTCGTAAAAAAAGATTTTATCAAAAAGATAAATATGATTGGCGGAGGCGCCCTCTTCCCAGTATGCTTTAGTATGTCGAAGAGACGGCCCAGTGAAACATCACCAGATTGTCGACGAGAGCAGTGAAATAATTAAAGAGGAAAAAGATTGATTACAGACAAAATGTGAACAAAAACAGTGAAGATTCTCTCGACAAAGTAAAAAGAAGATTTGACAAAAGAAAAAGCAGATTTCTTTTCGATAAAGAAGATTATAAGCGAATTCACAAACAGATAAAAGGAAAAAGAAGATTTGATAGTCCCTGAGTCGACCCATGGTTTTCGATCGCCTGGTTTTTTGAAAACCATCGGCTATCGGTGTCTTATGATGTTTTGAAATCCGATTTTTCATATCCAGATGCCTCTATAAATATGATGTAGGAGGACATTCGAGGGTATTCGGAAAAAACTCCTCTCTTTTCTATGTAAGATAGTGTGCTATAAGATAGAGTGCTAGTGTGTGGAAAAGCTATTCTGCATAAGATTGTAAGTTTACTTTTCTTTCTTTTATTTGTAAAAATGTTGAAGCTTGTAATGGAAGGCTAGATTCAATCTAAGCCTTAGTATTATGAAGAAATAAAGTCTTATTTTGTTCAGAAAATATTTGCGAATATTGGTCCATTAAATTCGTTAAAATTCTCTATTTACTGCCTACGCCCTAAGGTAGGAAACGAATTAGGGCTGAGCTGGTAATATTTGAAGGTGTCCCCACAGTGAAGGTAAGCAAAGAGGCGAGTCCTCGCGCTCTGGGCTCCTGGGCGGATTAACAGAGATGCCTGCTCGCTTCTCCCTTAACATGACTGTCAAAACAAGAATAGTGAATAATATTAAAATGAAGTGGGACCCATAATTGTGTATAATTTCTGAATAAAATAGTGATTTTATTTAAATCATAATATGAAGGGCTTAGACATAATCATCATGATAAGATTATTAAGATTACTTTTAGCAATTGCTGTGTTTAGATTAATTGTGATAATTATTATTATCACAATTAATAAGCATATCATGATGATTATGTCTAAGCCCTTCATATTATGATTTAAATAAAATCACTATTTTATTCAGAAATTATACACAATTATGGGTCCACTACGCTTCCATTATTATTCTCATTTACTGCTGATTTAAAATAATATTCTAAAGACAGAGCCTACAATATCTGGTTAATCCCACTTAATCGATCAGACTCTTGCTACCTTCACCTGTGTGACACCCTCAATATCACTCGCCACTCACTCCTGCTTCCACCTAGGCCGCAGGCAGTAGAAACAGAGTAATTTAACCACCATTTTTTTAATCAATATTCAAATATTTTCTGAAATAAAATAAGATTCTTTATTTCTTTTCATAATACTAAGGCTTAGAGATTTGAACTCACTTTCCATTATGTTTTCAATATTTTTACAAATAAAAGAGTTATGCAACTTAATAATCATATATAATAGCTTTTCCACACACTAAATTTTATCTTATAGCACACTATCTTATGTACGCAGAGCAGAGGAGTTTTTTCCAAATACCCCAATGTCCCCTCCCATCATATTTATGTAGGCATCCGGATATGAAAAATCGGATTTTCAAAATATCGTGTGGAAGGTATAAGAATCTTGATAATGGATGGTTTTCAAAACTAGCACACTGAAACCATGCTGGCTGAATTTGTGGACTATCAAATCTTCTTTTCCTTTTTATCTTGTCGGGGAATCTTTGCTTTATAATCTTCTTTATCGAAAAGAAATCAAGCTTTCACAATCTTTCTTTATTGTTTGAGAGAACTCACCGCTTTTGTGAGTTCACATTTGCCAAGAATCAATCTTTTCCTCTTTAATTATTCTTGTCCTGTTTCGCCGACACCTTTGAGGATAAGCTTCATCACCGCCTCTTCACATGCGCCCAAAGCATATCGAAGAGGTGGCGCCTCCTCCTTTCTTCAATCATATTTATCTTTTTGATAAAATCTTTTTGTCGAGTCGGGTGGTCTCGCACCCAATGGAGACACAATTGAACTCCAATCATCCAAGCTCACATAAATTTTCCACACCACCGCTTCAATGCATCTTCTTCCATTTGTCGTTGACATAATCAATCCAAGTCCTCTATAATGAATATTTTCTTCATTAAAGGGCTTGAAAATCTTTTTTGTGTTTGAAATCATATTCTTTCCTCGATCATTTTCGATCTAAAATGAAGTATAGATGTGAAATCTTACTGACATTCAAAATCTTGGACCAACACCGAAAAATCATGCGACAGATCATTAATCCTTATAAGGGTTATTTTCAAAATCGTTTTTACTCCTCATTAATCCATCCCAAGAAATTATAAATTTTTCGAAAATCGTGTGGTAAGGTAGATAGCGGTAATGTCGCCAAAATCGTACTCGCCACGACCCTTCGACTGCCTGTAAAATAAATTCTGTAGATAGATTCTAATTTGTCAATAATCATATTCGTATTTCGATAAATCGAATATTTCCATCATATTAGAATGTAATTTGATGAGCTCATTTTCAGGACTAATTTCATCAATTTCAAAAATAGGTTTTGTTCAAGAAGTTTGAGGACGTAATGAAATCGTTTGTGAGGATTCTCTTTCAAACTTTGCTCGCCGAGTCCTCTCAACATTTATTTGGAAAATCAATACATCCTTTCAAATAGGAAGTTAAAATCCTTTCATTTTTAGTAAATGTTTTAACACGATTTTCGAAATCAGAAATAAATCGTTTTACGTCTTGTTTCATATTAACGAGAGTGGATTCTTTCAACAAGACGATCAAGACAATCAGTTAAACTTATTAGTTGATCAAAGGTTTTGGACATTTCTGATAAACATTCTATGGCTTCATCAATCTTTGGCGTTTCCTCCATTTCTGGTTAGGAAATCTACAGTCACATTTTTGTGAGAACGAATTATATCAATATCAAAATATATTCAGAACAATATGTCTGCCATCTAATCAATTGCCAGATTTGCAGCTTTATGTAAATTATTTTTATAAAAGTTTCCCTAACCTGGAGTGTTATCGTTTCTTTAGAAGGACTTTTAGGTAATAAAAAATATAGAATTTCTTTTTCAACTAGATGACTCCGCCAAAAATTCTTTTCATTTATATGATATCTTTCTTTCTTGGGAAAATGTTCCAGAGGTATTCGTATGATAATTCTTCAAAAGATTATTTTGAATCCTTTAGCATCAGAGCCCATGTATATCGGGATAACCCGCTTCAAAGATCAAATCATCATTGTCAAGTGGAAGCTTTAACTTTGCAATCAATACATCGGGATTTCATAAATCTAATTGTCAGTTCTTAGTAAAACACAAATCTATTCTTTTCACTTCATAATTTTTCTTAATGGTTTTCTTAAATCAAGAAGGTTTTTGATAAATCTCTTATAGCTTAATATTCCTAAAAATCTTCGTAGTTGTTTTCTATCTAATGAAAATCTTAATTTTCAAATTACATTATAATTCTATTCCATTCAATCAATCATTAATCCTAAAATTAATTCTTAGTTTCAATTATGGATTTCTTTTTTTGATAATCACACACAATACCATGTGGCCCACATAATCTATAAAAATATTCAGCAAATGCTTTAGTAGATGTTGTTCTTTGTTTTTTATATTATTAGTATATCATCAACATAAACATGGATAAAATCATAATTCTAAATATATTGTCCATTTTTCTGAAAATCCGAGGGGCATTTTTAATCCAAAAGGTAGTACATTCCATTCATAAGTAATCCCCGAGGAGTACTAAATGCGCTATGGTTTAGGATTCTCATCATCTTAATCCGATAAAAACTTCACTTACAATCAACTTTGAATGCCAATTACAATTTCTAGTTTTATGAATCACGTTTCCTTATTTAGTAAACATTCATCAAAGAGAGTATTTATCATTCAATTGTTTTGTGTTAACAACCATACGGGCTTGTCTTATTAATCTCATTTCTATTCCTAACCATAAAGGCTGATCAAGTGTGGTTTTTTTAGGGCTTAATCAAATTTAAATCAATACGCTTTTAGTTGAATATGAAAATCTTTACACTTAATTCATTATGTCTCATAGGTTTTAAATTCTAATAATCTTATCGATCTTTCAATTCAAGTTGCATAAATCTTATTATTTTCTGTAATTAGAAGATTCTCAACATAAAAGAGTTTCAAGCCTAGTTTAATATGAGAACAAAAATCAAGGCTTTTAATAATCTGATTTTAATCCCATATATGTTGAAAAATAAGCTTGCACAAAGAAAGTGAATGAGTAACATCACTGGAAGCTTTACACAGAGGTATAAAAGGAAATTAATTTTCTAGAATACATGTTTCAATCGAGGGTAAGAATCCAAACACAAGGTGTTTTTAATCGAAGAGAATAAGAAATATTATTTTGAATAATAATCTTAAAAGTTGAAAATATTTCCAAGCAAAATATCACAACCAAAGATTATGAAAATAGAGAAGAGGTACTTAACAATAATACTAATCAACAGGTGTTTAATGCCTTTTTATATGGGTAATGTTTGATTTGAAGATCTTTCCCGTATTAAAAGTGTAAATCTTCAAAGATATCTTGAAATGTTGATTTAAAGACAAATGCCTGATCCGAATCAATATAAGCAAAGAAAAGGTTCAGCTTTTATAACTTGATAGGTTAAACCAATCAATATATAGAAATAGAGTAAAGGACTAGTCATTAGTATGATAATCTGATTTTGACACTGTAATCATTGCTTCGATGTAATCTTACACAGCATTTCATGAAAGTCATTCCTAAACATAATGCTAATCGTGATCATTTTTCCCTTCATCTTCAAACTACACGGTACTTAATCTCTGATTATTTAATCGAATTAATGTATTGCACTTTGTAACACAAAATTTTTCCCCATTAAAATTGATGTAAGTAATTCTGCTCATCTAAATCATTTAAGCTCAACATAAATGTGTTATATACTTGATATATAGCTGGGAAGAGGCTCAGATCAATCAAGATATCACCTTACGCCATGTCCATCAGCATCTTCCTTAATCTTGTAATTTGTAATCTTTTTTGTCGATTCAAGGGTTTTAAATGTTATTCTTGGATGAATTAAATCATTTGTGAGTGTTAAACTAGAACAAGAAGGTCTAGAATCTAAATATTTGGGCTTATCACCTATATCAAGTAGAAAATCATCTTGAAAACTGATACTAGACGTTTCTGGTGGATAGACTCGTCCAATATCATGGAATAATAGAGGTAAATCTACATAATCCTTTTGAGCAAAATACTCAATGTGATGTGTGTTTGACAAAGCATATGCAATCTTATAAGTTATAAAGTAAGGTTTATTACCTTCTCTCATAAAACTTGTCTTTTAAAATCCTGAATCAAACTTAAAGTTCTATCAAAAGTCCTTATCTTCAATGTTATAAGCTATTTTTGGGTAAATATTGAAAATCAATTTATGATATTTAAGGTTTCCTCTGATTATTCCTAGAATGGCTTCTTTTTTGTTAACAATCCTATTATCTAGTAGTGCTAAATCTATTGGTGTATCAATTCCTTCTCTAAAAGTTGCACTAAGAATCATTTGTATAGATCCAATATAAATCCATCCGATCTTGCATCGATCTTTTTCATTAATCTTTTAAACTTAATTAACTCTTTTTCTAATAATAAGGGAATTTCAATTTATCGAGGTTACTTCAATATTTAAAGCTTTTTTTTCTTTAGGCTTGTGACCATAATACATAATGTTTTTCCTCAATCCAAAATTTTCCCAGTTTTCGGCCAAACTCAGATATTCAGCTTATACTATAATCTAGCTTTTAATCTTTAAATAGTTGACTATCAAATAAAATATCTTGAGAAAAATCTCCTAAACTTTCAATCACTTGATTATCAATAATCTCACTCATCTTCTTCAGAATAATCTAAGTCTTCATCATAATCTGTTTCATAAACTGAATCGCCTGATTGTAAGTCATCTAAATCTTCTAGTCTTCTAACTTGAATAAAATCTTCTTGACTAATCATTTTTTCAATATCATCATCTATCTCGATTTTCTTCTTATTGAATTTATTCGGACATTCATTTGCATAATGTCCAATCTTATTGCAAGCATAGCATCTACATTCCTTTGCTTGCTTAGGATTTTTCTTATAAATCGTTCTTCTTCTAATCGGATTATTATTCCAAATTCTTCTAAAATATCGAAGTCTTCTTCTTACAAAAAATATTCTTCTTCCAAATCTATTTGGGAATCTGATTATGATTCACCCATGTTCTTCAGGTACCCAGGAAACTCGCTTAAGAGTCCATCTTACACCCTAGGGAATGCACAAAGGCCCCACCTAAAAGAGAAAATACCGGCAAAGACTATAATAATACCTCAAATATATGTATAATTCAACACGACGATTCCATATGCAGTCATAAATCACTATACATAAAAGGAACTCAATGAGTTTAATACTAATGTCGAGCATTCTAAGAGTATCAGGATTTAGGGTGCCAAGAGAAATGAATAAGTCCAATACAACAAACCTCGCATTAGATAGCGTATAGAGTACACGCTTGTGGCGGAGAGAGCGACGCCAACTGGGCGCGAATAGGCCCTGGTACGAACTCGGCCCGACTTAGGAAACGTGATGAAACAATAATGTGAGATAATAAATCTCGAGCGGCATAGTTTATAAGGAAAATAAATCTTTTATGTTTCAACGGTTCTCCTCTCAAACCTCGTCACTTTGTAAAGCCCCGCTTAGAAACATTTCACAAAAACCCAACTTTTACCCTAAGTCCAACATATGCGCATCTGCTCAAATTAGCGTCCCCAATGTTAAGAAAACATAATCTCGAATCAGACACAACATAAAGCTAAGCACAAACACAGAGAATATCATGATAAAAATAACTAGCGGAAATGCACCAAACCATGAGTATTAAAATAGTTATACCACATTTAGAAAATCAACAACGCCCATACCACATAAAACCAACGTTGTACCGCATCATGTACTTCATATCTTCAACCACGGTAAACCTAATTCTCACATCACCGTGGCAAACCTGCATTACCAAACCGCCGCCGTCCGACCACGCCACCGCGGCGGATCCTAAAATACCAAACCGCTTCGTCAAACCGACCACGCCACCGCGGCAAACCCGTATCACCAAACCGTCGTCAAACCGACTCCACGCGCCACCGGCAAAACCTAAAATACCAAAACCGTCGTCAAACCGACCACGCCACCGCGGCAAACCCGGGGACACCAAACCGCCGGGTCAACCGACCGCCAACACCGCGGCAAAACCTGCATCACTAAACCGCCGGGTCAAACCGGATTCCTCACGTCACCGTGGCAAACCTGTAATACCAAACCGGCTTGACCAAACCGACCTCACAAGAATGTGGGCAACTAATAAACCGTCAGGTCAAACCGATCACCAAGAACGCGGGCAACTAATAAACCGTCGGGGTCAAACCGACTTACCCAAGAACGTGGCAACTAATAAACCTTTCCCATTCTCACATGTACCTTCCCAATACCGTGACGTAGTAGTTCACAAATCTCAAGATCCCCTCCCTTTTTCTTTACAATAGTTTTTCAAGATAGCTTACAACCTCAATCCATGTACCCAAAAATATCCAAACACCACCGACTATCCACGCAATCACGCAAAGTCTTCAAACAGTTAAAAATGTTGACAAAATTCATATGAAATGATAACTTGTTTTATATGAAACCGAAAATCATAAATTGAATGTAAACAACGAACTGATCAAAACAATATATATGTAAAGTATTTAATCACAATAGATATATCAAGATAATATTCTCAAATCATCTTAAAAGCATATAAACCACTACGTAATTACAACGCCGCCTGCTCTCACAGATTCGCCCAACACTCGCCAGAAGCCAGAATATAAATAAAACACCATTTAGGCTCCAATAATCGAATCCAACATCGGGTTACCCTAAGGCCTTAGAATACCAAACTATGAAACCATCCCACCGACTGGAGAAACTAATTACACGTGGTGCCCTGCAGGGGCCCGACACTCAAAATTAAGCACCCGGGAGCTAATTTCGAAATTGAACCCCACCACCTTGAAACATCCATCACTAATCCACTTCAATTTTGTCCAATTTGACCAATCGTACTCTATTTCAGTCCCAACTTCTCGGTAATTACCCGAAACAACCTAAAAATGGAAAACTAACCAAACGACGTCCGGGAAATTTACAACCATTACATCAATGGAAAGCCCAGCAGACCAGAAACACATCAAAAGATTCTGAACTTATCCAAAGGTTGTCAGGTATTTGGGAAAACTCGATCCAACAGCTCACGAATTTGTTTTTAATGATCTTGAAACTATGATGAACTGAAGAAAAGACCACGGAAATGAGTTCAGGGGGTCCAAAAATGGTGGAAAGGAGCTATGGGGTGGCCGGAAATGGCCTGAAATGGCCGAAAAGAAAATACCGAGACCACGCGCCGCCGCCTGCCGGTCCCGATCCCAAGGCCCGCCTGGCCGTCGTGGAAATTTACGCGCCTGGGCTGCCTAGATGTCTCCTCCCACATGTCCGCGCTTGTACAGTGAAAGTGGCCGAATCGCCTTTGGCTGAAACTTGAACGGCCTACAAATGGGGTTAAAACGACCATTTTGGTGCTCACTAAGTTTGAGGAGTTTTTCTCAGTGGTTTTTAGAGCTCAAAGTGAGTGTTTGGGGCTGTGGTTTCCTGGCATCAAAGCTACAGCGATGGAGATAGCCCAGGGTCGCTTCTGTGTAAAACATCGAAGACAAAATTGACACTGCTAAAACACCGCCGCTTGAACTTACCGGTCATACTTTTATCCGTAAGGTCTTACTTTGACGTCAATTAGCCTGGCGAACTCGCATCTACTTGAGGCCTATGAAATGGTGTCTTGGTGAACCCAAAATTATTCATCCTTGAAAAAGTCAACTTTGGTCAACCTCCTAAGTGTTGGTCAAACCTAGTCAAATTTGGTCAAACTTAGTCAAACTTGGTCAAACTCGTATTATTTGGTGCAAGTCATTACAGAATCTATTTGGTCTTCTGTTAGGAAATCTATTTGGAAATCTTTTCTTTGGTTTTGGAACATAGGGTTTTTTCAAGTCTCCAATACAGTAATCAAGTTGTTGCCTCTATAGCAAAGAACATTTTCTTTCTTAATCATTTTCGCTTCTTAATCATGCTTCGATGACACCATTCACTTAATCTTTCTTTTAGGAATGAAATTCTTCTTCCTAAAGTATCGGAATTAACAAATGGATAATCTCTTATTAAAGCAGATCCCCATGGATCTGGAATCTTTGAGTAAAACATGTTTAGGTACATGGTATCTGTACTAATCTTTCCGTATATATGGTAATAATAATTTGAAGACACAGTCGTATTTGCTCAAAGACAGAGGACAGCGCACTACAGATGCAGTTTGCGGGGGCCTCACACTCAATTCTGTAGAGGACTTGTTACAATATATTTATAGCGTTCCTCTGCAAAGTCGCTTCTTTGTCTTCGCTTTTAAATTTTTCTGAATAAATGCAGTTATCTAACATCGGGCCATTCTCTACATATTTTTCGCCTCCGAGATAGTGTTTCCTAACGGTGGAAGCATACCGTTACAATTCAGCTCCAATATATTCCAAATGAGCGTTCTTCTCGGCCTTACCCATTCATTGCGAACAAATTCTCGCTTGCAGCTTTATGACATGTGCTTCTAGTGCAGCTGGGGGTTCTCGACACTAGGTTCGGGCCTTCAGCCGCCGATGACTTCGCATGCGCAGCAGTAGGTCGTTGCAGCCACAGCCTCAATCACAGCTTTTCTTCCATTTTAAATTGCATTTGTGATACTAATCTTTTCAGCTGCCTTACCAAAAATTCTAGAGTTCACTATCCGAAGAGATGTTAGTCCATCTATCATCTCCTTTTCAAACAGCATGTTTCTGATCCGAATAGTACCGTTTCATATCCATTGGTTCATAATCATATTCTTAGAACGTCTTCCTATTAATCTATTTCTCAGTACTTATTAAATATAAATAAAAGATATTAGGTGCTCACCCATTTTCTCCTCAAGCCAAATTCGACTGTATAGAGTCATCATATATAGATCGACCCGAATTTAATCTATTAACATATATTGTCATTTTTTCTTAAAAATCTTACTTATACTCTTAGGTTTTTCCTTTGTATTCAAAGGTAACAGTGTTCTTTTCTATTCCAACATTTTTTCGTCAAATTCTTCCTAAGCACTGCATTTTTCCTCTAATTACTGAAAGCCATGGGACGCATACAGCCTTCAGAGATCTTTAAGCTTTATCAATCTCATTATTACTGCTAGGCACCAGGCAAAAATTATTTCGGTTCACCTTTCATCTTCATGACCACTATTAATGATTTCATATTCACATTGTCGGGGCTTAAAGTTTGAGTTAGTATTTCAAAAGTTGCTTCTGATTATACTTATTAATCTTATTTGGAGTATAATCACGCACAAATTTTGATTCATAAACATTTCTACTTTGATTTATATTTTTCAAAGAGATTGTATGATCAACCCCTCTTAGCAATCTTCATGTGTCCAAAACTATCAAATTCTGGGTCTTGCATTCTAATCCTAGCTCATATACCAATTTTTGAGCACGCAGTAAATCAAATCAAATCAAACAATCTAATAATTATCACAAATAATCTAAACACAGCAATTGCTAAAAGTAATCTTAATAAGCTTATCATGATGATTATGTCTATTCCTCTGATATTTAAATAAAATCACTATTTTTACCGAGATTTTCATCATGATTGTCGCTCAAAAAATTGGTATCAGCCAGGATGCTAGAATGCAACTGTGATTCGATATTGTCGCACTGCAGAAGATTAGTACTAAGAAGGGATTCCTTAAAACACAGTATGCAACTTTTAGAAGAAAACATAAGATTAAAACAAAGAAATTTAGAGATGTTTTTAAATCAAAACTTGTTAATAGAATGGATTCATCATCAAATAAGATTGATTGAATATAATCAAGTTACTTTGCGTATGCTAACTCAAACTTTAGCTGATTGTTATGCTGAATATGGAAATCATTTAATGAACGATCATGAAGATGACGAAACATGAAGATTGAACCAGAAATAATTTTACGCTATGAAGATTTACCTGACAGTAATAATGAGATTATTAAAAGCTTAAAGATTATACGTATCAATCGTGAAAATATTATGTCCATGATTAGAAATAAATATGTATTAGCTAGAAGATTTGAAACAAAAATGTCGAATTAGAAGAACCTTATTCTACCTGAACAAGGGAAAGGATTTTCCAAAGAAGACATAAGTAGGATTTTTAAGAAAAATGAGACAATAATATTCATAGTCGAATTCGCATTCAAAGCCTATATTATGATTATTGATCTATATAGATTTAGGTTTGACAGAGAAAACGTAGATTGGACACCCAATATAGTTTATCTATTTTGTACTGAAATACTTGATGAGATAGATTATCCAGAAGATTATTCCGAGGAAAATGATTATGAACCAATGGATATAGATAACTACTATTCAGATCGTGAATGCTCAAGGAGGTTTAATAGATGGATTTAACGTATGCTTCAGATAGTGATTTAGAGATTTTTAGTAAAACTTTTGAAAGATTAAACATCCCTAAATGTAATTTAAAAATGGAAGAAAGTTTAATGATTGAGGCATCACGTAACCCGACCAGAGAAATCACGCAATGGATATTCCGTGAATCATCCAACGTTTTTACGAGATTTAGACCTAGATATTCCGTAACCCCAACCTAGGAATGCTCTTATGTTCATGAAATCAGAAATGGCTCTGATTCACCAATGGATCGACACACTGCATGAATAAATCCATTTAGAATATATTTAGATTTAGATTGTAATCCAGATATATCCTCTACCTTAGATAGGTGGGAAACATCTCTCGACAGTTAGTAAACAGAATATCTTTAGAAGACCGAAAAGATATATGTGAATTAACATAAACGCTTTCCAAGATGGCAAACTCTGAAGAGCAGTAAAAACAAAAGAAGTGTTTAGTATTCGAGATAACATAATGACATTGTAACCAAGACACCTTATGATTGAATTTCTGAGAGGGGATACATTGATAGAGATTCCCCGCAATACGCGGAAAAATATGTTCATGCCTTGTTAAATTGGGACTAAATGATATATGTCTTTATTAAATATAATAGGTATTTCTATGATTATTATTATCATATATAATGAAAGATTGGTACAGTATACTATGTACCTAAATATGTTTTAATTAAAGATTCCAGATCCATGTGATCGGCCTTTAATTCGAGATTATCCATTTGTCACTGCTGGATATCTAGAAGAAGAATTCTATTCCTAAAAGAAAGATTGCTTAATGTAGGCCATCAAGCATATTTAGTTAAGAAAGCAAATATGATTAGAAAAGAAAATGTTCTTTGCCATAGAGGCAACAACTTGATTACTGTAATTGGAGACTTGAAATAACCTTATGTTCCCAAACAAAAGAAAATAAATAAAAGATTTCCGAATAGATTTCCCAACAGAAGACCAAATAGATTCCCAAATAGATTTGGAAGAAGAAGATTTTTTGTAAGAAGAAGACCTGGATATTTTAGAAGCATTTGGAATAATAATCCGATTAGAAGAAGAAAAATCCTAAGCAAGCAAAGGAATGTAGGTGCTATGCTTGCAATCAGATTGGACATTATGCAAATGAATGTCCGAATAAATTCAACAAAAAGAAAATCGAGATAGATGATGATATTGAAAAATGATTAGTCAAGAAGACTTTATTCAAGCAGAAGATTGAAGATTTAGATGACTTTTCACTATGACCAATGCGAAACCGATTCAAATAGATTATGATGATACTGAAAACTTAGATTATCAAGAAGACGGCGAGATTATTGATAATCAGTGACTAAGTTTAGGAGAGATTTTTCAAGATATTTTTATTTGGACAGTCAACTATTCAAAAAGATTAAAAAAGCTTATTATAGTATAATTGAATACACAGGATTTAATAGAAAATTATGGGAAAAATTTGGATTGAGGAAAAACATTATGTATTATGGTCTAAGCCTAAAAGAAAAAGCTTTAAATATTGAAATAACCTCTAATAAGATTGAAATTCCCTTGTTAGAAAAAAGAGACTTGGTTCAAAGGATTTCAAAGATGAATGAAAAAGATCGATGTAAGATTGGATGGATTTATATTGGATCTATACAAATGATTCTTAGCGCAACCTTTAGAGAAGGAATTGATACACCAATAGATTTAAAGATCGCTATAATAGATTTAGATTCTAGAATCATCTTGTTCTTAAAGTTAGTACCATAAATGATTTAATCAGAATAATATTCAAAATATCGAATGTACAAAAAGATTATAAATTGTAAGATTAAGGAGAATACTTCGATGGCCATGATCGGGAAAAAGATTGATATTCTAATTGATACCGAGCCTCCTCCGCTTATATATCAAAAAGTCTAACATTTATGTTAGATTTTAAACGATTAGATGAACCGACACTTATGATCAATTTGCATATTTGCTGCACCACGCAATGCACCCGCGGCAAGGCTTATCCCATTAAAAACAACCAAGAGGATTAAATACCAATAATGTCAGTTATCAGTTGGCACTGATACAATTAGCATATGTTAGGAATGACTTTCCTTGAAAATGCAAACCTCGCAAGATTACATCCGAAAACTTAATGATTACAATTAATAAAAATCAGATTGTCATACTCAAATGTGTGACGTCCAAAACCTCGGGGTCCTGATCACCAACTCACGGACACAAGTGGAGGCCTGCCACCCTAACGCCACTTTTGAGAGGTGGACCCGTAGTCTCCCTCGGTACTGGGAGCTCACCCAAATACAAAACTTGTATACACCCATTTACTCATCTCCAAACTCGTCCAATATATGCAATACTACTACTGGGGCCCATAAACTAATACTATAAAATTAAATATCACAACTATTCTCCAATTATCTCCCAATAATTACATAGTTGATTACACTTTTATACAAACATATATTAACATCTACCAGTGTAATACATGCTATATCCAAAAAACCATCAAAATCATAAAATAGCTTCTTCAAAATGAATTGTCTCTCTCTCAAGCGCCCCCGCACCGAAAAACATAATTCCCACGAATGGTGAGCTAACGCCGTATGGAACAACACTTCAAGCCGGGCTACTCTCCACCTAAGCGCAAAGGCAATGTTCCAAAATAAACACACACTCAAGTAAATGCTGATCCTACTGGAATGCCTGCATGATCATCCACACTTAATCCACCGACCACCACACTTGCCTAAGCCATGTATGAGAAAATAATCATTTCCAAACAAAACTTTGTTCTTGAAAATATACTACCGAAATATTCTAAGAAAATACGGACTACCCTCCGAGGCGCACTGGTTGAGAGTTCAAAACGCTCATGGCCCCTCATCCGAAATGGACCTGCCCATCTCCCAAATCTACCTCCCGAATATCATCCTGTGAAATTCTTTTCGCAACCATATCCGTTACAAAAAGGTTTTCATTATGCACCACACTCCACTTAGTTACTCAAAGGTGCATATGAAATGCATTATGCCATTTTCAAAATCATTTACACAATATGTCAATATGCATATTTTCATTCAACTACAATTACACACATGTAATTCAACACATCAAACATCACCCAAATTTAACTCACTTGAGCAATTTACAATCTCATCTCCAATGACATACACAATTATATTCCGCATAATTGTGACCTCATGTTAACACATCAAGCATTAACCTATTAATTTCTTTGATCAACCAACTCCCCAAATTCGCTCACTTGAGCAATTTACAATATCATCTCTTAACCTATCTATTTCCACACATACCAAGCCATTTATTTCAACAAATCAAGCACACAACACATGGACGATTTTAGTCTAATCCACACAACCCACTGATTTTTAACAAACAATCTGAAGAAAGGGTCGGCCCACGGGCAAAATTAATTTGTCCAACCTCGTTTCACTTTTTGGAACCGAATTTCTTACCCATTTCCTGCCTTATAAACACCAAAGTTATTACCTTATTCAACAACATCATTATCAAGAACCCAAAGCAAACTGTATCAGCTGCCCGATTTGGGCCTAATCGGCCCCAAAAATTTAACACTTTGGTCCCATGTTTTGGGGATCGATCAAACGGTGCCCCTCACTCCGCCACAAACCAATCCCTAAACATGAAAACACTTAAAATGGGAATAAAACACAAGTAGGAGAAACCCCCACCTCTCGAGTTTGTCAAAATCGCAAATCCGGTTCCACGCGTAGTCCGCTTCCGCGCAGAGAACGCTTCCTTCGTCTGGCCGAAATCCAACTATCCGATTGCCCGGGGATCTGCAGGGAGAGAAGAGGACTCTCTACCAAAAATCATTTCTGATTTCTCCACCACCATCTCTTTCATGTTTTCCTCTATTTGCGAGCAAGATGATATCTTCTCCTCAAAATTACAAGTTTGCCCCTCATTTCTTTTCACTTTCTAACTCCATTTTACACATGGCTCAATGTGAGCTATGTATTTCATTTTGCCATGTGTCCTCATGAGAACACAGAATTGTTGGTATTGGTCCCCGCTGATTAAATAAAGCCCCAGACTACACAGGTCATCCACACTACGCCGGGGAAAACGTGAAATCCCGACCATCTCGGGTTCGATCACCGATGTGATAGCTTGATTTCAGACAATCCCACCTGAAGTCCGCTTTCATTATCCGAGATCTAGAAAAATTTCGCATTTTTACCGAAATTACGATTTTGCATTTGTCGAGAAAAATCGAATTTCCTCTCTTCTTGGCCCACATTCTCCTCCTGAAAAGAAGCTCATCTCAATTCACAAGAGACTCACACATTCAACCACGTGATACAGTAACTCCACCTAACTCTAAGACTGTGTCGGGTATGACAACCCTAAGTATAGTCACACTATCAAAACTGATATTGCCAACTCATACATGTCAAGAATGACATTAACAACCACTACAGCATCTAACACCTCAAGGGGTCCATCACTCTTCCGTCAAGAACTCAATTTAAAAATCAAATTTCTCCTATATCCTGGTGGAAGAATTTTCCATCATATTACGCTTCTAAAGGCCCTCAACCTCTTATGCCCAAACTTATCACACAAGGATGCATTGGGGCCGAATGAACACGATGCATCCAATTTAAACACTACGCTACCACCTTCCAGCGAGAGCAGAGACGATCAGATATCCGACTAATCCGAATGTCAGTCTCTCGCACCATGAGATCTCCACTTCAGACACCCGCCTCATATGTCCGGTGTCAAGCAAGAATGGTAACACTCATCTGCCCACCGACCGAACTCGACCGCAAATCCCGTGGTCGACTGACCACGCCCACCCTATCATGCGGTCCGGTCTCGCCGGCACTAGCGCCAGCGTGGCATCCCCACTGATGGTCAATCTTTCCTCGACCAATAATAGGCATGAGAAACAACCGCAGTCGCTTCCGCCCCACGCCGATCGACCACTCAACCCAAACACGGATCCTCGCCTTCGAGGGCAATCCTCTCATATGTCTCTGGATGTTACAACGGTAGCATACCAGTCGCATCCGACCGCAACCTCACTTAACACCACATCGACCGGCGTTCCATAATCTGGATTCTACCGTGACAACCCCATTTCCGAGCGGTCTGGCCATTGCCAGGCACATCATCTCGCCTCGCTCGATTAATCGTTCCCATCTCGCCTCGTCCCGGCGACCTCTAGCCTCGCCCCGATATCTCTTGCGAAACGTGGGTCTTATGCTTCTTTCTTTCGATTGGAAGAAGATGATCTTCCTCCTTAGTACCATTGTAACACCCATCTTCGGATGCCTCTCATGTTATCCACTCCTCCAAGGAAGCCGATGTACTTCTGTTACCGGAGATCGCCGACCGGGCCCCTCGTCTTCACCATTGCACATGCTTCAGCGAGCGGTGACTGCGATCCCTACGCCCCGCAAAGGCCCCGTTGATCAAAAGCCACACCACACTGTCTATGGTGCCTGACCACCGCCCCGTGAACGACCTCGGCGTCCTCGCCCTCTACTAGCCATCTACACAATCAACATGGCAGTCAATATACAATACAAGATCTAAGTTTGCCAAACACGGTCCCGATAATAATCAGTACACATAACTGCAGATACGCAGAATCACTTTTGCATTTAAATTATCAAGTTAATGAATCATATTTTCAAAATTTGTATTTAAAATATTACACAGAATTAACAAAATTCTATTTTGATTTTATTTGATTTATTTTATTAATATATTTTTTAAAATTTTTTTCGAAAAAAATTTGAGATGACCAAGGAATTCATTTTAGTGACTCAGAAAATCGTCAAACCAGCTAAACTCCAGTCGTGTGCACCAAAACACCCACCTCGGGCCCAACCGCGCATTCATCAGCGCCAAGACAGCCGCCTACCGCCTCACGCCTTCGCCGGTCGCTACTTCCGCCGCCGCCGCGCCACGCCGCGGCTTCGCGCGCCGCCAGTTTCGCTCGCCAAGGCGTTTATGCCAGCGGCCGCCGCAGCGCTTCACGCGTCGGCGAGCTACGCGCCAGCGCTTCACGACGCTTCGCCAGCGGCGAGCGCGTGGCACTCGACGCCAGCGATGCATGCGCGCTTTCAGCGCTTCGCGTTTACCAGGCGCTTCACGCCGCGCCACGCTGAAGACTGCGGTCATCGGCGCGCGGGTCGTATTGCAATACAAAGATTGTTCTTCTCGGCCACACATGCGCGAAGGTATTTAATATTAATCGAAGTACCCAATAAATTAAATGTAATACGCTTTCCTACAACACCAACCCTCCTGCAATACAATATCTATTGCAATACAATCCATTCTCACAATACAATAACTCCAGCCCTTGCAATACAGTTGGGCAGTAGCCCAACCCACGTTTTTTGCACCAAATTTTTTTTTCCCATTATAAATATTTTTGTTTCATTATTTCCTACTGTTGGAAAAATCACTAAAAAATCATTTTTTCATTTTCCATAATAATTATATAAATTTAAAACATATTTTTCTTCATTTCCTTCAATTTTTTCTAATTTGCAAAATCTAGGGAAATTATTTTCTCCTCTCAACCAAAATAAATTTATAAATTTTATTTCTTTCCAAGCTCCACTAAAAATTCTTTCTCCACTAAATAAATTTATAAAATTTATTTTCTTTCCATTTTCTTCAATCCTCATCCAATAAATTTATTAAAATTTATTTTTCTCTATTTTCAACTTAGAAAATTACTTTCATCACCTAATAGGCCAAATAAATTTATAAAATTTATTCTTTTCATTTTCTTTTCCAGTTTTTTTTTTTTTAACACTGTACAACTCAAAACATTTTCTACACATTCATGTGCTAATCACCAAGCACACATCATTTCACAACTCTCACACAACATGGCAAACACACCATTCACCAAACAACCAAATGATCACATTTATAAACATCAATCATACACATTCACCAAATCACACAAACACATCAAATACACGTGCACGTGAGGCCCTATTTTTTGTCCCGTGATTTCAGGTGGTCTCATACCTAAATCGAACATCGAACCACACCTAGTGGTGATGCTCTCACTAAACTAAGGCCTAAGCCCCAAATCCTCAATTTATAGGTTTCCATAAACCTATACTCTACATCAAAACACCTAGTGGTGATAGATACCCAAACCCGAGCTCCCTAGGTATTCGTATACCTAAGCTCTGATACCAAGCTGTGAAGCTGGTATCAGATTTCAAGCGCCAGGTAATCCTAACCAGGCACTACACTACAACTACATATCCTAGGCCCATGCCCAGCACGCTACAGGTAATCGTATACCTAAGCTCTGATACCAAGTTGTGACGCCCAAAACCTTAGGTCCATGATCACCTGGCCAACTCACGCACATATAGAGGCTCCAAGCATCTGACGCCACTTTAGGTAACCTGGCGTAGCCCCTTGGTAACAGGAGCTCTACCCAAATACAAACTTGTATACACTCAGATTTAATTCCGTCCCAAACAAATTCAATATATGCAACACACCACTCAGGCCCATAAACTAATACCATAAAACAAATATCACAACTATTCCAATTATTCTCAATAATTCAATAGTTGACACATTTCTGATACAAATATATATTAATGATCTACAAGTCTAATACATGTTATGTCCAAAACCACAAACATAAATGGCTTTTCCAAATGAATTGTCTTCGAGCGCCTCCCGTGACTGAAAAATACACCCCCATCACTTGGTGAGCTAATGCTCAGTAGTGAACTGCCCTATGGGCGTTACTCTCCACTCCAAGGCAAAGGCAATGTTCCAAAATAAACACACTCAAGCAACATGATCCTACTTGAATGTCTACATGATCACCCCAAGGCCAACAGTCCTCACCGACCACCCACACTCTGCCTCTGTCATGTATGAGAAAGGAATCACCCAAAACAAAAACTGTTCTGAAATACACCTAAATATTCTAGAAAACATGGGGACTACCTCCGAGGCCACTGGCTCAGAGCTTCTCCGCCACCAGCTCATGGTCCTCTATCCAAACGCATCTGGCTGCTCACCCCAACCCAATTCTCCGTATCATGTGAAATTCTTTTGCAACCATATCCTGCTTACATGTAATATACTGTCAAAAGACTCACACCACTCAGGCTACCTAAGCAGATATGAATGCATTATGCCATTAAAATCATTTGCACAATATGTCAATATGCATATTTTCAATCAACCATAATTACACATGTAATTCAACACATCAAACATCACCAAATTTAACTCACTACAATTACAATCTCATCTCCACGACATGGCCACAATTATATTCTTATACCAGACCTCATATACACACATCACATTAACCTATTAATTCTTTGATCAATCACCCCAAATTCGCCACTGGTACTTACAATATCATTCCTAATCATCTATCATACCAAGTTTATCATTTAACAAATCAAGCACACAACACATGGACGATTCATCCAGATCTGCCACAAACTGATTGATTTTAATAAACTGAACTCACAGTGGGCTGGTCCACGCCAGCATCACTGCTATTCAACCTAAGCCACTTTGGAACCGAATTTACCCATTTCCGGTCTATAAACACCAAATCATAATTTATCAGTCAAATTATCACACAAGAACCAAAGGGGTCAGAATAAGGCTCCAGATTTGCCTAATCGGCTCCCATGTGTTCTAACACTGGTCCATGTTAGATTCCATCAACTGTTCTCACGCCTCAAACTAACTCAAACATCAAAACACTTAAGTCGGAATAAACACAAGTAGGGAGAAACCCCTACCTCTTGAGTTTGTCAAAACTGCAATCCTGCCCACTGGTGAATGCTCCGCTGCAGAACGCTTTCCTTCTCGCCCGTCAGAACTTGAACTGTCCGATTGCTCGGGATTCATCTTAGAGAGAAGGAGGATTCTCTCACACTTAAAACTCCATTTCTTTACTCTCCACCTACTGCATCCCTCCTTTCATGTTTTCCTTAGTTTAAGTGAGAAGACACGTCTTCTCTCAAAATTACAAGTTTTGCCTCATTTCTTTCAATTTTCACCTGACTTTACATATGGCCCAATGTCATATTTCATTTGCTGCAATCCTCAAGTGAGGAACATGAATGAAACAGGCTTGTCCCTCGCCACATGGCAGCCCCTTATCTTGCCATGTCATCCGACACCCTTACGCTCGAAAAACGTGCAGAAATCCCACTATCTCACCACTAAATTCTGACTTTGATTCAGATTCGCAGACGATTCCAACCTGGGTCCGTTTGGCCATCTTGGAGATCTAGAAAATTACTATTTTTTACCAAAATTAATATTTTATCTCTTTTTAGCAAAAATCAATTTTCTGCCCCAATGATCTAGTCCTTTTCTATATATACTAATCAATGAACCTATCCCGATTATAAAGTTGAACCTTGCCGCATATATCATTCTATCAAAGATTATCTTCCAAATCGCCTGTTTTCCGATTTATCAATTATACTCATCATCAAGAAGATAGAAAGGATATTTAAACTAAAGATACTCCTTACAAAGGGTATAAAACACTCAGATTATCAGCAACATTGTTAAATTACTCCTTCATTTTCTATAATATCACAGATATTTCCATTTGAAATAATTTTTCAACTTTTCAAGATTATTATTCCAAAATAATATTTCCTTATTCTCTTCGATTAAAAAATGTCATTACTTCACAAATCCATTGATTACTACCCTCTCGATTAAAAATATGTTTATTCTCAAAATTTTAATTTTTACATCTCAGAACATATGGCGATTATCCTGTCTTCACTTTTTACTAAAAACTGATTTTTCTCACTTCATCTTATTTAGAATCCGTGACATAAAAAGCTTTACTTGTTCTCGCATTTTCCTAAGAAAGATGGATAATATATTTTAGATGATTTTATCACATGTTATGTTAATGATATGTTAATATTCTAAAACAAAGGAAACAATGATTAAACATTTAGACACTTTGAGTAGATTTATGTAAACATAGCATTGACATCAAAGAAATCCTAATTGGAGAACAAAAGATTAATTTTAGGATTAAATATTTGATTCAGACTTTAATATAATTGCAAAATCACATCTAGAAAAGATTAAGGATTTTCCCAAAACTTACAGAGAAAACAACCTAGATTTTGTGAATATTAAACTATTTCAAGGATTTATCAAAGATTCACAATAAGAAACCACAAAGAAAATTAACAAGAAAGAATAGATTTGTGTTTACCAAAGAATATGAAGAACAAATTAGATTTATAAAATCTCAATGTATTGATTTAAACAAAGTTAAACTTCCAATTTACAACATGATTTAATACTAAAAACTGATTCATCCTGATACACTTGGCCTACAAGATTAAAAAGGATTCATGTAACACTAAGTAATTATGTGTGCATACCTTGGGAACATTCACCCATCAAGAAAGATATCATATAAATGAAAAGAATTTTTGCAGTCATCAAGTGATTTAAAGAGCCTCCATATTTTTATTACCTAAAATTCTTACTCGTAATCTGATAATACTCAGTTAAGGCTTTTATAAAAATAATTTACCTTCAAAACTAATTACAACCATTGATTAGATGTAGACTTATTTGTCAACATATTTGATATTGATACACTGCTCACAAAATGACTCAGTAAATTTCCTACCCAAGAGACGGAGGAAACACTCAAAGATTGATAGCCGTAAGCTTATCGAAATGTCTAAACATTTGATCAACTTATAAGTTTAATCACATTCTGATCGCCTGTTGAAATATAATTCACTTTAATAATGTGAACAAGATGTAAAAGATTTGTTTCATTTTGTAAAATCATAAAACATTTAATTAAAACCATGATTTTAACTTCCATTAAAAGATACCATTTTTCCAAAATAAATATTTTAGAGGATTCATGCAATCAACAAAGAAATCGAAAAAGCGAGAATCCTGCAATAAACGATTTCATTACATCCTCAAACTTTTAGATAAACCCGTTTTTGGAAACTAATTATACGAATCCTGAAGTAAATCAACAAATTACACTGGAGAAAGATTAAGATTATTCCCATGATCCGATACCAAAAATATGATGTCACAAATTAGGAATCGCATCTGAATTTATTTTACAGAGCATCCCCGAGACATTCGTGACTGGTACTGGTAGTATTGCCACCATCTACCTTACTGACACCAGCATTTTCTCCGGAAATTATAATTTCACTCAGGATGGATTAAAGAGGAGCAAAACAGACAATTTAAAAGAATCTCATAACGATTAATATTAGTTTCTCGATTTTTTAACATAGTCCGCATTTTGAATACAATCAAAGATTTCTCGTCTGCACTTCATTCGAATGCTAAAGTGATCCAGAAAGGAATATGATTTAAACACAAAATATTCTTCAAGCCTTAATAAAGAAAATATTCATTATAGAAGGATTGATTTTGATCGCCGAACGACAGATGGAGAGTGCACTAAAGTAAATGCTCGTAAGCTTGTTAGGCAAGCCGACTGATTGGGTCTTCAATAATGATATCAATAGATTGCAGGGCTGTTCTCGATCAAAGAAAAAGATTCCTATCAAAGAAGATAATTTGATTGTTAGGAAATACCCTCTCAATATGCTTTAGACTATGTCAAAAAGACTGACCGACGAGGTCATATCCGCAAAGATTCATCTGCAAGAACTAGAGAAGAATAATTAAAGAAGAAAAGATTGATGACCAATGTAATATGACTCAAAACAAAGATGACTTCAACAAAGAAAAGATGATTTGGCAAAGGAAAAAGCAGATTCCACTCGTGATTAAAAGTACTACAGATTTCAATAAAAAGAGATTCTCTCCCCTGATGCGATTATAAAAAGAAAAAGAAGATTGAAAAATAAAGCAATTGCCCACAAACTCTTTATAAAGACTTAAGCCAAATTAATGTTTAACAAGATCGCCAAAGATCTTTTCAAGATTATACTCAGATTTAAATTGAGAATTGTATTATAAATATAAACTAAAGTAAAGAGAATGATAGTTCAAAAAATTTAGTTTTCCTTCACTATGTAAGATAGCGTGTGTGGAAGAACTACTCTACAATATAAAGATTGTAAGTTTGATTTTCTGCTTTTATCTCCAACATTGTTGTAATGGAAGGCTAGATTTAATCGCCTTAGTATTATGAAGAAACAAACTTATTTTATTCAAAAATTCTTCCGTCGTACAAATATCGTCCATTAAATTCGCTTAAATTTATTTATCGCTCTACGCCCTAAGGTAGGAAACGACGAAATGAAGCAACATACGTGAAGGTGTCCCTACCTGAAGGTAAGAGATAGTCCTCGCCGTTTGGCCTCGAAGCGACAATGGATGCTGGCTCTCGCCTTCCCCGAATATTATTCGGTCAAAAACAAGAGCAGGGAATGATAATGTGGAAGCGTAGGACCCATAATTGTGTATAATTTCTGAATAAAATAGTAATTTTATTTAAATCATAATATGAAAGGCTTGGATATATTAATCATGATATGCATGTTACGGTTATTATTAGCAATTGCTGTGTTTAGATTGATTATTATAATCATAAGGCTTTTTGACTTGATCTGATTTTACCGAGATTTTACTGTGATTGCTGCACAAAATTTAAAATATGAAAGGCTTTTATCCTCGTGGATTACCATGGATTTGCATATTATCCCGATTATTAGCAAATTATTGTGTTTTAGATTGATTATATACAATTATAAGGCTTTTCGATTTGATCTTAGATTGTTTGATTTTGCTGCATAAAATTAATATCGAGCTTAGGATTAAAATGCAAGAATTTGATTTGATAGTTGCCGACTCAGAGAAGATTAGTACTAAGAAGGGAATCTTTGAAACATAGCATGCAACTTTTAGAAGAAAGTATAGAACGAAAACAAAGAAACTTAGAGATTTTTATAAATCAGCATTTATTAACATAATGGATTCATCATCAGATAAGATTAATTGAATATAATCAAACAACTTTGCGTATACTAACTCAAACTTTAGCTGATTGCTACGCTGATTATGGAAATCATTTAATGAACGATCATGAAGATGATGAAACATGAAGATTGAACCAGAAATAATACTACCTTATGAAGATTTTGAAGGATCCCGACCAGGATTAACCTCATGAACCCGAGGGGATCTCCCGGCACTCCAATGGATATAGAAACTTTTCCTTAAAACACCAAATAAAACTACAGAGCTAACCCCTTACAATCCTTAACATATCTTTAGTAAATAATGCGAATATGATAATTATTTATTTATTTATTTATTTCTTTTTCAAACACTTAGATTTTCGTAAAAATTTGGCCGTAGTTTCCTGCTTTTCTGACTTTCCTAAATTTACAAACCTCAAGCAAAACATTTAAAAACACTTCTAATTCTTTAATCCTCAACTTCAATCTTCCGCTTTTTAGACTCCTCGTCCACAACCCAATCAAACACAATATATACACATAACATTTATTCATTTAAATCATCAAAACATTCCAAACTTCTTTAATTCCATGCATTTTTTTTTTCAAAAGATTGGGTTTGAGCCGGACTTAAGCCGCCCGCCTAAGTTCCTCGTCCACTGAGGATCAAAGCCCACATAGTTCCTTTTCAAAATATATACATCTATGCATATATACATGACAAATTATCTGGACATAAAATATGCAAACCATTTATAATGCGCCACATGTGCCGTCTCGACGTACCAACCCACCAGACAGAGGGCACTCACGGCGCACCCGTCTCGGTCCTGAAAATATTTTTTTTGAAACATATGGAAAAGAATGAGCCAGCGATCCCACATACATTTTCATTAAGATAACATTTTCAAGATATATCAAAGTAAAAAATACTTATACAATAAAAATCCATTTATGCCTTAAACATTTATGCCTCAAACTTTTCTTCTTTCTTTATAATAAATACTTATACAATAAAAATCCATTTATACCTTAAACATTTATGCCTCAAACTTTTCTTTCTTTCTTTTATAATAAAATACTTATACAATAAAACTACTATGCCTAAACAATTATGCTCAAACTTTCTTCCTTATTTCTTCTTCTCATAAACTATGAAGAAACACACCGAACGCTTCCTGGGCAATTCACTGAGGATGCAGCCATACACTCCACTATAACTCACTGCGGAGAAACTCACGCTGTACAGGGCTCAGTCATAGCACCTTATGTTACCGGCACCTAGTTCCCTCTGGTTAGTGGCACCATAGCACCCTCTAAATCCTTACGCTTAAAATTTCAGTGATATCGGTCATAAGTCGCATCAGGTTAGGGTAACCATCGATAAAACATTTATCGTAATACATTTATAAATCATTAAATCTTAACTTTATCATGAAAACTCATATATATATATGCAATGTATATATTCTTACATTTAAACTTTCGCAATGCCTTAACATATGCATACATATATAATTTAATATAATATATATCCACATATAACAATTGCAGATAACATGTATTAAATTTTTCATTTAGAAGCGATATAAACATTTACATTAAACTTTTCATTTAACATCGAAATCATTCACTTTTAAAACTCAGTTTGCAAAACGTCATTTTACACTCCACCAGGTTCATATTTCGATCTTGCTTGCTTCTCGTCGAATTCAAGTTTTTCGATGGAATGAGTCATTTCACCTTTTCAAGAAAACCACAACTTCATTAATCATAGCTCATTTAATCATAGCACATTCATTTAAAATGAATGAACAAATTTATTAAGCACTAAAAACCACTCATTTGTGACCTTTTTTCCATGATACTCATAGAACTTTATGACTCAAAAATTATTCAAGCGGTCTTCAAAATTTATGGAAGCTCTCAGGGATCAGTCCTTTATATATCCAATGACATCTCTTTAAATCTTCAATTTAAGGTTCCTTCTCCTAAAGCCCTCAACCACATAGCACAAGTTATTGTATTTTACATCTCTAGATGACTCGATTTGGCGAGCAGAATGCGCATCACTTCTACTTTATCAAATTTGCAGGCGTACGGGATCTAATTTTGTGAACTTCATAAGATGGTGCCATAGAGTCCTGTACCCAACCATGACTTGAATCACTCCGTCGGATCAGAGTAGACTTGAGTTATGGGTCAAAAATCGACCGAATGGTGCGAACGGGAAAAGCGAGCATTTCACATGCAGAGAACCAGAACGATTAAACACACATGGCCCTGCTTTTGAGAATTAAGTTTTGGGCCGCATAATCAGAATTTGTGATACCTATTTCTATGGTTTGAGTTTTATCAAGTCTATTTAACCCAGAAGCTTTGGTCACTCAGGTAGTTGAAATAGACAAGTTATGGTCAAAAATCGACAAATGGTCGAAATAGGAAAACCGAGCATTTCTGTCACTGAGGCTGCTGTGAAAATGGCCCAGAATGTGTTTCTCTTCCCTTTTTTATACAAACGCCAAATCTAATGCCTTATGCATTTCGGCATGCACAAGATTCACTGTCAGTTTCTAACGATTCCCTCCTTTCTTTTTTAAAAAACTAACTTCAATCCATTTCATGCTAGTTGGTATCCGTCATGTTCGGCACTTAAATACCACCAATTTAACATCCATACCAGAAAAGTCAAGACATTAGATATGAAAAACATCAAACCCTAACTTTCCCACCATTAAAAACTTACTTGTTCCTGGTTTCCTTTGGCTCCTCTCCCTTGCTACCACTTGTAGAGCACTTGGAAAGCTTGAAGGAGAAGAAAAATCACATCTCCCATGTGCCCATACAGAATTTTCTTCCCTTTCTCTCTTCTTTCCTTTCTTTTCTCTCCTTTTACGTGAAACCACAGGAGGTCGAATTTTAAAAATGGTAAAAAATTTCGATGAAATCGAGATTTTAGATCTCGGATGACGGCCAGCGGGACATGCCGGACGATTAAGTTGAGTCATAAGCGAAATCTACAGGTACAGGTCGAATTTAGTTGAATTGGAAATAGTCGAATTTCCGCGTGTTTGAGATGAAGTGTGAGGCGAGGAAAGTGATGACACGTGGCATGAGGATTGCATGCCATGTGGCATGAGAACGAGGACACTTGGCACATTAGTGGAGGCCCAGTGTCGAGTTTAAATCATGCATGAAGAAAGTGGTCTTGAGAGGGCAAAAGTTAGTAGATGCTAGGTGTCTTGGATAGGCTGCATGAGGAAATTTAGTGGGAAGAAAGTGGGCATGACCTGACATGTGGGATGCTATGTGTCATGAGGAAAGCGTGAGGTGTCCTACACCTGGGGAAGTCTTCTCCACCTAAGATAAATCGGTGAGTGCAGAATGGAAAGAATAAAAGAAAAAAGTTAGGAAAAGAAACAGGGTTCTAAGTTGTAAGCAGATAGTTTCAAACGGTGAAGGATCTGCGCCCGAGAGAGTAGGGGTTCTCTCTACTGCAGTTAATCTTCATTTCAGAGCCATGACATGGCATGAGGTGTAATATTTAGTGATGGGCTGGTTGAAGAGCAGATTCGATAGCTGTTGATGGGGATCGGTTTTACGCGGGTCGTGTTGGTGTAGTTTCGGAACTACAGTCTGGGCCCGATTTTATACGATATATGGATATGATATTGATGATCTTTTTGTGTGTTATTGCTTGTATGAATAACATGCAGATTGTGTGAATATTAATGTTGATATACCATACTTGATATAGTAACATGATGCTTGAGATGAAGCATGAATATAATTGTGCATGTAGTTTTCAACATGCATGTAACATGAGATACGCTGCTGAAATTATCATTGCATGTGCGGAACATCAGCGTAAATCGGGTGTGAGAGCATGAATGAAATAAGATTTTATGGAGGGTTGTCCAATAAAAATTTTATCGGAGGGTTGTCGATAAATTATATCGGAGGATTGTCAATAGAATTTTATCGGAGGGTTGTCAAATAAATTATCGGAGGATTGTCGATAAATTATATCGGAGGGTGTCAATAAATAATATCGGAGGTTTGTCGAATGAACTCTATCGGAGGGTTGTCCGATCAAAAGAGTTCTCGGAGATGGTCAATGGTTTGATACTTGGAGGTGGTCAATTGATTTAAACAGCTTTGGTTTTGAAAGCGGTTCTCAGCTGCATGAAAATGGTGTGTGAGGAGTCGGTGAGGACTCGGGAAGCGGGACATGACATGAACGTTATATATGAATATGCTATTTTATATGAATGTGTGTGAATGATTTTGTGGACTATGTCATTGCATGTGCACTTAGGTGGGAAGTGGCCCTTGTAGGAGACTTCTCTCTTGGGGCATAGCTACGCCGTCGTGGGAAAACATTTAGTCTTTGGAGGTGCACAGAGAAAGGCACTTCATGAGGCTTTAGTTGAGAAGAAGGTCAAGCATGGCTTATTATGTGGTTTTACTTAAAAAAAAAGCACAGGCGAGAAAACCCGATTTTGTTTTGTGCTGGACTATTATCCAGTTTTTTTGTAGATATATTGGAGATAAATTGTAATTAAACTCATTTCATATGTTTAATACAATTCGGTAAATGTTTTCTCTACCTTTGTTAATTCTAGTCATATGTTAAGACTGATTTTCAATGGGCAGTAGAGGAATTTGGCCCCTGTGGTCCTCTACCATATACGTAGCCTCGTCAGTGAGCTTGATGTGGGCTTTTGAATCACCAATCGGACCTCACACAGCCCCGAGTTATGACATTTTACTTGGAAAGGTCTAAGAGTGCAGTAATGACCGAGCTCAACTAAGAGAATGAGCTGTGTGGCCGAGCTCTTTTGGCTGATCTCTCTTAGGATGAGCTGACCTCTTCTGGCTGAGCTCTCCTAGGATGAGATGACCTCTTTGGGCCAGCTTTCATTTGGGATGAGCTGTGTGTGTGGCGAGCTCACTTATGACCAGTGTGTGGAGTAGCATTCTGTTTGGAGCCTGTAATTACGTCTAGTCTTTGGATTAGATTTCGTTGAAAAGTGAGAATTTGGACTAGCATCCTTGATAGAAATTGTAGCCCCATCAGTAAACGATGTGGGCTCAAGATCACATCGGACCTCTGGCCCAGTTATGGCCTTTTTACTCAGAAGGGTCTGGGAGGATGAGCTGTGGACGAGCTCATCTAGCCGAACTGAGCTCTCCTGCATGAGCCCTTCCGCATGAGCTCTTCTGCATGAGCTCTTCTGCATAAGCTCGTGCATGAGCTCTTACGCAGCTCTTACGCGAGCTCTCACCGCAAGGCCCTTCGCGCCGAGGCTCTCACACGCCAGGCCCTTACATGAGGCTCTGCGCAGAGACTCTCTGCATGAGCCCCTTGCACGCAGGCTCCTTGGGGCTCTTGCACGCAGGCTCTTGCGCAGGCTCTCCTGCCGGAGCTCTTGCGGCTCTTGCGGCTCTCTGCAGGCTCTTGCAGGCTCTCACAGCGGGCTCTCTCTGGCGAGCTCTTGCACGTGGCTCCTACCTTGTGGTACCGCAGGCTCTCACACGCAGGCTGTGTGGGCTCCTGTGAGCTCTTGAGCTGCATGAGCTCTTCTGCATGAGCTGCATGAGCTCTTTTGCATGAGCTGCATGAGCTCCTCTGCATGAGCTCTCCTGCATGACCCACGTAGGCTCTTACGCATGGGCTGCATGGGGCGCCTCGTCTAGGGAATGGGCTCGTGTCAACCCAGGATGATCATAACTCTCGTCAGAGTCCGTTCACCTCATGTTAGGAACTGCAGGCCCACTTGAGTCTAGAATCTATCTATGTATGAGCTCATTATAATCTGAACTCATATTTTTGTTCCAGAAAGACTAAAAAGACAGTAGGTACCTGTCGAGTTACGCATCGGTTTACGCTCATATGATTACGACCCGGATGACCATGCTTCGTCAGAAGTCCGTTTTCTTTAGCGTTCTTGGACTCCTATGGAAAGATCTCTGAGTCTGAGAATCTAACCACATGCTGTAGGGATGGCATTTGGTGCTCACATAATTTCTGAAAATTTATCATTGCACTAAGTGCACTAATTACTAGGAAAAAAAAAAAAAAGACCCGAGAATTTCAGGCGTCACGGCAGTATCGAGCCTAGGTTTATAAATGCCTGAGTATTGAACACTTTATACTATGATGTGAGTTAGGTATCGAGGAAAATTTAGGTACCACGATTATCTTGGGCTAAATGGGCATGGGTTTGAATCATGCATCCATTAGTAATTACGATGGTGTTGCATGATATTATGCTATATATTATGTGGATTGTATGCTTGGTGAATAATATGCAGGAAGTATAGAACACTAGGGTGAGAATTTAACCTTAGGAGTTCGGAAAAATAAATAAATTGCTATTGATATATGTAGCAAGCTGGCCAAGGGGGACTTGTGGGCGCCCACGAGGCACACCAATTGTTATCGCAGCCAGAGGCTATGGTGCTGCAATGCCGCCATTTGCACCGGCCGGTGCAAGCTAGTACATGAGGACCGAACAACTCCCGGCCGCAAAGACATCATCCCCAAAGATTTAAGGGAGGAGGGGACCGATGGCAATGCATCATCGGGTTCACATGTCGAGTTTTGAGGCTATGGAGATTACCTCCAACGCTACAAAGTGATCGCCATACTTCACTGCAGGGCGAAATCTCGTGCATATGGATCAAGCAAAGCCTCTAGAAATTGAGGTGGGCAACGTAAGAGTTTGATATTTCATGGGTAAGTTCCAGATCCGCGTATATGCAAAGCCCGGAGTTCCTTTGAGTTGAAATAGGACACGACAAAGACTTGAGTACGTGGCTAAGTTTACAGAGTTAGCGCTGCCGGATGATTACGTGGCCCTCGCATATGGCCAAGGTAAGGAAGTTCGAGGATGGTTTGAAGTTATCTATCCGGGGTGAGATTAAGACATTCTCCCCAAGAGATATTGATTCTATAGTCAATGACCACTGCTTATAGAGAGAGAGATAGATGATGCCAAGAGCATCTGAGATACAAGGCCAAGATGTTTTAAGGAGGGTCACTCTTTCTTCGAGCTCGAAGAAGTAGTGACTTGCTCACGAGGGTTTTCGTGATTGCCACACGCTGTGGCAAAGCCAGATCAGGTCTGTACAACAGACCTAAAGACATGTTATCATCATGCATCAGCCCGACATGCGAGACTGAATCACACAGAGGCAAGGATCCCAGGTCATGGGGACACCCCCACTCGCTGTCGTGGGACACACTCGCACACGCATGTCTTCCACCCTGGGAGCGGGCCGGGGAACGATATCGCCCTGTTAGTGGCACGGCACCTAAGCAGCTTCGCATATGGGCCAGAGGCGCAGCATGTCGAGGTCGAGGGCAAGGACCACAAGCTCGAATCTGGGACCCAGGGCATGCCATTCTTCCATAACCACGCACGAGCCCACCGACCGCCAGTTATCCGTATGTTTCTACTCTCGCGCCTACGGGCAAGAGTGGCCGTTTGATTTCGTGCATCCATTCTTATTGACGTGATTCGTGTGAAATGTTTTGGGCCAGTCTAACTCGAAAATGCCATGTGAGTTCTCCCCGTATTGGTAAGATCGATCGTGACATGCTCGACCAGTAGATCTCGTGGATTCTACTCATGGTGGATCTTCGAAGTTATGAACATATCTGACTTGGATGTCATTCTTGGCATAGATTGCTGGGACTACACAATCGGTCGCCATCAATCGATCGTAGAGAGTTGTTATCGCCACACGCAGATGGTATTCAGATACATATTTGTGGGGATAAGTATGATGTTTTACCTCTGGGTCATACTCCCAACCGTGTACATGACTCAAGATGGCACTACGCTAATGTGTCAAGCACAAGCCTTACCTTGGAAGACGAGGCAAAGGTGGTTTGAGCTCCGTCTCGTAGTAGCGGAGTTTGAGGCGTTTTTCCGCATTTGTGTTACCGGGATTACCTCCTGTGAGGGACGACTTTGGTCATTGGCGCCAGCACTTCAGTATTTCGCCATTTCTAAGGACTCAAGATGATGGCGCCAGCTGGAGTTGCAGAACTCGTTATCCAAATACGTGGTTGTTGGATTAAGCGCGGTTCTATTAGACCGCACTTCACCTTAAGCTCCCGTCATGGTTACAGTGATAAGACTCTTCGACCGTATCAGATTCAATGACAGTTGAATAGGGTGACGACAAGAACTCCAGATCCTTAATGAGATTATGATTTGTTTGATCACTGAGGGGCGGCATCAAGATAGATCTCCACCGTATCATCGCTGAGAGTTGTGAGATGATATTCTAAGACATTTCAGACGCCGGTAATGGGCATTTCGAAATACGTAATGCCTTTGATCACTACGCACCAAAGCAGCAGATCATGGATCTCATGACAGGATCTTCCACCCCTACTTAGGATCGGCTTTGTAGTTCAGGGACGATATTTGATCTACTCAGATGCAGGAGGATCATGAGGTCACCGGTGGTCGCTTCTCCAACCCCGAGAGACCATCGCTTGTATGCCAAATCTCGTGAAGTGCGACCTTTCGCTATCGAGGTGAGATTTCGACACGCCGTATCGGCTTCAAAGGTCAAGAGACCCCGAGAAAGCCGAGGTCAGTATGAGTCGAGGTCAAGTCTGGCCGAGATACACGGGGATTGGCCGATATTATAGGAGGTTCATCGAGGATTTCTCTCAAAGACTTATGACTAAGTCGACCCTAAGGAGGCCAGAGTTTGAGTGGAGTGACTGTGTGAGAGGCATTCCGTGAATTAAACTGAGTATTGTTTCAAATTTATTCGTAGTCCTAGCTGTGACAGAGGTCTGGGCAGATCGTGGATGCTTCAAAGGACTGACCGATGTGTTTTGATATACCGAGGGTAGGCTTATGGTTCTCGACAACAGGGAAGAATCATGAGTGTAATTCACCTTACATGATATTTTTGAGTCAAAACATTGTCTTTGGGTCTTTGAGATTGAAGCCACTACTTATACTACGAGAAGTTCGAGGTGTAATTTTACTATAAAGTTCAAATATATTTTCATTACGGAACAGACATCAACATGAGGCAACGCAGAGGATGGAGTTCTTAGAGGATTATGACTTCATTTCATTACCATCCCGTAGCAAAGTCGGTATCGGCGTCACCGAAATCACGAGGTACCGGCTAGTATAGCCCCGAGCATGACGTCGAGACCGTACGCCTCATTACGATACTGGCGTGCCTGCAGGTGTTATGAAGTTTAGTGGCCGCGCTTCCTTACCGAAAGGGTGAGTGATCGAGTCCCAAGGGCAGGACGCTTTATGATAATAACCAATGTGATCCGCACAAATGTATAGTGACGAGGGTCGACCGGTTCACATCAGAGTAGGTAGCCTTCTGTGATAGGAGGACGTAGGGCCCTCAATGATTGAGTTAGAGTGAGATCTCGTGAGTCTATATTGCCTTCGCTTTCAGCAGATCCAAAAACTATATGCATCGAGATCTTCGTCGTGATTATCGGAGTTTTGACGGCAGACACGTTGGGGATTTTGTCACCTGTCTCATGTCGCCAGCAAAAGGCCGAAAGAACTGGAGCGTCACCGGCTACTCAAATCATCGAGGAAGTGAGTGAAGTGAGCATGTCAATGGCTGACACTTCAGACTCACTTACCACAAACACCTGCACATGATGCAAGTGTGGGTCACAGGTGGACCGACTCACTGCTCCAAGACATTTCACTGTGAAGTGATGACCTTTACAATCGGGGAGGAATTCGCAGTCGATATAATGTAGTAGAGATTGTTAGGCCATGGCTGGCGCCTAGATCCATCAGACTTGGCGAGATCCTGGTGTCCACGGCACAATTTTTGAAAAGCTTCGTAAGGCCATGGGGACACACTTAATGATGAGCACCGTTTCATCCACGCATGGTCACTGAGATAGATCACAGGTTTTAGAGGACATGTTACGAGCATGTGTCCTAGATTTCAAGGGCAGTTGGGAAGAGCACTACTAGAATTTGCCTACAACAACAAGCATCGTGCAAGCATACGATGACACCCTATGAGGCCTTATATGGGAGGCTGTCGACCACCGATTTGTCGGGATCTGAGGTGGGAGAGCTCCACCACGGTCCCGACATGATTCGAGACACCACCGGAGAAAGTAGGTCCACTGAACGCCTTCACGCCTTTATCGACAAGAGTTGCTACAGGCCGATAAGCGCTTTACTTCACTCTAGAGTTTGAGGCTAGTGATCATGTCTTCCAAAGGTGATGCCTAAAAGAGGAGTGGTCGATTCAAACGCGGAAGTTATCACGAGGTTATCAACTTCGAGGTAGCCTCAGAGGGCGGGGCATGCTTGCACATCGATTGTGCACTACCGAGTTTATCAGTGTCCATGAGGCATTCCATGTCTCTATGTCTCTAAGCACCTGCATCCAAATTAAGAGTGGACTCACAGCTATTATTTGATGTGACTGGGACCTTCAAGAGGGACCTCGTGCGTATTATGATACCGAGAGCAAAGGCGACGCAAAACCGTGTATGCTAGTAAAGGTAAGGGAATCACCGAGGAGTGGAGGAGGCAACATAGAGCATGAGGACACGATGCGTAATTAGATATCCTTATTTGCATATACGCGGATTAATAATAATGGCAAATAATCGTTATGATATGTGATTGTATGTGTATGTGTGTGGAATTTCGACTAAATTTTTGGCGGGAGTGTGAACTCTGAAAATTCGAATTTTCCTAAAAATGGTAAAATGGTAATTTGCAAAAATTGGAATTTTCGTATCTCTGACAGACACGCGACATAAATTAAGTTCGTCTCAAATCTAGGGTACACAATGACTCGTTGAATTCAAATAGTCGGAATTTCAATGATTTCGAGGTAATTGATCTAACGAGAAAGTGACATCGCAGATGAGGATTGCACTATGTGGCACTTTGAGGGCGTGACATACATTAGTGAGGCCATGTCAGTTTTAAATCATGCATGAAAGAGCGGTCTTGCAAAGAGGCAAAATAGTAGATGCGGGGTGGTCTCGATAGGCTGATGAGAAATTTAGTGGGAAGAGAAAAGTGGGCATGACGACATGTGGGATGCTATGTGTCATGAGGAGAGAATGAAATCCTACACCTAGGGAGTCTTCCACCAAGATAACCTGGGGTGGAAATGGAAGAGAATAAAAAGGGAAAAAGGGTGAACAGGAGTTCTATGATTTAGCAAACGTGAATAGTTTCAAGCAAAGGAAGGATCTGCACTCTCCGAGAGGTAGGGCTCTCCACTGCTATCTTTACTGCAGAGCCATGACATGGCATGAGGTGTGGCCTGTGATGGGGGCTATCCTGTTGTCAAATAATAAAACTGTTGTCGATAGACCGCTTTCTGTCCGTGTTTAGAAGCTCTGCAACCAATTTGAACCATTTTGCTTCTTCAGATATGTGAATCCGATATTGGATGATCTTGTTGTGTATATATTGCTTGTTTGAATAACATGGATTATAAAGAATATTAATGTTGACATACCATGCTTGATATATTAACACATGCTGGAGATGAAGCATGAATATAATCACAGATAGTTTTTTAACATGAATGTAACAGAGATATTACGCACCGAAATTATCATTGTATGTGTGCACTGGGACACGCGTAAATCTGTGTGAGAGCACATGAATGAAACAGAATTTAATGGAGGGTTGTCCATATCAAATTTTATCAAGGGTTGTCCAATAAATTATATCGAGGATTTCATTCTAATAAATTTTATTTGTGTCAGTCTAACAAATTATATCTGGGAGATTGTCCAATAAATTATATCTGGGAGGGTGTCCAATAAATAATATCTGAGAATGTCCAAATGAACCTACTTCCGAGGGTTGTCCAGCACAGTTATTCTCAGATGGTCCAATGGTTTGATACTTGAGGTGGTCCGTGCTGATTTAAAAACAAAAAGCTTGAAGTGAAAACAACTTCTCATGCATGAAAATAGGCAAGAGGGAGTCTGGGTGGAGGACTCGAAAGTGATATGACATGCATATTCATATATAGATATGTGTTATTTTATATGAATGTGTGAATGATTTTTGTGATTGCGTTCATTGTATACTTAGTGGGAAAGAGTCTTGCAGGAGACTTCCTCTACCGCATAGCCCACCCCGTCGTGGGAAAAACATTTCTGTGCACCGGAGGTGCACCAAGATATAAGGCACTTCGTGGAGGCTTTAGTTGAGAAGAATAGTCAAGCATGGCTTATTATGTGTTTTGTAAAAAACCTGTGGCAAAAACATTTTGTTTTTGGGGCTGGACTATTATCCAGTTTTTTTGTAGATATATTGAGATAAATTGTAATTAAACCTCATTTCATATGTTTAATACAATTCGGGTAAATGTTTTCTACCTTTCTTTGCTAATTCTGTAAATATATGTTACACTGATTTTTCAATGGGCAGAGGAATTTGGGCCCTGTGGTGGTCTCTACCATAGCGTAGCTCACAAGGAGCTTGATGTGGGCTTTCGAATCACCAAAATCGGACTCCTACGTTTCAAGTTATGACATTTTTACTTGGAAGGTCTAAGAGTGCGAGCTGTGTGGCTGAGCTCAACCAAGAGAGTAGAGTTGTATTGTTTTTGGTTGATCTCTAGATGAGCTGACTTTCTGGCTGGGAGCTCTCCTAGGATGAGATGACCCCACAGCCAAGCTCATTTGGGATGAGCTGTGTGGCCGAGCCTACGTATGACTTGTTGTGTGGAAGTAGACTGTTTTGAAAGCCTATGATACGTCTAGTCTTTGAGGGATTGAACTTCAGTTACATAAAAGTGAGAATTGGACTAGCATCCTGATAAATTGTAGCCCCACTGCAAGCTTGAGGCTGAATCACCCAAATCGACCTCTAAGCCCAAGCAGGCCCTTCTTTTACCCCAGAAGGGTCTGAGGATTATTTGTGACGAGTCATTCAGCTAGAACATGAGCTCTCCCGGTGATGAGCCTCCTTCCGTGCATGAGCCTCTGCATGTGAGCCTTCGCATGAGCTCTCCCGCATGAGCCTCTTCGCATGAGCCTCCGCATGAGCCCTCCGCATGAGCCCTGCATGAGCCCTTGCATGAGCCTTCTGCAGATGGAGAGCCTCCCATGAGCCTCCCAGATGAGGCCTCCTTCATGAGCTCTCCCGCATGAGCCTTCTCGCATGGAGCCTTCGACAGCCCCAGATGGTTTCTTCTCGCATGAGCCTTCGCATATTTTCCGCATGAGCCTCCGGCATGAGCCTCGCATGAGCCTTCAGATGAGTTTCCCGTATGAGAGTTTAGTAGTTTCCCGCATGAGCCATGAGCCTCGCATGGCTCTTCGCATGAGGCGCCGCATGAGCCGGTAATTTCGTCATAGGGAATGAGCCGACGTGTCAACTTCTAGACCATCATAACTTTCTGTCCAAGTCCGCTTCATGCTCAAGACTCAGCTGAAAGCCCCTTGAGTCTAGAATCATTCATATGCCCATTATAATCTGAACTCATGATTTGTTCTGAGACAAAAGACAGTAGGTAATTCTGTCAGTTCTGCACGTCAGTTTTGCTATATGAAGTGCCAACTCGATGACCATAACTTCCCGTCCAAGTCCGTTTTGCCGTTCTCGACTCTATGAAAGACTCTGAGTCTAGAATCGTCCACATGCCTGATAGATGCATTTAGTGCCTCACATACTTCGAAAATTATCACTGCACTGCGCACTAATTACTAGAAAAAAAAAAAAAAAAAGACCCCCGGAAATTTGGGGCATCACATTTTCTCCCTTCTCCTTTCTCTCCTACGGGTTCCCCTAACTTTTTGAGAGACCAAAATGTGATTTTTGTTTGTCTCCCACATTAAAAATCTCAAGTTTCTTCTAATTACAATTAAGTCCTCCATCTTCCAAGAATTTTAAGATCAACTTTTCATTAATTGGAAATTTAAAACCTTCATCTCCTCAATTTTGCAATTGTAACTTATTCTATTTGTATTGTGGCCTATCTCTAACTAATTTTATTTATATTCTTCATAATGATAATTGTACTCTTTTAATACCATAATTCCTGGTTCCATAAACTTTCCTTTTCTA
The DNA here is from genome assembly GCA_016808115.1 of Tetrastigma voinierianum. NCBI lineage: Eukaryota > Viridiplantae > Streptophyta > Magnoliopsida > Vitales > Vitaceae > Tetrastigma > Tetrastigma voinierianum. The sequence goes on along the minus strand of JAEQBH010001743.1, from coordinate 754,427 downwards.
ATTTCTGCCTCCAAAATTGTTTCAATATGACCCTAGATTTTATACACCTCAGCAGATTACGTAGATCAGACATTCTAGGGACTGGGTGTTACGTATTTATCCGAAAGTAATGTCTAGATTACAAAGTTTTAAAGATTATACAAAACACAAAGAAAATATTATGGTTCAATGATTAGAGAAATATGTATTATTAGAACAGATTTGAATAAAATGTTAATTAGGAAGAACTCCTGACTATACCTTTCAATAAGGGAAAGGATTTCATTAAGACAAAGTAGATTTTTAGTTAAAATGACAATAATATTATAGTCGAAACGGGATTCGCCTATATTATGATTATTGATCTATATAGATTTAGATTTCCACAGAGAAAAACTGATTTGACACTCCACAGAGTTTATTTATTTTGGTAATCAAATACTTGGAGGAAATAGATTATCCAAGATTTTTCTCAAGAAAACTAGCCAGAACCAATGGATATAGATAACTACTATCTCGCATCAAGAATAATGGGCTTGAAGGGAGACGATTAGATGATTTAACATAGTCAGATAGCTACTCAGAGATTTTTAGTAAAACCTTTGAAAAATTAAATATCCTAAATGTAATTTAAAAATGGAAGAAAATCCAATGATTGAGGCTGCAGCTGCAACCGACCCTGTAGAAACTGTTGCAATGGATATTCCAAAATCATCCAACGCGACGAGATTTAGACCTAGATACTCCATAACCCCAACTGCTAGGGGAACAACTTATGTCCATGAATCTGTAAAGCAGGAATATGATTCACCAATGGATCGATTAAGACCAGAAGGAATAAATCCATTTGGAATATATTTAGATTTGGATTGTAATCCAGATATATCCTCTACCTTAGGATAGAAGGGGAAACATCACTGATTAGCCCTAAGTGTAAATAGGATGTCACTTAATGATGGAAAGATAGATACATAGGAATGACATGATTAAGTCTCGCATCACAATATCGCGTAACTCACGAAAGAGCAAACAAAAGCCAAGCTCAGATATGAGCTACCACATTGTAACAAAAGTCAGACACCTTTAAGGATCAATTCTGAGAAGGATACACGATAGAGATTCTCCGCAGTATGCGGAAAAATATGTTCATGCCTTGTTAAAATTAGAATTGAATGATATCTGTCTTTTAGACAAATACATTTTTGTTTTTCAAGATTATTATTACCATATATATGGAAAGATTGGTACAGATACTATGTACCTAAACATGTTCTATTCAAAGATTCCGCATCCATGGACTTCGTCTAATTGATTATCCATTTGTCAATTCCGATACCTTAGGAATAAGAATTTCATTCCTAAAAGAAAGCATTGTTTAAATGGTGTCATCAAGCATATTTAATTGTGCCAAAAATGATTAAAAGAAAATGCTCACGCAGAGGCAACAACTTGATTACTATACTGGAGATTAGTGAAAACCCTTGATGTTCCTGCAGAAATAAATAAAAGATTTCAAATAGATTTCCCCAATAGAAGACCAAATGTGTCTCAACAGATTTGGAAGAAGAAGATATTTTATAAGAAGAAGACCTCGGATATTTATGAAGAAATTGGAATCTGATGAAGAAGAACGATGACAGAAAATCCTAAGCAAAGAATGTAGGTGCTATGCTTGTAAATCGATCGACATTATGTAAATGAATGTCCGAATAAATTAAATAAAAGAAAATCTGTAGGCAGACGATGATATTGAAAATGATCAATAAGAAGATTTTATCCAAGTCGGACTAGAAGATTTAGATGACTACAATCGCCATTCGGGCTTTATGAAACCATTCTCAAATGCATTATGAGTTTGTTTGAAAATTCGTATTATCTGTAAGAAGATGAGCGAGATTATTGATAATCGTGTGATTGAAAATTTAGAGAATTTTCAAGAGACATTTTATTCGATACCAACTGCTCAAAAAGATTAAAAGCTCGATTTATGATAACCTAATACATAGATTCAATAGAAAATTAAGGAAAAATTTCGATTGAGAAAAACATTATGGTATGGTCTAAGCCTAAAAGAAAACTTTAAATATTGAAATAACCTCTAATAAGATTGGAAACTCCTTATTAGGAAAAGGAGTCGTTCAAAGGATTTCAAAGATTAACGAAAAAGATCGATGCAAGATTGGATGGATTTATATTGGATCTATACAAATGATACTTAGCGCAACTTTTAGAGAAGGAATTGATACACCAATAGATTTAACACTGCTAGATAATAGGATTGTTAACAAATAAGAAGCTATTCTAGGAAAAATCAGAGGAAACCTTAAATATCAAAAATTGATATTCAATATTTACCCAAAAATAGCTTATAACCTTGCGTATATGATTTCATAGAACTTAAGTTTGATTCTAATTTTAAGAGACAAGATTTTATGAGAGAAGGTAATAAACCTTACTCCATAACTTATAAGATTGCATATGCTTTATCAAACACGCATCACATTGAATATTTTGCCCATAAGGATTATAAAGATTTACCACTATTATTTCATGATATCGGATTCCAGTCTATCCTACCCAGAACGTCAAAGATCGGGCTTTTCAAGATGTATTTTACCGATATAGGTGATAAGCCTTAAATATTTAGATCTCTAATTAATCTTGTTCTAGTTTAGCACTCACAAATGATTTAATTCATCCTAGAATAACATTCAAAACACTTGAAATGCACAAAAAGATTACAAATTATAAGATTAAGGGAGAATACTTTGATGGCCATGACTGGAAAAAGATTGATATCTACTGATACCGAGCTTCCTCCAATATATATCAAAAGTTCAACATTTATGTTAGATTTAAACGATTTAGATGAACCGATTAATACATCAATTTTAATGGCTTAAAAAATTTGTGTAACAAAAATTCAGACACATTAATTCGACAAGAATAATCAAGAGATTAAATTACCATTAATGGGAAGATGAAGAAAATGATACAATTGTATTGTTAGAAATGACTTTCCTTGAAAATGCAACCTTGGCAAGATTACATCTCGAAACTTAATGATTACAGCTCAATCGTAATCAGATTGTCATACCCAAATGACTAGTCCTTTCTCTATATATATACTAATTGGTTTAACCTATCTTGATTATAAAGCTGAACCTTTTGCTGCATATATCGATTCTGGATCAGGCATCTGTCTTTCCAAATGTGCCTATTTTCCTGAAGAATAATTATACCGATGCACTTAATACAGGAAAAGATATTTCAAATCAAACATTATCCTTTACAAAAGGCATTAAACACCGTGAGATTTTGATTAGCAAATACATTGTTAAATTACTCCTTCTCTATTTTCATAATGTACATCGTTGTGATATTTTATTGGAAATAATTTTCTTCACCCTTTAAGATTATTATTCCAAAATAATATTTCCTATTCTCTTCGTTTAAAAACACCTTAAACTATTGATTACTGCCTCCCTCGATTAAAACATGCTTACTCGAAAATTTCCACCTTTATAATCTTGAACAATGTGGTGATTATCATATTCCTCCACCTTTACCAAAAACTGATTTTTCTACACCTTTACTCAGATTAGAATCCAGATTATTAAAAAAGCCTTGATTTTTGTTCCTAGATTAAAACCAGACTTGAAACTCTTTATGTTGAAAATCCTTTACAATTTTGGGAAAATAATAAGATTTATGCAACCCTTGAATTGAAAGACCCCGATAAGATTATTAGGGTAAAACCTATGAGACATAATGAATTAGATGTAAAAGAATTCCATATTCAATTAAAAGAATTGTGTGATTTAAATCTGATTAGGCCTTCAAAAAGCCCACATAGCAGTCCAACCTTTATGGTTAGAAATAGAAATGAGATTAATAGGAACAAAGCCCGTATGGTTGTCAACTATAAACAATTGAATGATAATAATGTATTTGATGGATATTTCCTACCAAATAAAGAAACATTAATTCATAAAACTAGAAATTGTAATTGGCATTCAAAATTTGATTGCAAATAAGGATTTTATCAGATTAAGATGACCGAGGAATCTTGTAAGACCCGAGAAATCCCAATTTCTGGAAAAAGGGCAAAATCGTAATTTGACATAAAATTGTAATTTTCGGCAGCAAAATCCGAATTTATTCTTCAGGATCTCGGATGACTAAACGGATTGCACCGCTGAATCGCCTCGTATACATCTAGCCAGTAACGCAAATTCTCGTACCCGAGATAGTTCGAAAGGACACATTTTACGAGGCATCGCTTTCGTGCCGTGAAACGCATTTATAATGCATTTAAAGTCACGTATAACATGTACTCATGTACCATAAGTGATAAGGAGTAGAGAAACTATGAAAATGTGAACGCCGAGATAGTGCCAATATCAAAATCGGGAAAAAGAAGGACGAACCGCCATTTTTTGAATTGTTAAGTCTGAATAAGACAAAATAATGGTGAGGCCACTTCCTTCAAATTGACTAAAGGAGAGAAAACGTGAATGGAGTATGGGAGCAGCCAGAATCGTAAAACAAGAGGTTTTAGAGAGAAGGTCTCCGACTTCCTCTCTGCATTTACTTAGTTAAAAATCCGACCATCAGCCTTCTGCATAAGAGGAGATCCGCTTCACGAAGAGGGCTTCACGGTAAGGGGCTCTGGATTAGAGTTTCTCAACCCGAGAGGTAGGGTTTCTCCCTACTTGGGTTTTATTCCCTTAAATACTTTTGCAAATGTTTGCGTTGATGAGGTCGTGAGGGGTCGTCGGGACGGCTCCAAAGCTCGAACGGTGGAAAAATTTAGAAACTCATGTGACAAACCAGCGATCATTCACTTCCAGCCGATTCGGGGTTCCTAGTTTGTGCATTTATGAAAATGTATGCTTGACGCAAAGAGGCCTGAATTATCGAAATTCGTTCACAAAGTGAACCGATGATTTAAGAGTGATGGAAGAACCCTAGGGTTTTACCTGCTCAAATAATGTTGACACGAAAATCCATTTTCGTGTGAAAACGTGCTTTATCGAGTGATTCAAGCCGAATTGTTTCAGGTTCGATCACAATTTCAAGCGAGCTAATTTTTTATGTATGAATTGGTTAATTACATGACAGATTCTAGTATCGATATTATGGATAAGGTGCAGTTTACATATTTGCATGTGATTAGACTCCATTGAATTGGCATACATGCATTCCATATGCAACGAAACATCCTCGGGACTATATGAGTTAGTAATGAGATGAGCTTGAGAGAAAAATTATACCTGAAAATAAAATATTAATTACTCCGAGGGTAGTCTGCCAAACTAAAATATCAATCGTCTGAGGCTACCAATTGATATTCATCTGAGGGTAGTCCACAACAAATAATATATCAATCATCTGAGCTTGCCCAATCGATATATATACATCTGAAGTTGTTCACTAATAAAACAACAATTTCACAAGGCTTGAAGAGGTAGAGAGCCTATGAGGACCTGATCCGAGTCAAGTCATGTAGCATTCAAGTAGGATCATGCATTGTCAATGTGTTTATATTTGGGAACATCAGACGCACTTAAAGGAGAGCAGTCACTAGGAGATTCCATACTTCATCGAGTATTACCTTCACCCTTCTAGGATATTATTTTTACAGTGCAATGTGGAGCTGCATGACTACGTCCTAGAGACGAGGATTAAAGAAAGCCGAGTCAGGCTTTGGTTCCCGATTTACACATGCATTAGAACCTATAAGTTTGATATATGTCAGATAAGAGTAGAAACATATTAACTCCTTGTAATTACTGGTATATATAGTTAGATTCATAGTTGGTATGTATATTGAGTATTGCTTATGGGGCCCAAGTGGCCGATACTCATGTGTGATTGGATATATATTGGATTATATCAAGACCGGTTTGTGACAGATATGCAGTGTAAAGAGTCAGTAGAGCTCCCTGCATAAAGGAGACTCACCTGATTTTTGAAGTGATATTTGCAACCCGACATCCACTAGGCCCGCAAAGCTGATTCGGTAGTCAACTGACTTCCTGTTTAGCGCTACACTTGCATCGTAGCTTATATTACTAATATCAGTATTTCGTTGAGTATCCATCACCACTCAGTGTTTGACGTGAGATGTGCATATGGAAACCCATGATCGAGGATTCGCTTAGGCCTAGTTTCCGTAAGAACACGCCTAGGTGTGGCTCGATGTTGAGTTTAGGTATGAGATTGGTCAGAAATCACTGACAAAACTAGGACACTACAGCACGTGTTTTCAGGTGTTTTGTGTGATTCGTGAATTATCAGGTGTTTCCGTGCATGACATGTTTCATGTTAGATTAAAGTGTGTGTCAGATTAGCACATGGATGGGTTAGAAAAAAATTTAGAAAATAATTTTAGTTGTACAGTGTACAAAACTGGAAAAGAAAATGAAGAAAAGTAAATTTTACTAAATTTATTTGATGAGAATTGAAGAAAATAATTTTCTAAGGTTTTACAAGTTGTAAAATTGAAGAAAATGGAAGAAAATAAAATTTTATAAATTTATTTATGTGGGAAAATGAGAAAAATGTATAGAGATATTTTTTAGAAAATTTTAAATTGAACGCAGAAATGAAACAAAAATGCAGTGCGTAAACCTTTTTTTTTTGTAGTCGCCAAATAGACAGGAGATCAAGGCTTGCATCGTGACTTAGGCTCGTCAAGTTGGAGAAGGTGATTGCAATATCGAGCCAGTCGGGGCTCGGGCCAGACAGAATGTGGGTGGGCTGAATGGTTTATCGAGTGTCACGATACACCTATTGTATCGTGATAGTAGTGTGTCGCCTGGGCATACTGTCATTAGTGACTGATCACAATACGCTATTGTATTGTGAAGGGTGGTTTTGGAAAGTCAATCAGACAGATCACAGGCCGTTATGGTATTGCAATACAAATATCAGATTGTAGGTCGGAGGCTCAAGGGCCGAAGAATGTATTTGAAATACAATTTCAGACAGGACTCGAGGAATGGCTTCGAGATAAGGTCACGATACAAAAATTTGTATCAGGACTAAGGCAGCTTGGTCATTGAGGAGGTGTGTCGCAGACACTGGGAGTGTAATGCGATCGGTACCGAGGGGCACGAGGGTCAACCGTGGTCGCGAGACAAAGCACGACACGGCAGCCGGGGCGCGCGGTCACCGTAATACGGCCGTCGGGCGTCGCAACACGACACGCCACTAGGGCCACGCCACGACAAAGCAGGCTGCTGGCAAAGCGCGCAGACTCAGCAGCCGACGCCAAGTATACAAGAAGACAAATAGCAGAGGGCTACGAGCCGGGCCGCGAAGAGCCCTGAGCCGACACGGCCGCCCGGCCACGAAGTTACTGGCAGGTCATGGGCCACGCACGGCCGCAGATAGTGCTGGTGCTCATGTAGCGCAGCAAAAGGTCAAATGCCTAATCGCCAATTTAGGTGCTTTGCGCACCCGACTCCTGCCGCACCCGCTCTTCGACTCTGCGCCGCTTTCCAGTCACCGTCAGACTCCCGCTCATGAACACTGCTCATCGCAAAATTTTCGAAAAAAATTTATTAAATTAAATAAAAATAAAATAAAATAAAATAAAATTTGATAAAATTTCGAAAATAAAATTTTCAAAAATAAAATTTTCGAAAATAAAATTCGCTAAAACAATGTTTTAAATGCAATCGATTGCCTCAGACACCGTGAATCAGCGACAATGTGTATATTAATTCCATTTATGTGTATGATTAGTGTTCTGTATCGCTGCTGATGCCCTAGAGATACCGGGACGAGATTAACCGCCGCCGATCAGGTATGGCTAAGAGACGAGGACGTAGAGGACGCCCATCGGGTGATGATCGACACCACGTGTTTGATCGCCAGACTTTTTGATGAGGCCGTAGGTATTACGTCAATGCTACGCACAGCCGGTATAAAGGTAGATAAGAAGATCCTAGTAACCTCCGTGAGGTTTAGGCGATCATCCTTCGAAGACCATTGTGTGGTGAGATCCGAGCGGCAGATCATCGTTTATACGGACAGAAGGTGTTGAGGCTACGGAGATTTACCCCAACGTGACCCTGATTAGACTAGCTGTGTTCCAACGAGGGTGAGGCCCAACATATGAAATGGTTAGGACCTCAGAGACCCAGAGGCAATGACACGGGCGTAATTCGCAGAGCCGTTCATGTGTACGCATTTTCCAGAGACTGCGGGAGCTCAGAGTTCCAGAGCCGGCAGGGGCGATGATCGTGATGGATAATGTGACTAGGTCTGCGTAGCCAGTCTGATTTTGGTTTATGATTACGTGGCCACGCATATTACAAGGTTAGAGACGGAGAATGGACCAGGCTGTACATCCGGTTGGGGATTGTAGGGACTTCGCCTACAGGATATGGATTCTATGGTCAGACAACCCCGACCATAGAGAGAGAGTCGCCTCTAGAGGTCGAGACCTGAGGAGCCAGACGTGAGTTCTCCCCAGGGATTGGGGTGGCTGAATGTAGATGACAGGTTTAGCGGCAGTTAGATATCACGAGGACTCTATCAAACACAGTGACCTCGAGATCAAGGACATGTCCAAGTTCGATGTCATCCTAGTGGATGATCGGGCCGGAGCAGTTTACAAGATCATTGACATCGATGGTGAGCGTAGAGGGTTACTCGCCTACATGCGCAGACTCGCATCAGGTGGTATTTCAAGGACAAACATGATATTTTTGTAGTTCCGTGACAAGATACTAGTCTGTGTCGTGACGCTAAGAATAAAGCTGTCAAGCAATGAGCCTTCATCCTGCAGGATCGAGGAGAGGCTCATTAGATTCCACCTTTGTAGAAAAGTAGTATGTGGATGTTTTTCCAGATAAGCTACCTGGACTACCTCCACATAGGGATGTGAATTTCAGACGCTACACCTGGTACTTCACCCATCTCTATGACTCAAGACAGATGGCACCACCGAGTCGTGAACCTCGTGAAACAAGTTACTGCGAGATATCGACAAGGGGGTTCATTAGACCGGCACTTCAACACGGGCGCTCGTTCGCTTATGAAGAATAAGGACAACAATCTTTCGATCGTATCGACATCGATCAGCTTGAACAGGTTATTACTGAATCAGATCTATTACCGAGGATTGACATTTGTTTGATCATGAGATTGTTTATATACTTCCAAGATAGACCTTCACACTGGTTACCATCAGCTGAGGGTAAGGGATACAAGTATCCCCAAGACATGACGCTGCTATGGGCACTTTGAGTTTACTTGGTGGAGGCCCTTCTGATTACGAATGCGCCTAGCATCCATGGATCTCATGCACAAAGGGTACTCCAACCCATTTAGATCGCCTTGTCGCAGTCTTCAGAGATGACATTTTGATCTACTCCCACGCAGTGGGAGCATGAGTATCACTTGAGGATCGTTTACGCTTGTCGAGAGACCACTACCAGACGCCAAGTTCGCAAGTGCGAAGTTCGTCATCGAGGTGATTGGGACACGTGGTGTCAACATCGAGTGTCAACACCCGCAGAAGGTCGAGAGGTAGATGAAATGGAGAGGCCAAGTCACCGAGACAGCCGTAGTTTTCATCACGGTATTAGTAAGAGATTCATTGAGGATTTCTCCAGGATAGTAGCACCTATGACTAGATTGACACGGATGGAGGTCAAGTTTGAGTGGGATGACCGATGCGAGGAGGCATTCCAGGAGTCGAAGAGGAGACTTACTTCGGGCCTCCCATCTGATAGTTCCTGACAGGATAGGGTACACGTTGTAATGTGATTCCTAGGCTTCGATTGGGATGTGTTTGGCGTGCCGGGGAGTTAGTAGCTTGGTTCTCTGCCACCGAAGAATCACGAAAGTGCACTACCCTACACACGACATGGAATTAGCGCGCCGTAGTTCCTCACCAAGATTTGGTGCCACTACTTATACCTAGCGAGGAGTTCGAGTAGTACTTTGCACTTACAAAGTCTGAAGTATATTTCATACAAAGGGGGACCTCAACATGAGGAACGCAGATGGATGAAGCTCCAGAGGATTATGACTTCACTTCAGACACCATCCCGTAAGCAAATGGTGGTCGATGAATTCACCAAGTCACGAGGAGCGCTGGCTGGCAGGCTTCTGAGTGGCTGGGATGTCGACTGAGGAACAATTGGCTACAAGACAAATGAGCGCACTCGTGGTACCTGGGAGTTTAGTGGCTACACCGCCTCTCTGAGCAAAGTGATCAAGTCTCAAAGGGCGTGATCGCAGAGATAGTGTGGCATCAGGACCGAAAGAAGGCCAAAGATAAAGACGAGGGCTTTTAACGTCAATGAGATGGTAGTCTTCATATAGGACTAAAAGGGTTCTCAGCTTGACCGATTTGAGAGAGAGACTTTAGGAGTTTCACGTCTCGATTTTCCGTGTATCCAGGTAATACGAAGATGTACCAAGATCTTCGCCGCCGCATTCATCGAGTGGGATTTAAGACACATAGGGACTTTGCTCGATGATGTCTCACATGTGTCACAGGTTACATTGTTAATTAGCCAATGGCTACTCAAACATCGAGGTAATGAGTGGAAGCTGAGAACGTCACGATGGACTTTGTGACCCACTTGCCACGGACGCAGCAGAAGCATGACGAGGTATGGGTGATAGTGGACCTGCTACATGGAGTACCAGTATCCATAGTGTCGGATAGGGACTCGAGGTTTACTACATACTTTTGGAAGAGTTTCCAAAAGGCTATGGGCACACTACCGACATGAGTATATGTTCCGCAACTTTATTGTGATGGTCATAATCGAGAGGACTATACAGCTATTAGAGGACATGCTACGAGCATGCGTCCCGGATCATATGGCTACCGAGGCATTTACCCTTATGTGAATTGGCCATGTAACAACGCTTATCAGCGAAAGATGATAAATGGCACTGCAGAGGCAATCAGATGGGAGGCCATGCAGTCACCATTATGTCAGACCGAGGTGGGAGAGAGCTCCATCACTAGTCTCCGATGACCGCAGACACACTCCTGCAAAAGGCAGCTTAATGACGACAAATGCCTTCTCATGGCCTGCAGCCTCTGCAGAGTTGCGCAGATGGTGACGTCAACCCTTAGAGTTCGAGGCTGGGATCACGTCTTCAAGGCAGGCCGCCTAAGAGGGAGTGGTCGTTCTAAGAAGCGGAAGCATCAATGAGGTTCATCGACCTTCGAGATACTCGAGGATAGGCACCATTAAGGGCATCTGCTAGCATTACCGCAAGATGTCAAGTCCAAGAGGTGTTTCACCTCCCCCGCCTCCCATGTCCGGAACATACCCGATCCAAAATTTCACGGGTGGATCGGGGATGATCGAGGCTGACACCTGACGGGACCTTCGAGGAGGGACCACAGGTATCATTGATACCAAGGATCAAGTTCAAGGACGCAAGACCGTGGAGGCTAATGGAGAGCACTACGAGGCACCATGGAGTGGAGAAGCTCATACGGTTGATGATTGACGCGCCACCCATCCTTCATGAGTACGAAGGTGTCGTGGGTTTAGTCATTTAAGATTTAAAATGATCACACATGCATGGTAGAGTGCACATTGTATATATACGGAGTGATCATGACTGTCATTAATTTTTGATCAAATCTTTTACGAGGGGAGAATGTAAGACCCAGAAATCCCACTTTGAAAATGGCAAAATTGTACTCGAGTACAAAAAAAAAATTGTAATTTCGGTTAAAATCCAAAATTTATTCTAGATCTCTAATTGACTGAATTGATTGCATCGCTGGAATCGCCCTGAAATATAGCTACACGTAAAATTCTCAGAAATTCAGATAGCCTGAGCGCCGACAACGCTTTACGAGGCATCGCGCGCTTTTGTGCCGGTGAAACGATTTTCGGAAGGCAAGCACGACTGTATAAAGTCAAGAGTTATAACAAGATACTCATGTACCATAAGTGGTATGAATAGAGAAACGATGAAATGGAAGCGCCGAGATGTCGAATATCAAAACCTGGAGAAGGACGTAAACGCTATTTTTTGAATTGTTAAGTTTGAATAAGACAAACAGAATGAAATAGTGTCATTCTCTTCACAAAATTGACTAAAAGGAGAGAAAAACGGAATGGAAAAGATAGAACCGCTTCACGCGAGAGGGCTTCTGGCACCTCCTGGATTTAGAGTTTCTCAAACCCGAGAGGCTTGATTAAGACTCAAAAGTGCTACATTGGAGCCCTATATCGATAGTTTTGAAAAGCTACACTGCTAATCATGGAAATTATGCTAATTGAAGTGTTCAGGGTGTTCTTAGTTTCACTTAAGGTTGCTTAGAGGTTATTATTACGTTTTGGTGGTGTTTTTGCGTACCTTTGAGAGTCTGTTAGATTGAGTATTTATTATGGCTAAACCATGAAGATTGAACCCATTCATCACCATCAAACAGAGTTACCAAATCAAAGAAAGAGTGGAAGGCAAAGTGATGCAAGTTTAAAAGATAGACAGGAGGCCATGCAAGAAGATCAAAGCAATTCCAGAATTCTCGCAAGACAAGTAAAATTTACCGGATTGCAAATTTCGCTATCATGTAGAAAATTTCGCAATCCTAGCTTAAATTGTGAATTTTCGTTTTAATTCAAGGATTTCATTTACAATCGTTCCTAGCTTAAAACTGGGCCGTTATCACTAAAAATTTCGCAAAGCTAGCGAAATTCGCTTAGCTAGCGAAATTGCTGTCGCCTAGCGAAATTTTCTATTTCGCTTATTCTTCGGTGATTTCGCTACATCAATGCAAATTTTCGCACATAGCGAAATTTTTGTGTTTATAAATTGTTCATTTTGTCATCCTTTTGTAATTAATGCAAACCGATCATTTTGGGTGTGTACATTCCTTTGTCCTTATTTTAGCCAAAAAATGTTATTTATCAGAATTTTTCACACAAATGGGTGGCCTATATAAACTCTTAGTTTGTAACCAAAGAAGAAGGAAACTTTGGAGACAATCTTCGCACAATTCTTCATTTTATGTAAAATATCTCGTATCTCAGTTAGGGTTTTGCTTTTTTCTCTTTCTCTCTCCTATTTCCTCATTTTCAAAGTTACCAAACAACCCTTTGAGGATGAGACAAAACTCAAGAGATGCTTGGCTAAGCCTCTTTTCTTTGAAGAAGAAGGTAGCTAGCTTGGTTGTGGGGCAGTTACAGGTTGTCCTCATGTGTTGAATGCTCTGATTACTGTATTTATGAAACGTCTTCTCAAATTAGGATTTGAATATCATTTAATGTCATTAGTGGCAATACTTACCATGCTTTGGGATACAGTGTATACTTATTGCTAAGATGTAGCTGTGGTTTTTAAGATGGTCTTTCACGAGCCAGCTGAAATGATGTTGAATGTTAGGGTTTCAAACTAAAGGGCTATAGATGCATGTTTCTGTGTTGACTCAAATAAATTGGTTTCTAGGAGTTTAGGTTTGCTAGTTAAACAAGATCGGGTTATGGCTTGGACTAGGTTGCTTGTCATAATGCGAGGATAAAACCCGAGGACATTTGTTTGCCACATGTTATCAAGTTAGTGACACAAATCTTCAAAGTTACCTTTTCACACATCACTTTCGAGTCTTCCTGATTATTCAGTTTTTCAAACTACTCTGTGTTTTGAAACAAATCCAAAATCCAAATAAGAAAGCCTTACCTTTTTCACTTATGCAAATCATTCCTAGGATGAAAACCCATCCCGTGTTCGAATACTAGACGTATATTGCAATAGATTGACTCATTGATAGGAGGAATTTAGGAATATAAATTTTGTTGATTCCGCTCACCCTACTGTGGCACGAATCAGGGTTTCTCCCTACTTGGGTTTTATTCCCTCTTTTAAATACTTTGCAAATGTTTGCGTTGAATGAGGCCGTGAGGGGCCGTTTGATCGGTTCCAAAGCTTGGAATCGAGGTGGAAAAATTTAGAAACCCATGTGGACAGTCCGTGACTGTCCACGGGCTGATTTGGGTTCCTAGTTGTGCATTTATGTGAAAATGTATGCTTTGATGTGTATGAGGCAAGAATTGGCCGAGAAATTCGAGTTCACAAAGTGAGTAGATGATTGATAGTGGAGCGATGCTTATTTAGGGTTTTACTGTTGAATGAGCATCAGTGACCACGAAATCCATTTCGTGTGGCGTGTTTATCGAGTGATTCAGGTCGAATTGCTTGTGTTTGATCATTAGCCCAAGTGAGCTAATTTTTATGTATGAATTGGTTAATTACATGACATGATTGTGTGATTGGATATTATGTGGATATGTGCATGTTTACATATGTGCATGTGATTAGACTGTATTGGAATTGGCATACATACATTTCATATGCCTTTGGAACATCCTAGGACTATAGGAGTTAGTGCATGAGATGAGTTAGGAAATTACACATCGGAGGGTAGTCTAAAATATTAATTATCGAGAGAGGTAGTCAAACTAAAAATATCAATCCTTCGGGCTGACTTGATTGATATTCATCGGTAGTCCGCAGGCAAATAATATATCAATGGTGGATGACCCCGATTGATATATATACATCGGAGGGTTGTCCACACTAATAAAACAATGAATTCTCATACAAGGCTTGGCGAGGTGTAAGGAGAGTCAGTGAGGACTGGGATGCAGGTTAGTCATGTAGGCATTCAAGAGTAGGATCATGCATTTGCTTGAATGTGTGTTTATATTGGAACATTGCACTGCACTTAGGTGGAGAGTAGCCCACTTAAGGCGATTCCACTACTGAGCATTAGCTCACCCTGTCGAGGGATATTATTTTACAGGTACAGGGAGCGTGCGAGGGGACGGCTCGTCCTAGAGATCGAGGATTAGAAGAAAGCCGAGTTGTGGCTTTGGTTCCTGATTTACACATGTATTAGAACTCTATAAGTTTGATATATGTTGTATAAGAGTAGAAACATATTAACTCTGGTAATTATTGGGTATATAGTTAGATTCATAGTTGGTATGTATATTGAGTATTGTTTATGGGCCCAAGTGGCCGTATTACTCATGTGATTGGATATATATTGGATTATATTGCACTGTTTGGGACAGGATATGCAGGTGTTATAGTTAGGTAGAGCTCCCTGTACAAAGGAGACTCTGCCCGATTTTCTAAAGTGGCGTCGGGTAACCTGACATCCTCTTGTATTCCGCAGGTTGACGGGTAGTCAACGGACCTTCGGGTTTGGGGCGTCACAAATCTAAACCCTTAACTGCATTTAGTACTCCTCAGGGACACTATGAATGGAATGTACTACCTTTCGGATTAAAAAATGCTCCTCAGATTTTCCAGAGAAAGATGGACAATATATTTAAAGATTATGATTTTATACATGTTTATGTTTATGATATGTTAATATCCTCAAAAACAAAGGACCAACATTTAAAGCATTTAGACACCTTTATAGATTTATGTAAAACACATGGTATTGGATTATCCAAAATGAAATCCATAATTGGAGAACAAAAGATTGAATTTTTAGGATTAATGATTGATTCAGACGGAATAGAATTACAAAATCATATCTTAGAAAATATTAAGATTTTCTGAAAAACTACGAATGAAAACAACCCCGAGATTTTTAGGAATTTTAAACTATGCCGAAGGATTTATTAAAAACCTTGCTGATTTAAGAAAACCATTAAGAAAACGTAGTGAAAGAATAGATTTGTGTTTACTAAAGAACATGAAGAACAAGTTAGATTTATAAAATCTCAATGTATTAATCTACCAAGTTAAAAGCTTCCCGATAATGATGATTTGATACTTAAGAGCAGTTCATCGATAGCACATGAAACACGTGCTAAAAGGATTCAAAGTAATGCGAAGAATTATGCAGGTATACCTCTGGAACATTTTCCCCCACCGAAGAAAGATATCATATAAATGAAAAAGAATTTTAGCGGAGTCATCGAAGAGTTAAAGAAATTCTCGCCTTTTGTATTACTCAAAAATTCTTGCTCATAACAGATAATACTCGAGGTTAAGGCTTTATAAAATAATTTACCTTAGAAACTGAATCTGAGCGATTGATTAGATGGCAGACTTATTGTTCTGAATATATTTTTGACATTGATATAATTCGCTCTCACAAAAATGTTACTGCAGATTTCCTAACAAGAGATAGAGGAAACACCAAAGATTGATAAAGTCGTAGAAAGTTTATCAGAAATGTCTAAAACTTTTGATCAACTTATAAGTTTAACTGATTGCCTTGATCGTCTTGTTGAATCAGAATCCACTTTAATTAATGTAAAACAAGACGTAAAAAGATTTGTTTTGATTTTCGAAAATCGTGTTAAAACATTTACAGAAAATGAAAAGATTTTAACTTCCTATTTGAAAGGATGCATCAATTTTTCCAAAATAAATATTTCAGAGGATTCAAGCACCTAGCAAAAGAAATTGGAAAAAGGAGAATCCTCACAAACGATTTCATTACGTCCTCAAACTTCTAGAACAAAACCTATCTTTAAAACTAGTGAGATGAATCCTGAAAAGGAACTCATCAAATTACATTACGACATGATGGAAAGATTGTCGGTTTTATCCGATGCAAAAATATGATTATTGATAAATCGGAATGCATCCACAGAATTTATTTTCTACGAGAAGCGAGATCACGAAGTGATTCGTGGCCCAGTACGATTTTGGCGACATCGCCACTATCTACCTTACCACCAGTTTTCCGGAGATTTATAATTTACGGGATGGATTAAAGAGAGTAAAAGACAATTTTGAAAATAACTCATATAAGATTGATGATACAATAGCACTTGATTTTGCGGTGCTAGTCAGATTTTAGTCTGACCAAAAGATTTCCTGTCTAGCACTTCATTCGAATGCGAAAAGTGATCCAGGAAAGGAATATGATTTCAAACACCAAAAGATTTTCAAGCCCTTTAATGAAGAAAATATTCATTATAGAAGGGGACTTTGATTGATTGTCGTAAAATGACAGATGGAGAGTGCATTGAAGCGGCCGTTCAGAAGCTATGGCAAGCCAGATCAATTGGGTTCTATTATGATATCAGTAGATTTAGGCCACTAACTTCGGCAAAAGATTTTTATCAAAAAAGAAAAATTTGATTGAAGCAGGAGAAATGCCCTCTTCCCAATATGCTTTAGACTATGTCGAAAGAAGATTGATTGATGAAACTTATCCGCAAAGATTCCGTCGGCAAGAACGGACAATTATAGTTAAATAAGAAAGTGATTGATGACCCGTAAAGCTATGATAAAAAACATTGAAGATTCCCCCGACAAAGTAAAAAGAAGATTTGAAAAAAAGAAAAGCAGATTCTTTTCCGATAGGATTAAAAGAAGATTTAAGAAAAAGAAAAGCATCCCGCGATGCATTTTGGTTTTCAATACGGTTTGAAATATGATCTCTTTGCTTTCGAATTCTTTTGCAAGATTGAATTAGGATTTCAAATCCGAGAATGGCTATAAATATGTAAACAATGTAAGAAAAGAGTAGTTCGAAAAAATCTTAGTTTTCTCCTTCTACTTATGTAAAAAAGCGTTTGGAAGAACTACTCTGCAATATAAAGATTGTAAGTTTGATTTTCTATTTCTTCAACTATGAATTTTTAAGTTGTAATGGAAGGCTAGATTCAATCTAAGCCTTAGTATTAGGAAGAAATAAAGTCTTATTTTATTCAGAAAATGTTTGCGAATATTGGTCCATTAAATTCGTTAAACTTCTCTATTTACGCACTCGCCTAAGGTAGAAGCAATTAGAAATTTGGTGAGTAATATTTGAAGGTGTCCCCACGGCGAAGGTAAGAGATAGTTCTGTAGTCGGTGCGAGTGGGATTAACGGAGATCTTAAGATATGTCTTCCCAGATGTGTCGGTCGAACGATAAAAGGAGCGATAATGGAAGCGTAGTGGACCCATAATTGTGTATAATTTCTGAATAAAAAAGTGATTTTATTTAAATCATAATATGAAAGGCTTGGATATATTAATCATGATATGCATATTATGGTTGTTATTAGCAATTGCTGTGTTTAGATTGATTATAATAATTATAAGGCTTTTCGATTTGATCTGATTGTTTGATTTTTGCTGCGTGCTAAAAATATGGAAAAGGGAATGATAATGGAAGCGTAGTGGACCCATAATTGTGTATAATTTCTGAATAAAATAGTGATTTTATTTAAATCATAATATGAAAGGCTTGGATATATTAATCATGATATGCATATTACGGTTGTTATAAGAAATTGTTGTGTTTAGATTGATTATAATAATTATAAGGCTTTTCGATTTGATCTGATTGTTTGATTTTTGCTGCGTGCTAAAAATTTGGTATCAGAGCTAGGATTAAAATGCAAGTCCCAGGATTTGATAGTTGTCAGACCTGTAGAAGATTAGTACTAAGAAGGGAATCTTTGAAACATAGCATGCAACTTTTAGAAGAAAGTATAGAACGAAAACAAAAAAACTTAGAGATTTTTATAAATCAGCATTTATTAACATAATGGATTCATCATCAGATAAGATTAATTAAATATAATCAAGCGACTTTAACGTATACTATCAAAACTTTAGTGATTCTTTTACTTGATTATGGAAATCATTTAATGAACGATCATGAAGATGATGAAACATGAAGATTGAACCAGAAATAATACTACCTTATGAAGATTTGCAAAGTAATACTTGAGATTATTAAAAGTTTAAAAGATTATACAAAACAAAGTAAAATATTATGGATTCGATGATTAAATCTGATTAAGCTTAGAAGATTTGAAGCAAAAATGCTTTGGAGTGAAGAGACCTTATTCTACCTTTGAACAAGAAAGGATTTTCCAAAGAAGACATAAGTAGGATTTTTAAGAAAAAATGACAATAATATTTATAGTTAGAAATTCAGATTCAGTCTATATTATGATTATTGATCTACATAGATTTAGATTTGACAGAGAAAACGTAGATTGGACACCTAATATAGTTTATTTATTTTGTACTGAAATACTTGAGGAAATAGATTATCCAGAAGATTTTTCTGAAGAAAACGATTATGAACCAATGGATATAGATAACTACTATTCAGATCAGGAATACTGGTTTGAAGGAGACGATTAGATGGATTTAACATATGCTTCAGATAGTGACCTAGAGATTTTTAGTAAAACCTTTGAAAAATTAAATATCTCTAAATGTAATTTAAAAATGGAAGAAAATCCAATGATTGAGGCTGCCGGTTGCAACCGACCTGGCAAAGGAAAATTCTTTGCAATGGATATTCGGAATCATCCATGGCGAGATTTAGGCCTAGATACTCGAACCCGATTGCTAGAGGCTTGACTTATGTCTTATGAATGCCTTAAAGCGAATATGATTCACAGTAGGATCGAATTAAGACCGGAAAGGAATAAATCCATTTGGAATATATTTAGATTTGGATTGTAATCGGATATATCACTCTACCCCAAGATAGATAGGAAACATCACTCTTACAATTAGCCCTAAGTGTAAATAAGATGTCCTTGATGATGGAAAGAGATACATAGGACGCGTGATTAAGTGCGCATCCTGATATTAGCGGAACCTACGGCGAAACAAAGTGAAGCTACGTATGGTGAAGCATTAATGACATTGTGACAAAGTTTACACCTTTTAGGATTGAATTCCTCGGAGAAGGATACATGATAAATTCTCCCGCGACATGTACGGAAAAATATGTTCATGCCTTGTTAAAATTAGAATTGAATGATATCTGTCTTTTAGACAAATACATTTGTGTTTTTCAAGATTATTATTACCATATATATGGAAAGATTGGTACAAATACCATGTACCTAAACATGTTCTATTCAAAGATTCTAGATCCATGGGGATCTGCTCTAATTCGTGATTATCCATTTGTCAATTCCGATACCTTAGGAAGAAGAATTTCATTCCTAAAAGAAAGATTAAGCGAATGGTGTCATCAAGCATATTTAATTAAGAAAGCAAAAATGATTAGAAAATAAAATGTTCTTTGCTGCAGATTACTATAATTGGAGATTTGAAAAAACCTTATGTTCCCAAACAAAAGAAAATAAATAAAAGATTTCCAAATAGATTTCCTAATAGAAGACCAAACAGGTTCCCAAATAGATTTGGAAGAAGAAGATATTTTATAAGAAGAAGACCTGGATATTTTAGAAGAAATTGGAATCCGATTAGAAGAAGAACGATTTATAAGAAAAATCTAAGCAAAAAACCGAGAAAGGAATGTAGGTGCTATGCTGCAATCGGTCAGACATTATGCAAATGAATGTTCGAATAAATTCATCAAAAGAAAATCGAGATGAGCGATGATATTGAAAAAATGATCGGTCGAGATTTTATCCTAGTTAGAAAGATTAGAAGATTTAGATGACTTACAATCAGGCGATTCGGTTTATGAACCGGTCACGAAGCAGTTATGATGGTTTGAAAATTGATTGATACGAAGAAGATGAGTGAGATTATTGATAATCAGGTGATTGAAAATTTAGGAGATTTTTCTCAAGACATTTTATTCAATAGTCAACTGTTCAAAAAGATTAAAAAAGCTTATTATAGTATAACTGAATACATAGGATTCAATAGAAAATTATGGGAAAAATTTGGATTGAGAAAAAACATTATGTATTATGGTCTAAGCCTAAAAGAAAAAGCTTTAAATATTGAAATAACCTCTAATAAGATTGAAATTCCCTTATTAGAAAAAAGGGAGTTGGTTTAAAGGATTTCAAAGATTAATGAAAAAGATCGATGCAAGATTGGATGGATTTATATTGGATCTATACAAATGATACTTAGAGCAACTTTTAGAGAAGGAATTGATACACCAATAGATTTAGCACTGCTAGATAATAGGATTGTTAACAAAAAAGAAGCTATTCTAGGAATAATAAGAGGAAACCTTAAATATCAAAAATTGATATTCAATATTTACCCAAAAATAGCTTAAAACCTTGCAGATAAGGATTTTGATAGAACTTTAAGTTTGATTCGAGTTTTAAGAGACAAGATTTTATGAGAGAAGGTAATAAACCTTACTCCATAACTTATAAGATTGCATATGCTTTATCAAACACGCATCACATTGAATATTTTGCCCATAAGGATTATAAAGATTTACCACTATTATTTCATGATATTGGATGAGTCTATCCACCAGAAACGTCTAGTATCAGTTTTCAAGATGATTTTTTACTTGATATAGGTGATAAGCCTAAATATTTAGATTCTAGACCATCTTGTTCAAGTTTAATACTTACAAATGATTTAATTCATCCAAGAATAACATTCAAAACACTTGAACAGACAAAAAAGATTACAAATTATAAGATTAAGGGAGAATACTTTGATGGCCATGACTGGCAAAAGATTGATATCTTAATTGATACTGGAGCCTCTTCCAGCTATATATCAAAAAGTTTAACATTTATGTTAGATCTAATCGATTTAGATGAACCGATTACCTACATCAATTTTAATGGTGAAAAATTTTGTGTAACAAAATTCTGTAATACATTAATTCGATTAAATAATCAAGAGATTAAATTACCATTAATGGTAGAAGATGAAGGAAAAAATGATACAATTAGCATTATGTTAGGAATGACTTTCCTTGAAAAATGCAAACCTTGATTACATCGAAAACTTAATGATTACAATTAATCAAGTGGGTGTCATACCCAAATGACTAGTCCTTTCTCTATATATCACGATTGGTTTAACCTATCCACGATTGCCAATCGACCTTTCTGGCTGCATATATCGATTACGGATCGGTGTTGTCTTTCCCGAATATTACTTTGTTTGCGAAGAGAATGCAATCTTGATTTGCACCTTGTCTGAGGGAAAAGATGTTTCAAATCAAAACATTATCCTTACAAGGCATTACGCTTACCCTCGTATTTTGATTAGCAAATACATTGTTAAGTACCCTCTTCTACATTTTTCATATCTTGGTTGTGATGATACAGAAATAATTTTTCTTCAACTTTTAGGAATTATTGTCACAAATAATATTTTATGGTATCTGTTAAAACACCTTGCAACCATTGGATTACTACCCCTCGATTAAAACATGCTTGCACTCTCGAAGATTTCAATTCCTTTTATACCTCATGACCAGGTGATTATCATATTCCTCTACCTTTACCAAAAACTGATTTTTCTACACCTTTACTTAGATTAGAATCCAGATTATTAAAAAGCCTTGATTTTTTTTCCCAGATTAAAACCAGACTTGAAACTCTTTATGTTGAAAACCCTTTACAATTTTGGGAAAATAATAAGATTTATGCAACCCTTGAATTGAAAGACCCCAATAAGATTATTAGGGTAAGACCTATGAGACATAATGAATTAGATGTAAAAGAATTCCAGATTCAATTAAAAGAATTGTGTGATTTAAATTTGATTAGGCCTTCAAAAAGCCCACATAGCAGTCCAGCCTTTATGGTTAGAAATAGAAATGAGATTAATAGGAACAAAGCCCGTATGGTTGTCAACTGTAAACAATTGAATGATAATACTGTATTTGATGGATATTTCCTACCAAATAAAGAAACATTAATTCATAAAACTAGAAATTGTAATTGGCATTCAAAATTTGATTGCAAATCAGGATTTCATCAGATTAAGATAACTGAGGAATCTAAACCCTTAGCGCATTTGAATGCTCTCGGGGACACTATGAATGGAATGTACTACCTTTTGGATAAAAAAATGCTCCTCCAGTTTTCAGGAAAAGATGGACAATATATTTAGAGATTATGATTTTATACATGTTTATGTTGATGATATGTTAATATCCTCAAAAACAAAGGAACAACATTTAAAGCATTTAGACACCTTTATAGATTTATGTAAAACACATGGTCTTGGATTATCCAAAAAGAAATTCATAATTGGAGAACAAAAGATTGAATTTTTAGGATTAATGATTGATTCAGACGGAATAGAATTACAAAATCATATCTTAGAAAAGATTGAGATTTTTCTGAAAAATACGAGATAGAAAACAACTTCAGAGATTTTTAGGAATATTAAATTATGCCGAAGGATTTATTAAAAACCTTGCTGATTTAAGAAAACCATTAAGAAAACTGACAAGTGAAAAGAATAGATTTGTGTTTACAAAAAGAACATGAAGAACAAGTTAGATTTATAAAATCTCAATGTATTAATCTACCAAAGTTAAAGCTTCCACTTGATAATGATGATTTGATACTTAGAGCGATTCATCGTGCTTTATGAATTTGCGGTACTAAAAGGATTCAAAATTATAATGAAGAATTATGCAGGTATACCTCTGGAACATTCACCCCTACTGAAGAAAGATATCATATAAATGAAAAATAATTTTTGGCAGTCATCAAAGGATTAAAGAAATTCTCATATTTTTTATTACCCAAAAAATTCTTGCTTAGAACAGATAATACTCAGGTTAAGGCTTTTATAAAAAATAATTTACCTTCAAAACCTGAATACAAACGATTGATTAGATGGCAGACTTATTGTTCTGAATATATTTTTGACATTGATATAATTCGCTCTCACAAAAATGTTACTGCAGATTTCCTAACCAAAGATGGAGGAAACACCAAAGATTGATGAAGCCGTAGAAAGTTTATCAGAAATGTCTAAAACTTTTGATCAACTTATAAGTTTAACTGATTGTCTTGATCGTCTTGTTGAATCAGAATCCACTTTAATTAATGTAAAACAAGACGTAAAAAGATTTGTTTTTGATTTTAAATCATGTTAAAACATTCTTGAAAATGAAAAGATTTTAACTTCCTATTTGAAGGATGCATCGATTTTTCAAAATAAATATTTCGAGAGGATTCAAGCAACGACCAAAGAAATTGAAGGAGAATCCTCCTGGCTTGATTTCATTCGTCCTCAAACTTCTAGAAACCAAAACCTATCTTTGAAACTAGTGAGATGAATCACGAAAGGAACTCATCAAATTACATTAGAAGCATGATGAAGGAATTATTCGGTTTATCCAGAATACCAGCCTATGATTATTGATAAATCGAGATCATGGAATTTATTTTCCTCTGAGGAGCGGATCACGAATGTCGTGGCCCAGTGCGATTTTAGCGCATCGCCACTATCTACCTTACCACACCAGATTTTCCGGAAATTTATAATTTACCGGGATGGATTAAAGAGGGAGTAAAAGACAATTTTTAAAATAACTCCCTTATAAAGATTGATGATACAATAGCACTCGATTTTTTTAGTGCTAGTCTAGATTTTGAATACAACCAAAGATTTCCTATCTGGCACTTCATTCGAATTCGAAAAGTGATCCAGGAAAGAAATATGATTTCAAACACAAAAAAGATTTTCAAGCCCTTTAATGAAAAAAATATTCATTATAGAAGGGGACTTGGATTGATTGTCGTAAAACGACAGATGGAGAGTGCATTGAAGCGGCCGTTCAGAAGCTATGGCAAGCCAGATCGATTGGGTTCTATTATGATATCAGTAGATTGCAGGGCCACCCCTAACTCAGCAAAAAGATTTTTATCAAAAAAGAAAATTTTGATTGAAGTAGGAGAAATGCCCTCTTCCCAATATGCTTTAGACTATGTCGAAAGAAGATTGACTGATGAAACTTATCCGCAAAGATTCCGTCGGCAAGAACGGACAAGAATAGTTAAAGAAGAAAGTGATTGATGACCCACAAAGTTATGATAAAAAACAGTGAAGATTCCCCCAACAAAGTAAAAAGAAGATTTGACAAAAAGAAAAGCAGATTCTTTTCCGATAGGATTAAAAGAAGATTTGACAAAAAGAAAAGCATCCACTAATCGCCCCTGGTTTTCAACCCACGGTTTCAGAATACCAGTACTGCTCAAAGATTCTTTTGCAAGATTGAATTCCGGATTTCAAATCCGAGAATGGCTATAAATATGTAAACAATGTAAGAAAAGAGTAGCTCGAAAAAATCTTAGTTTTCTCCTTCTACTTATGTAAAAAAGCGTGTGGAAGAACTACTCTGCAATATGAAGATTGTTAGTTTGATTTTCTGATTCTATATCTATGAATTTTTAAGTTGTAATGGAAGGCTAGATTCAATCTAAGCCTTAGTATTATGAAGAAATAAAGTCTTATTTTATTCAGAAAATGTTTGCGAATATTGGTCCATTAAATTCGTTAAACTTCTCTATTTACTGCCTACGCCCTAAGGTAGCAGGAAACGACTAGGTTGAGCCGGTAATATTTGAAGGTGGCCCTACCTGAAGGTAAGAGATAGTCCGCCGGCCTGCGGGATTACCGTAGATGCTGCCCGCTCTTCCGAATATTATTCGGTCAAAAACAGTAAAAAAGGAATGATAATGGAAGCTGTGAGCGGACTCCATAATTGTGTATAATTTCTGAATAAAATAGTGATTTTATTTAAATCATAATATGAAAGGCTTGGATATATTAATCATTATATGCATATTGCGGTTGTTATTAGCAATTGCTATGTTTCGATTGATTATAATAATTATAAGGCTTTTCGACGGATCTCGATTGTTTGATTTTAATACAGGTTAAAATTTGCATCGTAGCTAGATTAAAAATGCAAAGTCCCAGGATTTGATAGTTGTCAGACCTGTAGAAGATTAGTACTAAGAAGGGAATCTTTGAAACATAGCATGCAACTTTTAGAAGAAAGTATAGAACGAAAACAAAGAAACTTAGAGATTTTTATAAATCAACATTTATTAACAGAATGATTCATCATCAAATAAGATTAATTGAATATAATCAAACAACTTTGTGTATACTAACTCAAACTTTAGCTGATTGCTACACTGATTATGGAAATCATTTAATGAACGATCATGAAGATGATGAAACATGAAGATTGAACCAGAAATAATACTACATTATGAAGATTTACCCGAAAGTAATAACGAGATTATTAAAAGTTTAAAGATTATACAAAACACAGTAAAATATTATGGTTCAATGATTAGAGAAGTACAGATTAGCTTAGAAGATTCGAAGCAAAAAATGATGGAATTAGAAGAACCTTATTCTACCTTTGAACAAGGGAAAGGATTTTCCAAAGAAGACATAAGTAGGATTTTTAAGAAAAATGACACAATATTTTATAGCCTAAATTTATTCGCCATATTATGATTATTGATCTATATAGATTTAGATTTGACAGAGAAAACGTAGATTGGACACCCAATATAGTTTATTTATTTTGTATTGAAATACTTGAGGAAATAGATTATCCAGAAGATTTTTCTGAAGAAAACGATTATGAACCAATGGATATAGATAACTACTATTCAGATCAGGAATACTGGTTTGAAGGAGACGATTAGATGGATTTAACATATGCTTCATATAGTGACCTAGAGATTTTTAGTAAAACTCTTGAAAATTAAATATCTCTAAATGTAATTTAAAATGAAGAAAATCCAATGATCGAGGCTTCTCGCAGCCGCAACCGAATTCTCAGAAACTCGGTTGCAATGGATATTCCAGAATCATCCAACGCGGCGAGATTTAGACCTAGATATTCCAGAACCCCAACTGCTAGGGGAACAGCTTATGTCCATGAATCTGTAAAGCAGGAATATGATTCACCAATGGATCGATTAAGACCAGAAGGAATAAATCCATTTGGAATATATTTAGATTTGGATTGTAATCCATATATATCCTCTACCTTAGATAGATGGGAAACATCACTCCGATTAGCCCTAAGTGTAAATAGGATGTCACTTGATGATGGAAAGAGATACATAGGAATGGCGATGATTAAGTCTGCATCACAATATTGGCAGAACCTACGAGCAGAAACAAAAGCTGAAGCTCTGTATGGTGAAAGCATTAATGACATTGTAACAAAAGTTGTACACCTTTTAAGGATTGAATTCCTCGGAGAAGGATACATCGATAGAGATTCTCTGCAGTATGCGAAAAAATATGTTCATGCCTTGTTGTGGCTCATAGGAATTGAAATTTATTATCTCGTCTTTAGACAAATACATTTGTGTTTTTCAAGATTATTATTACCATATATATGGAAAGATTGGTACAGATACCATGTACCTAAACATGTTCTATTCAAAGATTCCAGATCCATGGGGATCTGCTCTAATTCGTGATTATCCATTTGTTAATTCCGATACCTTAGGAAGAAGAATTTCATTCCTAAAAGAAAGATTAAGCGAATGGTGTCATCAAGCATATTTAATTAAGAAAGCAAAAATGATTAGAAAATAAAATGTTCTTTGCTGCAGAGGCAACAACTTGATTACTGTAATAGGAGATTTGAAAAAACCTTATATTCCCAAAAGAAAGAAAATAAATAAAAGATTTCCAAATAGATTTCCAATAGAAATCTCAAAACAGTTCCCAAATAGATTTGGAAGAAGAAGATATTTTATAAGAAGAAGACCTGGATATTTTAGAAGAAATTGGAATCCGATTAGAAGAAGAACGATTTATAAGAAAAATCCTAAGCAAGCAAAGGAATGTAGGTGCTATGCTTGCAATCAGATTGGACATTATGCAAATGAATGTCCGAATAAATTCAACAAAAAGAAAATCGAGATAGACGATGATATTGAAAAAATGATCAGTCAAGAAGATTTTATCCTAGTTAGAAGATTAGAAGATTTAGATGACTTACAATCAGGCGATTCAGTTGATGAAACTGATTCTGAAACAGATTATGATGGTTTTGAAAATTCAGATTATTCTGAAGAAGATGAGTGAGATTATTGATAATCAGGGTGATTGAAAATTTAGGAGATTTTTCTCAAGACATTTTATTCGGAGGTCAATCGCTCAAAAGATTAAAAAGCTGATTATAGCATAACTGAATACACAGGATTCAATAGAAAATTATGGGAAAATTTTGGATTGAGAAAAAACATTATGTATTATGGTCTAAGCTTAAAAGAAAAAGCTTTAAATATTGAAATAACCTCTAATAAGATTGAAATTCCCTTATTAGAAAAAAGGGAGTTAGTTCAAAGGATTTCAAAGATTAATGAAAAAGATCGATGCAAGATTGGATGGATTTATATTGGATCTATACAAATGATACTTAGCGCAACTTTTAGAGAAGGAATTGATACACTAATAGATTTAGCACTGCTAGATAATAGGATTGTTAACAAAAAAAGAAGCTATTCTAGGAATAATCAGAGGCAACCTTAAATATCAAAATTTGATATTCAATATTTCCCCAAAAATAGCTTATAACCTTGTAGATAAGGATTTTGATAGAACTTTAAGTTTGATTCAGGATTTTAAGAGACAAGATTTTATGAGAGAATGTGTAACACCCCGGAATTTGTTTAGGTCTAAGTTAGGAAAGAATAATAATGACAGGAATTTTTTTAGGCATACGTTATGAAAATAATAATTGTAATTCAAATAGTAAGTAATTAATTACCTTAATGAAAAGACGTTATGAAAATAATAATGGTAATTAAAATAGTAATTAATTAATTACCTTAATGAAAAGACGTTATGAAAATAATAATGGTAATTCAATTAGTAATTAATTAATTAATTTAATGAAAGAGGGTAAAAGGTACTTCCTAATAGATACCCTAGTATAAATTGGAATAAGAGAAGGAAACTTTCTATCTTTCTTAAGCCTTCCTGGGCCGGTAGAATCTTTAGGATGTACCGCTTTCTGATCTAGGGTTTGAAGAACAAATTTCTCTAGAGAAATATTTTCCTTATCGATGTGGAGCAGGATCGAGCATTTTCAGAAACTGTGAGTGGTTTATATGTTTTTAAATGATTTGGGTTATTATATTGATATATCTATTGTGATTAAATATTTTACATATATACTGTTTTGATCAAATGGTTGGTTGTATACAAATGTGGTTATTGGTCTCATATAAAACAAGTTATCATTTCATGTGAATTTTGTCAACATTTTAACTGTTTGGAAGTTGTACTGAGTTCGTGGATGAGTCTGTGGTATTTGAATTTTTGGGTACGTGGATTGAGGTTGTAAACCACCTTGAAAAACTATTGTTTTAAAAATGGATCTTGAGATTTTGTGGAATGACTCTGGTACGGTATTGTTGGGAAAGTACATGTGAGTAAGGGAACGATTGTATTAGTCACTACGTGATGGACAGGTTCACCCGGAGGTTATTAGGTGCCACGTGATGGCCAGGTTTACCCGGAGGTTTATTAGGTGCCACGTGATGGCCAGGTTTAACCGGAGGTTTATTAGGTGCCACGTGATGGCCAGGTTTACCCGGAGGTTTATTAGGTGCCACGTGATGGCCGGGTTTACCCGGAGGTTTGTTAGTTGCCACGTGATGGCTGGGTCTACCTGGAGGTTTGTTAGTTGCCACGTGATGGCCGGTTCTACCTGGAGGTTTGTTAGTTGCCACGTGATGGCCGGGTCTACCTGGAGGTTTATTAGTTGCCACGGTGTCGTGAGGTCGGGTTTACCGACGGTTTATGATGGGTACATGGATGGTACGCTGTTGATTTTCCGAATATGGTATAACTATTTTAAAACTTATGGTTGTGGTGCATGTCATGGTTACTTTATTACATGGTGGTTATACATGCTTTATGATTGGTGTTATGTTGTGTGCAGTTCATGTCACACCCCCACCCCCTACTCGCAAAAGCCGCCACTCCACATAAATCCTTTCAACCGCTACCTTTAACGAATAGAAAACTGGTGAAGGCCGTATCGCTTCGTTTCAATCTCAGATAAATTTTTTTTTTTCTTTTCTAAACTTATGATTTTATAAAATTTACAGCATAACAAATGCCAGACATAGTGAGACATGTTCCAAAACTCAGATAATAATACCTTACACTATATCAAACATGGCAACCAACAACCTCCACACATTTTCATAAACCACATTATGTACATACATATACTTTTACAAGTTGAAGGTATTTCCATACAAAAATTTCATTTATACACAGCACTTATACTTAGAGCAAGTCGTGGACTTTATCAGGCTCCATTGGCCCGCGCACTAGCCCGAAAATAGTTTAAAATTAAAATAATGAGCTAAATCTGTTTCAAGGAGTGTATGCTTTAGAAATGGTTTGCTTTTTTCGTAAAACATTTAAAAACTATAAAACTTTCATATATGATATTTTCTTGTGTTATTTCTTTCTTTGTTTTGCTTTATTTTTGCAAAGCTTCAAACTTTTATTAAAAGCTTGCTTATCTGAAAGTTTATAAAACCTTTTCAAAATCTCGCTTGCTTGCTTTATCTTACTTTAAAAAGCCGCAAACTTTTCTCAAATCTCTTGCTTTGGGGTGTTGCCTGCAAAGTTTTCTATAAACCTTGCTTCAAAAGTTTCTCGTAAATCTCTTTATAAACACGGGAGCTCCGGGCTCAACCGCATGCTTTAAATATAAAAACGGGAGCCTCGGGCTCAACCGCTTGTTTTAAAACAAACACGAGCCTAGGCTCAATCAGAAAGCAATGGCTGATTTTAAAACCGTATAAACATGCTTATAAATCATCAACCACGGAGGCCTTCCTAATAGTTGTACCCAGTGAACACGGGAGTTCCCGCATCGACCGCGCCTGGAAGGACCGGGTCCGCATCACCTTCCATAGGTGGAATTGACCGGTCTCCATCACCATAATTTAGTTAGAGCCTTAACCTTATATACTCCAAGACGCGCCACGGTCTCCTTTAAATGTATGATGCATGTTCAAGTCGCAATCTAAAAATGTGTATGAGATCCTAACACCACCGCTAAGACGACGAATACCTGACCGGATGCTTGCTTAAGACTAGGATTTGGTTAGGCCTATTTTACAAAATAGACCTTTGCTCGCTGCTGTTCTTTTGAAATATGGTTTTATAGTTAAAACCATTGCTTGCTAAACTCATTGCTTGCTTTTTTTAAAAGTATGGTTGAATGAATCAAACCATTACTTATTTGCTTTTCTCATATATGGTTTAGTACCAAACCGTTTGCTTGCTTGTTAAACTCATTGCTTGCCTTTCAAACATGGTTTACAATCAAAACCATTTAAATACCAGTGCAAAACAGTTCATAATAATACACTAGTATTTGAAACTCTCCAGATCAGTCCTTTATATATCCAATGACATCTCTTTAAAATTTCAATGTAAAATTTCTTCTCTAAGGCCCTCAACCACATAACACAAGTTACAGCATGTTTTTGATTCCAAAATCACTGAATCACCTACTGTTATCCTTGATTCGGATCTTGCACTCCATAAATTGAAATGGTTTCACGCATTTAGCTGCGATTCTAAGGTTTCATCTCCAATTGAATCACCCAATTTGGATCACCAAAACTCAGGTTATTGTATTTGGCATCTAGATGACTCCACTCGCGTAACAGAATCTGCACATAGTCTACTCCCTTGATAAATTTTCTTAGCACTTTTGGATTACAATTTTCATGTACTTCCTTCAGATAAATTATTACCCTAGAAGTATATTGTACCCAGACTTGAATCACCTAATTTGGATGAGTGAAATTCCACCTCTATGGCCAAAACACTGACAACCATACCCAAAACAGAGCAGATAATCGGGCCGAGCTACACGAGCTCACCTTTCAGTCCGTATTTGGGGGCCTTAGAGCTACAATTTGCTCTTGGTTCCTTCTATACATTTGTATCCATATCTCTTATGGTTCTTTTCCAATTGGAATCAATTCATTTGGATGATTATAACTTAATCTATAACCAAAACAAAAACAGTGGTTTTACCAAATTTTGACAGAATTTCCTTTAAAAAACTAACATTCTCCTTTTTACAACAATTCATCAAACTAACATGGAATTATCCAACAACTTCACAACACTTGAATTGCATTTGGAACTCATACCACAAACCCTAGGTGAAAATGCAAGATCCCCAAATTTTAAGGTCCTCCAATTCTTTATAAAACCACATAAAAATGTGATGATTCCATGGTTATTTTTTCTCCCAATCAGGGTTTTAATCTCATAACCCCAATAATTCAAAGGTTTGTGAGGATCTTTCCACCAAACTCCTAGACTAAAGGGAGGCCTCTCCATGGGAATTCATACTAAAAGCCCTAGACATCAAAATACACTTAATTCCAAGACAAACATACCTTTGATCTTCTTCTCCTCCTCCTCCTTCTTCTTCCTCCTTCTCTCCCCTCTTTCCTTCTCGCTCTCTCTCCTTCTCCCACGTGAACCCTAGCTTTTAGAGACCAAAATATGATTTTGGCTTTTGTTTTTCCCACTATTATATTCTCAAGTCTCTCTTCTAATTACAATTAAGTCCTCCATCTTCCAAAATTTTTAAGATCAACTCTTTCATTAATTTAAATTCAGCCCTCATCTCTTTAATTTAATAAATTGTAACTTATTTTATTTGTATTGCCAGGGCCCATTCCTTACACTTAATGATTCTTTTATATTCATTTCCTATTTGCTAATGACACTGTACCCTGTTCTCATACACAAATCTGGTTCCATAAACTTTCATTTCCTACTTTAGTCTCCAAAATACTCACTATGTGACACCTCTAGAGCTCTTATAGTTCCTACAAATTTGTTGTAATGTACACTCCGGATTCGGCGTTACAAAATCCTCCCCCCTTAGAACATTTCATCTTCGAAATGAATAACTAAACTCCAAAAGAAAGGAAAGGAAAATACCTCATGTGGAAAATAAGTGAGGGCATCGACGGGCGCACCGAGCCTCGCTCCTAAGTACGACCTCCCCTACGATTCTTCCATAAGACTTTAACTACGGAATCACTTTGCTTTCAACACTGCTTCCTGATCTACAATCTCGCATTATCTCTTCATAAGTCGTGATTCTCCTTAATGCAGACCGGCCGCCTCAAGACATGTGAAGGATCTGGGACGTAGAGCTTCTAACATCGACATGGAATGTGCCGCGAATCTTTGATAACCTTGGGGTAACTTCAACTTGTAAGCTACTCGGCCCCACTACCACAATCTCATCCAAGGGCGTCCAATATACCGGACTAAGTCACTGCTTCCCAAATTTCAACACACCTTTCCAAGGTGAAATCTTTCAAAAAAGACTTTGGTCACCTATTCTAATTGTAAGTTCTTCTACTACTGCTGTCCGCATAACTTTCTGCCTATCTTCTTGCTATCTTCTGGGTTATCACGAACAACTTTCTTACTTTCAAGTGATCTCAGACTAGTTCGTGACCTACTAGTCTTCTTTCACCAACCTCATCCCAGCACATTGGAGTCCTACATTTCCTGCCATATAACGACTCAAATGGAGCCATATCTATACTGGCTTGATAGCTATTGTTATAGGCAACCCATTAGTGCTGGGTTTATATCCCAACTTCCTTTGAATTCCAAAGACACAAGCTCTCAAAGATATCCTTCTAACGTCTCAATAATCCTCCGACCGGCCATCCGGGTCTGGTGACCTAAATGTCGTGGCCGAATGAAGGCGAGTACCCAAAACTATTTGCAAACCAGGCCAAACTGATGTGAACCCGGGGTCTCGATATGAAACTATCGAAACCCGAACCCCAGCGAAGTCTCACTATCTCATCCACATACAACTGGCTAACTTTTCCGCAGAATCAACATTAATCGCGTAAATGAGCAGATTTCACAATCGAACAACTACATCACCCATATAGCATCATGCCGCTTGAGTCCGCGGAAGACCCGCCACAAAATCCATATGATCTTCTCCCATTTCCATACCGAACAGGAGTAATCAGATCTTCCCTACGGGCCTCCGATGCTCGCCTTCATCCGCCGACAAAGTTAGACATCTGTGAAACGAAAAACCGTTATCTCTTCTTCAATCCATTCCACCAGTAATGTTCTTTCAAAGTCCTGTACATTTTGGTACTACCTGGATGCATAGCATACGCAGATGAATGTGCTTCTTCCATAATGTCTCTCTTCTTCGCCGCCATACTCCGCACACACATTTCCTTCGCCCTTTCAATTATCATGGCATCATCTCTAATTTGAAACTCTGCTTTCTTTCCTTTTTCTATCTCTTCCTTAAGCTTAATCATCTATGGATCTAGTGACTGCCCTACTAGAATCTGGTCCACTAGAAGCGGTCTAACATGAAACGTGGCTAATAAGGCTCCTGAATCCTCAACCTCCAATATCACCCCTAATGCTCTCAGATCCACCAACAGTGGAAGATAACCTGATCTCATATGAGACAAAGAACTCTCTGGTTGCCTACTCAAGGCATCTGCTACGACATTAGCTTTCCCTGGATGGTACTCAATAGTACAGTCGTAGTCCTTAATCAACTTAAGCCATCTTCTTTGCCTCAAGCTTAGCTCTTCTCTAGGTGAAAATATATCAAGACTCTATGATCTCAGAAGATCCCGGCATGAACACCATATAAGTAATGTCTCCATATCTTCAGAGCAAACACGACTGCTGCAAGCTCTAAGTCATGTGTAGGGTAATTCTCCTCATGCTTCTTCACTGTTTGTGAGGCGTGCACCACCCATCATTCCGCATCAAAAACACAACCAAGGCCTGGCCGGGAAGCATCACTGTAAACCACAAACCCATCTCTCCCATTGGGCAAAGCTAGAACTGGAGCTGAAGTCAATCTACCCTTCAACTCCTCAAATCCTCACGCGTGCATCCACCCAATCATACTTTGACATCTTTCCCTCGCTGCCGTCATGGTGGGTCGCTTATCTGGTAACCCCCCAACAAACTTCCTGCAATATCCCGCAACCAAGGAAGCTTCGACCTCCTACATTCTTTGGTGGTTTCCAATTTACCACAACTTCTATTTTATGGGGATCCACACTCACCCCCTCAGCTAAGATCACATGACGAACGCCACTCATCAAGCCAAAACGACACTTTGCTCAACTCTGCATACAACTCACGCTCCTTGGGGTGGTCTCAACACAACTTTCGTGTGCTCGAATGTTCCTCTGAACTACCTGAATACACTAGGATATCATCAATAAAGACTATGACGAACCTATCCAAATACGGTTGGAATACCCAGTTCATCAAATCCATAAACGCTGCCGGAGCATTAGTCAAGCCAAACGACATCACCAGAAACTCATAATGTCCGTAGCGTGTCCTGAATGCAGTCTTAGGAACATCACCCTCCTGCATCCTCAATTGATGATACCCCGACCTCAAATCTATCTTGGAGTACACTCGGGACCCCTGAAGTTGATCGAATAACTCATCGATCCTAGGGAGTGGATAATCGACATGATGGTAATCTTTGTTCAACTCCGTCGTAATCTATACACGTACCGCAAACTCCATCTTTCTTTTTCACGAAGATAATCGAGCTCCCCATTGCCAGGATATGCTCGGCCCAATGAACCCTACTCAACAATTCTTCCAACCGAGCCTTAAGCTCCTCAACTCGCCGCAGAGCCATCCTATAAGGAGGAATGGAAATGGTCACCCCTCGGGATCAAATCAATGGTGAACTCCACTCCTCTTCGGAGTGTAATCCCAATATCATATGGGAATACACCGCGGGAACTCTCTAACAACTCGGAATTCATCCACCAGAGTCCCTCCTTTCCGCTTCCACCACATAAGCTAGATAACCCCGACAACCTCTATACGCAGCATTCTCATACTGCCATGGCGTAGATCATACTCGAAGATAACTCTACATATTCCCGAACTTAACCCCTCCAATTTCCCCCGGCCTACGAACTTTACTCCTTTTATAACAATATAATGTGGCTTTATATGAGATGCTCATCCATACCGAGAACCACAACGAAATCCTCTATATCTAAAGTTACAAGATCCATCAGGAACTCTTGTCCTCAATCAAAAACTCTACTATCTCCGACTACTCGCCTCGAGAATAACGATCTCCAACCGGAAGCGGAAACTGCACGTTCCTCCTACGGCCGGGTCTCTCATCCGAAGCAACGAAGAAAGGCCCTGATGCAAATGAATGCGTGGCTCCCGTGTCCACTAAATGTGCGCATCATGATCAAGGATAGAAATAATACTAATAACCACATTTGGAGCCGTGATTCCGAGATCCCGGTTGAGTCACAA
Organism: Tetrastigma voinierianum; assembly: GCA_016808115.1. Lineage (NCBI taxonomy): Eukaryota > Viridiplantae > Streptophyta > Magnoliopsida > Vitales > Vitaceae > Tetrastigma > Tetrastigma voinierianum. Next base: position 718,380 of record JAEQBH010001743.1, on the reverse strand, counting down.
AGATAAACCCTCGCCCGAGTACCTGTCCCGTCGCATCCCCCGCACCGCTCTACCCTACCACGGCCACCCCACCGCGGGCCGTGACCGCCCCCTCCGCTTGGCAACCTCTCCTCAAGACCTCGGAGTGCTCATCTCAGGGTAGCTAGGCCAGCTACCGATGTCTCCTCCGCACCAATCAATCGAGGACACTTCTAATAAAAAATGGCCTTCCCGCCACGCTGGAAACATCTCAGACTATATCTCTTACACTCCCCATGGTGTCACCTCTGACACATATGACAGACGGGAGGAATTGTAAGACCCAAGAAATTCCAATTTCTGGAATAAGGGCAAAATCGTAATTTTGATTATAAAATTGTAATTGCCAAAAACTGTAATTAATTTCTCTAGATCACGATGACTAAAACGGATTGCACCGTTGGAATCGTCTCACGAAATCTAGCTAGCACATAAAATTTCGTAATATTCTCGAGACACGCCGGAGCTGGACGCTTACGAAATACTCACGTTCGGGTGCCATAAAAACTATTTTCGAGCGCGACGAAAGTCACATATAACATATGCTCATGTGGCCCATAAGAAAGGAGAGAGAAATGATGAAATGGATCACGAGATAGTGTCGACATCAACTGGAAGAGCAGGATGAAATGGTCATTTTTGAAATTTACTTAAGTCACAAAATGACAAAATAGCTAATAGGACCCTTCTCCTCCAACTAAAAGAAGGCAAAACGTGAAAATGAAAGAAAAAAAAACCAGTAGCCATGGAAAATTCGTTTTTAGAGAGAGAAGCTTAAGCTTCTCTCTAGATTTGCAAGAGATCCAACCGTCGGCAGCTTTCGGTACAAGAGGGAGAAATGCTCTACGCGGAGAGGGCTTCGCGTGGGTACCGGATTTAGGGAGTTTCTTCAAACTCCTTGAGGTAGGATTTTCCCCCTACTTGAGTTTTATTCCTATTTTAAGTGTTTTTATTCATGCTTGAATCGAATGAGGCCGTGGTGAGGGGTTTTCTGCTCACCTTGGTCCCAAACCTTGGGACCGAATTGATACAAATTTTTGAAACAAAAATGGAGTAGCCGTATATGGGTATGGGCTGGTTGGGTGTAGTTTGTGTTAATTTGTGTATTGAATGTTTGCTTGGTATACATTGGGCCAAGAATGGTCGTGGATTGCGGGTTCACTAAGTGAACCATTGAGTTGTGATTTTTCGGGAATAGTAACCGAGGGTTTCACTATTCCCGAAACAGTGTTCTACAAATATATTTTTGTGAAAATACGTGTTTGGCCGAGTGATTTAAATTAAATTGCTCGTGTTTGATCATTAGCCCAAGTGAGTTGATTTTAATGTATGAGTTGTATAATTACATAACATGATTGTGTGATTTAATTTATGCGAGTATATTCATGTTCATATATTTGCATGTGATTAGACTGTATTGGAACTGGCATACATGCATTCCATATGCACTGGAACACCCTAGGATCATAGGAGTAAGTGCATGAGATGCGTCTAGAGAAAAAGGTTCGGAGGGTTGTCTAAAATATTTAATCATCGGAGGGTAGTCCAAATTTAAAATATCAATCGTCGGAGCGGCCCAATTGATATTCATCGGAGGGTAGTCCACAAACAAATAATATATCAATCGTCGGAGCGGCCCAATTGATATATTTAATCATCGGAGGGTTGTCCACAAACTAATAAAACATTAATTCTCATACAAGGCTTAGGCGAGTGTGAGAGAGTCGGTGAGGACTCGGGATCTGAGTTGGTCATGTAAACATTCAAGTAGGATCATGCATTTGCTTGAATGTGTGTTTACTGGGAACATCAGACCGCACTTAGGTGGTGAGTAGCCCACTTGGTATTTATTCTCCCATCGAGCTTTTAGTCAATTTCGTCGCGGGATCCCCTTTACAGTACAGGAGCGTGCAAGGAGACGGCTCGTCCTAGAGACCGAGGATTAGAAGAAAGCCGGGTTGTGGCTTTGATGTATACATGTATTAGAACTTTTTAAATTTGATGTATGTATGTATAAGAGTAAAAACATATTAACTCTTGTAACTATTAGGTATATAGTTGGATTCATAGTTGGCATGTACATTAGGCACTGTTTATGGGCCCAAGTGGCCGTATTGGATGTATATTGCATATACTGACTCCGTTCGGGACAGTAAATGCAGTGTTTTGCACCGGGTAGAGCTCCCCATACAGCTGAGACTCTGCCCTCGATTTATGAAGTGGAGTCGGGTAACCGACATCCACTTATTCCGCGGTTGATGGTAGTCAACGGATCTCCCGGTTTTTGGGGCGTCACAGAATACTCCGGGTGCCACTGCTAGCAACCTGGGGCCCCACGATCCCCGACTGGGGAGGTAGCTCCACGCACCGCACCTCACCCTCTCAGAATCTCTAACCTTGTTCCTCTTCACAGATCGGCCCGTAGCTCTCACTGGGAAGTGCCTGATGCACTCCTCTTCCTTTCTTGCCTACTTTGATACATAGCCGTCGTACTTTACTCAACTCTCAGAGCTACCTCAACTAAGTCCCCAAATCTATTATGAGGAACTGCAGACAAATGCACTCGGATCCGGTGCTGCAATCCGACCAAAAACCTTTTGCATTTCATGGCTTCATCAGCTTGAATATATGGAACCAATCTAACTAGTTTCGAGAACCTCTTCTCATAATCTGACACTGACATGTTCTTCTGTTCTAACCTGAAGAACTCCTCAATTTTTGAATCCTTATGACTTTGAGGAAAGAACCTATCAGTGAATTCTTGCTGGAATTGGTCCCATGATATGCCATCAGGACACCTCCTCTCTGGTACTCAAGATCCCACCACCCTAGCCCCGTCTTCCATTAGAAATCGAAAACAAGACTCCTTTGCTCATCCGTGCAGCCCATAACTCCAGAACCTTATTTTACGGGGTTCAGCCCATAACCAAAGGCTCCGGATCACCACTCGTTGTCATACGGCTTGGCGCCCAAATTTCCGTACTCTCTATCGACCTCCCGTGCCCTTCTTCAATAACCTCTCTAGGTGGGCGGAGGCCGACCGACGGGCCGCATGGCTACTATTTGCTAACTGGTGCCACCGCTCACAGAACAATCCCGCACTTGAGCCCCTTTCTATGGCCCGGGATGGTCCAAATTGACCTGCTGTCACGGTGGTCAGATTCATAGAGGCTGTGAGTGGGAACCAACCATGTGCTCATCCCTCTCAGTACTTCTCAGACGCCTCGTACACCTCTGGAATATTTCTCCTAGGACGACCTCGACGTCCTCTGCCTGACATAGTGCTGTATAAAAAAAAATCAACTGTTTAATACTTTGAATTACTTGATATGTATGTACTTTAAATTCGAAAATGCATGGTTGCTAGTAGTGTAAAATAGTGTATACGGGGGCACCATGCCTAATAACCACTTTATGCTCGATACCACCTTGTCACACCCCTTACCCTACAAGGGCAGTGTGCCGAATTAATTCAGAATCCTCAACCAGCACCTTTAATGAATAGAAAATCCTATGAAGCGAAGCCGTATTGCTTGCTTCAATCTTGTATAAATTTTTTTTTTTTTCTTTTCTAAACTTATGATTTTATAAAATTTTGGCAAAGATAACAACCGTGATATAGGACATGTTCCAAAAACCTGTGATACACAATTTACACTATATCAAACATGGCAACCAATTGAACCTCCACACATTTTCATAAACCACATTATGTACATACATATATTCCTTTATACAAGTTGAAGGTATTTCCCATACAAAATTCTATTTACACACAAAGACTTACATCGGCTGCCGTGACCCTATCAGGCTCCAGCCTCGGCGACCTATACCTGGAAAATAGTTTTAAAACATAAAATAATGAGCTAAACGACTTAGTGAGTGTATGCTTTTAGGAAATGGTTTGTTTTTTCGGAAAACATCTAAAAACTATAAAACTTCCGTTTACATGATATTTTCCAGAAATATTTCTTTCTTTGCTTTGCTTTATCTTACTTTAAAATTTTCTAAAACTTTTCTCAAATCTCTTGCTTTAAAAGTTGCTCAAAAGTTTTCATAAACCTTTTGCTTCAAAAGTTTCTCAAAACTTTTCTTTATAAACACGAGCCTCGGGCTCAACCGCAGTTTTGAAATAAAATCTGAGCTTCCGCCTCAACCGTTGTTTTAAAACAACACGGTTTTGTGGCTCAATCAGCCAATGGTTGATTTAAAACTCGTATAAACATGCTTTTAAATCATCAACCAATCGGATGCCTTCCTAATAGTCGCACTTAGTGAACACGGGAGCCCGGCATCGATCAAGTGTTTCTGGTGGAAGGACTCTGTCCATCACCTAGGTGGAATTGACTCGGTTCCACCACTATAATTTAGTTAGAGCTCTTAACCCATATACCCTGCAAGACGTGCCACTTGCCCTTTAAATGTATGATGCATACCTAAGTTTGCCGACTGTGCGTAATCTAAAATCGCTTATGAGATCCTAACATCATCACAAGCACGCACGAATACTCGAATCGATGCTTGCTTAAGACTAGAGATTTTTTGGTTGGGGCCTATTTTACAAAAATAGACTTTTAAGCTGCTTGCTTGCTCTTTGAAATATGGTTTTATAGTTAAAAACCATTGCTTGCTAAACCCATTAAGCTTGCTTTTTAAAAGTATGGTTGAATGAATCAAAACTATTACTTATTTGCTTTTCATATATGGCTTTAAAATCAAACCGTTTGCTTGCTTGTTAAACTCATTGCTTGCTCTTTTCAAACATGGTTTACAATCAAAACCATTTAAATACAGAAAAAACAGTCATAATAATACACTAGTATTTGAAAAAAATAGGTTTATAAATACTTCCACTCCCTCTTATTCCCAAACTTTAGCACAAACTAATTACTTTGCCTCCTTTGTTTAGCCTACATACTCAAACGATCACGACAACGTATTAATCACCTACGTGATAGCTGCGAGATAAACTTAACGCATTTTCAGCCACTTGTAAGTCACTTTAAGGTCACACAACATTCATATAAAGTCAAATTAACAATTTACTCCTTGAGCACTAATAAAAACCCTAACAAAACCACTTATTTTGGCAACCTTTTTCCAACAATACTCTTGACTCTTCACATCTTCAAATATTATTCAAAAGGTCTTCAAAAATTATGAAACTCTCCAGGATCAGTCCTTTATATATCCACGACATCTCTTTAAAATTTCAATGTAAAATTCCTTCTCTAAGGCCCTCAACCACATAACACAAGTTACAGCATGTTTTTGATTCCAAACTCACTGAATCACCTACTGTTATCCTTAATTTCTGGGATCTTAACTCCATAAATTGGAAATGGTTTCTTCACTCATTTGAAGCTATGATTCTAAGGTTTCATCTCCAATTGAAATCACCAATTTGATCACCAAAACTCAAGCACAGATTTTTACATTCATAGATGACTCAATTTGGCAGAACAGAATCTGCACATAGCTCCACTTTGATAAATTTTATGGGCACTTTTCGATTACCATTTTTGTACACTTCCTTCAGATAAATTATTCCCCTAGAAGTATATTGTACCCAGAATTTTGAATCACTCAATTTGGATGAGTGAAACTCCACTTATGGCCAAAACACTACAACCATACCCAAAACAGAGCATAATCAGTGAGCTACATGAGCTCACCTTTCAGTCCGTATTTCAGTGGGCCCTAGAGCTACAACGCCTTGCTCTTCTGGTTCTTCTCTATACATTTGTAGCCCTATTCTTATGGTTCTTTTTTCCAATTGAATCAATTCATTTGATGATTATAACTTAATCTATAACCAAAACAAAAACAGTGGCCTTTGGGCCTCAAATTTTTGACAGAATTTCTTAAAAAATCAACATTCTCCTTTACAACAATTCATCAGTTCGAGGGAATTCTTCTATCCAAACAAAGTCTGTTAACACTCTGAATTGGTGATTCCAACCATACCAATAAACCCTGTGGTGAAATGCAAGAACTCTACCTAAGGTCCTCCAATTCTTTATAAAACCACATAAATGTGATGATTCCATGGTTATTTTCTCCCAATTGGGGTTTTAATCTCATAACCCCAACAATTCAAAGGTTTGTTTGATCTTTCCACCAAACCCTAGACTAAAGGAGCATCAATTCTCCATGAGAATTCATACTAAAAGCCCTAGACATCAAAATACACTTAATTCCAAGACAAACATACCTTTGATCTTCTTCTCCTCCTCCTCCTTCTTCTTCCTTCTCTCCCTCTTCCTTCTCTTGGCTCTCTCCTTCTCCTCCTACGTGAACCCTAGCTTTTGGGAGACCAAAATATGATTTTGGCTTTTGTTTTTCCCATTATTATATTCTCAAGTCTCTTCTAATTACAATTAAGTCCTCCATCTTCCAAAATTTTTAAGATCAACTTTTCATTAATTGCAACTAGCCCTCATCTCTTTAATTTAGCAATTGTAACTTATTTTATTTGTATTGTGGCCCATCTCTACACTTAATGATTTTCATATTCATTTCCTATTTGCTAAATGACACCGAGCTCCCACTCTCACACACAAATCCCGGTTCCATAAACTTTCATTTCTACTTTAGTCTCCAAAATACTACTATGTGACACTTGTACTCTTATATGTCCCTACGCTTGTCAGATCAGACACTCTCCCTGACTGGCATGGTCAGATTATAGTTTTCTTGACATTGTGCTCGGGCTTAAATTGTTGGAGCATGATTTACATGTATTTGGGCTTGGTAAAGTCAGTTTCAGGAATGTTTGCTAAATGGGGAACATTACAAAGAGTGGGAAGTGAGGTCTGAGGGAAGAAATTTTCGAAAAATGTTAATAGTTTTCCGTATAATTGGCGCCACCCACCGAGATCTATTTCAATGCCATTGTTGTTTCAACTGCTCCTCAGGTCCCGGCGCCGGTCGTGGCTTCGCCTCGCCTGCATTCACCACCCTCTCCGCTACACCGTAGTACTCTACCCCATCCATCTGTCTTGGATTGTTGGACCTATTTATTTTTTTATTTTGTAACCCTAAATTCGCAAATACTCTTAGAATGCTCTGATATTAGTGTTAAACTCTTATGGATCCCTATTATGTAAGCAAAGTCAGGATGGACCTACATTTGGATAAATGGTCGTGGGTTTCTATATAACGAGGTAATGGTAAGATCTATGTATTTACTTCTCTTTTAGGTGGGGCCCCTTGTGCATTCCCTAGGATTGTACAATGGGACTCCACTACGGGACCAACGGAACCCTCCTCAAGGGGTATCCGGCCCGTCCCGTCGCCAGATCGAGCTCTAGGTTTCTCAAATCTCTTGGGTCGTACATTGCTGGGCAACCTATCCAAGAAAGTTTTGTATACCTTCCTAACCTTATCCTTGAAATTGATTCTGTTTCATTTATTATTGGAAATAGTTCTTCTTGAAATAGTTCTTGTAGATGTGGTGGATAACGTTCTACGACATGTTGTCAAGTTGGTAAAAGTCCTATGGAGCAATCATAGTATCCGAGAGACCACTTGGGAGTCAAGTTTAGAGGACTAAACTTTTATAAAGGAGGGGAGAATGTAACACCCCGGAATTTGTATAGGTCTAAGTTAGGAAAGAATAATAATGACAAAGAATTTTAGGCATAATGCTATGAAAATAATAATAATGGTAATTCAAATAGTACTAATTAATTACCTTAATGAAAAGACGTTATGAAAATAATAATGGTAATTCAAATAGTAATTAATTAATTACCTTTATGAAAATAATAATGGTAATTCAATTAGTAATTAATTAATTAATTTAATGAAATAGGGGTAAAAAGGTAATTTCCCTAATAGATACCCTAGTATAAATTGGAATAAGAGAAGGAAATCCTTTCTATTCTTCTTTAAGTTTCTCTCTGGCTGGTAGAATTCCAGAGGACGTACGGCTTTCGGATTTAGGGTTTGAAGAACAAATTTCTCTAGGAGAAATATTTCATCAGGAGCAGGATCGAACATCTGGTAGTCAGAGTGGTTTATATGTTTTTAAATGATTTGGGTTATATTGATATATCTACTGGTGATTAAAATATTTTACATATATACCGCTTTGATCAAATGGTTGGCTGTATACAAATGTGTTATCGGTTCATATAAAAACAAGTTATCATTTCATGAATTTTGTCAAATATTTTTAATCAAGTGGAAGTTGTACCGGTGCTCGTGGATGAGTCCGTGGTATTTGAATTTGGGTACGTGAGATTTAGGTTGTAAAACCACCTCAAAACTATTGTTTTAAAAATGGATCTTGAGATTTTGTGGAATGACTCTTGGTACTCCAGATTGTCAGGGAAAGTACATGTGAGTAAGGAACGATTATTAGTCACTACGGTGATAACAGCGCAGCACAGTGGCAGCAGATCAAAGTTCACCCGAGGTTATTAGGTGCCACGTGATGGCCACAAGCTTACCCTGAGGTTTATTAGGGTGTCACCCGATGGCCAGGTTTATCTGAGGTTTATTAGGTGCCACGTGATGGCCGGGTTTACCCGGAGGTTTATTAGTTGCCACGTGATGGCCGGGTCTACCCTCGAGGCTCTAGCTGCCACGTGATAATGCCTCTACTCTGGAAGTTTGTTAGTCGCTACGTGATGGCCTGCCCATTTGGAGGTTTATTAGGTTGCCACGTGATGGAAGGGTATAACCACGTGCTTATTAGTTGCCACGGCATCGTGGGTCAGTTTACCGACGGCTTATGATGGGCACATGGATGGTACGCTGTTGGATTTTCCGAATATGGTATAACTATTTTAAAACTTATGGTCAAGGGTGCATGTCAGGGCGGTTGGCTTTATACATGGTGGTTATACATGCTTTATGATCGGGCATTATGTCGCGGTGCGCCGTATTATAGTTTTCTTTGGATACATTGTGTTTGCTAAATTGTTGAGCATGATTTACATGTATTCGGGGCTTTGCAGTCGGGTTTTGTGAAATGTTTGCTAAACGGGGAACATTACAAAAGAGTGGAAGTGAGGTCTTGAGAGAAGAAATTTTCGAAAATAAAAGCATTATTTTCCGTATAATTATGCCACTCACTGAGATTTATTTCTCATGTTTATTGTTTAAATCTGTTCCCTAGGTCCGGGCAGTTCGTAGGGCCTACCTCGCGCTAGATTCAACACCGCTCTTTCTGCGACAGCTGTAGTACTCTACCTCATCCATCTGTCTTGAATTGTTGGACCTATTTATTTTTTTATTTTGTAACCCTAAATTGGCAAATACTCTTAGAATGCTCTCTATATTAAGCAGCAAACTCCTATGGGTCCCTTATCATGTATGTTGTTATGATATAACGGAATGGCAGAACATAGCCGGCATTTACATGGTTATTATTTTGTGCTCAAAGATCAAAACGGATCAGGCAAGAACACTCAACAATCAACAACTACATCTTAATACAACCCACGGTATTCAATCATGATCAAGAAACAATCGGCACTTGATCGATCATCAAACCAAAGATCATGTGACTCGCACGTCATATCACTAATATTATTAGAAGTCTCATCAACATCAAAGATCGCGTCAAATAACGCCTTCACCAAAACACGTTTTATAAATACTTCAGAGATTCAGAAGATTCACCTACTCAGTTTATCGCATCAACCATCCGTGTTATCCGTCTTCATCTATTAACGTTGATAATAAACACTGATATCAATATTATTTCCAGAGGCTTTTAACCTTAATGATATCTTAATACCCCGTCTCCGAGGAAAGTATACAGTACATGATACTATAGGTGTATAAGAGTACCAAGTGTCACATAGTAGTATTTCGGTGACTAAAGTAAAGTAGAAATGAAAGTTTATGGAACCCGGAATTATGGTATTAAAACAAGGGTACAATTGTCATTTAGCAAAAATGATATGGAAATTATAAACATGTAGAGATGGGCCATTATATAAATAACAAAAGTTGGTTTTAAAATTCTTAGGAGATGAAGGAGTTAGTTGTAATTAGAAGAGACTTGATATTATAAAAAATGAAAAACAAAAGCCAAAATTGATTTGGTCTCCAAAGGTTAGGGTTCACGGTTTTGAGGAGAAGAAAGGAGAGCAAGGAAGAGAAGAAGAGGAAGAAGAAGGAGGAGGGGAAGTCCAAAGATCAAGGTATGTATGTTTTAGAATCAAATATATTTTTGATTCCTAGAGCCTTGGTAAGGAGAATAGATGCTCATTTGGTCTAGGTTTTGTGCAAAGATCACACAAACCTTTGAATTGTTGGGGTTATGAGAGTAAAACCACAATTGGTGTAAAGTAAGCATGGAATCATCAAAAGTATGTGGTTTTAAAAGAATCAGACCTAGGTTGAGTTCTTGGATTTTTCACCCAGAGTTTTGAGGTTCGAGGTTCCATAAAGACCAATTCAAGTGTGGTGGAGTTGTTTTGGATGATTTCCATGACGTTCTTGAGCATGACCATGTGGGTTATATGAAGCGAATTGGTAGAAAAGTGGCAAAAGAAGCAAATTTGCGCTTTCTGAAGGTACTAAAGAGCATGTACATGGGTGTACCGGTACACCCCACCAGAGGCCAAAGTGTACCGGTACATGTTCAGGGTGTACCGGTACACCCTGTTATGCTTTCCCAATTTCGACCAGTTTTCGTATTTTGGCCATAACTTTATCATTTCTTATCCGATTGGTGCTTCAAGTGGCCAATTAAAATAGACTTCAAGGAAAATCAAACATAAAGAAATAGCCATCGTCAAATTTGGACTCTAAGTGGCCCAAAAATTCACTTAAAGTGGGGCCATGTGCAAACCAATTCCTGCATCAATCTTGAACATAGAGAAGTCCGAGTTGTTTCGAATGTAACTTGAGTTTCGGTGCTCCGATTTGGGTGATTCCATTTGGAGAAGAACCCTTAGAACCTTAGATTTAAAATAGTATAAAGAGATAGTGTCAAATATGAAGTTAAGACCCCGGAAAAAATTGAGTAATGCAAACTGTCCCAAGTGTAATCTGTAAATTGACTAGTTGGCATGAAAATGCCATAACTTTAGTTGGGATGATCCGACACGATTCCAATTCTGGCAAAATAGATTCATAGAGAACAAGAATATAGAATGAGTGTGTATGGTGGATTAAATGGAAATTATGGTTAATGTAGTTGTGGTTTTTCTTGAAAAAGGTGAAAAGGACTATCGGAAGTGAAACTGAATTAATCGAAGCAAGTGAATTGAGCGTGACCGTAAGTGTAAAACTAATATTTTGAAAATTGAGTTTTAAAGGTAAAATGATTTTAATTTGAAAAAGGAAAAGATTAATATAAATGTTTATATATGATATCCATAAGAATGTAGTAAATGTATAAATGTTTACTTTGCCTAAATATATGTATTTATATTAAATGTTTATATATGTATGCATATGTTAAGGCATTATGGAAGTTTAAAAGTGTGTAAAGAATGCATATGTATATTTGCATATATATGTGTTTTAATGATAAAGCAAAGGATTTAAATGGATTTATAAATGTATTTTTGAAGAAAGCAGTGAATGATTTTAATGTTAAAATGAAAAGTTTAATGTAAATGTTTATATATGTATGCATATGTTAAGGCATTATGGAAGTTAAAAATGTGTAAAGAAGAATGCAAAAATGTATAAATGATAAAGTAAAGGTTTTAAATGGATTTATAAATGTATTTTGATAAATGTTTTGATCGATGGTTACCCTAACCCCATATGATCATATGACTGATATCGACCGAGGTACCTTGCCGTGTAAAAGATTTAGAGGGTAAAGTTATAGGTTACTAACTCGAGGAGGAATTAGGTGGCTAGAGTAATATCCTTACACGTGATAAGTTAAAAAAAAAAAAAAAAAAAAAAAAAGATCTAACCCTATGCAAAGCGTGAGTTTCTCCAGCGTAGTGGTTATGACTGAATGTGGATCAGTTCTCATCACAAGTGACTTAAAACTGTTCGGGTGTGTTTATTCCCCGGGTTCCATCGTAAAGAAAGAAAGAGTTGTTGCTTTTTACATGCAAAATGGATTTAAAATATACAATAAATTTGACATACCAAAATGTTATCTTAAGGCATAAATGGATTTTTTAAATGTATAAGTATGTATTACTTTGATATATACTGAAAATGTTATCGTAAGGCATAAATGGATTTTTAAATGTATAAGTACGTATTACTTTGATATATACTGAAAGTGTTATCTTAAGGCATAAATGTATCTTAAGGCATAAATGGATTTTTAAATGTATAAGTATGTATTACTTTGATATATACTGAAAATGTTATCTTAAGGCATAAATGGATTTTTAAATGTATAAGTATGTATTACTTTGATATATACTGAAAATGTTATCTTAATGAAAATGTACACTCACTGGGCTCCTTTAGCTCATTCTTTTCTATATGTTTCAAAACATTTTCTGTGGATTCCCGAGACAGCGCCTGAGAGTACCCTCCCGTGCGTTGAGTCGAGCCATCGAGAGACGACGATGTGAACTACATTGTATAAATAGCTTGCATATTTTATATGTCTAATACTTTTGTCATGTGTATATATGCATATATGGATATATTTTGAAAAGAACTACGTGGGCTTTGATCCCCTCAAATGACAAGGTACGTGCGGCTCCGGCTTAAGTTCTACTAAGCCCAATCTTTAAAAAAAAATAAAAATGCATGGAATTGAAGAAGTTTGGAATGTTTTGATGTTTTGAAATGAATAAATGTATATATGTATATATTGTGTTGATTGAGTTGTGGATTTAGAGTCCAAATAAGGAAGTTGGAATTTGAAAATTAGAAGTGGCTTCTAAATGTTTTCGCTGGTTTTGTAAATTTGGGAAAGTCCGAAAAACAGAGGAAACTCTGGCCAATTTTTCTGAAAAATCCAAGTGTTTGAAAAAGAAAAAAAAAAAAAAAAAAAATTATCACTTCGCTTAAGCATTATTTTCTACAGATATGTTAAGGATTGTAAAGGGGTTCGCTCCACGGATTTTAATTGATGGTTTTAAGGAAATGTTTTTATATCCGTTTGAGTGGCCGAGGTCCCCTCGGTTCGGCGAGGAGGCATCCGGTCGTGGATCTCAACGTGGTCGTGAGCCATGGTTTTGAAAATGTTATAAAGATTTGAAATTTTTTTTTTTCATATGATTGTTTTAATGTTTTATTTTAAAATTTCATAAATTATTTATGTGATTTAAAATCATATATGCATTACATGACATATGAAATTTTTGAGTTCACAGAAAATGCGTCGTCGAGGCCGACCCGCCACCAGGAGAGCTCCTGAGGCATTAGTACCACCACCCGAAATACCGAGGTTTCATTTATAGGAAATAATACTAGATCTTTTGAGTTGGAATGCCCAGCAAAAAGGAGTTCCTGACTTTAATTTCAAAGATTACATTTTGAGGATAGTGAGGAATAGTGTGAGGAAAATATCATAAATGTTGAAAAGAAATTGTAGGCATGTAGAAGATTCCACTGGAATATCAACACCTTAGGCGAATATTAATGTAATTTAAATCAGACTTGTCAAATGGGAGTCTATCTGCCTAATGAAAAATCATACTACTTCAACATGGAAATGATAATGTTCTAGGGGTGCTCAAATTAAGTTATGATAAATTGCCAACACATTTGAAACAAGGTTTTACTTATTGTGCTTTATTTCTACAAGACTATGAAATTGAGAAACAGTTGCTGGTACAATTATGGATAGCACAGGGTTACATTCAATCTTTAAACAGGGATGAGCAATTAGAGGACATGGGAGATCGATATTTTGAGGAATCAGTGTCAAGATCATTGTTGAAAAAAGTTGAAGAAGACGATTCTAACGATAGATTAACATATAAAATTCATGATCTTATACATAATCTTGCATAATCAATTGTAGGATATGAGGTCCTTATTCCAAGAAATTCCACAAGTCATGTATCAAGAGAAGTTAGTCATGTATCATTGCTTGAAAAGTTGAATCCAATGATAAAAGATAAAATGGAAAAACCCAAAAGGTCCATATCATTGCTTGAAAAGCTTAATATTCCTACAATAAAGACTACAATGGAAAAAAAAAACTGAAAAGGTCCATATCATGGCTTGAAGAGGTTTGTTGTAGGTCTTAGTCCAGACTGGGACCATAGTAGTGGGCCGACAAAATCTTTAACACAAAGACGGCTAGGCAGTGAGGCCACGCTAGGGATGAGAGGAGCATGGTTTGAATCCCAGGCTACGCGACAAATAAGGACACGTAAAACGGAGCGGTCAACGTGATTCAAAGAAGGTTCCAAGAAGCAATTAGGGTTTTATGGATTATTTATCTAAACCTTCAACTGAAAGCTATATTGCTGCTTTAGCTATTAAATTGACATGATTCTAGGCTGGATTTTGCTAAGAAAATTTGAAAAAGAAAGAATGATATTATAAGGATTGTTTGTAAATTTAGGTCAACCTTGAATGTTAATGGAAGTGATGTTGTTTGACTGGTTTTAATTGATTTAATTAATCTTACTGAAGCTCAAGGAATTAATGGAATTAAGGGAATTAAGAGTTGAGAACAGAAATGAGATGTGCTGGTTAGGGACAAGAAAGGGCTTAATTGGAAATGCATGTTTTGATTTGAAGCCTTATGAACTAATGACATTGGAGAATTATCAAATAATTTGTTGAAAGAAAATGGAAGAAATTGAAGAAATAATTATAATGTGTGACATGGTGATTTGACCACCTTAGAGAAGTATGGAAAGTTGAGTTCCATTGGATTTTACTCAATTGAAGGATTTAAATGCCTAATGAATGTATGTTAGAATTAATTGTTTGGGTTGAAGAAGAATTGATTAAGATATAAATGTAATTTCATGAAGGCATTATGGTTTTCACTTTAAGGATGCTAATGGCTTGATTTAAAGCTTGCAAAGATTTTGTCATGAGCCTTGAATTAATTGGAAGTGAATTGGATAAGTTGAGACTTCATGATGAAGATGTTCCCAAGACAAAGATTCGAACACTCAGATTTATTTTGAGTTTCTAGTCATGCCATTTGGACTTACGAATGCCCTAACCACTTTTATGGATCTCATGAACAGGATTTTAGGTGCCTACTTAGATCAAGTTTGTTATCGTATTTATAGATCGAGATATCGATCTATGTGCAAGTGGGAGAAGAACATGTAGAGCACTGCAGGAGGATAATTTTGCAAATGACAAGGGGACATCTGCTATATGCAAACTCAAGAAGTGTTTTGGCTCGATTGTCGCCTTTGGGGACACATGCTTCGCAGAGGGGTGTCGGTGAGATCCTGTAAGGTCGAAGCTATATTGAGAATTGGAAACTCCCAGTGTTACATGATAAGTGAGCTTTCCTGGGTTTGGCAAAGAAGCACCCAAGTTCGCTGAGGGATTCAAGATAGCAAAGACCTTGACTGTGATTGACAAGTGAAAGAGGAACCATTTTTATACGAGGATTTTGTCAAAGAAAGTTTCATGAATTGAATAGGAGATTGGACTCAGCTCCAAAGACTTACACTTCCATCGTGGCAAAGATGGCTTGGCAGCTGTACGCGATGCCCCAAAAAGGCCCAGTCGCGGTATTAATGCACGACGTTGTAATTGCATATGCTTCTAGGCAATTGAAGAAACATGAACAGAATTATCCACACACGACCTTTGAGCTACAAATGTAGTATTTGCCTTGGCGATGGAGGCATTACTTATATGGAGTGCTCCTATAAGGATTTTACATCATAAGAGCTAAAAGATTCTCTATTACGCTATGAATTGAACATGAGACAGTGAGATGATCGAACTGATCAAGGATTATGAATGTACTATTGAATATCATCCTCGAAAGGTGAATGCAGCGCATGCTCTTAGTAGGAGACCCATGAGTTCCCCTAGCCTCAGACTGAGGGCCGGCATCTTCCCGACTACGGAATTAGGTCCCGCGTGAGACTGAACTCCGACAGATTCGTGAGTATCAAGAGCCACATTTCATGTACGTCCCAGATAATAGACATAATTAGAGAGCTTCATATTCAGATCCAATGATAGTGAAGTTGAGAGGTGAAGTAGAGTCTGGGCAACGAGGAGATTTATCATTGAGAGAGGATGGTACCGTGGTCATGGGACGAGGTCAGGTACGATGTGGGTGATGTGAGGAGAGAGATTATGGAGGAAGCCCATTCCTCCGCTTATGCTATGCATCCGGGAAGCACAAAGATGCATCATACCCTAAAGGAACACTACTGGTGGAAGGGTATGAAGAGGGATATTGCAAAGTTTGTCTCCAAATGTCTCACATGTCAGCAGGTGAAAGCCGAACATCGTGGTTACTCAGAGACTATTACAAATGTACTCCCGATCCCTCAAAGGGAAATGGGAGAGACCACTATGGATTTTGTGGTAGGACTTCCACGCGCCGTAGTGGTCATGATACGATATGCGATAGTAGACGTAATCGACGAAATCCAAACTTCATTTCCTACCTATCGTGCGAATAGTGACTCATTGACAAGTTGCCCAATATACGCTATGTAGATTATCGATCGCATGGTACGCCGCCTTCCATTGTTTTGATGTGAGATCCAGGTTTACTCCTGACATTTTGCCCCAATTTGGCACGCCCTTGGCACTAAACTACATTTCAAGACGGCTTTTCATCCACACAGACTGATGGCCAATCCGGGAGGACTATACAGACTTTAGAAGATATGCTAGTGGCATGTGTTATGGAGCTTGGGAGGGAGTCGGACACCCATCTACCCTGATGGAGTTTACATACACAATGAGCTTTATCTGCCAAGATTGGTATGGCCCCTTATGAGGCTCTTTATGGACTCGAAATGCCGAACTCCGCCTATTGGGACGAGGTAGGTGAAAGGAAATTAATAGGTCCGGAAATTGTCCAAGTGACTTGTGATAAGATCAAAGTTATAAGGGATAGACTGAAAATTGCACAAAACCGACAGTAGTGTTATGCGGACAATCACGTAGGGACCTAGAGTTTGAGGTGTGGGATATGGTATTTTTGAGGATTTCATGGAAGGGCGCATTCAAGAGTTGGGAAACGTGGGAAGCTGAGTCCACTGTGATATCGGGCCATACAGATTATTGAGTGGATTGGGAGGTGGCATATCGATTTGAGTTACCATTTAATTCGACGTATTCACGATGTTTATGTTTCTATGTTCGGTACATACCAGACCCTTCACATGTATTGACAGAGCAACTAGTGGAAATACAGGAAAATTTGACGTACGAAGAGGAACCAGTGTAGATCCTCGACCGTCGAGAGCAAATTCTACGCAACAAGACTATTCCGCTGGTGAAGGTATTGTGGAGGAGTCATACAATAGAGGAAGCACTAGGAGCCAGGAGGCGATGCGCCTTCATTACCCTCAACTATTTTCCGAATGAGGTATTTTCCTTTCCTTTCTTTTGGAGTTTAGTTTATTCATTTCGAGGACGAAATGTTCCTAAAGTGGGAGGATTTTGTAACACCCCGTCCTGAGAAAGTATACAGTACATGATACTGTAGGGGTGTATAAGAGTACCAAGTGTCACATAGTAGTATTTTGGAGACTAAAGTAGGAAATGAAAGTTTATGGAACCCGGAATTATGGTATTAAAACAAGGGTACAATTGTCATTTAGAAAATGATATGGAAATTATAAACATGTAGAGATGGGCCATTATATAAATAACAAAAAGTTGATTTAAAATTTAGGAGATGAAGGAGTTAGTTGTAATTAGAAGAGACTTGATATTATAAAAATGGTAAAAACAAAAGCCAAAATTGATTCGTCTCCGTAAAGGCTAGGGTTCACTATTATGGGCAAGAAGGAGAGCAAGGAAGAGAAGAAGAGGAAGAAGAAGGAGGAGGGGAAGTCCAAAGATCAAGGTATGTATGTTTTAGAATCAAATATATTTTTGATTCCTAGAGCCTTGGTAAGGAGAATAGATGCTCCTTTGGTCTAGGTTTTGTACAAAGATCACAAAAACTCAATTGTCGCAAAGGGTTATGAGAAGCAAACCCCACTGGTGTAGCACCACGGAATCATCAAAAGTATGTGGTTTTAAAAGAAATTGGTGGACCTAGGTTAAGTTCTTCTTGGATTTTTCACTCAGAGTTTAAGGTTTGGAGGTTCATAGCACCAATTCAAGTGTGGTGGAGTTGTTTTCGATACGATTTTACGATGTTTCTTGAGGTGTTATGAATTATAGAAGTTATATGAAGTGAATTGGTAGAAAAAGTGGCAAAAAAGAAGCAAATTTTGGGCGCTGGAAGGTGTACCCGGTACATGTATTGATAGTCTACCGGTACACTCCCACTGCAGGCCAAAGTGTACCGGCAGATGTTCAGGGTGCACTCTACACCCTGCTCCTCGCTTCCCAAATTCAACCGGGGCCAGGATGGCTACAACTTTATCATTTCTTATCCGGTTATTTAAGTGGCCAATTAAAATAGACTTCAAGGAAAATCAAACATAAAGAAATAGACATCGTCATATTTTGACTCTAAGTGGCCCAAAAATTCACTTAAAGTGGGGCCATGTGCAAACCAATTCCTGCATCAGTCTTGAACATAGAGAAGTCCGGATTGTTTCGAAAGTAACATGAGTTCCGGTGCTCCGATTTGGGTGATTCCAATTGGAGAAGAACCCTTACAACCTTAGCTTTAAAATAGTACAAAGAGATAGTGTCAAATATGAAGTTAAGACCCCAGAAAAAATTGAGTAATACAAACTATCCCTAGTGTAATCGGTAAATTGACTAGTTGGCATGAAAATGCCATAACTTTAGTTGGGATAATCCGATTGGATTGATTCAAATTCCTAACTAAAATAGATTCATAGAGGAATAAGAATATAGGAATGAGTGTGTATGGTGGATTAAATGGAAATTATGGCATGTAGTTGTGGTTTTTCTTGAAAAAGGTGAAAAGGACTATCGGACGGGAAACGGGAATTCGACGGAAGCAAGCGGGATTGAGCGGTGAACTCGTGAGTGTAAAACTAATGATTTTAAAATTGGTGCTTAAAGGTAAATGATTTACCTGAAAAAGCAAATTATTAATATAAATGTTTATATATGCATATCCATAAGAATGTAGTAAAATGTATAATGTTTACTTTGCTTAAATATATGTATTTATATTAAATGTTTATATATGTATGCATATGTTAAGGCATATGTGGAAGTTTAAAAGTGTGTAAAGAATGCATATGTATATTGCATATATATATGTGTTTTAAAGATAAAGTAAAGGATTTAAATGGATTTATAATTATTTCGGAAGAAAGGAGGAATGATTTTAATGTTAAATGAAAAGTTTAATGTAAATGTTTATATATGTATGCATATGTTAAGGCATTATGGAAGTTAAAAATGTGTAAAGAAGAATGCAAAAATGTATAAATGATAAAGTAAAGGTTTTAAATGGATTTATAAATGTATTTTGATAAATGTTTTACTGATGGTTACCCTAATCCCATATGACTGTTATGAATGATATCGGCCGAGGTACTTTAAGCGTGTAAGGATTTAGAGGGTAAAGTTATAGGTTACTAACTGAGGGAGGGAATTAGGTGTCTAGAGTAATATCCTTACACGTGATAAGGAAAGCGCGACTGGAACTCTATGCAAAGCGCGAGTTTTCTCCGCAGCGTAGCGGGTTATGATCGAATGTGACTGCCTTTCACCCGCCACATCTTTAAACTGCTCTGTGTTTATTCCCCTGGGTTCCATCAGAAAGAAAGAAAGAAAGAAAGAAAGAAAGAAAGTTTAAGGCATAAATGGATTTTTAAATGTATATGTATGTATTACTTTGATATATACTGAAAATGTTATCTTAAGGCATAAATGGATTTTTTAAATGTATAAGTATGTATTACTTTGATATATACTGAAAATGTTATCTTTAAGTATAAATGGGTTTTTAAATGTATAAGTATGTATTACTTTGATATATAATTAAATGTTTTCTTAAGGTATAAATGGATTTTTTAAATGTATAAGTATGTATATTTTGATATATACCGAAAATGTTATCTTAAGGCATACATGGATTTTTTAAATGTATAAGTATGTATTACTTTGATATATAATTAAAATGCTATCTTAATGAAAATGTACCACCTGGCCTTTAGTCTATTCTTTTCTATATGTTTCAAAACATTTTCAGGACCGAGACAAAAAGGCCAGAGAGTATCCTCCTCGTGGCAAAGGAGTCGAGCCATCGAGGAGACGACGCATGTGAACTGCATTGTATAAATAGTTTGCATATTTTATATGTCGAATACTTTGTCATGTATATATGCATATATGGATATATTTTGAAAAGGAACTACATAGGCTTTGATCCTCAGTGGACGAGGTACGTAGGCGGTCGGCTTAAGTCCAACTCAAGCCCAATCTTTAAAAAAAAAAAAATGCATGGAATTGAAGAAGTTTGGAATGTTTTGATGTTTGAAATGAATAAATGTATATATGTATATTGTGTTGATCGAGTCAGGATCAGGAGTCCAAACAAGGAAATTGAAAATTTGAAAATTAGAAGTGGTTTTAAATGTTTTCGCATGTTTTGTAAATTAGGGAAAGTCCGAAAAACAGAGGAAACTCTCGCCAATTTTTCTGAAAAATCCAAGTGTTTGAAAAAAAAAAAAAAAAAAATTTATCTCTTCGCTTCCGCATTATTTTCTACAGATATGTTAAGGATTGTAAAGGGGTTCGCTCCACGGATTTTAATTGATGGTTTTAAGGAAATGTTTTTATATCCGTTGGAGTGCCGGGAGGTCCCCTCGGGTTCATGAGGTTAATCCGGGTCGGGATCCTTCAATCTTAATTGATACTGGAGCCTCTTCCAGCTATATATCAAAAAGTTTAACATTTATGTTAGATCTAAACGACATGAATCGAGCTACTTCACATCAATTTTACGGTGAAAATTTTTGTGTACAGGCTCCTCACATTAATTCGATTAAATAATCAAGAGACAATTACCATTAATGGTAGAAGATGAAGGAAAATGATACTAGCATTATGTTAGGAATGACTTTCCTTGAAAATGCAACCTTGGCAGATTACATCTGGAACTTAATGATTACAATTAATCAAAATCAGATTGTCATACTCCAAATGAATTAGTCCTTTCTCTATATATATACTAATTGGTTTAACATATCCTGATTATAAAGCTGAACCTTTTACTGCATATACGATCTCTCCCGATCAGGCATATGTCTTTTCCACCGCCTCGTTTTCCGAAGAATACCATATCGATGCCATTCGCACACAGGAAAAGATATTTCAAATCAAAACATTATCCTTACAAAAGGCATTAAACACCCTCGCATTTTGATTAGCAACACCAGTTTCGCAATTACCTCTTCTATTTTCATAATACTGGTTGTGATATTCTACTTGGAAATAATTTTCTTCAACTTTTTAAGATTATTATTCAAAATAATATTTCCTATTCTCTTCATTTAAAAACACCTTGCAACCATTGGATTACTACCCCTCGATTAAAACATGCTTACTCGGAAAATTTCACCTTTTATACTGGCAAACAAATGCGGGCGATTATCCTATTCTCTACCTTACCAAAACTTTAGATTTTCTATACCTTTACTCATATTAACCGAAACTCCGCAGTAGACTTCTTTTACACTTTACTTCTTTGCAGTTACAGTTATACGAGCCATCAACCTCACTGTTTTTACCAAAACCCCAAATCCAAAGTGGGAAAACCAATTTCAATCAACGGTGACTCATTTAGCATGAAGAAAACCCATCCCTGCCCGACCTGGGGCCAATTATACTCGGTAGTAGCTCTCAAGTACGACAATAGGGAACTTAGATAAAATTTTGTTGATTCCTGCACCTATTGCTGCAATCGAATCAAAATTGATACGCCATAGGCGGATGGTGCCTTAGTGCAAGTGAGAAGCCGTTGAACTTGTGATCCTCATCACAAGTGTTGGTGAATTCCAATCTCTTCTTGCCTTTACTTTTATTTCTCCTAGCAATTCATTGCTGGGTTGATTTAATTTTATACTATCCATACATAGAATTTTCAATTTTTTTTTATTTCTAGCTAACATTAACCTTTTTGGTAGCCCTGCTTTCTTTGGTTGTCTGTCTGTGTTGCTTGCCTAGCAGCTTATGCACCATTGGGACATAAATACTGTAGGCAGATTGGAAAGGGTTAGTGCTCCAGTTGAATACGAGTGTGAAGTGAGCCTAAACTGTGAACAAATAGAACTCTCCGTCGCTCGAGGAGAGCAAGAGAGAGCCAACAGGGGTTCAAAGGGATCCTAATGCCTGGCTGAGATCAATGAGGGATCACATACACCACCATGGGTGAGTGCACTCCCTGCATTATTCCCCGCGAGGATAGTGAGGCCTTATCTGGTGCCCCTGCTCCCAACTATTCATGGTATGGAAAATGAAAATCCATACACACACATCCGGGATTTTGAGGAAGTTTGCACCACTTTCAAAGAGGGTGCAGCCGATATGAAGTTGTTGAAGTTGAAAGCCTTTCCTTTAACCCTCAAAGACAAGGCCAATATTTGTCTTAATTCTCTAAGGCCAAGAACTATGAGGAATTGGGCAGAGCTGCAAGGCATTTTTTGAAGAAGTTCTTCAGTGCACACAGGACTAATAGCTTGAAGAGGCAGATTTATACATTTAAGTGCTCCATGATAATGAAAATCTACCAAAGGTCGAGAGGTATATGGAAACCATCAGTGCCTGCCCTCACCATGGCTTTGATACATGGATGCTAGTGAATCACTCTTATAATGGGATGTGCCCTGATATGAAGCAATTGTTATAAACCATGCGTGGAGGAGACTTCCTGAGCAAGAATCCAGATGAGGCCATGGATTTTCTCAACTATGTGGCTGAAACCTCCAAGGCATGGGATGAGCCAAACCCAAGTGAGGTAGAGAGAATGAAGCACACAGCAAACCAAAGGGGAGGCATATACTCACTATCAGAGGATGTGGGAATGAAAGCCAAGTTATCTTCTTTGACTAGAAGGTTGGTGATTAGTACCCAAAAAGTGCTATTTTTAGTCCTATTTAAGATAGGTTTTGAGTGCTTTTTGCGTACAAATCATATGAATTAAGCCGATTGACATGTGCAGGTTCGTTTAGTACTACTGATTTTGTTTCAGGCTGTTTCCGTAGTTTTGCAGGCGAACCTCAGCCTTCATTTCCGCTTGGCTTCAGACGGGTGCTGATTTATGCGAAGTTTCGCGATTTCATCGCTTCGTCAAGAAATGTCAAGTGGAACTCGAAGAAATGGAGGTTTAACCGATGCAGAGGCAATGCAAGGAGTGCAGATTTTTCAAGATGGTGGCGAAATTTCGCAAGGATTAAGTGTAATTTTGCAACCATAGCTTAAAATTTCGCAATCCTCGCAATTGGCGATAGACAATTTTTCTTAAGAGATATAAAATTTCATTATCATAGCGAAAATTCGCTATCATAGCGAAAGTTACTATGCATAGAGAAAATTTGAATTTCGCTATGCCTCAGATTTTCGCTATGATAGCGAAATTCACTATGCATAGCGAAATTGGTTGCCCTCTGATTTTGATCGAAACGACCTCGTTTTGTGTAATTCCCATTTTGCCCCTAATGTAATCATATATTTTTGGTATTTTTGGTATTTCACACCTCTTGTATGACTATATAAGCCACCTTATGACAATTTGTAACCCTAACTTTCATTAAAGCTTTCATTCACTTCAAACTTTAGGTTTACGCTTTTTCTTCTCTCTCTTCTTTCTCTCTTTATTTGGCCAAACACCCCCTTAGAGTGACGCACAACTCAAGGGATGTTTCGCCAAGCCTCAAAGCCTTGGAAGTACAGGGTTGCGGTTGGTTATCATCGGTAGAATGTGGTCCCCGCTTTAAATGAAACAGTATCGCATTTATTGTTCCAATGCAAACTTGGGTTTAATGTTATTTAATGTGTTTCTTTTGGTCAATACTTGTCATGCTTGTGTGGTTCAAGCAGATTCTTAATGGTAGATACACCGCATTCTTTTAGATGCCATTTACTTAGCCACGAAATTAGGTTAGATGATGCATTCTTCAAACCGACATTAAATGCCTTGGGGTAAGTGTTTTGGTCAATAGGAGTGTTTTTAAGGTTGGTTTTTAAAGCCAAAAACAAAGATATCCAAGCTTTTTGGCAATGACTATATGTCATTTGCTCCCTAATGCAAGGAAATAACCCGAGGACACCTATATAACCCCATTTATCAAGCTAGTGACCCAAGCCCCTTCAAGGTCTCCTCTCACACCTCATTTCAAGTCGCTTTCAAGCATCTCTAGTAACCCCAAAACCCACACTTTAATGCAACCAAAAACTAAAAGAAAGCCTCACCATTTCAACCATGATACAAATCATTTGTAAAGATGAAAAACCCATCCCCGTGTTCGACCTTAGACCGCTATACTGCAGTAGCTTGATTACGGCAGTAGGAGGAAAATAGGAAACAAATTTGTTGATTCCTCGATCACCCTATCGCGGGCAATAATGAAATGGGCGTCATGGTTCCGGGGATGGTGCCAAACTACGACATGATGAGTTGATATGTACTTGTAATCCTCATTACAAGTATTGGTGACCTTTTAACCCTTTTTGAATTTCGTTTGTAAGAATTTCAAGTTTTTTTTTTACTCAGCAGTCTCTGCTAAGCTGTTTTTATTTTTACAGTCAGTTTTTATTTAGCTAACACTGATCCTTTTTGGCAAGCCTTGTTTGTGTTCTTTTCTTTGTCTCATTTTGTGTTACAGGTGTTTATGCATCATTAGGATAGAGATAGTTCAGGTAGACTACAAAGAATCAGTACACCCGCCTGAGCAAGGTCGTGGAAATCGCAGCACAAGGATCGCACGGATCCTCTCTACCTCGAGGAACAACAAAGTCAAGAAGAAGGTACTCCAAAGAATCCAATGTGAAGATAATGTAAGATCAATGATGAGGGACCACATACACCCTCCTAGAGTGAGTGCTCCTTCCTGCATCATACCGCCTGTTGAAGATGTAGCAGTGAGACCTTATTTGGTGCCCCTGTTTCCCACATTTCATGGTATGGAGAATGAAAATCCATACACACCACATACGGATTTTGATAAGTGTGCACAACTTTAAGGAGGGTGCAATTGATATGGGATTTATTGAAGTCAAGGCATTTCCATTGACTCCTCATACAAAGCCAAAATATGGCTTAATTCACTCGAGACCTAGGACCATTAGAAGTCGGGCAGACAAGAGGCGTAATCTTAAAAAATTCTCCAAAGGTTCATAAGACCAACAATTTGAAGAGGCAAATTCACACGCTGTCGACAATGAGAGGTTCTACCAAGGGCCGGAGCGGTTCATAGAGACCATCACAGCATGTCCACACATCATGGTTTCGACACTTAGATGCTTGTGAATCACTTCTATGGTGGTATGTCCCCAGCCATGAAGCAACTATTGGAAACAATGTGTGGAGGGGACTTCTTGAGCAAGCACCTAGATGAAGCCATGGACTTTCTAAATTATGCGGGCCGAACTTCCAAGGGATTCGGATGAGCCAAACCCAAGGGAAGTGAGAAAATGAGGCTCTCTTCAACCAACTGAAAGGGGGAGGAATTTTGCAAATTCTTTATGAGGATATGGAGATGAAAGCAAAAATATCAACCTTGGCTAGGAAGGTGGAAGAGCTAGAAGGAAAAAGGTTACATGAGGTGCAGGCAGTGACTGAAAACCCTGCACAGGCCAACCCATGCATCAATTGCCCATCCACTAGCCACCCAGAAGAGCACTATCCAATTGCTCCCTCGGTGAGAGATTTGATGTCAGAGTATGCCAATGCCGTGGGCCAATACAAGCCACAACCTAATGCCCCATATGGCAATACATATAACCCTTAACCTGGAGTGAAACTTCACCTCTAATCTTCGAAGCCTAACCCTCCCCTGCATTACGTGCTCTCCCTGCGCGCCAAACAATAGTTTGGTTCCTCATCTCAACCACAGAAATCACCATCCTCTTCCCCTATTGAACAAGCTATATTAAATTTGAGCAAGGTGGTAGGCAATTTTGTGGAGGAGCAAAAGGGAATCAATGTATAATTTGTTCAAAGAATAGATACGGTGGAAAGCACCCTGAACAATAGAATAGATGGGCTTGAAAGCAACCTTAATCAGAAGATTGGTAACCTACAGTACTCCATCACCAGGATTAACAATTTACTGGAGGTACAGGAGAAAGGAAGATTCCCTTCCCAAACACTGCCAAATCCAAAAGGAGTCCATGAAATAGGTTCTTCCAACAACTCAGGGATGGATGGCGTAAAGGCCATCATTACTCGAGGAGTGGTAAAGAAATCGAGCAATCGCCTAAGGATCGGGCCAAGAAATGAAAGGAAAAGTGAAGTTGAGCCCGAGAGAATAATAATCGTGAGAAGATTCACGAAGAAAATATGCCCCTCCATTTCCTCAAGCACTAAGAGGCAAGAAAATCCAAAACCAAGCTGAAATTCGAGGTGCTAAGGCAAGTGAAGGTAATATTCCAATCGGTTGATATGATTAAGCAGTCCATACATAGTACCCATGACCTCGTGCATAGTCAAGAGAGGGTTAGGCATTGAAAAGAAAGCCTTCCTAACAGAGCAAGTCAATGCAATTATTCAAGAGCAAGACCTAGAAAGAGGCAAGGATCCGTGATCCCCACAATATCGGCCAACATTAGAGGGGCTTGCATAGATAAAGCACTCATTCTCGATCAGTTGCAAACTCATCATATTCAAGCAGTATAAGGCTAGGTTTAGGGGAGCTTAAGCCTACCAACATCACTCTGTCATTAGCTTATCG
Organism: Tetrastigma voinierianum; assembly: GCA_016808115.1. NCBI lineage: Eukaryota > Viridiplantae > Streptophyta > Magnoliopsida > Vitales > Vitaceae > Tetrastigma > Tetrastigma voinierianum. The sequence continues at coordinate 691,456 of JAEQBH010001743.1, read as the reverse complement.
TTTCTAGTATTCCTAAGGAATAGTTGAGGATGTGTTGGTAAAGGTGGACAATTCTACTACCCGACTTTGTAGTGCTTGATACCGAACCACCGCAAGTGGGCCCAATCATGTGCCAATTATCCCCGAAGACCATTTTTGGCCACTTCCTAATGCGATCATCAATTGCCTGGAATGGAGTCATGCAGCTCACATTTGGAACATGACATTGGAGCTCAATATTTTTCACTTAAGTAACAAGCACAAGCTAGCAGAAGATGACATGCAAGGATCTGAGGAAGTCTGCTCAATTGGTCCAAATGCAGGGAAACCAAATGCCCACAAATTGTAAGCAGAATTGGTAAAGGAAAGTGAAGCGCTGATAGGAATCGCCGACGGGCCACTCTTGCAAGAGCTACAATGATCGCCCCAAAGATCACCCTGAGAAGAAGTTCAACAAGGAACTAGCTACTTTTAGTCGCAAAGACACATCACAAGCAGTAGGGTCAAGGAGCTCCTCCTCCTTGACCCTCCATGAATGAATCAGTGTAGTTGAGCAAGTTTGGCCTTCACTGAGACCAAACTGCAACTCAAATTTTTTTGAATTTTAGCTTAATTTGGTTAATTTTTTAGTTTATGCTATTTTTAGTAACCTTCCTTATCTTAATTTTAACTAAATATAAAAATTTCAGTTTTTAGTAATTTTACTTTAATTTTATTTTATTTTATTTTATCTTTTATTTTATTTTATTTTATTTTATTTTTAATTTTTTTAATTTTTTTATTTATTTATTTTTATTTTTTTATTTTTTATTTTAATTAAATTTCATGTTTTTCAAGCAGTTGGAAATCGGGAGCAAAGAATGAATTTTGCAATAATGGTGAAATTCATTCTGTGGCTTTTCGGTTGCCCCTGGACCCTTCAGCTGCCCAACAACTTTATAAAAAGGGGGCCCCTGCTCATTTTCATACTACACCATACACATTTGCTCTGAGCTCCAGTGCCCTGTGTCCAGTGCCCTGACTCCCGCTGCCACCGAGCCCTGAGCTCCACCAGACTCGCGCCCCTGCCGTGAGCCCCCTTTGGTGCCGTTCATTCACGCCCTGACATCTAGCGCAGCTGGTCCACGCTCGCCCCCGGCCCAGCCGCCCGCCCGCACCGGCCGCCTGCACCGCCGGCCGCCACCACCACGCCGCCGGCCCGCGCTCTCCCGCCCGAGACCATTGACGGTGTCGCTGAGCCCCGGGTCCACCACGCCGCGCACTAGCCGAAGCCCCCGCACTTCACCAAGCCCCGGCTCGCCCTCGCCACGCCGACTGCACTCACGTACATGGTCCGTAATTCCGTGGTGGTTATCGTCAAAGCCTGTGGTCAGGTTCAAGACTTAGAGAGAGATGATGTAAGCACATCTAAGCCTGCAGACGCTCATTCCCCGGATCTTTCTGAAGAGATACAGCCTGCATTGGCCCCAACTCGCATACCGAGGAGCCTCGTGCTTCCGAGCCCCATCCTGGGCGATATAAGACCAAAGGACCTCAGCCCTTCTCCAAAGCACTCACACAGAGACGACGCAGGAGGGCCCGGCTCTCCAAGCGGGCCCGGACATCAGGCCTAGTGTAAGACCCGAGAAATTCCAATTTATGGAAAAAGGGCAAAATCGTAATTTCGATTACAAAGTTGTTAATTTCGATTAAAAATCCATAATTTATTCTCTAGACTTCAGATGACAAAATGGATTTCATCGTTGAACTGCCTAAAAATTCAGTTAGCACGTAAAATTTCTCGTAATATTCCGAGAGCACCGGTTGGCACGTTTTTCGAGGCATCGCGTTTCGGGTGTCGTAAAACGATTTTCGATGCGACGAAAGTTACATATAACAAGTACTCATGTACCATAAGTGGTGTGAGTAGAGAAATGATGAAAATGGACGGCCGAGATAGTGCCAAATGTCAAAACTGGGGAAAGAAGGGAATTAATAATTAAAATGGAATAAGTCACTAAATGCCAAGAAAAGGCTACAGTGTCGTCTCTTCAAAAAGAGAGAAAGAGGCAGTGGCTAGGGGAGGAAGACGCAGGGAGCAACAGAAATCGTTTTCTAGAGAGAGAAGCTTAAGCTTCTCTCTAGATTTGTAAGATATCCAACCGTCGGCGGTCTTCGGGACAAGAAGGAGAACTGCTCTACGAGGAGAGGGCTTCACGTGGGTACCGAATTTAGGGAGTTTCCTCAAACTCCGAGAGGTAGGGGTTTCTCCCTACTTGGGTTTTACGCTTTATTTAAGTGTTCTACAATGCTTCGGTTTGCTTGAGGCCTTGAATGGTCGTTTGATCGGTTCCAAAGCTTGGAACCGAGATGTTGGATTTTGAAACCCATGTGGACAGTCCGTGACTGTCCACGGGTTGATGTGGGTTCCTAGTTTGTGCATTTATGTGAAAAGGTCTGCTTTGATATGTATGAGGCCGGAATCGGCCGAGAAATACGAGTTCACAAAGCGAACCGGGAGCAATTGTGGGTCTGATAGAATAAGAATCTAGGGTTTTACTGTTCCCAAAACAGTGTCATGAAAATATATTTTTGTGAAAATATGTGTTTGGTCGAGTGATTTAAATTAAATTACTCGTGTATGATCATTAGCCCAAGGGAGCTAATTTTGATGTGGAAATGTGGAATTTACATGACATGATTGTGTGAATTGAATGTTTTGTAAATATATGCATGTTTATATATTTACATGTGAATTAAATCAGATTGGACCGCATACATGCATTCCATATGCACTGGAACATCCTAGACTATAGGAGTTAGTTCATGATGAGTCTAGAGAAATTGGTTCGAGGGTAGCTCCGTGGTAATATTAATTATCTGAGGGTAGTCCAAATGAAAAATATCAATCGCCGAGCGCCCAATTGACATTCATCGGAGGGTAAATCTATTAACAAATAATATATCAATCGCTCTGAGCGCCAATTGATATATATACATCGGAGGGTTGTCCACTAATAAACAATAATTTCTCATACGAGGCTTAGGGCGTAGTGTGAGAGAGTCGGTGAGGACTCGATCTCGAGTTATCATGTGAGACATTCAAGCAGATCATGCATTGTCAATGTATGTTTATTTTGGGAACACAGCACTGCACTCCTAGGCGGAGAGTAGCCCACTTAGGGCTATTCCACTATCGAGCACAGTTCACCCCGCCGAGGGACATTATTTACGTGCACAGGAGCGTGGGCGAGGGGACGACTTGTCTCTAGAGAGAGGGATTGTGAAGAAAGCCGGGTTGTGGTTTTGATGTATACATGTATTAGAACTTTTTAAGTTTAATGTATGTATTGTATAAGAGTAAAAACATATTAACTCTTAGAATTATTGGATATAGTTGAATTCATAGTTGGCATGTATATTGAGTATTGTTTATGGGCCCAAGTGACCGTTTTAAATCATAAACTGTTATATTGGACTATTTGGGACAGGTTTATGCAAGTTCAGCCTGGGGCAGTAGCTCCCCGTACAAAGGAGCACCGCTTCGATGCCAGGAAAAATGCTCGTCACCCGACATTCACGAGTATTCCGAGGGTTGACGGGTAGTCAACAGACCCCCGGGGTTTGGGGACTCACACCCAGGGGAGTCTTCGAGATCTCAGCCCGAGCCATCACCTCCTCCACTGGACGAGAGGGTTTATCGCTCCGGGCGACGCCTCTCGAGGATCAGCACCCATTGTTCACCTCGTGATCTCGATTCCGGAACGTGAATCTACGCGCCGTGAGACCTTACGGGGGAGCCATACTATGATATACCGGCATTGACCGCTGATCCGCGTTTCAGAGACTCGATGCGGCTGATCCGACAGTATTCATTGCTGCCTTTCATGACACCGAGGCAGTTCTACTATCCCCGGGATGTGCTTGAGTTCTACCACACTATGACATCCCGGGGAGTGTCGAGTCCGTTGGAGCCCGGTTCGCATTGACTTCGCCGCCCGCAGTGCTCGCATTATGGATACATAGGCCGCCCTGGCCTCGCCGCAAGCAATAATTTCTGTGTTATGCAAGGGTCTCAACGAATTACTGCAGACGGTCCGCCGTCTCGCCAAGATACTGAAGGCCGGGCCTATACTTTTCCGCAGCGGGCCAGCCACGTATGCTCTTAGTGGACCATTGTCTCGACCGCTTTATTCTACTACAACACCACGCGTGACAGCGCAGGGAGCTATACTCGAGGCTCTATACAGATCTCGTAGGATTCGGTTTACCTTTGAGCTTCGCTACGACTTCCCTACTGCATTTTGAGGAGAAGGTCCACCGCAAGGGCCTGGTCCTGGAGCATCTAGGGTTCCCTGAGGAGCCACGCATCGAGCGAAGGATCAGTTGTACGCAGGTCTTAGCCACTGAGCGATCATTATACATGTCGATCTCTCATCCTCCAAACGTAGCTTATAGAGGCAAAGATATGACGTGGCGCAGGACCCACCGAGAGGAGAGGATCCTCGTTCCCGAGACGGAGGTGGAGGTGGGAGAGGAGCCCAGCCTGCATTCATCTCCTCCATCTCCACCTCCTACCGCCCAGCCCCATCGACACTCCGCCGGGCTCCTTCTTACACGCAGCGCAGTCTCCAGATCATATTCATGTCGCCGCAGTGGAGCTAAGGCAACAGCATGGATGCCGCTCAGGCACTCGCGACTACACAAAGCCGCCGATTCCAGATAATGGCCCGAGCCGGTAGTCACTATAGCGCAGACCATGCCAGTGCCGGATCATGAGCCACCCCTCGGTCTCCCGCAACAGTGAGACAAGGCTCGCACACCGCTCGAGATCGCCTCCGCGTACCGCAGCCTCCTCGGGATATGTCGGCAACCGCAGCTAGCCAGCCTCTGCATCCACCTAAGATCTCCACCACCACGAGAGAGTGAGGTCACACCCTCTCTACCTCCCCTATCCCTACCCAGTGGAGGCATGTTTATACTTTGGTTGGGAGGAAAAGTTAGAGTTAGGAGTGTCTTCTATCATGTTTTGTATTGTTTTTAGCTTATCAACTGCCTACTCATTTTGTATAGGATTGTATAGGATACATGTATTAGCCGATAGTAGGCAGTGATATTTTTGTCATGTTTAGCTATGTTAAGCTTGTACTAGCCACTTTGGTTATATCAAAAGCTTTATAGCATTATTTACTTACTTTCTACACTTTTGCAAATCATTTTTGTGCCTATATTTTTGTGTTTCTACTCTTGCCTTATGTTGAAGAATTGAAGCCCTATATGGTACCTTAATGTTAGAACAATTCCATGCATGATTAAGTTTTTGGTCGATTGAAGTTCCAACGTATTCAACCTTGTAACTCCACCTTTAGCTAATCACACACATTGCACATCAGTTTGTATCAATAGGTTGAGAAGCTATATACCACTTTTCACTTTGCAAAACCGGCCTTATATCTGTTGACGACCCGTAATAGGTTTGTGTTACCCACAGGTGAAGACCAATGTAGTCTTCCATATGAAAAAGAAAAGAGAAAAAGAAAAAGGAAAAAGAAAGAAGAAAAAGAGTTATGAATGTCGCGACACTTTGCCTTGAAACTCGAACACGGTCCGAGGGGTATATGGTGAAAGCCTTTAAAGCCCTGCGTCTCTGCAAACTTTCATCGTCAGAGTCATCGACTTAGTGTTCGTTATAATGGCGGATGGGTAGAGATTAGCGAGTTGTAGGTGCTTAATTCTCGAAGTCATTCGGCCCCGCGTAAGCCCGAAGAGTTTTGTGGTCATTGATCCTTTCGCTTGATGCCCTAAACCTTAATTGGTCAGAGTCAATGGTGGACCCCGCTACACGAACTTCGTGAAGTCAAGCTTTCAGCATCGCACCCTACACAAGTACCAAAGAAGAAATAAGAGTGTAACTGAGTCTATTTAGGCAATATCGGACAGTTTAAGGTCCGGGGCAGTGCTTGGTTAGGAGGGAATAGCTTATGTACCTTATTGGTTCAACCGGTTACCTTTTAAGAACACTTAGATTTCGTGGATGCTTAGTCGATTTCTTTGGAATTGGATGTTGCCCTCAAACTTGGTCCTATATGGCAATTGTTCTCTCATGATGGTATTTGTACAGAGCCCAAGTTTTTCATACTAAAAAGCCTCACTTGTACACACACTTTTGGATAGCATACTTGCAAAATCACAAAGATGCATACCTTGATTTTTTTTGAAGATGGTTATGGACTACAACCGTGCCTGGGGGGTGTGATTAGTACCCAAAAAGTGCTATTTTGAGTCTCATTTAAGATAGGTTTTGAGTGCTTTTTGCATACTAATCATATGAATTAAGCCGATTAACATGTGCAGGTCCGTTTAGTACTACTGATTTTGTTTCGAGGTTATTTTTCATAGTTTTGCAGGTTTTGGGAACCTCAGCCTTCATTTCAAGCTTGCCTTCATATCGGTGCTGATTTATGCGAGTTCTCGACGACTTCATCAAGCCGGGATGAAGAAATGTCAAGTGGAATCAAGAAATGGAGGCCGAATCGCATGCAGAGGCAATGGAGGGAGGCAGGGTTTTCGCTATGGCATAGCTTAAAATTTCCGCAAGGATTGCGGTGGGGTTTCAGGTTCATACGAAATTTCGCAATCCTCGCGAAACTCTCGCTATGCATTGATTTTTTCGCAGGATAGCTACCCGCTATCATAGCAAAGATCGCGCATACGCTTAAAATTTAATTTCGCTTATGCTCGTGATTATTCTTCTATGATAGCTTAAATTCACTATGCATAGCTAAATTGGTCAGCTCTCTCGATTTTGATCCAAACGACCTCGCTTTGTGTAATTCCCATTTTCCCCTAATGTAATCATATATTTTTGGTATTTTTTGGTGATTTCACACTCTTGTATGACTATATAGTTTCACCTTATGACAATTTGTAACCCTAACTTTCATTAAAGCTTTCATTCACGTAGCTTTTGTTTTAGGTTTATATTTTTCTTTCTCTCTCTCTTATTTCTCTCATTTTCTTGGCTGCCAAACACCCCCTTAGAGGATGACAAATCAAGGGATGTTTGGCTAAGCCTCAAAGCCTTGAAGTGGAGGGTTGCTAGGTTGGTTAATGGTGGTTTGCAAGTGGTCCTCAGTTTTAAATGAAACATGTACTGCATTTATTGTTCCAAACTTTCCAAACTTGGGTTTAATGCAATTTAATGCTTCTCGTCAATACTTGTCATAGCTTTAGGGTTCAGTGTATTCTTAATGGTAGATACACCGACATTCTTAGATGCCATTTACAGCCACTAAAAATTAGGGGTTAGATGATGCATTCTTCAAACCGCGACATTAAATGCCGTGAAGTGTTTTGCTCAAATAGAAGTGTTTTTAAGGGCTGGTTTTTAAAGTTAAACAAAGATCCGGTTTTGGCAAATGACTATATGTCATTTTCCCTACAAGTGAGTAAATAACCCGAGGACACCTATATAACCCTATTTCATCAAGCTAATGACCCAAGCCTTCAAGGTCTCCTCTCACACTCATTTCAAGTCGCTTCACAATTCTAAGAACCCCAAAACCCACACTTTTAATGCAACCAAAATCCAAAAGAAAGCCTTTCACCATTTTGAACCATGATACAAATCATTTGTAAGATGGAAACCTATCCTCGTGTCCCGACTTAGATCCGCTTATACCGGCAAAGAGTCGACTACTAAAGAGGAGGAAAATAGGAAAAATTTTGTTGATTCCCGATCACCCATCGTGGCACCTAATCGCCTGGAAGAGCTGAGATGCTTAAATCACAGGTACAGCAAGAGTCGAAACACCGTACTTCCAAACTTTGTTCTAATTGCCAATCCACTGTCACCAAGGAGAAAGCACGCCCACTGCTCCCGCAAGGGATTCATGCAAGAGCAGGCAAACATAGTGGGTAAAAGTAAGCCACCAACAAAAGCTCCATATGGGAACACCTATAATCCAAATTGGAGGAATAATCCTAATCTATCATGGAAGCCAAAACCCCCAGCTTATACTCCCATAGGTTCACAGCTGCAGCAACATCTTAGTTCCACTTCACGCTGAAGAAGAACCCGCACCATCCCTCAGAAAGCAGCCATCAGAATTTGAGCAAGGTTGTGGATAACTTTGTGGAAGAGCATAAGACGGTGAATGCGCAGACCACTCAGAAAATCGAAACATTGAAAGGCATAGTAAACAAAAAAATGGGGATGACCAAGAAGATTTCGGGGCTTCAAAGGTCAGACAACTGAGCGTGTTCTCGGCTAAGGGAAATTTCCATCCCAAACACAACTAAATCCCAGGGGAGTGCATGAATTAAGCTCTGCCAATGACCTAAATCCCATAATTGATGAAGTAAAAGCAGTGGTCACTTTGAGGAGTGGTAGAGAAGTCAAACCATCCACCCCCAAACCAGTAGTGGAAGGCCCCAACGTAGTTGAACCCGAGCTGCAGAATTTTGCAACCAAAGCGTATACAAAGGAATACAGTACACCCCTTCCCTTTTCCACAAGCACTGAGAAACAAGAAAAGGCCATCAACCGTGACAGAAATATTAGAACTGCTTAAGGCAAAGTGAAGGGGTCAACATCCTCTCTGCTTGACATGATTAAGCAAGTCCCCACTTATGCTAAATTTTTTAAGGACCTATGAACGGTGAAGAAGGGTCTAAATGTCAATAAGAAGGCCTTCTTAACTGATCAATTCAGTGCTATCATTGAGTGGAAAACCCCAGTAAAGTACAAAGAACCGGGGTGTCCTACCATCTCAGTTGATATTGGAGGCACTTGTGTTGAAAAAGCACTACTCGACTTGGGAGCTAGTGTGAACCTACTGTCATATTTAATGTACAAACAGTTGGGTTTGGGAGAACTTAAGCCCACTTCCATCACACTGTTCCTAGCCGATAGGTCTATTAAAATACCAAAGGGGACTATTGAGGATGTTCTAATACAAGTGGACAAATTCTACTATCTAGTGGATTTTGTCGTACTTAACACAGAGCCAGTTGCAGTGGGGGCCAACCATGTACCCATCATATTGAGAAGGCCATTCTTGGTTACTTCGAATGCCATTACAAATTGGCTTCAATGGGGGTTAAACCTCACCTTTGAGAGTACATCTTGGAACTCAATATCTTCCACTTAAGTAAAGCATATGCAAATCCGTCATGGAGGATGATTGTGAAGAAGTCTGCATAATAGACACAATTCTTGAAGAATAAGCTAACGAGCGGCAAGTGCAAGATGTGCTAAACCAGGAATTGTCTGACAACCTCGTTGAGCAACAGGACCCCCAAAGCATAAGTTTAGTACATGGGCACTGGAGAAAAAAGGAGGAAATTCTACCTTTATTTACTGGAGAGGAAGAAAACGAATCTCAACAGCTAGATCTCAAGCACCTGCCTGTGGAACTAAAATATGCATTTTTGGAAGAAAACAGACAGTGTCCAGTTATTATATCATCACTGCTGAGCACTCCACAGGAAGACAATCTGCTGCAAATCCTCAAGAGTAACAAGCAAGCTTTGGGGTGGAAAATTTCCGACTGAACAGGTATCAACCCAACAATCTACACTCATCACATTTATTTAGAGGAGGAGTCAAGAGCTGTTAGGCAACCACAGAGGAGGTTGAATCCCCATATGCAGGAGGTAGTTCACAATGAAGTCCTGAAGTTGCTACAAGCCGGTATTATTTACCCCATATATGATAGCACTCGGGTGAACCCAACCCAAGTCGTGCCAAAGAAATCAGGGGTAACTATCATGCAGAATGAAAAAGGAGAGGAAATGCCCACCCACCTTACTACAGGCTGGAGGGTATGTATTGATTACAGAAGATTTAATGAGGTGACAAGAAAAGATCACTTCCCTCTACCTTTCATGGATCAGCTCCTGGAAAGAGTTTCAGGCCACCCTTTCTACTGCTTTCTAAATGGTTATTCAGTCTACTTCTATATTGAAATTGCTGCGCACGATCAGGACAAGACTACCTTCACCGGCCCTTTTGACACAAATGCCTACAGGAGGATGCCCTTCGGCTTGTGTAATGCCCCTGCCACATTCCAGCGATGTATGCTTAGTATTTTCAGTGATATAATAGAACGCGTTATGGAGGTTTACATGGATGATATCACAGTCTACGGTGAAAGCTTTGATGAATGCCTCAGCTATTTGGGAACTGTCATGCATAGATGCATTGAGAATAACCTAGTGCTGAACTGGGAGAAGTTCCATCTATGGTGAAACTTACACAGTATTTGGACATGTCATCTCTCGAAGGGAATTGAAGTGACAAGGTAAATCAATCGATCTCTAAATTACCCTCCCCACCAATGTGAAGATTGTGTTGTGAAATCTTTCGGGGCATGCAGTTTATGTGGTTCATACAGACTTTTCAAAACTGCAAGCCACTTTATAAGCTTCTAGAAAAAGATGCCAAGTTTGAGTGGGATATAGAATGCCAACAAAGGTTTGAAGAGCTCAAGGCTTATTTGACCACTGCACCAATAGTGAGGGCCCCTAACTGGCAATTGCCTTTCGAGGTTATGTGCAACGCAAGTGACCTCGCATTGCCGGAGCTGGTTTCTGACAAAGAGCGCAGGAAAATCAGATGCGGGTTTATTGCGCGAAAGAAATGATCAATGAAGCTCGCAGGGAATTACAATTGCCAACCGAAAGAATTGTCGGGAGGAATTAAGTGCCCGATGTTTCGTGCATATTTGATTGGGTCCAATATAATCATCTTCACAGATCATTCAGCTTTGAAATATATGCTCACTAAGCAAAATTCCAAGGCTAGGCTTATCATATAGGTCCTCTTACTACAGGAGTTCAACTTGCAGATTCGGGATAAGAAGGGTGTGGAAAATGTTATTGCCGATCATCTTTCTAGACTAACCATAGCACACAACATCCACAACCCTCCAATCTATGATGAATTCCCAGAGGAATCTCTACTCACTGTGGACAGTGCTCCTTGGTTTGCCCACATTGCTAGCTTTTTGGTAACAAGGGAGTTGCCAACATAATGGAAAGCACAGGACAAGAAGTTCTTCAGTGCAAAAGTCCACTCATACTATTGGGAAGAAAATTATTTGTTCAAATATTGTGCTAATCAAATAATCAGAAAGTGTGTGCCGGAAGGAGAACAAGAAGGGATACTCAACCACTGCTATGACAATGCATGTGGAGGTCATTTCGCTTCCCAGAAAACGACAATGAAGGTGCTGCAGGCAGGTTTTTATTGGCCTTCTTTATTTAAGGATGCCTATATCATGTGCAAACAATAAGACAAATGCCAAAGGTTGGGAAAAATCTCTCGTCGTCACATGATTCCACTAAACCCTATTCTCGGGTTGTCGAAGTTTTTTCGACGCTTCAGCATCGACTACGAGACCATTTCCTACTTCCTTCGATATACTTACATTCTCGTGGGAGGTGACTATGTGTCGAAATGGGTCAAAGCAATGCCGAGTATAGCAGCAGATCACAAGGTCGTATTGAAATTATTGAAGGGGAACATTTTCTCCATATTCGAGGTCCCCAAGGCCATAATCAGTGATGGAGGTTCACATTTCTAAAACAAACCTTTTGAGAATCTCCTATCCAAGTACGATGTCAAGCACAAGGTCGCCACTCCTTATCATTCTCAGACCAAAGTGGGCTAAGCAGAGCTAACTAACAAAAATCAAGACCATAACATGAAAGTGGTAAATCTCCAATAAAAGATTGGTCTCCTGTCGCTTGACTTCCTCTAGGCATACAGGACAACCTACAAGACCATTATGGGCATGTCTCCTTATCACCTGGTTTATGGAAAAGCCTGCCACCTACCTATGGAAAGTGAATACAAGGCCCGTGGGCAAGAAAAAATTGAACGACACGCAGAAATGGTCTCAAAAAGGCTCCTCGATATCAACGAGCTAGAAGAACAGATAAATGATGCCTACCTTAACTCAAAAATTTCAAAAGATAAGCCGAAGAGGTGGCATGATCAGCTGACAGCTCACAAACATTTCAACAAAGGGGACCAAGTACTGCTCTACGACTCCAAGCTCCACCTATTTCTAGGCAAGCTTAAATCAAGATTGACTAGGCCATTCACCATCCAAAAGTTCACCCAATGGTTCGTGACTCCGCCTAATGCCGTTGACAATCAAGTGTTCAAGGTCAATGACCAAAGCAATAAGCCATATGTGATCAATGAGATCAACAGATAAAGTGAGGAAACTCTCCGACCCTCCATGAAAACTCCTAACATATATTTAGAAGTGATTTCTGCAGTATCTTAGAAGTCACTATAATTTAATTGCTTAATTTTTATTTTTTTTTAGTAATCTTTTTGTGTCCCTTGTTATTGATTAGTTTGTTTTCCTTTTACAATTTTTATCATTTCATGTCTGTTTCTGCACTTTAGTCTTCTTGCTTTGTGTGTGGCCAGAGTGTTTTCTAGCCGTGAAAATTCGCAGAACGAATCGTTTCATCTCCTCGACTCTCTGTCGGCAGAAACCCTCTGTTTCCCGTGCCCACAATTAATTTCCTATCTTTGTTCCAACCATTTAATAGGACCACACTCTGGCAAGGACCTTTAAGGCCAACTGAGGGGCATCACTCATCATCTATTCTACTCCCATTTCCAGCTTCGAAACCCCACCCCACCCCAACCTACCCCTTTCTTCTTTTCTCCCGCGAGTATGGCGGCGACCTCAGTGGAGGAAGCACATTCCGCCACGGTGAGCTGCTCCCCTCCCCTCGTCGGCTGCTCCAGTCACCGCGCCTCTCGCTTTCTCCACCGAGGCCCACAACCGCCGCCCCCCCGCGGCTGTGGCTCCCCCCACCGCCGCCCAAGGCGCGGTCGTGGGCTCTTCCGCCGCAGCCCCGCCGAGGAGACAACACCACACTAGGGTGGGCCCCACTCCACCCTCTCCGCCACATCCTAGGCTAGCCTGCAGGCTCACCATCCAAGAGTACCGACTCCTCAGCCTGGGGGAGAGTCCTTCGCCTCTAGCCCGTGGAGCCACAGCCTACCACCTCATCGAGCCCCATCGAGCTCCCTCCTCGGACTCCGTCCCGCCTTCCATCATCCTGGCGCGCCTTCCACCGCAACCCTATCCCTTGGGAATGTCAGATTTACAAAGGAGAGGACCTCAGATGACAAGTGTCTTTTAATATTTTCAATCCTTTTACATGTGACTTCTGGTGGGCCTTAGACCTCGGCGTCTGGGTAAAGGTACTCTGGGGAAGCCATTCATGACACCTCGTCTGGGCTTCTTTTACCTCGTGGTCATCAGTTCTACCACACGATGACATCTGTGCACGAGCCCCACCCGACCGCTCTTCATTTCCATCGATGTCGGCCCGGGATACCTGTGGCCTCAAACACTGGGCCATACATTCAATTTTTCTGGTCCCGCCAACTCGGCCGAAAGAGCAAGGGCTTGGACCCATCCCTATCTAAGAGATGGTCCGTCTCTCTCCGAGACATCACGGATCGGGCCTGGCTCAGAGGCGCCCCACCGCACATGCTTTTATCGCATCTCATTCATGGCCTAATCCTTCCACTCCAAAGATACCGTTTCAAAGGAGAGGGGCCATCTTGGAGGCCCTATTTCGCATCTCAGAGGGCTACTGGTTTAGTCCAGCAAAGCTCATTATGACCTCCTTGTTCCACTTCGAGGACAAGGTCCATCGTCGGGGTCTATCTCGAGCTGAGTCCACGCCTCTCTTATTCCCAAGACTCCTATGCCAGTTGCTTAAGCATATGGGCTTCCCTGATGAGCCTAGATTAGAGCACCATCGTGACTCTGCAACTAACCTTACCATCGACCGGTGGCGGCTTCTACCCCGTCCGTTCCTTCCACCAAGGACCAAACAACCGCAAATATTTCGCAAGGAGTAGCCCCTCTATAAAAAGCATTTTGGGGGAGCCTCCTCAGCTCCAGACCCTTAGTACACCGGCTCCTCCGTTCCAATGCCGCGGGCTCCACCGCCCCGACTTTCGTGATCCCATGGCTCCTGGCGATCACTCCCCATGCACGGTGTTAAGGCAGCACTTCCGCACTCACCTCGCTAAGATATCACGATTTCCACCCGCGATTTTATGACCATCATGGGTGACACATTCCCTCCACAATAAAGATCATTTGTGACACCCCACGCAGCCCTCGAAGTGACAGATGATCAGACCGAGACGCCATGGCTCGTGACCGTGCCATTCTCACACGTAATCGCCATACTCATGCATATCCGTAGACACCTAAAGCCTCCCGCTATCGCTATATGTACCGCTTCATATCGGTTCCCACTCCTCCTCACCGGGACTGCCACCTCACCTCCAACCCCTGCAAGCTCCCTTGCCGTCCTAGAAGCCGCAACAGTTGCAGCCACTCCTCCCGCAGCACCTCAACCCGCCTAGACCGAGGACGCCTCTTCATAGGCTATTGACTGAGGAGGTAGCACTTCCTCCACTACCTTTCCAAACCACACCATTGCGGACAATGGCATACTGGGTCGGGAGAGCAGTAAAGCACGTGATGATTTTTTTTTATACTCAGATACTGGGGCCACACTTTTCGACCTACTATACGTGTAAACAAAGCCCATTTTGTTTTTTTAGTGGCTTGCTTTCTGCTTCTTTTTGAGAAAGTTGTTTTTGGAAAAGCTAAAAATTTAGTGATATACACTAATTTACATTCCAGAAAGTTCAGTTTCTTAATTAATTTGCAACAATTTTGACCCATTTTTTTTTTTTTTTTTTTTTGTGGTTTTTCCTAACCTATAAGTTGAAAAATTGAAACACCGACCAATACCATTGATGCTAGATTAGTTCCATGCATGATTAAGTGGTTGGTCAGTTGAAGTCTCCCGGTTTTCAACCTTTTTCTTCCGCCTTGAGCTAGCCACACACTACTCACATCAGTTTTCTGAAATAGCCTGAGAAACTGCATAACTCCCTTATTGTCCAAAACTAACCTAGTTTCATTGACTAATTCGCAAAGGTTACAGGTTCCCGTAAAAGAAGGCCAATGAAGTCTTCCCAAAAGAAAAAAGAAAAAGAAAAAGAAAAATGCAGAAAAGAAAAGCCTCGACGCTTTCACTCAAACTCCGAGCACGGTCCTATGGGGCTTACGACGAAAAGTCTTAAAGTCAGGTCCTAAACCAACCGGGTTGGGGAGAGCCACCGACTCAAAGGTTCGCTTACATGGGTGGATGGGTGAGGTTAGCTTGTAGGTGCTTGATTTTCAAATCTATTCGAGTCCGGGGTAACTCCGAGGTGTTGGTGGTCGAAAGATCCTCATGACGATGCCCTATGCCTTAGTCAATGGGAGTCACGGTGGACCCTTCGCTACACTTAGACTTTGTGAGGTTTCCATTTCAAAGATTGCAACCTTACAATACAAAATGAAATATGAAATAAGAGCGAACCATATTTATTTAGGTCAGTCAATGTGCTAGGATTCGCAAAGAGCTGGTTTGGGAGAGCAGCTTTAGCAAGTTATTGTTGAAAACTGATCACTTATACACTTAGATTTTGGTGAAATTTTGTGTCTGATCCCTTTGATGGATAATTTTCAAACTTAGTCCTGTATGGCATTTTTTTCTCCCAAGCTGGTTGTTGTGCAGGGTCTCAATCATTCACACCGAGGGTAGGGCATTACTTATCCATGCACTTTTTGAAAGTACCATTCCTTTTGCATGAGCATAACCTGTCTACTCTTTCTTCTTTTTGTCATTGCTAAGGGACTAGCAAATGTGCTCTATTAGGGGAGTGATTAGCACTCAAATAGTGTCGCTTTGAAGCTTTCTTTATTGGTGTGTTTTGAGCACTTTTGTGTACTAATCAACTTAAATAACCCAATTGATACACTAAGGTCCCAACTTTGCTACTAATCATATTTTGTGAATATTTTTATAGTTTTGCAAGCCAATTGTACCACTTTCTTCAAGCCAATTCAAATGCGAAGAACCCGAGCCGAGCTGGAAGCTGCGTGGACAAAGCAGATAGCAATTGGAGCTAAATACAGAGGGATATTGAAAATTGCATAAAATTTTGCAGGCTGCGAAATTTTCTCATGGTGCAAAATTTTCGCATTCAATTTGGCAGCAGGCGAAATTTTCGCAGTGTCCCCTATTTTGCTGTACTGACCACTTTTGATCGCTTTTTGTGGCTTTTTACCAAAGGCCCTCGATGTAATTTTTGTTCTTTCATACATTTATGTAAATTCCTTGACTCTGAGCACTATAAGCTCGGGCCGTTTTGTGTAATAAAGAGTTTCAAAGGACCAATGCTGGCGCCAAAGCTCATCTTTTCCCGCCTCGCAACTTCCTCTTCACTTTCTCCCTTTCTTAGAAAACACTGCCAAACAACCCTTGAGGATGACAACTCAAGGGATGCTTGGCTAAACCCCTCTCATCCTTGAAGAGGAGGGCCACTGAGTGAGAGTTTGAGGTAAAGAACTGTTGTCCTCCCCTAACGCAGCATTTATTACTATTTATGCTTTACATCTCCTCACGCTAGGTTTGAATCATGGATGTACCCTAAGTGGCCAAAAGATCGGGCAAGATTTAAAGTGCTCAAAGGATACTTATTGCCAGATCCACTAATGCAGCTTAGCTGTCGCTTATCTGTTCCTACGTGCCAAATATAAAGGTTTTAAACTGATTTGAAACATTAATGGTCAATAAATGTCGTATACTAGGAGAAACACTTTTAAGGTTCAATTTTTATGGCTAAACGTAGATCCAGTTCAGGAAATGACTATATGTCATCCTCCCCAACGCGAGGAAAAGGACCCGAGGATATTATATTTTCCTTAGAAACCTAAGCCCAGTGGACCGAAACTTCAAGGACTTCTTTTACACTTTACTTCTATGCAGTTACAGTTATACTAGCCATCAACCTCACTGTTTTTACCAAAACCCCAAATCCAAAGTGGAAAACCAATTTCAATCAACGGTGACTCATTTAGCATGAAGAAAACTCATCCCCGAAGTTCGACCTTAAGCCACTATACCGGTAGTAGAAGCAGTTACGACAATAGAATCCTAGATACAAATTTTGTTGATTCCGTGCACCATCATGCACCGAATCACAATCTCAACCCGTAGTTTTGCCGCCCCACCTTTCTCACAATCTCATACGGTCTTATAAATCTCGGACTGAGCTTGGCTCGCCTCCCAAATCTCAAAATACCCTTCCAAGGGGAAATCTTCAGGAAGACCCGGTCAACTATCTCGAACTGCAAGTCTCTGCGATGGTTGTACGCATAACTTCTTTATCTATCTCTTGTTGTCTTCAAGTTATCACAGACGACTTTCACTTCCTCTATAGTGACCTGCACTAACTCAAGGCCTACCAGTTTCCTCTCACCAATGTAACGCCCCGTCCCGAGAGGGTGTACGGTACGTGTAACCGTAGGGTCGCATATGTGCACCAAGGGCTTCCTTAATTATTTGAGTGTCATAGTAGTATTTTTGAAAGTTGTTTTTAAGGATGAAACTGTAAAGTTTCGTGCCATTGTGACACTTTCGCAATTAAGGAAATCGAGGGCGAAAGTACAAATCATGGAAACTTTAATTAGTTAAAGGATAATAATAATAAATTGTCATAATGGTTCAGGAAAGCCTAGAAAATTCTCTAGATCTCGGATGACGAAACGGACTACTGTTAAATTTGTCTCTCGAAATCTAGTGACCTAGAAAAATTTCGTCGAATTCTAAGATAGTCAGAATATTTCACGAATTTCTGCGTGATAAGTCACCAGTGATTTTAGGGGCGGGATTTTTTCAAAAATCTCGGAAGACATAAAATAACTTGAGCTAAGTTCATTTAAAATAAAGTGAACTGAATATAAATAAATTGTTTTGAGGAAGAAATGTACCCGAATGAGAAAATATGAGCTATGTATTCAAATAATAATAATAATACAAAAAAAGAAAAAAAGAAAAGATGAAATCAAAAGGAACGGACATAAGGTTGTTTGACGGAGAGAAGGCGTGAGAAGAGAGCGTGAGGAGTGAGAGATTTTAGAGAGAGAAACTTCTCTCTAAGATATACGGAAATCGTACCATAAATTTTTGTCGAAGCAGAAGGCAAAGTTGGTCTACGCGACGAGAGGTACGCGTGGGTACCAAAAGCTTAGCATTTCGTCAAACTCCAAGAGGTAGGGAATTTTCCTACTTGTGTTATTTCTATCATAAAGGCCATGTAATGGCTTGAAATTTTCTTAGAAGCCGTGACATGCCGTAAATTTCAGTCCCAAAATTTTTAGATTGAGTTTAGGAATTTTCACGACTATTTTCAGACAGTCTGGGCTGAATTTCGAGACTCTTTTCGGACAGTTCGTGTTGAAATTTCAAGATTGTATTCGGACAGTCTAGACATAATTTTTAGAAATGTTTTCGAGTGTTTTTAGACTTTGTGGAAAGTCCATTGAGTCTAGAATCTAGCCATATGCCTATGAATAGCATTTGGTGCCCACATATTTTCTGAAAAATTTAATTGTAGCACCAAGAGTGCAAATTGTTTGGTTATGCTGACGTGTGTGGTCTAATACATCGAATGTGTAGGGTAATAGCACGAAAAATTGTGAAGTCGTGCTCAATTGTTTTAACCGGAAAGGTGAGTGTTCTAAACTTTATTTTTCAATACTAGTGTATTGTTTATTAATCGTTTTACGCTGGTATGTTATGGTTTTAAATTGTTAAACCATATTTCAAGCTTATAGTTTTGAATTGTTAAACTATATTTCAAGCTTATGGTTTTAAATTGTTAAACCATATTTCAAGCATATAGTTTTGAATTGTTAAACTATATTTCAAGCTTATGGTTTTGAATTGTTAAAACATATTTTTAAGCTTATGGTTTTGATTTGTTAAACCATATTTGTAAAGCAAGCAAGCAAGAAATATGTTTTATTCAGCAAGCAAACAAGCAATGGTTTTGATTTGTTAAACCATATTTTAAAAACAAGCAAGCAAGGAATGGTTTGATTTGTGAAACCATATTTTAAAAATAGAACAAGCAAGCAAGCAAAATTTATGTTTTATAAAACAAATCTAAAGAAATCCCTAGTTTTAAGCTAGCATACTGATCAAAGTTATTCCGTACGTGCATGGTGAAGTTAGGACATCATTTCATGCATTTTAGATTTGCCTGGTCGGCAAACTTATTTCATGCATCATGGAGTATTAAAGGGGACCGTGGAACGTACTGGTGTATATAGGGTTAGCGCGCTAGCTATTATATGGTGACGTGGACACGAGGTCTTTCCACCATATTTACCAGAAAAGGTGACGTTGACACGAGGTCCTTCCACCGGCATGGTAGAGACATGGGTTTCCTGTGTTTACTAGGGTACAAAAAGCAAGAAAGGCCTCCGGTGGTTGATCTTGATTTATAAGCATTTTTCATATAGTTTTAAAATCAACCACTGGTAAGAAAGAAAGCATTTTATGAAAAGTTTTTAAGAAGCTTTTAAAGCAAAGAAAAGCAAGCAGCAATTTATGAAAGGTTTAGAAACTTTTAAAGTAAAACAAGCAGCAATTTTATGAAAAGTATGAGGAAATTTTATTGCAAAGCAAGTAAGGTTTTCTTGAAAATGTCTTGTAAAATATAGTTTTCCATTTTTGAGATATTTTCAGAAAAATAAACCATTTTATAGAGCATATACTCACTGAGCTCGTTTAGCTCATTATTTTCCTGTTTTAAAAACTATTTTTCCGGTCACGAGGCACGCGAGACGTTGAGACATATTGGATTCTGCGACTACTATGAGTGGCATATCCTCCACGAGGTTTTGGGATATGTCTTGTATGCAGCTATTCTGCTGCCGAAATTTTATAAAATCACAAGTTTAGAAAGACAGAGATTTTATACAGGTTTTGACCAAAGCAACACTGACCGCTTCACGGGATTCTCTAGTCGTTGGGAGAAGTAGCAATTTGGGGTTTGTGGGGTGGTCGGCACAACGCCTACTAGTAGGGGTGCGGGTGTGTCATGTTGGTATCAGAGCAGGGTTTTAGGAAACTTGTGTTATCACCGTAGTTTTCTTATACACTATTTTAAACTATTAGCAACCATGCATTTCAAACTCACAGTACATACATTTTAAGTGTTTCAAAGTATTAAACAGTTGATTTTTGCAAATAAAGCACTATGTCAGGCAGAGGCTTTCGAGCGTCCTACAGTACCTGAGGGAGTTGAGCATGCAGTTTGTTCTACTAATTCCTCTATCAATCAGCCTCCTAACGAGGTCAGGTGGATGTCTGGGCCACGGAGAGCTCAGAGTTCTAGGATTGTTTGCTGAGCGAGGTGACGAATTTCTTAGATAGTAGCTACAGCGACTCTTTAGTAGCCGTAGCTTTAGCCACTTCCGCCACACCGAGAGAGGTTCCCGAAGAGCCTGTGTAAGACCCTAGAAAATTCTAATTTTATGAGAAATGATAAAATGGTAATTTCGGTCAAAATCCATAATTTTTCTAGATCTCGGATGATAAAACAGACTTCACCATTGGAATCTTCTAGCGAAATCTAGTTGCCACGTCGAATTCTGAGACAGTCAGAGTTTCACGTTTTTTGAGGCACCAAGAATGGTGCGGGACACTTGGCACATTTTGAGTGGCTCAAGATGAGACACGTGTCAAGTGGAGAGCTAGTCAAACATAAGCTCAAGTGGGACCCATGAGAGACACATGGCAATATGCTATTGGAAGGAAATCCATGGTAGATGGATAAGGGATGAGTGAAATCCAAGGTGGCCAGTAAGGGTGGACACTTGGCAAGGTGAGGACACTTGATCTTGACCTTCTCCCAGATAGGTTTGGGAGGAAAGGAAGAGAGAAAGAGAGAAACGATGGAGAGAGGTGGAGAAATTCTGGGGTGACTCTCACTTCTCTCTGATTTTTTCGAGCTATCAAGCCGTCGGATCCAGACGAGCCAAGAGGAAGAGTTGATCCTACTGCGAGAGCTACACGTGGTCTTAGGTTTGTGAAGTTTCGACCGAACTTAGGTGGGGTTTCTTATACTTGGATATTCCTTGTCTAAAAGACCATGAAAATAGCTTTGGGTGTTGTGAGGCCAGAAATGGTCATGGATTTGGGTTCCAAAGAAGTGGAACCAATGATTAATGAGGGGGCTGTCCATGGACAGCCTACGTACCGTTCTAGGACTATTAAAAAATCTGGATTGATAGCTGGACTGAAATTCATCCATGTGTTTTGTTGTGTGTTATTGCTTAAATTCGATAACATGATATTGCTTAAATGAATGGCTTGAAATGCGTATGGAAAATGATATGTTAATGCATGCTAATTGATGTGTTGACATGATTGTTTGAATTATATGAAATATAATGGTGTATGAGCATTGAAATTGGATATACGAATTAGCATCATTGCATTCATGTGCACGGTGACATCACGTCGAGTCGGGTGTGGGTGCACGCTATGGTTGTTCACCACTCTTAGTGAATGCGGGTTGAGTTTGTCTTTGGGACGAAGTCTAATAAAGACTCACAATTCAAATCATAAAACGAAAAGTAATTAATTTGTTGGGCGAAGCAAGAAAGGGGCCGTTAATCCCCTCAAGTGAAAAGCCTAGAACATGGGTGTAAGAGACCCGAGGCATGAGCTAAAATTTTCGTATGGGTGTAAGAGACCAGCGATGTAAACTGAAAAGTTTTGTTGCCCAAAATAAAACACACGGTCAAATTTATCACTTATACCTAGAGTTGAGTGATAGGAGTCGGGATTGACTCGGGATTGGTTACCTATTGTAAAATTGCATTGGGTGTTGGTGAGCCTACAAAAGGCTCGATATATGGGTGTCATTGGCATTACCAGTGACGATTGCCACACTTAGCATAGGCATATGTGAGGGAGTCGGTGATTAGTGCCAAAAAAAGTGCTATTCTGAACCCTATTTATTATAGGTTTTGAGTGCTTTTTGTATACTAATCATTCTAATTAACCCGATTTACATCGAGTCCTCTTATTCTCTGATCTCATTTTGTGGCAAAATTTGCGGAGTTTTTGCGAGCTAATCGTACCAACATTGTTGAGTGGAATCCAAACATAAGAATTCAAGTCAAACTCAACATCATAGATCGAGACTAAGAAGAAAAGAAGAAGCTGGAAAATAAAAGAAATAGCGGGGATCACGGGATGCGAGGATGCGAGGATGCGAGATGGAAGCGAGGAGACGATGGAGCGGTAGCCGCGGAAGAATGGAGCAGGTGCTGAGCAGGTGATTTTAGCAATGGTAGCGAAGTCGCAATCAAACGAAATTTTAAGCTATGCCATATTTCGCTATGATGGCGAAAGTTCACGTACATAGCGGTGATTTTAAACATGCCTCAAACCACAAGCTATGATAGCGAAATTTCGTATTGGCCTGATAGCGAGAATTCAGCGTGCATAGCGAAATTTTACTACGTTTTTGTATCAAACCACTCCGTTTTGGTTTTCTCCTTTACACCCACAACGCCTTTGTTTTGGTTTGTTTTTGTAATTTCCCTTGCTCTGCACACTATATAAGCTAGAGTCAAGGTCTGTAAACATCAATCACTTCATAATAAATTTTTGGGAGAAGCTTTCAACTCCCGTTTCCTGCTGCTTCATTTTCTTCCCCCTTTACGTTCTATTTTTGCTTGGTTGCCGACACCCACTCAAGGATGACAGCTTGGAGGATGAGCGGCTAAAACCCTTCCTCCTTGAAGGAAAATGCTGCTGGGGTAGGATCTGGAGGTTGCTGGAGGTTCCCCTGTTTTTCACGTAGGTATGCACTGGCAGTTTGTGTTTCCTTTGAACTCTAGGTTTAAATCCCTTAGATTCACCTTGAATGACCTTTATTTGGTAATCTTTTAGGGTTCAGTGGATGCTTATTGCTAGATCCACTGAGATTCATTAGTTACCCTCTATTAATCATTGTAAAGTGAGTAAAGGAAAATTGTTCTTCTTGTCGGTGATCCTTTGGCTGCTCGATAAACACCATGCTCCAAAGGATAATTATTTTTGGGTTAGGTTTTATAGCTAAATGAAGATCGGTTCGAGGCTGTTATATGTCATCTCCCAACGAGAAATAACCCAGGGACCTCTCAGAGGTGACTGTAGAACTCAACCTCGGTGACCTAACACTTGAGGTTAACATATTTTATTTAAGCCTTATTTTTCGGTTTGAACCACTTAACCCCTGTTTTATCACCACCTTAAAATCGAACCAAATTCACCATTTTGACTCACTTAAATCATTTGTGCAGAAAGAACCCATCCACCGTGTTGTTTTTGGAGCCACTATGCTGCAGTGGCAGGCCTACGGCCGTGGGAAAATATAGGATCTGAATTTGTTGATTAGGATCACCTGCGTGTACGAATCAAATGGCGTCGATTCAGGGGATGGTGCCCCTAAGTGCGAATGATGACGTGTTGAACACTTGTGATCATCATCACAAGTTCTGGTGAATTTTCTTGTATATATATCTTTTTAGTGATTTCAGTGTGTTTAATTTTGTTTCATTTTATTTTGCTTTTATCTAACTTTACCCCTTTTGGTAGAGTTGTTTTTTTTTCTTGTTTGGTGTTTGCTTTGTTCTTGTTGCAGGGGTTCGTGTTCCAGTGGGATAGAGTTTCTCAATCAAGGTTGAATTTGAACCCAATGGAACAGGGACAGTATGGTCAGCATGTGGCAGGGGGTAACCCTAGTTCATATATGTCCATGAGGGATTACATAAACCAGTCATGGCAAAGTCGGCCCGACACATTGGATAGGAACCTAAGTGAATATGGGTCCACATGAGGAATTTATAGAAACCCGATGGATGAGTTCACCATGGTAGTGCTACAACCACAGGTTGGAGATCACACGATTCCTCATGGGAACCAGGGCCTCAAATATGCTCCTCTGAACCTCCATTTTTATGCTTGACCCTCGATCACCTCAGCCATGACAGTCAATCCCTCCATTTGAACAAGCCATTTTGGACCTTACCGGGATAGTGGATGACTTTGTGGCGGATGGGGAGAGATTAATGCCCATTCGAATCATAAAATTGTCAGCGTGGAAGAACATTTGAACGAAAAATAGATGGGCTGAAAAATGACTTTGAGCATAAATGGACCCGACCTGCAACACTCCATTGAGAAGCCCTCATCAATCGGTAATGTCCGCCGAGGAGAGTGCCAAGTGACACCATGGTGGAGGGCGGTGTCGACAACGATACGTCGGGCTCATAGAGGGATTTTATTAGCGAAATGAGGCGGAAGGTTGTCACGAATCTCGGATACGTGTGTATTGTTTTTCAAGGAGAGGAAAGAAGAAATCCTTCCTTTAAGCGGGGAGGACGTGGAAACAAAGCAGTAGAAGAGCCCGAAAGAATATCCTTCAGCAGTTCCCACGTAATTGAACCCCACTTCGCCCTTTGCCCGAAGCCACGAATGCCAGCTGCCGATAGCCTCCAGTGACAGTGTATATTCTACCTTCACACATGACCACGACCACGCCCCAGAAACACACACCCACGAGGCCACATCGAATTACTGCTTTGCCTTTCCTACAAAAATTCAAAGAAAGTGGTAGCCCTTTGTACAAACCTTTGCACCACTACATCATAAGCGATGGCACTTTATATATAGCATAGTAGGTTGGTTCGGTCTTAGTTGAATTTGGAGCATCCGACTCGGCATTTCAGCTCCCCTGTCCCACTTTTGTTTTAACTTTTCTAGTTTCATATTATTTTATCGTATTTTATTTGGTTTTATAATTTTTCTTTTTAGATTTTCTCTAATTTTTAAGTTAATATTTGTTCTACCTTGTTTTTCACTTTTTTGCAATTCTTCTTAATTTTCTTGCATTAATTTTTGCAGTTTGAGTGAATTTTGAAGGCGTGAAGATCAACAAACAGCGACAGCAGTGAACCCGGGGACAATTTATGACACTTACTTGAAATTTTTCGCAGTGTGTAGTGCTCTGAATGGGAATTTTCGCTACATAGCGAAAATTGTCCCCCCACAGCATACAAGAACAGTGAGGTAAGTAAAAAAAAATAAAAAATAAATATTTAGAAATTTATTTAATTTTAAA
This sequence comes from Tetrastigma voinierianum, assembly GCA_016808115.1. Classification (NCBI taxonomy): domain Eukaryota; kingdom Viridiplantae; phylum Streptophyta; class Magnoliopsida; order Vitales; family Vitaceae; genus Tetrastigma; species Tetrastigma voinierianum. The sequence goes on along the minus strand of JAEQBH010001743.1, from coordinate 666,414 downwards.
AAAAAAATTAAAATTTTTAATATATATATATATATATATATATATATATATATATATATATATATATATATATATATATATATATATATATACATTTTTAATTTTAGAATTTTATTAAAAAAAAAGAAAGTTTTTTTAAAATTAAAAAAAAAATTTGTTGTCTCTAAAAAAAAATTGTTTTTTTTAATATGTTTTTTTATTTATTATTTATTTTATTTGATTTTAAAAAAAATTAAAAATATTTTCGCTATCATAGCGAAATTTCGGTAGCGAAAATTTTCGCTATCATACACTATTTTGACCTCCAATTTTGTTTCGCTCATAACTTTTTCATCCGAACTCCGTTTTAGGCGTTTTGGTACGGTTAAAACTTAAGTGTAGAATCCAAATATGGCCAAAAATAACATTTTTTAAATTATTATGAAGGTTTAATTTTAAAAAGTTTCCAACAGGTCACTTTTTTCCTCTTTTTTCTTCTCCTAACTTGTTTGTTTGAAGCCCAAACGGAGTGAATAAGGTGTCGATGGAAAGCTTGAGAAGTCTCCTATCCAGAAACGATCACATCTCATCAAGAAGGTAAAACTTCCTTCCCCAACTTTCCAATCCGAGCCCCATTTCGGACACTGAGATGTTTGGGTTGGGGGGAGGAGAGTTAGCGAAGGAAGTGGCTTTTGTATTTATATTTTTGTTACTATTTTGAGCAAGCCCATTTTTTTATGTTTAGTGGCTTGCTTGGTTCCCTTTCTATAAAGCTGTTATACTATACAACTTACCTTTTCAAAATTTGGACCCATTTTGCAACCAAAATTTTTTTGTGTTGTGCCTAGCCCATAGTTTGAAAAATTGAAACTTTGTCCAATTCTATTGATGTTAGATTGGTTCCATGCTTGGCTGAGTGGATAATAGGTTGAACTCTTTTTAATTTCGACCACATTTCTTTCTGCTTAACCACACACCGAGGCACATTAGGTTTCAATGATAATTTGGCAAAAGCTGCCTTGACCTCTAAGCATTCTGATAACCTATCTGTGTTTGGTGACTACCTTTAATGGGTTAAGGACCCCTTTATGGAAAGAAGCCAATGAGTCTTCCAAAAAAAAAAAAGAAATTGAAAAAGAAAAGAAAAAGAAAAGAAAAAGAATAAAAATTGCAATGAGCTTTGCCTTGAAACAGGAGCACGGTCAGGGGGTTATGGTGAAAGCCTTTAAAGCACGTGCCACCAGCCTTCCTTTGGTTAGGAGTCGCGACTTGCGATCGCTACGGGTGGATGGGTGGAGTTTAGCGAGTTGTGGAGTGCTGGGCTCAGTCATTCGGGTCCAGGGGTGAAACCTTTAGAGTTTGTGGTCGAAAGAATCGCCTTAGCTGTGCCTTAGCCTTCATTGGTTGGGAGTCGTCGGTTAATCCGTTACGGACTTTGGTGAAGTCGAGACCTCAGCATTGCCACTGCAAACACAAAAATAATTTATTGGAATAAGGGTGGGTCTTGATCTATTTAGGTTGGTTAGAATCTTTAGGTCGTGGTAGTAGTTGGGTTGGGGGGAGAGTCTGGGACTGGCCAGTTTATTATTGAGAAATTTGATCAAATAAACATAGATTTTAAATTTAGGTTTCTGGTTGATTCACCGAGAAGGAGGCTCTTTACAATACCGATTTTGTATGGCATTCATTCTCTCTGATAGTTATTGGACATATTTATATCAGTTCTATAGGGTTAGGCAATACTCATTGCAATCTTTTTGAAATACCATTTTGTGAGCGTTATTTTTGTTATTGTTTTGTATGTTCACTCTTTCTTTCTTTCATTATATGACCAGCAATGTGTAGGGTCAGGTGATTAAGGCTCAAAAAGTAAGTATTTTCTAACCCTATTTATTATAGGTTTTGAGTGTTTTTGTATACTAATCATTCTAATTAACTGACATACTAAGTGTCTCCACTAATTTACTTATGGCATTTTAAAATTTTAGTTTTATGAGCTAATCATGCTAACATTGTATACGATCCAAACATGAAGAATTCGAAATAAACTCAACATCATGTATCGAGACCACAAAGAAAGATAAAAATAAGAACAGCGGTGATGCATCGGAAGCAGGGAGCAATGGAACAAAGAGTCACAGGAAGAATGGAACAAAGGTTGAACAAAGGATTTTCGCAATGGTAGCTTAAAATTTCTGCAATCCCAAAATGTAAATTGCTATGTACATATTTTCGCATGATAGCTAAAATTCATATCATAGTGAAAACGCGATTATATAGCTATGCCATCGTGATATTTAAAATTCAAATTTTCACATGCCTCAAATTCGCTTATGATAGCTTAAATCAATTATCATAGCTGGGGGTTTCACAGCAGATACTTAAATTCAACGCGCATAGCTAAATTTTCTGCTTTCTGTTATCCAACCAATTCGCTTATTTTTCCTTTCACCTTTGTGAATACCTTTGTTTTTGGTTTGTTTTACTTCCTTGCTCGCAGGCTCATATGTTAGAGTCAAGGCTTGTAAACATCAATAACTTACACAAATTTTTAAGAAGCTTTCAACCTCCGTCTTCTCTGCTTTCACTTTTCCTTTCGCTCTATTTTGTTGCAAACACCCTCCAAGACAGAACTGAGGATGAGTGCCAAAACCTTCCCACCCTTGAAGGAAAGGGCTGCTGAGGGTAGGATCTGGAGGTTGCTGGAGGTTCCCCTGCTTTTCACGTTGCATGCACCGGCAATAAGCTTCTTTGAACCAGGTTTAAATCCTCTAGATCACTCTTTCAACGACCTTTATTCGTAATATTTGTCTGACGGCATTGCCAGATCCACTGAGATTCATTGTTACCCTCTATTAACGCTTTCTCGTAAAGTGAGCGTGGAAAATTGTTCTTCATCACACGATCATCGCTTCGCCAAGAACATCATCTTTCAAAGGATAATTATTTCGGGGTTAGGTTTTATACAATGAAGATCCGGGTTCGAGATGACTATATGTCATCCTCCCACAACCGCGAGGTATAAAACCCCAGGACCTTCTTCAAGACACCAGAACTCAACCCCGACCTAACACTTCATGAGTTCTTTATTTATTTCGCCTATTTAATTTCCAAACCACTAACCCTGCTTTTATCAACCACCTAAAAATCCAAACCAAATTCACCATTTTGACTTCACTTAACCATTTGCATTTAAGAAACTCATCCCCAGAACTCGACCTAGACCATAATCGCAAGAGCTTGACTACCACGTGAGAGGAATATAGGATACAAATTTATTGATTCGGATCACCCCATCAGGGTACCTAATCACTTCGGTGAGGATCAGATACGGGCAAGGAAACATTTCCCCAGATGATATTGATCATTCCATGTATGAATTGTAAATTGTGCTGAATGTGGATGTATGTGTCACATTATCAGATGTGCATTTTAGGTGGGCAGAGTCTGTAGAAGAATTCAACCATCAATATCGTCACCTATCGTGGATCCTCTTTCGTATTGTGGAGAGCTCAGAAGACGATGTGCTCCCAGAGAGGGCTCGATTAAGAAGGGTCGACTGGGTGGCCTGACTCATGTTTCTCATATATATTAGAACTATTGTCATAACATATGTTTTATTATTATAATGCAATAACTAATCTATAGAAATGTATGGTTTGTGAACTATATGGATGAGTATGTATGACGGGTTCATTTAATATTTACTTCATGTACTGTCTCCATGATACGACACAATGTTTTCTGACAAGGACTATATCAACCGGGACCCTGGGTTGGGGTATCACAAATTCGAGGTCTACGCTGCTGTGAGAGTGACAGAGTTGGCGCTGCCATATGACAAGAGGTTGCAGCCAGAGGCGCCGTCATGGTTGGACGTATAGTCAAGATATTTGCGGAAAGTTATGGCTGCAAATGATCAGAGGGTCTTATTTTCAAGTTTTCTAATGGAAGATAGAACTAAGGTAATGTTTTCAGATTCATGTCGGTTTTCAAACTTGGTGTCAATTTTTCAGTTTAAAGGTAATGTTTATTTGTATATACACCTTTTTGAATCATAAACTTTTTGAAAATCACTGCATGCATGCCCTTATTATTTTTGCATTGCTAAGGACTAGCAACGTTTCGGTCAGTAGTGATTAGTGCCCAAAAGTGCTATTTTGAGCCCTATTTCAGATAGGTTTTGAGTGCTTTTACACTAACTCATGTCAATAAGGCCAATTGAAGTGTTCAGGTCTTCTTGTATCACTTATGCCGTTTTTAGAGGTTATTTGTATTGTTTTTACTGTGCTTTGCGCACTTTTGAGTTCAATATCGAGATATATGCTTAACCATGAAGATCGAACCCATTTATCAGCCTTTCAAACATACCAAGATTCAATGAAGGAATGAAGGGCAAAGTGATGAAAATGGATGCAAGAGTGACAAGAGGGCAATGCGTTAGAGCAAAGAATTACGGTGAAATTTCGCTAAGATTATGAGACTACTGGGATTTAAAATTTCAATCCTAGCGAACAGAAATCACAAATTTCAAAATTCTTCAGACCAAGTTCTAGCTAAATTACACACTTTCGCTTATTCTAAAAATTTAGTTGTTAGCGAATTGGCCATTAGCGAAATTGCTGTCTAGCGAAATTTTCTCTCCGATTATCTCGTAATTCTCACATCTAATAGTTTCTTATTAGCTTAAATCAGACAGAGCGAAATTTCGCTTTGTCATCCTTCTTTGTAATTAATGCAAACCAACCTCATTTTGGTGTATTACTTGTCCCTTATTTTAGCTAAAATTAGGCTTTCTTTAGACATACATCAGGCCTATAAGCCCCCCTCCAAATCAGAACCCTACAATCTTTTTCATATTTTCATTTTATGTAAATATCTCCGCAGCTTCATTTGGAGGTTTTGTTTTCTCTTCTCTCTCATCTATCTTCATTTTTTAGGCTACTACAAACAACCCTTCGAGGATGACAACTCAAGAGATGTCAAGAAGCTCTTAGCTTTGAAAGTGAAGGTAGTTATAGCTTGTCAAGTGGCCAGTGTGCTGTCCCTCATGTGTTAAATGCTGGGTGTGTACCGTATTTATGGTTCATCTTCTCAAACTAGGCTGAATATCATTTGAATGTCATTACCTTGGTCAATACTAACATGCTTAGGATACAAGTGCATACTTATTGCTGATGTACTGCTGCTTTTCGATGTGGTCTTTGTACGAGCCAATGAAATGATGTTGAATGTTAGGCTTCAAACTAAAGGGGGCAGATGCATGTTGCCCTAAAGAGACTCAAATAGAATGATTCTAGGGTTGTGGTTTAGCAACAAAGATCCCAAGGCTTTGACTATAGTTGCTCACAGATGCGAGATAAAACCCGAGGACTCTTGTTAACCCCATGTTGTCAGTTAGTGACCTAAACCTTCAAAGTTACCTTACACTTCATTTTCGTTTTGCAATTAATCAGCACACAACAACTCCCACCGCTTTGAAACAAACAACCAAAAACTAAACTAAAAAGCCCTCACCATTTTCAACACTGATGCAAGTCATTCATAGATGAAACTCCATCCCCTGTTCAACTTAGACTGGCTATATCAGCAGTAGTTTGACTACTGGCAGTAGGAGGAACTTAGATATAATTTTGTTAATTCTATCACCCCACTCGTGGCACTTAATCATCTGGAGGCCATAATGTGACACAAAGTGCTCATACATCAACACCAGCGATGGAAGGGCAAAGAGGCCCTATTGCACCCTACTCCCCACATATCATGGTATGGAGAATGAAAATACATACACACATAAGGATTTTTAGGAGGTTTGCAATAACCTTAAGGAAGGTAAGAGCTGACATGGATTGCTAAAGTCGAAAGCGCCCAATCAATCTCAGCGACAAGGCCAAGATTCGCTTAACCCACCGAGGCCTAGAACCATAAGAATAATGAAATGCGCGCAGTTTTTAAAAAATTCTTCATATCATAAGACCAACAATTTGAAGAGACAAATTACACCTTGTAGTTCAAGATGGTGAGAGGTTCACTAGTGCTGGATAGATTCACGTGGAGACCATTAGTGCTTCGTCTCAAGATCACGGTTTGATACATGATGCCGGTAAACCACTTCTATGGTGGTATGTCTCCGCCAAGAAACAGCTTATTGAAACCATGTGTGGGGAGATTTTCTAAGTGAAGCATCATGATGAAGCCATGATTTTCTGGAACAATGTGGTTGAACTTCTAAGGCTGATGAACCAAAACCCTATAGAAATGGAAAGAAAAAATGCCTTCAAACATAACCTGGGGGTGGGATGTATGCACCGACAGAGTGAAATGGAAATGAAAGCTTGTGATTTCAACCTTAGCTAGAAGGTAGAGAGCTTTGAATGATGCTCCATGAAGTGCATAAGGATCAGAATCCCGCACAAACCAACCCTCGCACTAATTTGAATCCCTCTCCAGACACCCAAAGCAATTAGTTATCCTATGGCCTTCAAGCATGATTTGATGTCGAATATGCAAATACCATAGGTCAATATAAGCCTCCACAACCAAATGCTCCATATGGAAATACCTACACCCAATTAGTGAACTACCTTAACTCTCATGGAGACCCAACTTCGCCTATGTACTCCCAAAGTTAAACAACAATTTGTTCTTAATATCATTCACAAACCACCAACATCCTCATCTCTGAATGCTTTATTTAAATTTGGAGCAAGGTGGTGGGCAACTTTGTGGAGGATAAAAGGGATCACTGTGTAATCGCAAAGGATTGATGCTGTGAAACACCGAACAAGAGAAGGGGAGGCTTGAGAGCACCCAAATCAAAATGGTAACTTATTCAACAAGATCAATAAAATTGGAGGTACGTGAAGAGGAAGGTTCCCTCCCAAACATTACAAACCTGAAGGAATTATGAGGTAGGTCATCCAACAATTCAGAAGTAGATGAAGTTAAGGCTATAATCACCTCGAGAGGAAAAGAGGCTGATCACCCATGCCAAAGCTTGTTGAAGACTCAAACAGAGAAGAATTAAAATTACATATTCTCCAAAGGAGGACTCATAAACAACAACATACCACCTCCATTTCCACAAGCATTAGGAGGTAAGAAGAAAGACTCAACAAAGGTGCATCTAGTCCTTGAGGTGAAGGTCCAACATACTCTTTTGGACATCATCAAACAAGTCCCCGTCTATAAAATTTTTGAAAGATCTTGCACAATCAAGGATTAGGTATTGAGAAAAGGCATTTCACTGCACAAGTCATAATCCAAAGCAAGAACCCCACAACATGATCCAGATCTTCCAGCCAATTTCAAGAATATCAGGGACTTGTATGATAAATTTACTTCACTCTAGAGCCGGGCAGGAACCCAACGCCATACTCTGTATAAGCAAGGGATTGGTGACCTTAAACCTACCAACATAAATATCACATCATCAGTCGATGACGCTGAAAATCCCTAAGGGACAATTGAGATGTCTATGAAAATAGACAAATTCTACTACACCTAGTAGATTTGCAAAGCTGACACCGAGCCAATTGCAATGAGCCCAACCATGTGCCAATTATCCAGGGCACTAGTTTCTGCCACCGCCAATGCAATCATCACTGTTTGATCGAAATGCGCACCACGCTGGCACTACTAATGGAGCTGTCTATTCCACTTGAACAATAAAACACAAGTTGAAGAAACAAAATCGCGCCCGATGGAGGTGTTCATGTGTCAGATGCGTGGTGTTTCACGTCCAGAATTGCAGATATACCAACCAAGGTGAAGCAAAGGGAATGCGATCGGCTTAACAGAATTGCTCAATCTTAATCCATCACAGAAACCAAACAACAATGGGAATCACAAGGATTCAGCTACCATCACGGTTTGAGGAGATCATTCCTCCTTGACCCTCTCTGCATTTCAAATTGAGCTGATTTGTACTCTCACAAAAACCAAATTGCAAACAAACAATTTTTAATGTTTTCTTGTTTTAATCAGAATAATTTTTAATAATTTCAGTTATTTTAGAAAGCTTTAACTTAAGAAGTCATATATTTAGTAACTTTGTTTGGTATATTATAGCATTTTACATTAAATTTTTGACTATAGTTTCATATAACAATTTTATTATAATAATCTTATTTTCTTATTATTAATAATTAACCACTGAACTTGATTCAGGTAGAAGCAAAGACAAACTGCCACACTAGCGAAATATAAAAGACCCTTCACACTGAGGTCCTATAAAGAGGAGGGTGGGTTGTTTACACCTTCATTTTCCTCCAAATTTCTCCTGTCAGGCCTCCTAGTTTCTCTTCGCCTGTCAACCCAGAGCCCTCGGGTCATCATCAAGAAGTACACTGGCCCACCACACTTCACTGAGCTCACTGTGTTTCACATCACAAATTTCAAGAAACTCGTGTCCCTGCTCAGCTTCAAGCCATCGCCATAGTACCCACGACCAGCCCCCGGGCCGAATTCCCTCGCCGCGCCGCGTGAGCCTCGGTTTTCGCGAACAGTCATTGCCTGCACTCTAGGTTGCCACCACGAAGCACAGCCATAGCTCGCACCGACACGCACATAGTCCTCGAGCCAGACACCGCAGGTGCCGCTTCTTCAAGACGATCCACCTCGTTCCTCACAGAGCTCTGCCTGCTTACTCATTAGTGTGACTCACGTCAAAGAGGCCAAGACATCGCCCTCAGAGTGCTTCTTGCTTATTTTCACAATGCGATACCGAGGTTCGCTTCACATAAAGCAGTGGTTCGCATTTGTGGTGGGTCCCGCCTTCCTGGCCAAGGTCAGATTTACCACACTGCAAACGAGAGGTCCCGCCCCAAGACTGGGTCACCCCGAGGTAAATCCCGATGAGCTCGTGATTTCACGATATACCAGATCAGATTGACCTGTCCCTTCACCAACAACAGAGACCTAGGAGGCCCCGCTCCGGCTGCCCACACATCTGGGTTCAAGAGTCATCTCTCATCCAGGCCTCACTGCATCAAGCAACACATCCTCCGCTGAGAATGACATCATCGCCTCGTTGTCGCTCCGTGATCGAGGCTGCTGTTTACTGGGTATAACCCATTCCGGAATGTCGCACTACACTGAGGACTTTCATCAGAGTCTTACTACGATGTCCCAGATATTGGCGCCGATCCCAAGATTCAGGATTCTATGAGGTTGATTTGAGGACTCATTCCCCATCTGCCTTCATGACCCCGAGGCAAGATTATTAATTTCCAAGGTGTCAGCTTTATCACTGATGACATCTCTGAGCAAATGTCCACTGAGTCAGCTTCGATGGGATGATCACTTCTGTACTGTGAGCTTAGATATTTCAGAGCTGAATCAAAGATACCACGTCAATTCAGAGGGTTACCTGATCAGCTCCACCCACCACACGGAGATGGTTCAGATAACGCCGAGACACCACAAATTGGCCATTGTCAGAGGCGCCTCGCCTCATGCCCTCGATCGATCACATATTCAGGACGGCCTTTTTCCCCCTTTGCAGCCTTACGTACGGCGGAGGGGCCGTCTAGAGGCTGCTGGGATCTCGGAGGATCTTGGTTTTAGTCCTCGGTGGTGATGACCTCCTGATGCATTTGAGAGAAAAAGGTCCACCGGGAAGGATCCCTAGTTGAAGCGAAGTCTACTTCGCGATGCCCGTTGGGTCCTTGAGCATTTAGGTTTTCCGGAGGAGCCCCGGATAGAGAGGAGGATACGATGCCCTCTGGTTCTGTCAATGGGTAGTGATGGCCATGCCAGGTATCTTTTTATCCTCCGGCGACGGGACCGGAGGAGGTTCCGGCCCTGAGCGAGGTAGAGCGGAGTCGATTCCGTATATGTCCCCTCCATCTCCTCATCCATACTACGATCCGCAGTGCGCCGTCTCGCATCCTTATACATCATCATTCGCCGGGTATACGTTCATGCCGGCTCGAGAATGGCTGGTGTGATGGATGCTATTTGTTCTTTAGCGACTCTCGAGCGTGAGGTCGAGAGGTTGGCTCGGTGTCACTCCATCTTCTGGCGGTGCCTGAAGCTCATGGGTCTTCCGCATTATTCAGATGAGAAGACGCCACAATGGCAGCCTCTTTGGGCGTATTGGCGGCGGCTGGCGATTCTGAACCACCACCACCACGGCGGTGAGGTGGTTAGGTTTCTTTAGCATGTTTTTGTATAGTTACGACTTTATCAAGCGCACTAATTTTGTAGTAGGATTTATGTATTATGCCATAGTAGTGATGATATTTTTGTATGTTTAACGATCACGCAATGTACTAGCCATTTGGCTATGTAAAACTATCTGTTGTTATATATATAGTTTACTTCATTTTTGCAAAGCCTTTTTTGTGTCCCATTTGTGTAACCGTTTTGTCTTGAATTGGACAATCGAATTACTTGATTGAACAATTGAATGCTTTAATTAGACGATTGAATTGCCTTTTGTTGAAAAGTGGATCATTGTAAGATTACAACATGTTAGAACAAATTCCATGTTTGAAATAATTTTTGGTCGATTGAAGTCCCAACATGCACAAGCAGACATTTCTCTCTTATTATTCACACCTTGCACACGGATTGTTTCAATAGGTTGTAAATTTGTTTACTTCCTTTCACTTTGCATAGAGCGGCCTTAGGCATGTTGGCAACCTAGGATAGGTTGTGTTACCCATTCGAAGACAATGTAGTCTTCCAAAAGGAAAAGAAAAGAAAAAGCAAAAGAAAAGAGGAAAGAAAGAGAAAAAGAAAAATAAAGTCGTGACACTTTGCCTTGAAGCAGAACGGTTCGAGGGTGTATGGTGAAAACCTTTGAAAGTACTAAGCCTTAATTGGTTAGGAGTCTATCGATTTAAATATTAGTTACATGGGTGGATAGGTAGAGTTTAACTTGGTGTAGGTTCTTGATTTTGAAGTCATTCGGAGTCCGGGGTGAAGCTTGTAGAGTTTGTGGTCGGTGATCCTTTTGGCTTGATGCCCAAACTATGTGATGGTTGGGAGTCATCGGTGGACCCCGTTACGGACTTTGGTGAAACGAGTTTTAAGCATTGCACCTGATATAGTTGAATAAGAAATGAGAGTGTAACTATCCCTATCTAGGTTGTTAACTGACTTAAGGTAAATACGATTAACTGGGTTGGGGGAGGGGACAATTTTGCAATTTATTGGCTCGATCTGGTTACATAAAGAACCATTAGACTTTGGTGGAAATTCAAGTTGAGAATCATGGAACCAATATTATTTAAATTAATTTCTTGTATAGTTTGGCTCTTTCATGTCGGTTTCAAACTTGGTGTCAATTTTCAGTTTAAAGGTAATGTTTATTTGTATATACACCCTTTTTGAATCATAAACTTTTTGAAAATCACTGCATGCATGCTGTTTTGCATTGCTAAGGGACTAGCAACGTTGCGGTTGGGGGGTATGATTAGTGCCCAAAAAGTGCTATTTTGAGCCCTATTTGAGATAGGTTTTGAGTGCTTTGCGCTAATCATGTCGATAAGACCTTGATGAAGTGTTCGGTCTTCTTAGTATCACTTATGCCGTTTAGAGGTTATTTTGGTTGTTTTGCGAGGTTTTGCGTACCTTGAGGATTCAATATCGAGATATATGTAACCATGAAGATTGAACCCATTTTATCAGCCTTGAGCATGCAAGATTCAATGAAGGAATGAAGGCAAAGTGATGAAAATGGATGCTGATGAAGAGACGATGCAGCAATTCCGGGAAATTTCGCTAGATTTGCGAAAATTTATTTGGGATTGCGAAAATTCGCAATCAAGCGAAATTGAGAAATTTAGCTAGGCTTCAAGAATTTAAGCTATGCCTTTGTTCCTAAGCGAGTACACACTTCTGGCTATCTCTTAAAATTTCGCTAAGTAGCGAAATTGCCGGAAACCTAAGCGAAATTCTCAGTTTCGCTTTCTCTGTGCAATTTCGCTACCTGTATTTCTCCTAATAGTGAGAATTTTAAGCTACCTAGTGAAATTTCTGCCTTGTCATCCTTTTGTAATTAATGCAAACCGACCTCATTTTGGTGTATTACTTCCTTGTCCCTTATTTTAGCCAAAATGTTAGGCTTTCTTGTATTTTCATACATTGGGTGGCCTATATAAGCCCCCCCAAATTGTAACCTAAGCAATCTTTTCTCCACATTTCATTTTATGTAAATATCTCATGACTTTCATTTGAGGTTTTGTTTTTCTCTCTTCTCTCTCATCTTTCTCTCATTTTCTAGGCTACCAAACAACCCTCTTGAGGATGACAACTCAAGAGATGCTTGGCTAAGCCTCTTAGCTTTGAAGAGGAAGGTAGTTAGCTTGGTTGTGGGGGCGGGTTGCGGAGTTGTCCTCACATGTGTTAAATGCTACTGGTACTGTATTTTATGGTTCCACGTCTTCTCAAACTGGGGTTGAATATCATTAATGTCATTACCTTGGCCAATACTTACCATGCTTTAGGATCCTGATTACATACTTGCTGCTAGATGTTGTTCTTCAGATGTATACAGAGCCCACAAATGATGAATGTTAGGGTTTCAAGCGAAAGGGGCTGTAGATGCATGTTGCTGTGTGACTCAAATAGGAATGATTCTGAGGTTGGTTTTCTAGTTAAACAAAGATCAGGTTATGGCTTGGACTATAGGTTGCTTGCCATGATGCGAGGATAAAACCGAGGACCTTGTTAACCCATGTTGTCAAGCTGGTGACCTAAACCTTCAAAATTACCTTTTGCACTTCACTTTCAGTTTTGCAGTGTCAACACCTGAGCAACTCCCATTTGTTTTGAAACAAGCAAAATCGAAAAATCCAAACTAAAAACCTCACCATTTTCCAACAACGTACAGTGATTGAGTGCCCAAAGTACAATTTTGAACCTATTAGATAGGTTTTGAGTGCTTTTTGTGCACTAATCATGTCGTGTCTGATTGGAAGTGTTGAGTCTTCTTAGTATCCCAGCATGCCGTTTAGAGGTTATTTTTGGCTGTTTTGCAGGTTTTTGCGCACTTTAGCAGTTCAATATCAGGATGTATGATGAATCATGGTTGAACTCAAGTGTCGATACATCCAACCAGCCCAGAATCAATGAAAAACTAGAAGGCAAAGTGAAGAAAAATTGATGCGATTGAGACGAGAAGGATGAAATGCGGTGGAGATCGATGACACGGAATTTTATTAGAGTTGCGAAAATTTACCGTAGAAGTTGCGAAAATTTTACGCTGGGATTCTGAATTTATAACATAAGCGAAATTGCCAATTTTCGCTAGACCAAACCGGTTTCGCTAAGCACTGTTCCTAGCGAAATTTTGTATATTCCTTCTCTGTTGTTTAGCTAAGCTATGAAATTTCGCTATGTGAAATTACGACTTTAAGCGAGATTCTGTTTCGCTATGCTGAATTGATTTAAACTACGTAAGCAGTATTAAACTAAGCAAATTCTTGCCTCGATCATGCTTTTGTATTTAATATTAACCGACTTCAAATTTGGTGTATTACTCTCTTGTCCTTTAACTTAGCGAAATTTGTAGGTTTTTTGGTATTTTCATGTGACAGGTGGCTATATAAACCCCTCTCTTTTTGTAATAAATATAGAGAATTTTGGGAAGCAAGAATATGGGGTGGGGGAGAAGAAATTTTGTAAGTTTTCATTTTTGTAAATAAAGTCTCGTATTTTTAGTTAGGGTTTTGCTTTTCTCTCTTCTCTCTTTCTCTTGCTTTTTCTTGGCTACGAACACCCCCTCTTGAGGATAATGACTCAAAGATGCTTGGTAAGCCTCCTTTCTTTGAGGAAGGCTGGCAGTGGTGGGGTATATGCAGGTTATCCTCTTGTATTAAAAGCCATAGTCATGTTGTTAATCTTCTCGAGTGGGTTTGAATAGCATTGAATGTTATTGATTTGTGATAATCTCATGCTTTAGGATACGATGCATACTTAATGCTGATACCTTGTGGTTCTTTAGATAGTCTTCACGAGCCTCGAAATGATATTTAAATGTTGGGTTCAAATAGTAAAGGGGCCATAGATGCATGTTTTCATATTTGACTCAAATGGATTGATTTAAGGGTGAGGTTTGCTAGTTAAACATAGATCGGTTATGCCTTGGACTATGAGTTGCATGTCATAATACGAGGATAAAACGAGGACACTTGTTGCTAACTATAAGTTAGTGACCTCGTCTTCTTCAAGTTAACTTTCACTTCATTTCGGTTTCTGATTTCTCGATTTCAACTACTTCCCACTTGTTTTTTGAAACAATCGAAAGAGTCCAAATAAGCCTGCAACCGTGCACTTATGCAAATCATTTTTAGGATGGCCCATACATGTTCGACCCTAGACTACTATCTTTGCGGTAGCTTGACTACGGCGATAGTAAGAACAGGTGTATATAAATTTTGTTGATTTTTAGCTCGACCCTCTTTGTAGCGCAGTCGAATGAGCGCCGTTGCGGGGATGTTTTGACCACTATGGTAGTTAGGTGTACTTGTGATCCAACATCACAGAAGTGAAGGTAACTCTTTACCTCTTTTTGTCACTCCCGATTGCGAGGCGCAGTTTCTGCACTTACTTGATAAACACCTTTATTCAGTTTTATTCAATTAGTTTTAATTTTGTTAGCTAATCTGCCTTTTTGCGGCTTTGTTAGTTCTGCTTTGTTGTCTACACAATTTTGTAAAAAGTGTTTACTTGGTGGAGATAGGAACACATCGGAGTGAAGCGCATAGAATCAATTTTGCTTGTTGGTGGTGAAGTTAGTGTACCTGCGATACCGTGGATCCCATGCAGAACAACCAAAGTCAACCGGAACCCCATGAATCCAGTGCTTATAGAACCATGAGGGATCACATCACCCTCCACAGAGTTAGTGCCCCATCTTGTATCTTCCTCTGTTGAAGATGCAGTGAGGCCATATTGAGCACCTACTCCCCACATATCATGGGTATGGAAAATGAAAATCCATACATTCATATTAAGGATTTTGAGGAGGTTTACCATACCTTCGAGGAAGGTATGATGGACATGGGTGCGAAGGTGAAGCATTTCCATTGACCTAAAGGACAAGGCCAAGAATTTATTCAGCTGAGACCTAGAACCATTCGAAATTGAAATTTGAGCGCGGGCTGAATTCTGAAAAAGTTCTTAGGTGCTCATAAGACCAATAATTTGAAAAAGACAAATTTATACCTTTGCGACTCATGATGGTGGCAGGGAGATTTTAGTGTTGGGAGAGATTTGTAATTATGGTTATCATCATGGGTTTGACATGGATGTTGGTGAACCACTTCTATGGTGGTATATGCTCACGCCACATGGGCGACTTTTTGGAAAACCATGTGTGGAGGAGACTTTACAGTGGCATCCCAGGACGAAGCCATGGATTTTTAAGTGCGTGGCTGAAACTGGGGTTGGGATGGGCCTAATCCACTGGGAATTGGAAGGATGAGACCCGAGTTGGCAAAGGGGTGGGATGTATGCCTTTGCCCGGAGGAAATAGAAATGAGAGCTGGGATTTCAGCCTAGCTGGGAAAGGTGAAGGAGCTTGAAGGCAAACAGCTCCAGAGGTGCGTGCGATTCTTGAAAATCCCCACAGTCGATCCAACACCAATTTCAATCCTATTGCACGATTGAAACCATGTCCTATGGCCTGGTGAAGGATTTGATGTCAGAATGTGCAAACACTGTAGGACAATTCAAGCCACAGCAATCCAATGCTCCACATATAGCGAGTACTTACAATTCAGTTGGAGGAATGCCACAACCTTGCATGGAGACCCAACCCCACCTTTATGTACCTAGTTGCAAACCTCAGTTTGGTACCCTCTAATCCTGACAACATCATCCTCTTCTCGATGGAACAATCACATGAATTTGAGTAAGGTGATGCAGACAGCATATCTGAGGAATAAAGATCAATAATACGTAAACCACAAGATTGATCTTTGTAGAAAGTGTAGATCAGAGATGGATGGAATGGGATGGCTGGGAGGTGGGCATTCAGTTGTGCAGACAGGCGTTTTTGGAGATGGGAGGGATATCTGACCTTGATCAAAGATCAGTGAGTGGATATCATTAGTGAATGGATGAGACTAGGCTATAATTACACAGTGGAAAAGGGTTGATCAACCCATGCTGCCAAGCTGTTGAAGAAATCCAATCAGGGAGAAAAATTGCAGTCTGAGCATATTCTCCTAAAGGAGGATTAATGAAATACCGCATACCACCTCCGTTTCCTGAGCACTTAGAGGTAAGAAGGCATCTCGTGACGAGCATTTTAGAGTCCTAAAGCAGAGTGAAGTTAACATACCTTTATTGGACATAATCAAACAAGTGCCTGCTTATGCAAATTTTGAAAGATCTTACGATTAAGAAGGGATTAGGCATTTAGAAGAAAGCATTTCTCACTGAGCAAGTCAGTGCCATAATCCAAAGCAAATACCCTGTCAAATACAAGGATCCAGGATCTCCCACAATTTCAGTCAATATTGGTGGGAATTTGATTAGTGCTCAAAAAGTGCAATTTTGAACCCTATATTAGATAGGTTTTGAGTGCTTTTTGATCATTAATCATGTCATTTATCCCAATTCAAGTGTTCATGTCATCTTAGTAACACTTATGCCAATTTGAGGTGTTTTGGTTGTTTTGTAGACTTTATACACATTTGAACTGTAACACTAATAGTGTGATGTTGATCAGCAGATTATTTAATCCAATACATGACAGCCAAAAATGTGGAAAATAAAGCAAATCGAAAATGATCTGATTAAGGCATGGCGAGATACAGACGCAATTATTCGTTCTATTTGTAACAATTCGCAACCCTTACTTGAAATTATATGATTAAGCAATCTCAGCGCGCGTGCGAACCGGCTAGCCACGCCTTTGTGGTGTGGAAATTCGCTTCTCCTTTGAAAATTTCGCTAGCTTAAGCGTGGCTAATAGCGAGTGTGACAACACTTGTGGTCGCAACCCTTGCCAATTTAGCTAACCCTTGCCAATTAGCTAATTAGCGAATTCTCCACAATACTTGAAATTTCAGGGCCTCGTCATGCTTTGTAATTAATACGTACTTGCTGAAACTTTGGTGAATTACTCTCTGTCCTATAAGCAGCATTATTAGGGTTTTTAGTATTTTATACCTTGAGAATTATAAAATACCCTGTTTGTAATAAGAGAGGAGAGGAGAGGAGAGGAGGAGAGGAAGAAAGACAAGTTTTTGGTGATTTGTAAGTTTTCATTTACTGCTTTTGTAAATAAAGTTTGTTTTATTTTAAGTTTTGCTTTTATTTTCTCTTCTCTCTCTTCTTTCTCTCTTCTTTCTTTCACTTTCCCGGCTGCCAAGCACACCTCTTGAAGATGACAATTCAAGAGATGCTTGGCTAAGCCTCCTTCCTTTGAAGAGGAAGGAAGCTAGCTTGGCAGTAGGGTTAAGCATGTTGTCCTCATGTACTAAAAGTTATGGGTAGTGTATTTATGGCCCTTATCTTCAAAACTCAGTTGCATAACATAGGATGTTATTATGCAGCGATACTCTCCATGCTTTAGATCGGTCTTGAAGTAATGAGTCTTTGTGGCTCTTTAGATGGTCCTTACTTGCCTATGAGGTATGTTACATGTTGGGTTCTTGAATTAGGGTTAAATAACATTTGCTTTTATTGTTTTGTGATACTCTCCCCGCTGCTTTAGGGTTCGGTCTTTCGGGTGAGAGATGCCTTTGCGATTCTTCAGTGGTCTTTACTAGCCTGATTATCTTCTCCTTCATGCTTTGGGGTTGATGCTCGGGTGAGAGATGCCTTGTGATTCTTTAGATCTTCTGAGCCTCCCAAAAATGATAAAAAGAATGTTAGGGTTTTAAAGAGACATAGTAACCTTCACATCTGTGTTGACTCATAGGAGGATAAAACACAGAGGACATGTGTTTGCCTAACACTTAGGATTAGTGACCTAAATCTTCAAAGTAAATTTCTTCATTGTTAATTTCCGAGTTTAACTTTCAGTTTTTACAATTTCACATTTTCAAACCATTCCCACATTTTGAATGAATTCGAAAGAGTCGAATAAAGCACTTTACCTTCATGCCTAATGCAAACCATTTTTATGAAAAGCCCATCCCGTGTTCGACCCTGAACCCTCTCCTTGCAGTAGCTTGACTACGGCGGAGTTGTAGAACTTAGAGTATATAAATATTGTTGATTTAGCTCGACGCGTGGCGAATCGAGTGCATAGAAATCATTGCTTGATTTAGGAGCCGGTGTGAACCTCATGCGTGACCGGTATACAGCGGTTAGGTTTAGGTGGTCATTCTCAACATCACACTCTCATTGGCGATAGATCAGTGAAAATCCTAAGGGGATAGTTGAGGATGTCTTAGTGAAAATATGAGCAAATTATACTACGAAGTAAGATTTTGTGAGTGCTTGACGAGCGATTGCAAGTGGGCAATCATGTACCAATCATCTTAGGAAGACCATTTAGAAGCCCGCGACCAATGCAATTATCAATTGCGGAGTAGATAAATACAACTAACCTTTGGTAACGTGACTTTGAGTTAAACATCTTTCATTTGAACAAGCATGATTCTTGAAAGCCGAAATCCAGGTGTGATTGTTTCAAATGTTGATATGCGGGAAGCACGGTGTCGAGGTACGGGAGTAATCAGCGAGAGATGAAGATGTGGTCTTGCCATCGACATCCACTGCGGACGATTGCTCGATTCAAAAGCCATCGGTGAAGACCACTTGACGGTGGACATCGACACTGTAAGGTCACCCCGAGACTCTTTGCAAGAGTTGAGAGATCATTCTCCTTGACCCTCCTTGAAGTAATATTTGAGAGTGAACTGGTCGGTGTTTTCAAAAACCGGATTGCGTTCATGATTTTGCTTTGTCTAATTTAGTTAATTTGATAATTTTAGTTATTTTGAAAATTTCTAAATTAACGGAGTTTCCCTTTTGTAATATTTGTTTATATACTATAGTACTGTGTTAAATTTTTAATTTTGGTTTCATATAGTAATTTATTATAATAATTTTATTTCATAGTACTAATATTTAAGTTATAATTTTTTTTTTTTTTAATTGCAGGTGATCTTGGTAAGCGAATTCGTTGAACAATGAAATAAGAACCAAAACTCTCGGCTTCCTCATTTGCCTATAAGAAGGGAGGGTTTTTGGTCACTTCACATTCTCTCTGTGGCGAAGCCACTGAGTCACCTCCACCAGCAGTTCGAGCCGTCGCTCTTTGGCGACAGTTAGCGGTGACCGCTAGCCACTGCTGCGCTTACCTTTAGCGGTTCGGTGTACCCTAGCCACGGTCCCTTGCCTCGTTGCTCTCTTTGTATCTTCAGGCTGCGCGCACACCCGCATTGGCCCGCCCGATTTGACGCCTCTTTGTAGCCTGTGCACCTTAGCCACACGTACCTCGATCCTGACCTCGCCCGGCGACCACGTGAGCCTCCATACGCGCCACGAGCCACGACCCGTTCATTGCCCGGCGGAAACCACTGCGTGAAGCCAGGTGACTCCACTGCAGTACATGTCGTGCGCCGGTTCGGCTATTTCTGCCACCTCGGCATTTGGTCTTTCTTAGGCCTTTGTTTGCCGGTTCGGTCGATTTCATTGTTGCCGGTGAGCCACTGAAGTTCATTGCTATTTTGAGTGCCTCGATCGTCTTAGGGCCTCGGTTTAGTTCTGATGCATCATTTGCATTTGGTGAGTCGAGCCCTTTTCGATTATTTTTATTCGATTCTGATATGGATTCGTACTTTTCGGGGGTGGGTCGCATTAAATTTCTTGGGTGGTCGGTACGGGAGGCGCCCGACTCGGTCCCGGAGCTCCGGTACCATCACCGGTCGGCGTGCACGAGGAGCCTCGGGGATGCGGCCGATATCGGATCACGGATGGGACCCCGTGCCCCATCACCTGGACCTCGGAGGAGAGTTGGTGAGGCCCTCAACGAGGCCCTTTGCTCGGGCTGAGCGAGTCATCCTCGGCCGCGGCCGTCTGATCCACATCACAACTGGAGCGCGACTTCATCACCTCGGTATCGCTGCCTCGAGGATTCGGGCCATTGTTTGTAGGGAACCACAAATTCAGGAGGGAATGACTCCATCGTGAGCTAGTTCCATCGGGAGTCGTGCTACGACGTCCCTTTGAGGCGATCCTAGATACCCGGGGAGTCTATGAGATTGATGGGGATTATTCGGCTCTTGCCTTTCATGACCCCGGTATTGCTTGCCAGCGAGTGGTCTTTGCGGTCCCACCGCTCGATGGCGTTTGAGTCGGCTGGTCCGCGTGAGCCCGTTGAAATTGATGATGTAAAGCGGGTACCGGCGGGCTCAGCGACTCCTTGGCTGCGTGCGCCGGCCATCTGAAGGTTCTGGGTGGGCCCACGCCTCATCGGCGAGATGGTTGAAACCGCTGACGAGAGAACCACCCGCTCGCTGGACGATCTCTTTTACGGCGACTGCCTGATGTTATTAGCGACGTATGCGACCGGGGGCGAGCTTATTTCGCCGACGTGCGTACGAGAGGAGGGAGCCATCTTGGGCGCTTTCTGGGATCTCGAGGATTTTGGTTAGGTCCTACGGTGGTGATAGCCTCTGTTGCGGTTGAGGAGAAGGTCCATCGGAAGGACCTCGTGCGGCGAGCATTCCACTACTTATGGAGACTCCTCTGCCATGTTCTGACATGGGATTCGGAAGGAGCCAGAGTTGAGATGAGGGTTCGATGCCCTGGTCGTAATACGGTGGTGGGTGATGATTATGCGGTATCTTTCGACTTACGATACGGGACCGGGAGGGATACGGTCGGGGAGGCGGGGACCACCATACGGATGATATGCACTTTTGAGCCCGGAATCTGGCGATCAGTTCCACATATCCCACGTGTCCCCTCCTCCACAGGACTACATCGTAGTGGTGTTGCAGGCCCATCCTAACCCGGCCCACACCATTGTGGATGGTGTGCCGGCTCGAGAGAGACCATTTGGTGGCAGTGGATGCTATCTGCTCATTATCTACAGGGCGGCCGGGGATCGGAGGTTGGCCTGATGCATTATGTTGACCACAGTTATGGCCTCCGGGTCTTCTCGTATTCACGATCGGAGAGGACCCACCACAATTGCAAAACTGCTGGATGTTACATTTAGCGACGTAGCAACCGAGCCTACCACCACCACCACCGGTGGGGTGGTTGGAACTCTACATTTTGTGCCAGTGACGATGGCACTTTCGATTTTGATTGGGATTTTGTATTTAGCCCGGTGGCGGTGATACTTTTGTATGTTTAGCTTTGATATGCATGTACTATCATTTGGCTATATCCACTATTCGCGGTTTATATATACCTAGCTTTTTGTACACATATCATGTTTTGTTCTTTATCTATGTTTTCTTTCATTGAATATTAATTAACATTTTGATGAACATTAGGTGCTGTTGAAAATTGAATCTCTTTATCTTTATATGTTGAGTAAATTCACCTTGTTTATTTTTGATCAACTAGTTCAAAGCATATGACATATTCTGTATGTCAATTGCTGCTTTGCTCAGATTATTTCAATGAGTGCCCAGATTGTTTACTTCCTTCGCTTTGCATAGCCAGACCTTAAGCATGTTGGCAACCTAGGATAGGTTTGTATTTTATACTTGAGACCAATGTCTTCGAAAGAAAAAGAAAAAGCAAAAGAAAAAGAAAAAGAAAAGAGAAAGAAAAATAAAATTAAGTGAAGTTTTGCCTTGAAACTTAGAGCAAGTCAGAGGGTATATGGCTAAGCCTTTGAAGCCCGATGCCTAAGCCTTAATTGGTTGGGTCATCGATTTAGTGTTCATTACATGGGTGGATAGGTAAGAGTCACAACGGTTGTAGGTGCTTGATTTTGGGGAAATCATTAGGCGTCGGGTGAAGCCTTTAAGTTAGTGGTCATTGATCCTTTTGACTTGATGCCCTAAGCCTTAGTGGTTGGGAGTCATCGGTGAATCCCATTACGGACTTTGGTGAAGTCGAATTTTACTAAGCATTGCTCTACAAAAGTAGTTGAATAAAAGAAAGAAGTGCGTAACTATGTATCTAGGTTATTCTAACAACAAGGCCGTAATAGATTACTAGGTTGGGGAGGAATGAATTTTGCAATCCATTGGCGTAATCACGGTTATATAAAGAACCATTAGACTTAGGTGGAAATTCAAGTTGAGAATCATGGATCCAAGATTGGCCTAGAATTGTTCTTTTGTATGGATTTGGTTCTTTCATATCGGTTCTGACTTTGATGTCAATTTTTTCAGTTTAAGGTAATGTTTATATGTACATAAACCTTTTTGAATCACATAAACTTTTGCAAATCACTACATGCATCTCTTTTTGTTTTTGCATTGCTAAGGGACTAATAGCGTTTAGTTGGGGGGTGTGATTAGTGCCAAAAAAGTACAATTTTGAACCTATAATGGGCGGTTTGAGTGCTTTTGTCTGTTAATCATGTCATTAATGCCAATTAGGTAACCAAGTCTTCTTAGTATCACTTATCTTGTAGTTAGAGGTTATTTTGCTGTTTGCAGGTTTTGCGCACTTTGGGAGTTCAATATCGAGATGTATGTGAATCATGAAGTTTGAACTCAAGTGTCGACTCATTGACCCGACCCGAATCAATGGCGAAGGCAAAGTGAAAGGTGATGCGATTGAAAACGAGGATGAAATGCGGGTGGAGATCAACAAAGCACGGAATTTTCGCTAGAGTTTGCGAAAATTTTAAGCTAAGTGCGAAAATTTCGCAACCAAAAATTGCAACACTCTGTGAGAGTACGCATTTTAGCTAGGCAGGCTTGTTTCGCTAGGCACTGTTCCTAGCGAAATTTTGTATTTTCGCTACTCACGAAAATTTCGCTAAGCTAGCGTAGCTAGCTAAGCGAAAATTACGAGAGCTTTAAGCGAAATTTCTGTTTTAGCTACCTAGCGGAGATTCTTGACCTAGCGAGAATTCATTTGCCTGCGTCATGCTTTTTGTATTTAATCTTTAACCGACTTGAATTTGGTGTATTACTCTCTTGTCCTTTAACTTAGCCAAATTTGTAGGTTTTTTGGTATTTTCATGTATTGAGGTGGCCTATATAAACCCCTCTCTTTTTGTAATAAATATAGAGAATTTTGGGAAGCAAGAATTTGGGGTGGGGGAGAAGAAATTTTGTAAGTTTTCATTTTTGTAAATAAAGTCTCGTATTTTTAGTTAGGGTTTTGCTTTTCTCTATTCTCTCTCCTCTTTCTCTTACTTTCTTGGCTGCCAAACACCCCTCTTGAGGATGACAACTCAAGAGATGTGAAAACAAGCCTCTTTCTTTGAAGAGGAAGGAAGCTAGCTTGGTGGTGGGGTATATGCGGTTGTCCTCTTGTATTAAAGCCATGTCTTGTGTTTATGACCCCCATCTTCTCAAATTTGGGTTGAATAGCATTGAATGTTATTGATTTGGCCAATACTCTCCATGCTTTAGGATACAGTGCATACTTAATGCTAGATGCACTATGGTTCTTTAGATGGTCTTTACGAGCCTCTGAAATGATATTTAAATGTTAGGGTTTCAAATAGTAAAGACATAGATATGTATTCCTGTGTTGACTCAAATAGGAGTTGATTTACAAGGTGAGGTTTGCTAGTTAAACATATAGAATCGGTTATGCCTTGGACTATAGGTTGCATGTCTGCAGAGGATAAACCGAGGACACTTGTTTGCCTAACTACCAAGTTAGTGACTAAATCTTGAAGTTAACTTTCACACTTCATTTTCAGTTTTTGTTCTCGAGTTTCAACCTACTTCCCTTGTTTTGAAGCAAATCCAAAGAGTCAAATGAAAGCCTTGCAACCGTTGCACTTATAAATCATTTTGGATGAAAACCCATCCCGTGTTCGACCTAGACCACTATACTGCGTGCTGCCGACTACGCGATAGTAGGAACAGGTGTATATAAATTTTGTTGATTTTAGCTCGACCCTTGTGTACGAGATAAACAAGTCATTCATAGGATAAAACCCATCCCGTGTTCGACCCTAGACACCGCTATCTTGCAGTAGCTTGACTACGACGTGGGAAGGCTTTCAGATAATTTTGTTGATTAGGATCACCTGCGCGGCGAATCGGTTAGATGCCATGGATAGGAGTATCCGATGGTATGTCGTGGGACGATTTAATGAGAGTTTCTTGTGATTTTCCTTAGAGTCACAAGGATTGAAGATTGAGAGTTCTTCAGATTAGAGTGAAAGAACATGTAGTATTGAGTATGAAGAGGTTCGAGTTAGTCGGATTGGTTCCATATGTCGGTGATGATGTCTGAAGTCTGACGGTTTTAGTGGGATTAAACAGGATCGAGTTCATTTATGCGTGGTTCCTCGGAACAAATTTGGTGATTTAGTTGAGGCCGCTCTGAGGGTTGAGAAAAGTACTACGACTATGTATCAATGTAGGTAGGAAAGTAAGAGGAGTGCACCAGGCACTTCCTAACAAAGCTCTGGCGGAGTCGGCAAAAAACGGTGGATTCTGAAGGCGAGTGCGAGTGGGCGTTGCTCTGATCAAGGATCGATAAAGGCCCCTAGTTCCCGGTGGTGACGCAATTATTCATCTTTGTGCATCCATATGTGTTGAAAGCGACATCATGGGGAGTGTAATAGATATAGTACAGTGTGTTTCCACTGTGGCAAGGAAGGCCATTTCATTAAGGAGTGTCCTCGGTTGATTGGTGTAGAGACATCAGTAGCAAGCCTAGCTACCCCAGCATCAGAGATGAGCACTTTGAGGTCTTCAGGGAGAGGCTTCTTGAGCAGAGGGGCCAGTAGATAGAGGCGGCCGTGGTAGAGGCAAAGGTAGTGCCCCAGGGATGTAGATAGAGGCCCGTACTCAGGCCATAGTTTATGATGTGACTCAGCATGATGCAGACGCATCTCTAGATGTGGTTATTGGTATTATTTCTATCCTTGATCATAATGCATATACATTAATGGACCTAGGAGCCACGCATTCATTTGCATCCAAGCCTTTCTTAGATTGCTTCCAGATAGAGACCCAGCCATTAGGGGGTCTCTGAGAGTTCCCCTTCCAACAGGAGATCCGTTAGTCTCAGACAGAGTAGTCAGAGATAGTAGAGTTCTAATTGGGGGACAGGAGTTCCCAGCGGATCTTGTGGCCTTAGATGTGAGGGATTTTGATGTGGTTCTTGTCATGGATTGGATGTCTAGCCATAGGGCCACATTAGATTATTATAAAAAGGAAGTAAAGTTGCATAGACCAGGGAAATTGGAAGCAAAGTTCAAAGGAATATGCAGAGAGATATCTTCCAGTATGATCTGGCGTGGCATGAGATCTTTAACGTAAGGGTTGTCGAGTTATTTGGATTATGTGGTGGAGCGGGAAGGAGGGGGAATCTAGTGGATGAGATTCCGGTTGTTAGAGTTTCGGATGTATTCATAGATGATATTGCGGGATTACCTCGGATAAATGGATTCACATTGATTTGATCTAAGGATTAAGCCCATTTCCATTCCTCATATAGGATGGCTTACGCATGGTTGAGGGAGCTTGAAACCCGATTGGAAGAGTTGTTGAGTAAGGGATTAATTTGGCGACATATCCCATGGGAACTCGGTTCTCTTCGAGAAGAAAAGATGGGAGTTTGCGGTTGTGTATATACGGTATTCAGGAGTTACCATCCGCGTCGATTATCCTCCTAGGATCGATGATTATTCGTCGGCTCGGGTCGAGTGTACTCCAAGATAGATTTGAGGTTGGGGTATCATCAGTTGAGGGTACAGGAGGGTGATGCTCCTAAGACTGCATTCAGGATACGCTACGGGTATTATGAGTTTCTAGTGATGCCGTTTGGTCTGACTAATGCCCCAACAGCGTTTATGGATTTGATGAATCGGGTATTCCAGCCGTATTCTGATAGGATCGTCATAGTCTTTATCGATGATATACTAGTGTATTTAGGTAGTCCAGAGCAACATTCAAAGCACCTGAGGATTGTGTTGCAGACCCTAAGGGAGTGGCAGTTGTATGCCAAGTTGAGCAAGTGCCAGTTTTGATTGAAGGGGTGAGTGTGGATCCCCCCATAAAATAGAAGTTGTGACAAGTTGAAAGTCGCTAAAGAATGTGTCAGAGGTCAGGAGCTTCCTTGGTTTAGTTGGAGTATTACAGGAAGTTTGTTGAGGGGTTCTCCAGGATAGCAGCCCCACTGACCAAGCTGACAAGGAAAGATGTCAAGTATGATTGGGTAGATACCTGCCAACATTCGTGTTTGCCCTGAAGATATGGAGACATTACTTATATGGTGCTCCTTGTAGGATCTTTACAGACCATAAGAGTCTTCAATATATTTTCACCTAGAAAAAGTTAAACCTGGCGCTAAGAAGATGGCTTGAATTGATTAAGGACTACAACTGTACTATTGAGTACCATATAAGAAAAGCTAATGTTGTAGCATATGCCTTGAGTAGGTGGCCAGAGAGTTCTTTGTCTCATATGAGATCAGGTTATCTTCCACTGTTGGTGGATATGAGAGCTTTAGGAGTGATACTAGAGGTTGAGGATTCAGAAGGATTGTTAGCCACATTTCATCTTAGACCTCTCCTAGTGGATCAGATTTGGGCAGGGTAGTTGCAGGATCCACAGACGATTAAGCTTAAGGAAGAGATAGAAAACTGAAAGAAAGTAGAGTTTCAAATAAGAGATGACGACATGATAGTGAAAGGGAAAAGAATGTGTGTGCCAGAGTATGGAGAACCGAAGAAAGACATTATGGAAGAAGCACATTCATCTACGTATGTTATGCATCGGGTAGTACCAGATGTCTGGGACTTTGAAGAACATTGCGGTGGAATGGGATGAAGAAGAGATCGCAAGTTTCGTCTTGATGCCTAACACCGTCAGCCAGGTGAGAAGGGAAATCAGAGCTGTTGGAGAATCGTTCTCCACTGTTCCGGTATGGAAATGGGTGAAGATCACTACTGATTGTAGTCATACGGACTTAGAAATGACATGATGCTATATGGGTGATAGTTGATCGATTGACGAAGTTTGCTCATTTTTTGCCAGTTAATGTTGAGGATTCTTTGGAAAAATTGGCCTAGTTGTATATGGATGAGATAGTGAGACTTCATGGGGTTCAAGTTTCGATAGTTTGATTGAGACCCCAGGTACACATCCAGGTTTTGGCCCAGTTTGCAGGTAGCTTTAGGTAATTGCCTTTATTTCAGCATAGCATTTCATCCTCAGACATATGGCCAGTCAGAGATGACCATTCAGACGTTAGAGGATATGCTGAGAGCTTGTGTGATGGAATTCAAGGGGAGTTGGGATACTCATTTGGCACTGATGGAGTTCGCCTAAAACAACAACTATCAAGCCATTATAGAGATGGCTGCATTTGAAGTGTTGTATGGTAGGAAATGTAAGACTCTAGTGTGCTGGGATGAGGTTGGTAAGAGGAGACTGGTAAGCCCTGAATTAGTATAGATCACTTAAGAGAAAGTGAAAGTTATTCGTGATAACTTGAAGACAATAAGAGATAGACATCAAATTTATACGGAGACAATCGTCGTAGAGACTTGCGGTCGGGAATCGGTGGCCAGGTCTTCTAAGATTTCCCTTGGAAGATTGTTTTGAGATTTGGGAGGCGAAATGACACGATGCGAGATTTATCGGACCTTATGAGATTGTGATCAAGGTTGGGCTAGTAGCTTACAGGTTGAAGTTACCCCCAGAGTTATCCAGGATTCATGACACATTCCATATGTCGATGTTAAGGAAGTACATCCCTGATCCTTCACTTGTGTTGAGAGATCAGCCGATGCAGCTAAAGGAGAACCTGACTTCTAAGGAAACACCTGTGTAGATTGAAGATTGCAAGGAACATGTGTTGAAGATGAGTGATTCAACTGCGTTAAAATCTATGGAAAAATCATGAAAGAGAGCGACTACTTGGGACGGAGAATTTGATGCGCCCCGTCAGTATCCTCAACTATTTTCTGTTTGAGGTATTTTTCTTTCCTTTGAGTTTAGTTTGTTCATTTCGAGGACAAAATATTCTAAAGGAGGGAGGATTTGTAACGCCTCCTCCCAAGAGTGTATGGTACGTGTAACCTGATTCGTGCCACGGTAGGGTGATTCGGAATCAACAAAATTTGTTTCCTAAGTTCCTCCTCTTTGCCAAGTAGTCAAGCTCTTTAGCGATTATAAGCGGTCTAGGGTCGAACACAGGGATGGGTTTATCCCACAAATGATTAAATCATGATTGAAAATGGTGAAACTTTTGTTTGGTTTTGGGATTTGCATTAAAAAAGTGTTGGAGTTGGTGTCAGCGGGCTAGCAAATAGCTTAAAATGAAGTGTGCCGAAATATATGTTGACATGAAGGCTTGAATTATCAGCCAGTAAAAATAAGGGTTATGAAGGTGTCCTCGGGTTATTTCCTCGCATTAGGGCAAATGACATATAGTCATGGCCAAAATCGGATCTTTGTTTAGCTTTAAAAACTAACCCTTAAAACACTCCCTATTTGAGTCGAACATATATTGAGCATTCAATGTTCAATAGTTTTGAAAACACTGCTTAATTAACATAACAGTATTCATTAATGACATCTAATGAATGTCAGTGCATCTACCATTAAGAATGCACTGAACCCTAAAGCATGACAAGTATTGACCAAGGAAAGAACATTCAACCGCATTAAGCCCTAGTTTGGAGCGTATGGAACCATAATCGATACTGTTTCATTTAAGCGAGGACCTACAATGCCCATTAACCAACCTAGCAACCCACCTCTTTAAGGTTTTGAGGCTTAGCCAAACATCCCTTGAGTTGTCATCCTCAAAGGTGGTGTTTGGCAGCCAAGAAAATGAGAGAAAGAAGAGAGAGAAGAGAGCAACTGTGACCTAAAACAAAGCTGCGGGCTGAAAGCTTGAGTGAAAATAAAGTTAGGGTTACAAAAGCTATAAGGTGGCTTATATAGCCATCCAAAATGTGTGAAATACCAAAAATACCTAAAACATATGATTACAATAGGGACAAAATGGGAATTATACAAGCTTGAGGTGGATTTGGAACCAAAACACAGGAGGAGAGATTTCGCTATGCAATGAATTTCGCTATCATAGCGAAATTACAAGGCATAGAAAATTCAATTTTGCTATGCCTGATGGCTTTGTATGATAGCGGGTGCAATATGATAGCGAAATTTAACATAGCGAAAAAATGCTCACCTCTTTCATTTCGCGGGGGATTGCGAAATTTTGTATTCCCTTCGAGGAATTTTCGCGATGCTGTGCTTAATCACGTAATCTGCATTGCCTCTGCATCTTCCATTTCATCGGTTCCACTTGACGGCTCTTCATTCAACGATGAAATCGCAGGAAATTCTCAACATTCGTACAATCTGACCTGAAACTTGAAGTATGATAGAGGCTCATAAAACACACCAAAATTACCAAAAACGAGCTTCGGCTTAATCGGTGGTACTAAGTGGACTCTTTTATGTCAATTGGCTTAATTCATTATTAAGTGCGCAAAAAGCACTCAAACCTATCTTGAATAGGACTCAAATAGCACTATTTGGTGCTAATCCTCATAAGTAAGAATGCATCTGTATTTCTGGAAGAAGAATAACTATGTTCTTTGGATTATCAATAGTGTGTATTGGAAGGGCATTGGCTGGGATGTGCAAGTTAAAATAATTGTGGACTTATAATTAAGAAAGTGGGATGTAATGAATTCTGACTTTGATGGTGGATAATAATAATATTATATCAAATATCAGTTAGGAACAATTTTTTACATCAGTTTCTATAGATGATGAAAATGTGGGCAGATGATTACAAATTCTATCTAATGAGATATCTACATGATGAGAAAAATTTTGATAAGAACCTGGGACGTTGAGTGAATAGTTTGTTATGATTGATAAAATGGCATATTGCATTCAGGTGGGAGATTTCTAAATCATGTGAATTAAAAATATTAGACTAATTCATTTAAAATAAAGTGAATTGAAAATAAATAAATTGTTTAGGGGAAGAAACAGACCCGAATGAGACAATATGAGCTATGTATTCAAATAATAATAATAATAAAAAGAAAAGATAAAATCAAAAGGGACGGATAGAAGGTTGTTTGACGGAGATAAGGGCGTGAGAAGAGAGATATTTTAGAGAGAGAAACTTCTCTCTATGATCTACGGAAATCGGATCGTAGGTTTTTGTCGAAGCAGAAGGCAAAGTTGATCCACACAACGAGGGCTACGCGTGGGCACCAAAATCTTAGCGTTTGGTCAAACTTCACGGTGAAATTTTCCTACGTGTTATTTCAACCTAAAGTATGTAATGGCTTGAAATTTTCTTAGAAGCTGTGAGATGCCGTAAATTTCAGTCCCAAAATTTTTAGACTGAGTTTATGAATTTTTGGAAATTTTCGAGACTGTTTTCAGATAGTCCGGACTAAATTTTGGGACTCTTTTCGGACAGTTCGGGTTCAAATTTCAAGATTTTATTCGGACAGTCCGGACATAATTTTCATAAATGTTTTCAGATGTTTTTGAGCTATGAAGTCACCAGGCTAAATCTATCCATATACACATGAATGACATTTGGTTCCCACATATTTTAAAAAAATTTAATTGCAGCACCAAGAGTACAAATTGCTTGGTTGTCTTGACGTGTGTGGTCCTAATACATTGAATATTGAGATGTAAGCGGAGCGGGGAAAATTATAGAAAGTCGGGGCTGATTGTTGTAATAGAATGTGAGTGTTTAAACTTTATTTTTCAATACTATTGTATTGTTTATAAAAATTGTTTTAAGGCGGTATGTTATGGTTTTAATTATTAAAATCTCTTATTTCAAACATAGTTTTGAATTGTTAAACTATATTTCAAGCTTATGGTTTTAAATTGTTAAACCATATTTTAAGCCTATAGTTTTGAATTGTTAAACTATATTTCAAGCTTATGGTTTTGAATTGTTAAACCATATTTTAAAGCTTATGGTTTTCATTTGTTAAACCATATTCGTAAAGTAAGCAAGCAAGCAATATGTTTTATTCAGCAAGCAAGCAAGCTATGGCTTTGATTTGTTAAACCATATTTTAAAAACAAGCAAGCAAGCAAGCAATGGTTTGATTTGTGAAACCATATTTTAAAAAGCAAACAAGCAAGTGAGCAAAAATTATGTTTTATAAAAAAGGCCTTAAGAAATCCCTACTTTTAAGCAAGCATACTGGTCAGAGGTATTCCGTATGTGCAAGGTGAAGTTAGGACATTATTTCATGCATTTTAGATTTGCACGAGTCAATGTTTGAGTTCGCCATCATGGCCTTTCAAAAGACATTGTACGTCTTTGAGCATATAGAGTTGGCGGCTAGCTATTGCTGTGGTGATGTAGACACGGTCTTTCCACCATATTTACTGAAAATGTGACATGGACTGAGGTCCTTTCAAGAGCATGCAGTAGAGACAGGTTTCCCGTGTTTACTGAGGTATAACAAGCAGAAGGCCTCAGTGGTTGATCTTGATTTATAAGCATTTCATCGTTTAAAATCAACCACTGGTAAGCAAGCAAGCATTTTATGAAAAATTTTTAGAAACTTTTAAAAGCAGCGGCAGAAATTTGTGAAAGTTTAGAAACTTTTAATAGAAGCAAGCGCAATTTTATAGAAAAATCAAGTCTTTTATAACCCAAACCATGTAAGGTTTTTTCTTGAAAATGTTGTAAAGATAATTTTATAGTTTGTAGATATTTTCGAAAAACCATGACACATAAGGCGTACACTTTCGCTAAGCTCGTTTAGCTCATTATTTTCTGTTTTAAACTATTTTCAGTGCGAACTGCAGGACCCGTTGGGACATATTAGGATTCTCCTTACTTCTAGTATAAGTGCTGTATTAACTAACTTTTGTAAGAAAATACTTGGAACTTGTATAGTTGTGTATATGTATGTACATAGTTTTGGTTTACGAAAATGTGATGAGCCTAAGGCCTGTTGCAGAAGTGTTGGCCCAGTTGCTATGTTTGCAAGTGTGGCTTGTATATCTGGGTTTGGGATATGTTCTGTATGTAGCTGTTATGCTGCTGAATTTCTAAAATCTGAGTTTAGAAAATCAAAAATTTTTATCTGGGTTTTACGCAGGAACGACTTAGCTTCATGGGATTTTCTAGTCGTTGGAAGTAACGGCTGAGGATTTCTATGGGGTGGCCGGCACACCACCTGCTAGTAGGGGTGGGGGTGTGTCAACCAACCTCATCCCAACACACTGGAGTCCTACATTTACTGTCATACAATGCCTAAAATGGAGCCATCTCTATACTAGCCTGATAGTTGTTGTTGTAGGCGAACTCCATCTGTGCCAAATGGGTATCCCAACTCCCTTGGTCGATCACTGGCTCAGCATATCCTCCTAACGTTTGAATGGTCTCTCATGCCCATCGCTCTGAGGATGAAATGTTGTCTTTGGCTGAGGCGAGTACCTAAAGTTGCTTGTGCTTGGGCACAAACACGGATGTGAACGTGTGGGGTCTCGATGCGAAACTATCGAAACTGAAACCATGAGAGTCACTATCTCATCCACATACAATTGGGCTGACTTTTCCTGCAGATCCTTAACGTGCCTTTGATGAAAATGAAGCGAATTCATCAATCGATCAGCTATCGCCCATATAGCATCATGCTGCCTCTAAGTCCATGGAAAACATGTCACAAAATCCATAGTGATCTTCTCTCATTTCCATACTAGAATAGGGAGTAACTATATCTTCCCATGAGACGCTGATGTTCTGTGACGGGTTGGCCTCTTGTAGACGAAACTTGCGATCTCTTTCTTCATTCTATTCCACTAATAATGTTCTTTCAAAGTACTGTACATCTTGGTACTACCTGGATGCATAGCATAAGCAGATGAATACGCTTCTTTATTAATGTCTTTCTTTAGTTCGCCATACTATAGCACACACATTCTCTGCCCTTTCACTATCTAGCATCATCACTGATTTAAAAGTCTACTTCCTTTCCCTTTTCTATCTCTTCCTTAAGCTTAATCATTTGAGATCTACTTATTTGCCAGCTCAGATGATCTAGCAGGAAAGGTCTAACATGAAACGTGGCTAACAATGCTCCTTAATCCTCAGCCTCAATATCACCCCTAAAGCTCTCAGATCCACCAACAGTGGAAGATAACCTGATCTCATATGAGACAAAAAAATCTGCGCGCTTACTCTAGTATCTACCTGACATTGGCTACTGCGGATGGTACTTAATAGTATAGTCGTAGTCCTTAATCAACTCAAGCCATCTTCTTTGCCTCAGTTTTAACTCTTTCTGGGTGAAAATATATTGAAGACTCTCATGATCTGTAAAGATCCTGCAAGGAGCACCATATAAGTAATGCCTCCATATCTTCAGAGAAAACAAGAATGTTGCAAGCTCCCCAGAGTCATTATTGTGGGTAATTCCTCCTGCATGTCTTGATTACCTGAGAGCCTTGCTGTCACCCTATCATTTTGCATCAAAACACAGCAAGGCCTTTCGGGAAGCATCACGCAAACCTGAGCCCATATCTTCCAGGCAGCTAGAGAGAAGTGGGCGGAAGTCATGCGCCCTTCAACTCCTCAAAACTCTGCGCGGGCATCTGCAATCCTGCTTGACATCTTTCCTTGCCCCGGCTTGGTCGGTGGGGCTACTATCTTGGAGAACCCTTCAACAAACTTCTATATTGCAAGCTAACCAGGCTTGACCTTTGACACATTCTTTGGCGGTTTCAACACCTCACCCCTCGGTGAGATCACATGACCTAAAGAATGCAATCCAACGGCACTTGCTCGACTTGGCGCTAGCGCTCCTTAGGGTATGGAACACAATGTAGTTCTGAATCTTATTTAGGCTACCTGAATACACTAGGATGTCATCAATAAAGTCTATGACGAACCTATCCAAATACGGTTAGAATATCTGGTTCATTAAATCCATAAACGTTGCCAGGGCATTAGTCAAACCAAACGGCATCACCAGAAACTCATAATTCTTATAGTGTGTCCTAAATCTTGAGTCTTGAGACATCCTCACTCCTGCACCCTCAACAGTGATACACACACCTCAAATCTATCTTGGAGTACCTCGAGACCCCTAGAGCGTCAATAACTCTTGATCATAGGGAATGGATAAATTGCGAGATGATGGCTTTCTGTTCGAGCTACTTGTAATCTATACGTATCTGCAAACTCCGTCTTTCTTTTAACAAAGAAGCTGGAGTTCCATGGAGATATGCTGGTCGAATGATCCCTTATAACACTCTTCAAGCCCGGAGCCTTAAGCTCCTGACTCCTTGAGGAGCCATCCTATAAGGAGGAATGGAAATGGGCTTAGTCCCTGGGATGAAATCAATGGTGAACTCCACTTCTCTATCTGGAGGTAATCCTATAATATCATATGGGAATACATCTAGGAGCTCTCTAACAACTAGAATCTCATCCACTAGTATCCTCTTCTGTCTCTACCACATCGCTAGATAGCCTAACAGCCCTTACGCAGCATCCTTCTGCTTTGCCATGGCGAGAGATCATATTGAAGATAACTCTACATATTCCTAAATTTTACCTCAATTTCCTTGGCTCATGCAACTTTATTCCTTTTATAGCAATCTAATGGCCTATGCAGGGGTGTAATCCAGCACAAGACCATCAAAATCCCTCATATTTAGGGCCACAAGATCCGCTTGGAACTCTGTCCCTAATCGAACTCTACTATCTCATTTCTCTATGCGAGAATAAACGGATCTCCTGCTGAGGAGGAGAGCTCTCATCGACCCCTAATGGTTGGGTCTCTAGATGTCACTTGCCGTCCTTATGGCTTGGCGCCCAACTTGTGCTCTTTCTATGAACCTCCTAGGCTCTTTGAGACCTCAGGAGTTGACGGAGGAGTGGCGAGGTTGCGACTGCTGACGAGTTGCTATAGCCACTATCTGAGCAATCTGTGCCACCTCTGTGGTGGCAGGATGTCTGAGCCAACTTGGTTGGAGGTGGGATTCATGGAGCGGTAGAAGAACCAGCTGCGTTAGCTCAACTCTCTTAGGTACCTGGCTATGTACAGAAGCTTTTCAAATGGCTCTCCTGGGACGACCCTCAGCGTCCTCTGCACGATATGTGCTTTGATGCAAAATCAACTTTTTAGTACTTTGAAACACTTAAAATGTATGTCTTGTGAATTTAGAATCATGATTGCCATTAGTGTAAAAATAGTGTATAAGAAAACTACAGCACAGCAATAACACGGGTTTTCTAAGACCACTACTACGATACCAAATTGACACACCACCCCTACTATCGGGTGATGTGCGAATGACCACTTGAAACTGACTATACTTCAGACATTTAGAGAATCCGCTGAAGCTAAGCCATGTTGCTTCTTGAAACCGATATAAAACTTTTCTTTCTAAACTTGTGATTTTATAAAATTTATGACATACCCAGTGCATATAAGACATGTCCCAAAACCTGTAAATACAATTTACACTTCCAAAATATGGCAACCAACAACACTTCTTCAAAAGAGCCTCAGGCTCATTGCATTTTCATAAAACACACTATGTACATACATATGCACAACTATACAAGTTCAAAGTATTTTCTTACAAATATACACAATAGTGGGTAAATACGGCACATATAACTAGTAGTTAGGAGGACCCTGATATGTCCCAGCGTTCGGCGTACCTGTTCCTAAAAGATAATTTTTAAAACATGAAAATAATGAGCTCAACGAGCTCAGTGAGTGTATGCTTTATAAATTGCTTGCCTTTTCTGAAAACATCTCAAAATTGTAAATCTATCTTTTACCATCATTTTGAAAAACCTTTAGCTGCTGTAAAGAGTTTCTAAAACTTTTCATAATTATGCTTTGCTGCTATAAAAGTTTCTAAAACTTTTCATAAAATGCTTGCTTGCTTCTTTATAAAAGTTTCTAAAATTTTTATCATTGCTTGCTTTGCTGTCTGAAGTTTATAAAACTTTTATAAATGCACTGCCACTTATTAGTGGTGGATTAAGATGTATTCAAGCTCTTAAAATAAGTCCATTACTTGGGGCCTTTCTTGCTTTGTTTGTACCCTAGAAGCACGGGAAACTGTCTAAAGTCTTGGTGGAAGGACCTCGTGTCCCACATCACCTATTCAGATAAATATATTGAATGCTTCATCACCACATAAATGGCTTCTTGTGCCTATATACCCAAATACGTGCCACGGTCCTCCTCTAATGCCATAATGCATGGTAACTGTGACAGGGGAAAATAAAATGCAATGCAATGTCCTAACTTTGCAGGTGCACGTACGGAATACCTCTGACCGGTAAGGCTTACTTAAACAAGGGATTTCTTAAGGCTTTGTTATAAAAATATATTTTTTCTTGCTTGCTTGCTTTTTAAAATATGGTTTAACAAATCGAAACCATAAGTTTTGAAATATGGTTTAACCAATCAAAACCATAAGCTTAAAATATGGTTTAACAATTCAAAACCATAAGCTTAAAATATGGTTTAACCAATCAAAACCATAAGTTTAAAATATGGATTAACAATTCAAAACCATAAGCTTAAAATATGGTTTAACAATTCAAAACAATAAACTTAAAATATGGTTTTAACAATTAAAACCATAACATACAAAATAAATCAAGCGATTTATAAACAACCACACACTAGTTTGAAAAATAAAGTTTAGGAACACTCGACTTTTACATTCTGTTGATACGACTTCACGATTTCCCGCCTCTGCTTTTACCGCACATTCAATGTATTGGGCCACGACGTCATCTGACCAAACAACACACACTTGGGTATTTACCAAATTAAGAATTTTAAATTATGTGAATGCAAGTACCACATTCGACATATGGGTACGGATTAAAACTGAAGGGCCCAAGTGAGTCTAAGAACACCGAAAACATTTAAAATCTTGTCGAACTATCAAAAATAATCTAAATTTCAGCATTGTAAGCAGTCCCAAATTGACTAAACGTAAAGCAGGTCAAGAACCTCAAAATTCTAAATCGGTCTAAAAATTTTGAATTTGCATTTATAAACCTCTCACGGCCTCTAGAAATTCTGACCATTACCTAGCCTTTAGGCTTGAAATAACACAAGTAGGAATATTCCACCTCGTGGGTTTAGTGAAACACTATAGATTTTAATTTTATATGTGCTTTTATTTGTGATCAACTTTCCATACTCGGCTAGCCTCAGTTGGATTCGTGATCTTTGAGAGAAGCGAAGAGAAGAAAAAATAAATAAAAAAATTTCCTCTCTTCCACGCCCTTCTCTGTCAATCTTCTCCTTCCCATTTTGACTTTTATATTTATTTTTATTCATATTATGTTCTTATTATTATCCTTATTTTGTGAAAAAGTGTTGAATGTTATCCACTGCTGAGATGAACCATGTTTGTTAGGGTTAATCTAGAGCAAAGTGAAGAATCTTAGATATTTTGGTTTATCTCCTATGTCTAGCAAAATGTGAAACTTATAGTGGGGAAGTTTATGAAGGTGACTCTTTTGATATCATGAAATAAAAGGTAAATCTATAATTTTTATTAAATCATTCAATATGAGTGATATTGATAACCCACATTAATCTTATAGTTATAAAGTGAGTTATTCTTATCTCATAAATCATCTTTTAAAATCAAGATGGGCAGGTTCCTATCAAAATCTCTATGCAAATTACAAGCAATTTTGGAAATATATTAAATATTAACTTTTGATATTTAGATTTGATCTAATTATCCTAAAATGCGCTTCTTTTTATTTATAATCTCTTCTATCAATAATGCTAAATCTATAGGAGCATCAATTCCTTCTATAAAAGGTAGAACTTATAATCATAGAACCCCAGTAAAATTCATAATCCTTACATGATCTTATTTATTACGATTCTTTTTGATGCATTCTTTTTCTAATAATGAAATCTCAATCTTATTAGATGTTGCTTCAATGTTTAAAACTTTTACTATTCAATCTGTCTATATCTTTTTCTTTAATTAATTTTCCATTCTTTCTACTAAATCCAGAATGTTGAGTAATACTATAGTCAACTCTTTTAATATTTTCAAATAACTGACTATCAAATAAGATTTTACCAAAAAATGTCTAAAGTTTTGATTACTTGATTTATCGATAATGAAGGGACCAGGCAGTTTCTTTCTGCTGAGGACCTCAGTACTCTCAGGATTAAAAAAAAAAAACCTTTCATTCATTATTTTCAAAAGTGAATCCGTGGGGCATTGTTTATCTGATTCGTTTTCCATTAAAATCTAATGAAACATGGTGGGACTAATTTTTTTTCTTTTAAACATTAAACCGCACATAGAAAATCGAGGTAGAGTTTCCTCTGTTTTTCGGACATGTACTGATTGAACGCCGTAATAAAACAATGTTACTCCATCCAACAATGGGACATCAAGTCCACCACAACCAATTTCAAAATCTTTTTAAATCATTTAATTCTTATAGTATGTAATAATCCTGCTAAATCTATATCTATTAAAATAGAAGTGTACAAGTAGTTATTTACAATAAAAACTATACATTTTCAAAAAAGTGGTCGTCACGTGAGGCGGAGGGTCACTGGCCTGGAGGATGCTCGAAGCTTGCATGTCGGTCTCTTTTCCCACAATATTTTATCAAAATATTTGGAAAAAGGGTGAGCTAAGGAGCTCGGTGAGTGCAGTTCATGAAAATAGTTTCCGGATATAGTTCAAATCTGATGTGTAAAACAATTGTATAAACATATAATTTCCATAAACATTTCTTTGCTTTCTTTTTCCATATAGATAAAATACAATATTAAATAATTGTATCTTATCTACTAATCTCCTTTCTTCCTTTTGAATATGTCATGTAATGGAGGCCGCATGCAGGTGGCTCCACCGTTGGTCAGTGAAAAATATAGAAGTAGTCTCAAACATCACCGATGCGCAGTAACCTTCGAGAAATCTTGCCCACCGTTACAGGCCCATGAAAACTCAGAAGCAGTCTTACTGATCACGATCGCCTAAAAAGGAACCTCCGATAAATCGTGCCTTTCTTTTCATACTTTTCACATGCATGACAATATGCATCACTCTTACC
This sequence comes from Tetrastigma voinierianum, assembly GCA_016808115.1. NCBI lineage: Eukaryota > Viridiplantae > Streptophyta > Magnoliopsida > Vitales > Vitaceae > Tetrastigma > Tetrastigma voinierianum. The sequence goes on along the minus strand of JAEQBH010001743.1, from coordinate 627,306 downwards.
TTCCCTCTATAAAAAAAATCCTAACCCTTTCCCATGTAACATGCACACATAAAGTACTTTAGTCAACTTTCATTTAAACTTTATCTTTATAACATAAGAGTAATATACAGTTCAGTATTTTCTATAATCTTATCATATAAATGTATATTCATAACAATTCAATTCTTCTGGAAAAAATAAATCATACTTTATAAAACTATGGAAACCATAATCATTTCATATTTTCTCAACATAATTTAATGTCAAGAAAACCACATTTCTTTTTTCATTTGAACATTTATAACATAGATATGAAAACGATATACATTGAGTAAACATTAATATATATATATATATATATATATATATATATATATATATATATATATATATATATATATATATATATATATATATCATTCATATTTATTACATTTTCCCTTACCTTAGTTTATTTTTTATCATACAGAGCAAAACCACCTCCACCCTTGTCCTTTATCACCTTTATACCACTCACCTTATCCATAAATCCATTAACATCCATACCTTAATCATGTTCGAATTAAACCATTAAGCGTACTTATACTTTCCAGCTGGCCACTTAAGCATTTAATCGCCAATTGATTAAAATCAATTGAACTCAACCTCTTTTGTTCTCATTATTTTCTTATGCTAACTCATGTTACTACATACAATAGCCCAACATATATAGTGATCATTCTTAAAAACTACAACTCATTCATCGACATAACCAAACAGCACCACTACTTGTTAAACATAGTACTGTATTTCAGTCATCTCTTATCTACAAAGATGTGGATATAATCTTGATAAATGATCTTTCGATAAAGTTAAGACATAAATATAGTTGGATGAAGAAGTTAGCAGCTTTTTCAACAAAATTCAGTCCATTTACTCACATTTCTTTAGGCTTGATGCATGATACCAATTGAGGTCATGTCATAATTGACATTTTATTTATACTCATTTTGAGATACGGTGTTTAGGTTCTTCTCCAGCGGAATCACCATCGGATCTTGGCACAAGATATCCTAAACAACCGGAATTTACTCGATTTTCAAACAAAACTAGAAACGTCAAACATGGCTCATGATGTTTATGATTAGTCAGTTGAATTTGGTTGACTAAACTCAGAATATCCATCGATCCCTGATTATGAGGTGGCTCTTAGTGATTTGGATGAGTGACGTCGGTTATGGCCAATACGAGTCATAGAGTCGTTAACCACATGTGAGAAAAAGCGCACAACCTTAACTCCACTGAATGCATTTTTGGTCAAATGGGTGAACTTTGGATAGACTATTTCAAGGAGAAATGTTCTCCTATCGATTACAGTTTACTTAGTAATTTTGAAGCACTCAATTCGGATGTTGATGATAAGTTATGGCAGAAACTATAGTCATGAGTCTTAAAAACATATGATTGCACGAACATAGCTCTACTTTGAATGAATATTTGAGTCCAAATGGGTCGGCAAGTTATGGCCAAACTACAGTCATGGGGTCGGAGAAAAAAAACTGGACAACATCTCCTTGGGCACACACATGCCCTTAGACGAAATTAGCACGTGGGAGAAAAGCCTATCTCAGTAAATTTGATTTCACTAGGACTCACTTTTCGGTTTCCGTGAAAACCCCGAACCTTGGACCTTAGGCGGGAATCTTGTGATTACGGGTACCAGTAATCCCTCGTCGCGTAGATCGGTTTAATTCTTGACCTATAGATCCCGACCCTCGAAAATCCGTGGAATGAAGAGTGCAGATTGCTTTTCTCTCTCTCTCTCTCTCTCTCTCTCTCTCTCTCTTACGGTTTGGCTGACACCAAAATGAGAGCTTTAGATTTTTTTAGGATATTTATAGTGTGGACATGTGGCCCACATCGCGCCATGTGTCACACTTCTTCGGTTCCGTTTTCGCTTCTAAACAATTTATTTCGTCCGCTTTCAGTTTCATCTATCTTCAATGGAAATTCATTAAATATTTGACATTTTCGGGATTTTTCTAAAAATCTCGTTTTCGGGGTCCACTCGACGCCCATCGCCTTAAATTTCATGAAAATTCGACTGTCTCATAATTCAACGAAATTTGACTGGGTAATTAGATTTCGCGAGACGAATTCAACGGTGAAATATGTTTCGTCATCCGTGATATAGAAAAAGTTCAGATTTTTTTATGGCAAATTATCGTTTTGCCCTTTTTCAGAAAAATTGCATTTTCACCCCTTAACATAATTTCGTTTTAATCTATTTCAGCTTCTTTGGATTTAATACATTATTATGAACATTTTTTTTACGTTCGGGGCTTGTTTTTCGAAAATTACTATTCATTTGACTATTTCCAATCAAATACCTAACTGATCGAAAAACTAAATTACTATTCAGCTTAAAAATTGTGAAATTAAATATTTTATTATTATTTTATCTTCTTCATTTAAATCTGATTTCGATAGGAGTTGGTTTTCATATATGGGATTCTTCTCGAATGAAGATCATTTATATATCTTATAGCTTATTAACTCCACTAAGTCTTCTCGTCAATAATTTTTTCATTATCTATGTCTATTCAATTTTCTTTTATTGAATTTATTAGACATATTCACAGATATTAAAACAGCCCTGTTGCAATCATAACATCTTCATTCTCGCTTGCTTGGTTTCACCTTTACTATTATTCCAATTCTATTGTTACTTCTACTTGGGCCAATGCAAACACAAAATTCTTTCAGCTAAATCCAAATCTATTAGGTTTTTTTTATTAATGAGTTTCTTTATACATAAGGTTTTTTCAACTCTCCTATGACAGTAATCATATTATTTCCTTTACATCGTAACATTTTCTTTTCTAATCATTTTTGCTTTTTTAATTAAATAAGCTTGGTGATACCATTCGCTTAAATTTTCTTTTAGAAATGAGATCCTTCTTCATAAGGTGTCAGAATTAAAGAAAGGATAGTCCCGTATTAGCGCAGATCCCCATGGATCTGAAATCTTCGAATAGAACATATTTAAATACATAGTATCAGTTCCAATCTTACCATATATATGATAGTAGTAATCTTGAAAAACACAAATATATTTGTTTAAGAGACATATGTCATTTAATTCTAGTTTTAGTAATGCATGCACATATTTTTCAGCATATTGTGGGGAATCTCTGTCTATATATCCTTCTCCTAGAAACTCAATCCTGAATAAGTGTACAACTTTTGTGACAATATCATTAATATTAACTCTGAATAAGGCTTGAGTTTTTGTTTCTGGTTTTAGATTATGCCATAATTGAGAGGCAAGCTTGAATTATTTTCAAAGTCTGCCTCTCAATTCTGGCAGAATCTGAAACCAGAAACATAAATTCAAGCCTTATTCGGAGATAATATTAATGATATTGTCACAAAAGTTGTACACCTATAAAGGGTTGAGTTTCTAGGAGAAGGATATATAGACAGAGATTCCCCACAGTATGCTGAAAAATATGTGCCTGCATTACTAAAACTAGAATTAAATGACATATGTCTCTTAGATGAATATATATTTTTTTTTCAAGATTACTACTATCATATATATGGTAAGATTGGAACTGATACTATGTATTTAAATATGTTATATTCAAACATTCCAGATCCATGGGGATCTGCGCTAATACGGGACTATTCTTTTGTTAATTCTGATACCTTAGGAAGAAGGATCTCATTTCTAAAAGAAAAATTAAGCGAATGGTGTCACCAAGCTTATTTAATTAAAAAATCAAAAATGATTAGAAAAGAAAATGTTCTGTGCTGTAAAGGAAATAATCTGATTACTGTCATAGGAGAGTTGAAAAAACCTTATGTACCAAAAAGAAAGAAATTCAATAAAAAATTTCCTAATAGATTTGGATTTAGACAAAGAAGAGTTTTTGTCCGAAAAAGACCAGGGTATTTTAGGCGAAATTGGAATAACAGTAGAAATTGGAATAATAGTAGAAGAACGATTTATAGAAAGAACCCAAAACAAGCAAAGGAATCTAGATGTTATGCTTGCAACCAGATTGGGCATTATGCTAATGAATGTCCTAATAAATTCAATGAAAAGAAAATTGAGATAGACATAGATATTGAAAAAATGATTGAACATGAAGACTTAATTAAGGTTAATAAGATAGAAGATATAGATGATCTTCATTCAGAAGAATCCATATATGAAACCAACTCTGAATCAGAATTAGATTTATCTGAAGAAGATGAGTAATATTATTGATAACCAAGTAATCGAAAACTTAGGAGATTTTTCTCAGGAAATCTTATTTGATAGTCAATTATTTAAAAAGATTAAAAGAGTTGACTATAGTATTACTCAACATTCTGGATTTAATAGAAAATTATGGGAAAATTTTGGATTAAGAAAAAATATTATGTATTATGGACTTAGTTTAAAGGAAAAAGTTTTAAACATTGAAGAAACATCTAATAAGATTGAGATTCCATTATTAGAAAAAAAGGAATTGATTCAAAGAATTCAAAAAATCAATGAAAAGGATCGATGTAAGATTGGATGGATTTGCATTGGTTCTATACAAATGATTATAAGTGCTACCTTTAGAGAAGGAATTGATACTCCTATAGATTTAGCATTATTAGATGATAGGATTATAAATAAAAAAGAATTGATTTTAGAGATAATTAGAGAAAATTTTAAATATCAAAAGTTAATATTTAATATATTTCCAAAAATTGCTTATAATTTGGTAGATAGAGATTTTGATAGAACCCTAAGTCTAATTCAGGATTTTAAAAGACAAGATTTTATGAGAGAAGGAAATAAACTCTACTCTATAACCTATAAGATTGCCTATGCATTATCGAATACTCATCATATTGAATATTTTACTCAAAAAGATTATATAGATTTACCCCTCTTATTTCATGATATTGGATGAGTCTATCCTCCATAAACTTCCACTATAAGCTTCCAAGACGATTTTTTTGCTAGACATAGGAGATAAACCAAAATATCTAGATTCTCGACCTTCTTGCTCATAATTTCTCTTTCTTGAGGCATTATTGGGTTTTCGAAAATAGTTTTTGTTCTAGCTGTCTGAGGACGCAAAGAAACTGTTTGAGATGATTCTCCTTTTTCAAAATCTTTTTTGACAGCATCTTCTTTTTCTAAATCCTCTTTAATACTCATATTTGATAAATCTATATCATTCTTCAAATATGCTGTAAGAACAGTTTCATGGTTAGTAAAATCTTTTACACATCTTTCAAAATCAGTAATAAAGCTATTAACATTTAACTTCACTTTTTCTAAAACATTTTCAGACTCGAATAATCTATCTAGGCAATCAGAAAGAATCATTATTTGGTCAAAAAAATTTGACATTTTTGAAAGACCCGGTCAAGGCTTCATCAATTCGTTTTTCTCGCCACCGGTTAGGAAATTCAAGAACAACATTTTATGAGAACTAATTATTTCAATATCAAATATATATTCAGAGCAACACAAGCCACATCAAATAAGACATTTGTATTCAGGTTTAGATGGTAGATTGTTTATAAATGCCTAATACGAGGATTACCGCCCTTAGCAAAATCTTTTCGTAAATGCAAAACATGAAAATTTCTTTAACCCTTTTATAACAACTAAAGAATTCTTTCTCATTAATATGATATCTTTCTTCAGTGGGTGTAAAAGTTCCTGAAGTATACCTACATAATTCTTCAGAATCATTTTGGATTCGTTTCAGTACTGCTGCCTATGTACTGTTAGAAGAATCACTTTCTAGAATCAAATCATCGTTGTCAAGTGGTAGTTTTAACTTTGGTAGATTAATACATTGAGATTTTATAAATCTAATTTGATCTTCATGTTCTCTAGTGAACTCAAATTTATGCTTTTCACTAGTTAGTTGTCACAAGGGTTTTCTAAGATCAACTAAGTTTTTAATAAATTCTTCAGCATAATTTAGTATTCCTAAAAATCTTTGAAGTTGTTTCTGATCTGTTATTTTTTCTAGAAAATCTTTAATTTTTTCTAAAATATGATTATGTAACTCTATTCCTTCTTAATCTATTACTAATCCTAAAAAGTCAATTTTTTGTTCACCTATAATATCTTTCTTTTTCGAAAGACCAATACCATGAGTTTGACATAAATCTATAAAAGTATTTAAATGTTTTAAATGTTGTTCTTTAGTTGATGGAGAAATTAACATATCATCAACATATACATGGATAAAGTCATAATCTCTAAAAATAGTATCCATTTTTCTTCGAAAGATTTGTGGAGCATTTTTTCAAATTCAAAAGGTAACACGCCCATTCAGAATGCCCTCGAGAGTACTAAAGGTAGTTAAAGCTTTAGAATCTTCAGCCATTTTAATCTGATAGAATCCCGATTTACAATAAAATGTAGATTGCCATTTACAATTTATTGTTTTATGAATTAATGTTTCTTTGTTTGGTAAGAAATAACCATCGAAAATCGTATTGTCATTTAATTGTTTATAGTTAACAACCATTCGTGCTTTATTTCTATTAATCTCATTTCTATTCCTAACCATAAATGTTGGGCTACTATGTGGGATTTTGGATGGACAAATTAGTTGGAGTTCAGATAATTCTTTTAATTGAGTTTGAAATTCTTTGACATCTAATTCATTATGACGCATTAGTTTTACTCTAATAATCTTATTTGGATCTTTTAATTCAAGGGTTGCATAAATCTTATTATGATCCCAAAACTTTAAAGGATTGTCAACATAGAGTGATTTTAGTTTTAAGCTGATCACATAAAGTAAGGGAGTAAAGTAATCGAAGCTTCAAGTTTAAGTAATGGATGGAAAAAATTTGGCTTTAGGTACAGGAGTAGGGATAGGAGAATCACCACTTAAATCGCGAGGTACAAAAGGGAATAGAAGTTTATGTTTATGCATGTTTTAAGCGAGGAGTAGTGATCCAATGATTATAGGGAGTCTTAAAGCTTAAAATAGTGGGAAGTAATATTTCGACAGAATAATTTGGAATAGTTGAAGAAAATTATTAGCTAAGAAGAATATCATAGCTTAGATATGAGTGCCAAGCAGCACTTTAACGATATATTATCAACAAGAATTATTATAATATGAATCTTTGGAAAGAATGATATTCTGATTTGAGATATCTTTACCTTGAATTGTAGGTAAATCAGTATGATATTTAGTAGGAAAACAATCAGGTTTTGATAAACATAGATCGGATCCAGAATCAATATAGGCAGCAAAGGGTTCAGCTTTGTAATCAAGATAGGTTATTCCAATGAGTATATAGATAGAGAATGGGCTAGTCATTTTGAAATTGTAATATGATGTTGATTAAGTGTAAGTAATAAATGTTCAGATGTAATCTGCCAAGGTTTACAGTGTTCAAGAAAAGTCATACGTAGCATGATACTGATTGTATCATTTTTTCCTTCATCTTCAACCATTAATGGTAACTTTTTTTTCTTGATTATTTAATCTTATTAAAACAGTACTGTAAAACCCATGAAAATTTTAAATTGGAATTTTTCAGATAAAAAGGGGGCAAAATTATAGTTTACCTGAATGAAATTCAAAGAAAAAGTCGATTTTTCTGCATCTCTGATGGCTAAACTGGGACAGTAATCGTTGGAATCGTCTCACTAAATCTAAGCTACCGGCCGATCTCGCTGGAATTCCGAGATAGTCGGAATTTCATGTATTTCGAGAAAACGGGTGTCGGGCGACACATGGTGAGCCATGTGGATGATACATGGCAAGCCATGTGGGTGACACATGGCAAACCATGTGAGTGACACATGGCAAACCATGTGAGTGACACATGGCAAGTCACAATGCATGGCAAAGGCATGCATGTGTGACACATGGCATGACATGTGTCACCATGCATGGCCTTTTTAAAGCCTATATATATGGGGTCTCAAAATCAGTTTGTGGGGAGGGGCAGCAAGAAGTAGTCCGTGGGAGCAACAAGGAGAAGGAGGAGGAAGGGAAAAGAGGAAGGGAGGAAAGGAGAAGAGAAAGGGAGGAAAGGAAAGGAGAAAGGGAGGAAAAGGAGGAAAAGGAAAGAAGAAAAGAGAAGAAGAAAGGGGAGGAAGAGAGGAAAAAGAAAGAGGAAAAGGAAGGAGTGTTGCGCAGTGAGCAGACCCAGACGACAAAGAACTCGGAACTGCGCTACAAAAGGTAGGTTTCCTCCTACTCTGGTTATTTTACGCCTAGGGGCCGTGTAATGGCCTACGTGTTTCGTCCGGTTTTCCGGGCGAATTTGTATGTTGTGTGGTTTGTTTGTGATTGTGTGATGATCAAAGACCAGTTTTACGGGGTTTCAGGACTATCCGAGACCTAACACTGTGTTATAGAATGGCAAAATCCCGAGCAAAATGGCAAATGGGGGTGTGCCCAAATTTCCGCACACCCTTGTGAATCACCACAGATCAACTTTCGATTCGCCATAACTCTCTCAGTCCTAACTCCGATTCAAGGTTTTCGGGATTCCTACAAAGCTCATGAGTCTAGAATTTAGTAAAATAAAGTTCTCAACCAAAATGTACACTGAACATAGGGCTGGGTCACGGACAGTTGAGGAATAGTCCATTCGGTTTTTTAACTTCATTTTCTTGAATCCCAGCTTGTAATCTAAAATGCTCGGACCGTATACTGCCTAAGTAGGAATTTTGTGTTGGATTTTGTGGTATTTACAAAAATCGGACTTTCGGACTATGCAGATATTTCAGGCCAAGCATGGCCGGATTTATGGTCGAATGGCTAATGCTATTGCCAAGGAATTCAATGACATGCTAAATATGTGAAATTATGTGATAAATATGGAAATAATTATATGCATTGTCAGAGGATCGACATACTATCTCTACCAAGAATATGAATTATGGCATTACTTGCCTAAGTAATTGTTGAAATTATTTTAATATTTCTTTGAATGATGTGTCGACATGAAGGAACCGAATGATAGAAAAGATGTAGTGCATGCTTATGATGTAATATCTCGAATATGTGGAATATTAACATGACCGCATGTACAAGTTAAATATATGAAATGTCAGGTGCATTAGACATGAGTGTTCATAGTAATACACAAGCAGGCTGCAGAATGTCCATGCAGAGGTTCATACATTTGTCATGGCTCAGTGCAAGCAAGCACAAATTGCATCGCACGGGTGTGCGGTAACACTACATTACATGAAAGTGTGTTCACGGTATCCATTTGGCAATCGCTGGGTTGCGTTGAATCGTGCGGGTTGAATGGGACGAAGTCCACCGAGTTCCACAAAGGGATAAACGAAAATGGAAATGAAATGTGTTTCAAGGTAGCAAGGGATAGATTAGCCCCCAAGGTGAAAAGCCCGCAAACCCGGTTAGACAACAGATTCATGAAAGCCCGAAATATGTCTGAGGGTGTAAGAGACCCGCAAATGAGGCCCGAAAAGTTATGTCGCCTAAAAAGACACGAAACGATTAAATAAACATCACATAGACTAATGGTTGTGACGGGAGTCTAACCCACTCAAGATGGATTTCCATCGCACTTGCATCGGGGTGGTGGGCCTGAGGTCGCACCCTAAGACTGGGCAGTCGCCTCATACACGACGTAGATTTTTCCATGATAAGACAACATGTACGCATGGATCGGGCCGCTGGTTTGATCGTGAAATGATCATTTGCATGCGCACCTAGCGGGAAATGCCTTTGCAGATTTCCATTCTACCGGGTGTTAGCTCACCTCGTCGCGGACCCCCTTTCGTGCACGTGACGTATAGCAGCATCGCGCTCCTGTAGGCCTGTGATTGGCGAAGCCGCCTGACCGGTGCCTTGATTCTTGCTTTATGTATATATTAGAACGAATCAGTTTTAATATATGTTTTGTATTAAGAGTGATGTAATCCTCGATCTATAGAAATGTATGTCTTGCAAATCGTATTGGACGAGTAATGGACGATGGGTCTTATTTGTCACCTTACTACATTGGTCTCATGATACGAGACACACAAAGCCTCGCAGTTGATCTGGGTGGTCGTGACCCTGTGTTTTGGGTGTCACAGCCAGATCGAGCATAGGTACACGAGTACCTGTGGCTTCGAGGGACTCGCTTAAAGGTCATTACACAGATAAGATCATCACAATTGGTATAGCTGTGCCTGAGTCAAGGTTAGAATTACCTAGTGCTCGAAACTAATATCCATCATAGTTTGGTATCAAGGTTCAGTAGGAGGTTACCTAGAGTCCACCGGACAGATTAGATCACAAAGATGCATTATGTGTTTTCTTATGTATGCTTGATTGTAAGTGCGTGATTGTGTACAAATATGTGAATTATGGCATGATAGACGTGATATAGGGAAATGCAAACACTAGGGTTGAGAAACATAACCTTAGGAGTTCGAGAAACGAACAGGATGGTTCGGGATATTAGGTCTATTATTATCATGTGCGCAATAGTAGGACACGAAAATGATTCTAAACTCATCGTTGACTTACGTGATGGCAGAGAAGCGGGGCTTAGAGGTTGAGAACTTGGGACGAACCAATTACATGAATTCTCCCCCTAGGGACTAAGCAGAATTGATCGAATATGTCTGGGATGTGTGTGTTAGAGATCCTGATTCTACTACCTGACCTTCGAGTCACGGACATGTCGAAGTTCGAGTTCATCCTGGATAGACCGGCTGACTCGCACATCTAAGTTGTCATAGATTGTGATGGTATGAGAGTTACCGCCACACATTGGGACTAAGATTGTGTTTGCGGTTTCAGGAATAGGCACGATGCTTCACTCCTATACCGTGTAAGATCCACGGCTTATGGGTAGTCGACGAAGGTCTAGCTAGCCTTACCCTGGAGGACGAGGTGAGACAGGATATGAGTCTACCTCCGGTGGTTTGAGAGTACGAGGATGTTTTTCTGGAAGAGCTACCGGGATTACCTCCACTGAGGGATGTAGACTTCAACATTTGGTTGCATCCTGGTACGTCGCCCATTTCTAGCATCTCACAGATGGCGCCTACTGAGCCGCAGAGCCCAAGGTCCAGATAATAGAGCAATCGGCAAGGTTTCGCCAGACCGAGCACTTCACCATGGGGTGGTCTGGTTCTATTTACAAAGAAGAAGGATAAGACCCTTCGACGATGCATCGACATGCATGCAATAGTGGTTACAATCAAGAACTCCAGATCCATTAATGAGGATCGATGACTGTTTGACGGGCCGAGGGAGTGCAAGTCTACTCCAAGATGTGACCTCCGCACCGGTTACCATCGCTGAGAGTTGGGTGGAGGATGACATCCTTAAGATAGCGGCTCAAGACGCCAAAGATGGGCACTTCTTTAAGTTTACGCGATGCCTCGATCGACGACGCACCCGACAAAGATTCATGACCTCATGAATGGTGTTCTAACCCTATTTAGATCAATTTGTGGTGGTCTTTGTTGATGACATCCCCATATACTCCCGGGCCGGAGGTGGAGCATGAGTGATCACTTGAGAATCGTGCATCTACAACTTTCGAGGGATCATCAATTGTGCGCCAAGTTTAGTAAGTGTGAGCTTTCGCCATCGAGGCGGGTTTTCGGGGACACGTGATGTCGCCAGCGTGTCAAGAGACCCCCGGGAAGGTTAAGGCTGTGATGAGTTGGGAGAGACCAAAGTCAGTCTTCGAGATACGTAGTTTCTTGGGAGTGGCGGGGTATTATAGGAGGTTTATAGAGGATATCTCCACCTAGCGTTTATGATGAGATCAATCGAAGGAGGTCAAGTTTACGTGGGATGACTCACAGAGCAGTATCTCGTGAATTGAAGAGGAGGCTTCTTTCAGATCCTATTCTAATAGTCCCAGAAAGGGGATAGAGGTATATAGTGTATTATGACGCTTCAAATGACGGATTGGGATGTGTTCTGATGCAGTCCTAGAAAGTTTTCAGGGCTTAAGGTTCTCTCAGCTGGAAGAATCACGAGTGCACTACCCCACGCATGACGTGGAGTTGGCAGCCATAGTCTTTGCCCTGAAAATTTAGAGCCACTACTTATATGGTGAGCAGTTCGAGATGTTTTCAAACCACAAAAGTCTTAAATACATCTTCACGCAGCGAGACCTCCTCAATACGAGGCGCCAGAGTGCGGGATCTGAAAGCTTTTGAAGATTACGATTTCACTGTGATTACCATCCCTAAGAAGCAAGTGTGGTGGCTCTATGCGCACCGAAAGTCACTGAAGTACAAAGCAGTATAGCATCCCGCAGAGGGCGGACGCCGGTGATAGCGGGCGTCAGATCACAAAGACGATGAGCGTGCTCGCGTGCCTCGAAGTATGATGGCTACGCCGCCTCTATCGAGCGCGTAGTGATAGAGTCCTGTGTGCAAGACGCAACTAGTATCCATCGTGGATCGAGTACAATAAAGTAATAAATCGGACGGTTACCGGCTATCCACACAGATGGTAGTCTTTGGTATGGGTGGACGAGTCAGGGTCCCCCTACCAACTGATTGAGAGAGATTTTCAGAGTTCCCATTACTCCCGATTCGATGTGCATCCAGGTGGCACAAAGATGTATCATGACCTTCATCGCTAGTATTACTGGAGCGGGATGAAGAGGCATGTCTGGGATTTTGTCCGACGGTGTCTCACGTGCCAGCAGGTCAAGGCTGAGCACCGAGGCCAGCGTGGCTACCCACCATCGAGATAGCTTGAGTGGTAGCGGGAGCACATCACGATGGACTTTGTGACTCACTTGCCACGACATCACTAAGCATGATGCTGAGTGTTATGGACTCGACTCACCTCAGTCGGCATATTTTCTCTGGCCGTATGATGACCTTCACATTGGAGGAATTCTGTAGGTTGTATATACGAGATGGTGCTATTGCATGGAGTTCAGCTCCATAGTATCGGATCGATCCTCTACATCGTCGCTCGAAGAGTTTCCAGAAAGCCATGGGGACATAACTATCAATGAGTACCGCTTTTCATCCTCAAACGGATTGTCAATTAGAGCAGACTATTCAGATTTTAGAAGACATGCTACGAGCATGCGTCCTGGATCTCAAGGGTAGCTGGGAGGAGCACTTGCCCTCGGGTAGAGTTCAAATACCAGCTTATCGCGAGTATCTCGTATGGCACCCTATGAGGCTCTCTAAGGGAGGCCATGTCAATCACCGATATGTTGGATAGACGTGGGAGAGAGCTCCATCACTGGTCTAGATTTGATTAGAGACACCTCAAAGAAGGTGGGTATGATCCGCAAGCGTCTCCTTACTTCTCAGAGTCGGCAGAAGAGTTACACTGATGTACGACGATGACCTCTAGAGCTCAAGACGGGTGATCATGTCTTGTTGAAGGTGATGCCTAAGAGAGGAGTGATCATATTCGGCAAACGAGGGAAGCTATTGCCGAGGTACATTGGACCCTTCAAGGTACTGAGAGGCGGGCGCGGCCACAGATTGCTACAAGGCTAATCGAGTTCACTGATCGTTCATGAGGTGTTTTCACGTCTCTATGCTCTGGAAGTACACTCCAGATCCAACTCATATAGAGGATTGGGGCGAGCTTGTTATTGATGCCGATGGGACCTTCGAGAAGGGACAAGTGCGAATCATGGATAGCAGAGAACAGGTTTTGCGTGGCAAGACCGTGAGGCTTGTAAAAGTGTTGTGGAAGCACCGAGGAGTCGAGGAGGCAACATGGGAGCGCGAGGGCACCGTGCGCGTCAACTATCCCTTCTTGTTCGACGGGGAAAGTGCGTTTTCCAGTCATTAATGTTTTAAATGACTGTTGCATATGCATGTGTTTGAATGTGTATGTATGCGAAAATTTAGGGACGAAATTATTTTAAGGGGGAGAGGTAAAACCCATGAAAATTTTAAATTGAATTTTTCTGCATAAAAAAGGGGGCAAAATTGTAGTTTACCGGAATAGTCCAAAGAAAAGTTAAGATTTTTCTAGATCTCGGATGGCGAAACGGATTGCACTGTTGGAATCGTCTCACTAAATCTAGCTACCCAGTCGAATTTTGTTGAATTCCAAGATAGTCGAAATTTCACGTATTTCGAGAAAACGGGTGTCGAGCGACACATGGCAAGCCATGTGAGTGACACATGGCAAGTCACAATGCATGGAAAAGGCATGCATGTGTGACACATGGCAAGCCATGTGTGTGACACATGGCATGCCATGTCACTACGTACGCCTTTTAAAGCCTATATATATGGGGTCTCAAAATCAGTTTGTGGGAGGGGCAGCAAGAAGCAGTCCGTGGGAGCAGCAAGGAGAAGGAGGAGGAAGGGAAAAGAGGAAGGGAGGAAAGGAGAAGAGAAAGGGAGGAAAGGAAAGGAGAAAGGGAGGAAAAGGGAGGAAAAGGAAAGAAGAAAAGAGAAGAAGAAAGGGGAGGAAGAGAGGAAAAAGAAAGAGGAAAAGGAAGGACTGCTGCTAGTGAGTTGCACTGGCCGACAAAGAACCCTGAATCAAGGCGCTACAAGAGGTAGGCTTCCTCCTACTGTTATTTTACGCCTAGGGGCCGTAATGACCTACGAGCCATTCAGCTTCCGGCGACTCAGAGTGTTGTGTGGTTTGTTTGTGATTGTGTGATGATCAAAGACCAGTTTTACGGGGTTTCACGACTGTCCGAGACCGAACACTGTGTTCTGAAATGGCAAAATCCCGAGCAAAATGGCAAATGGGGGTGTGCCCAAATTTCCGCACACCCATGTGAATCGGTCACACAACTGACGGCTAACTCTTTCTGCCTCGAACTCCGATTCGCGCGTTCTTGGACTCTACGGAAAGCTCGTTGAGTCTAGAATTTAGTAAAATAAAGTTCTCAACCAAAATGTACTCTGAACATAGGGCTGGGTCACGGATAGTTGAGGAATAGTCCATTATGGTTTTCGGAACATCTATTTTCGGAACCGGTTTGTAATTGAAATGCTTGGGACTGCATATGGCCTGAGTAGGGAATTGTGTGTTGGATTTTTTGTGTGGTATTTACAAAATTAACTTTCCGACTAAGTGCAGATATTTCTTAGGCTAAGCATGGGCCTGGATGAGGTCGAATGGCTAATGTGATACAAAGACAACATGTAAGTCGCAGAACTTAAACTCGCTTCCAACATCCGGCGTGCCTCGCACTGGAAAATAGTTTTTAAACAGAAAATAATGAGCTAACGAGCTCAGTGAGTGTATGCTTTATAAAATATTTTGCTTTTTCTGGAAAACATCTCAAAATCAGAAACTTTCTTTAAAATTATTTTTTAAGCTCGCTTGCTTACTTTAAAGTTTTTGCAACTTTCATAATCTCTTGCTTCTCGCTTAAAAGTTTTTAAAACTTTGAATACTTGCTTGCTTTGTTTTGCTTTTCTTTAAAAGTTTTCAAAACTTTTCATAATCTCTTGCTTGCTTTAAAAGTTTCTAAAACTTTTAATACTTGCTTGCTTTGCTTTGCTTTTCTTTAAAAGTTTTCAAAACTTTTCATAATCTCTTGCTTGCTTTAAAAGTTTCTAAAACTTTTGCTTTAAAAATGTATAAAACATTTCTCAAATCTCTTGGTTTAAAAAGTTTCCAAAACTTTTTATAAATACGGGAGCCTTGGCTCAACCGCATGCTTTGAAAATAACCACGGAGCCTCGGGCTCAACCGATCAAGTTGAAATAAACCGGAGCCCGTGCTCAACCGCATTTAAATCTCTACGGAGCCCGGGCTCAACCGCATCAAATATCTACGGGAGCCTATGCTCAACCGTGCACCAATGGTTGATTTTTCAAAACTGTATGATCATGCTTATAAAACATCAACCACTGGATGCCTATACTTGCTTGCTGTACCCTAGTGAACACGGGAGCCTTGGCATCGACCGTGCGGTGGAAGGGCCTGTGTCCTCATCACCTTTTCCGGTAAATATGGTGGAATTGACCTGGGTCGCCATCACTATAATTTAGTTAACGTGTTAACCCTATATACTCCTGTACGTTCCACGGTCTCCTTTAAATGCTATGATGCATGACCTAAGTTTGCCGACCAAAACTAAAATGCATGTATGATCCCTCACACCACCGTGCACTCACGAATACCTCCTCGACTCCAGATGCTTGCTTGTGAACGAGGGATTTTAGTTAGGCCTATTTTCGAAAATATTCTTTTTGCTTGCTTACTTGCTTGCTCTTTGAAAAATGGTTTACAATTCAAAACCATTTGCTTGTTTTTCAATTATGGTTTAAATCAAAACCATTTTCTTGCTTTTAAATTATGGTTTAAATCAAAACCATTTGCTTGCTTTTAAATTATGGTTAAAATCAAAACCATTTGCTTGCTTTTCAAATATGGTTTACCATCAAAACCATTAAATACCAAAGGTAAAACAGTTTATAATAATAATACACTAGTATTTGGAAAAATAGGTTTAGAACACTCACCTCTTTGTTTCTCGAAACTTGAGCACAACTCCACTACTTTCCCGCCTTTGCTTTTAGCCTACACACTTAAACGAATATGGCGAACACATTAATCGCCTATGTATAACGTATAAACTTAACTTACTTCTTAGCACGTTAGGGTAACACAACATTCATAAAAATCCAAATGAACAAATTCCCTTGAGCACTAAAAAGCCCATAACAAAAAAAAAAAACACTCATTTTGGTCAACCTTTTTCAACAATACTCTGTGGACTTTGTCACCTAAAAATTATTCAAACGGTCTTCAAAATTATGAAACTTCCAGATCAGTCCTTTATATATCCACGACATCTCTTAAATTTTCAATTTAAAATTCCTTCTCTAAGGCCCTCAACCACATAACACAAGTTACAACATGTTTTTGATGCCAATTTGGTTAACTCACTGAATCACCTACTGTTATCCTTGCTTTCTAGGATCTTAACTCCATAAATTGGAAATTTTTTCTTCACTTATTTGAATCTATGGTTCTAAGGTTTCTTCTCCAATTGGAATCACCTAATTTAGATCACCAAAACTCAAGTTATTGTATTTTATATCTAGATTACTCAAATTGGCAGAACAGAATTCGTACATAGCTCCACTTAAATATATTTTTAAAAATTTTGGGGTTACACTTTGCTTGCACTTCCTTCAGATAACTTATTACCCTAGAAGTCTAGTTTACCCAGAATTTTGAATCACTCAATTTGGATAAGTGAAACTCCACTTATTGTCAAAACACTACAACCATACCCAAAACAGAGCATAATCAGTGAGCTACACGAGCTCACCTTTCAGTCCGTATTTGGGAGCCTTAGAGCTACAATTTGCTCTTGGTACCTTCTAGACATTTGTATCCCTATATATTATGGTTATTTACCAATTGGAATAAATTGATTTGGATGATTATAACTTAATCTATAGCCAAAACAAAAACAGGGTTTTACCAAATTTTGACACTCTCTAAAAAACCCAACATTCTCTTTTTTTGCAACCATTCCTCAAACTGTAATACCAATATTCAACATGAAAGTCATTCAAAACCACTCCATAACACTTGTATTGGTGGTTTGGAACCTCATACCACAAAACCCTAGGTGAAAATCCAAGAACTCATATGAATTTAACCCAAGGTCCACAAATTCTATACAAAACCATATAATTATGATGATTCCACGTTTATTTTACACCAATTTGGTTTTACCCTCATAACCTCAAGAATTCTAGGGTTAATGTGATTTCTCCACAAAACCCTAGACCAAAGGAGCACTAATCTCCATACCAAACCTTAGGAAATCCAAATACCCATGATTACAAAATGAAAACATACCTTGGTTTGGTTTTTCTCCTTCTTCCTCTTCCTTCTCCTCTTCCTCTTCTTTGCCTTTCTCCAAAACGTGGAGTCCTAGCCTTTGGAGACCAAAATGAGACTTTGGTTTGTCTCATGTCTCCTTTTATAATCTTAACTTTCCCCTAATTTCAACTAAGTCCTCATCTCTTTAATATTGCAATTCAACTCTTGGAATTTTTATTGTGGCACATCTCTACTTTGATTATGACCTTCTTATCCTTTATGGAAATTACAATTTTACCCTTTCTTCTAGCATCACATTCCGGGTTTACTAATTTTATCATTTCCTAATTTCATCTCCAAAATATTACAATGTGACACTTAGTGCTCATATGTGCCCCAACAAGCATACCTGTACATCCTCTCGACGGCAAGACATAAAAATCCTCCCTCCTTTAGAACATTTCGTCCTTGAAATGAAAAAACTAAACTCCAAACGAAAGGAAAGGAAAGGAAAATACCTCATTAGGAAAATAATTGAGGGTAATCGACGGGCGCATCCAGCCTCCGGCCCTGGGCAACCGCCTCCTCTCATGATTCTTCCATAGACTTAACCAGTGGGATCACCTTACTCCTCAATACCTTTCCTTATGATCTACAATCCGCATGTGTTTCCTCATAAGTCAGGTTCTCCTTTAGCTGCACTGGTTGCTCTCTCAGCACATGTGAAGGATATGGAATGTATTTCTTTAACATCGACACATGGAATGTGTCATGAATCCTTGATAACTCTGGGGGTAACTTCAACTTGTAAGCTACTAGCCCCACCTTGCTCACAATCTCATAAGGTCCTATAAATCTTGGACTGAGCTTGCCTCGCCTCCTAAATCTCAAAACACCCTTCCAAGGGGAAATCTTCAAAAAGACCCGGTCACCCATCTCGAACTGCATGTCTCTACGGCGGTTGTCCGCATAACTTTTTTGTCTATCTCTTTGTTTCTTTAAGTTATCACGAACCACTTTCACTTTCTCCGGCGGATTCACTTTTTAGTTCAAAGGCCTACTAGCCTTCTTTTTTCACTCAACCTCATCCCAAAGACAATAGAGTCCAACATTTCCTACCATGCAAGCAGCCCCTCAAATGGAGCCATCTCTATACTCGGCCTGGAGTAGCCATTTGTTTGCAGCGAACTCCATTACAAGCAAATGAGTATCCCAACTTCCTTGAATCTATGATGTCTCTCTTCAGTCAGCTATACATGGCACACACATTCTCTTTTCTTTCACTGTCATGCCATCATCTCTAATTTGAAACTCTGCTTTCTTTTTTTTTTTTTTCTATCTCTTCCTTAAGCTTAATCATTTGTGGATCCTGTGACTGCCCTGTTAGAATCTGATCCACTAGGAGGGGTTTAACATGAAATGTGGCTAATAAGGCTCCTGAATCCTCAGCCTTCAATATCACCCCGAAAACTCTCAGATCCACCAATAGTGGAAGATAACCTGATCTCATGTGAGACAAAGAACTCTCCGGTCGCCTACTCAGCGCATCTTACTACTTACATTGTTTTCCTGAGGATACTCAATAGCATACTTAGTCCTTAATCAACACGCTTCATCTTCTTTGCCTCAGTTTAACTCTTTCTCGTGAAAATATATTGCAGACTTTTATGATCCTGTAGCGATCCTACAAGGAACACCATATAAATAATGTCTCCATATTTTTAGTGCAAACACGACTGCTGGTAGCTCTAAGTCGTGTGTCGGGTAATTCTCCTCATGTTTCTTCAACTGTCTAAAGGCATATGCAATCACCCTATCATTCTGCATCAAAACACAACCAAGGCCTTTCCTGGAAGCATCACTATAAACCACAAACCCATCTCTCCAATTGGGTAAAGCTAGAACTGGAGCTAAAGTCAATCTATCTTTCAACTCCTCAAAACTCTATTGGCAGGCATCCACCCAATCATACTTGACATCTTTCCTCGCTACCTTGGTCATGGGTCACTATCTTGTAGAACCCCTCAACAAACTTCCCGTAATACCCAAGCAAACCAAGGAAACTCCCCGACCTCCGACATTACTCCTTGTGGTTTCAATTTACCACGCTTTATTTTCCGGGGATCCACACCCCCTCAACCGAAATCACATTTAATTCCAGAAATGCCACCTTGTCAAGCCAAAACTGACACTTGCTCAACTTGGCATACAACTGTCGCTCCCTTAAGGTCTGCAATACTATCCTCAGGTGCTCTAAATGTTCCTCTGAACTACCGGAATACACTAGGATATCATGGATAAAAACTATGACGAACCTATCCAAATACGATTGGAATACCCGGTTCATCAAATCCATAAACGCTGTCGGAGCATTAGTCAAACCAAATGGCATCACCAAAAACTCATAATGCCCATAGCGTGTCCTGAATGCAGTCTTAGGTACATCACCCTCCTGCACCCTCAACTAATGATACCATGACCTCAAGTCTATCTTGGAGTATACTCGAGACCCTTGGAGTTGATCGAATAACTCATCGATCCTAGGGAGTGATACCGATCGATGGTAACTCGCTCACCACCAGAATTCATACACAACCAGAAACTCCCATCTTCTTTTCACTAAAAGAACTATGAGCTCTCATGGATATGCTCTCATTTAATGAATCCCTTGCTCAACACCATCTAATGAGCCTTAAGCTCTCACCAAGAGCCATCCTATAAGGAGGAATGGAAATAGCTCAACCCTGGATCAAATCAATGGTGAACCCCACTCTCTTTCCGAGGTAATCTAATATCATATGGGAATACATCCGAATCCATCTAATTCTTCCCCTAGTCATGCAACTTTACTTCCTTTTATAACAATCTAATGTGGCTCTATGGCGAGATAGTTAATCCATGCCGAGAACCAGCATCAAAATCCTCATATCTAAGGCCATTAAGATCCGTCAAACCCCTGGGCCCCCAATCGAACTCTACCATCTCCTCGACTACTCCGTCTCGAGAATAACGGATCTCCAACCGAAGGGAAATTTCATACGAATTTAATGGTTGGGTCTTGACCAGGCATGGCAGGTGATCCAGAATCAACAAAATTTGTTTCCTATTTTCCTCCTACTACCGTAGTCAAGCTACCGCAAAGATAAATGGGTCTGGTGGTCAAACACGGGATGGGTTTTCATCCTACAAATGACGGTATCATGGTTCAAAATTTATGAGGCTTTCTTTGGATTTTGAATTTGCATTAAAACGTGTGGGTGTCAGGCCACTAGGTAACTCGAAATATTTAAACTAAAGTGTGAAATGGTGACCTCAAGGCTCGGGTCACTAGCTTGATAAAACGTTATAAAGGTGTCCAGTTATTTCTCGCATTAGGCAAATGACATATAGTCATAGCCAAAACCGGATCTTGTTTAGCTTTAAAAACCAACCCTTAAAAACACCTTTATTCGAAGCCAAAACATTTACTACATTTAATGTTCCAAATAGCTTGAAGAATACACCATTTAACCTAATTTCGGCTCAGAATGACATCTATCGGATGTCAAAGAATACTATTAAGAATACATCAACCCTCAAGCATGCCATATTAGCCAAAGGAAAGACATTAAATAGCATTAAACCCTAGTTTGGAAAGTTTGGAACAATAAATGTAGTACCTGTTTCATTTAAAACTGAGGACCACCTGCAAACCACCATTAACCAACCTAGCAACCCTCCTCTTCAAGGCTTTGAGACTTAGCCAAACATCCCTTGAGTTGTCATCCTCAAAGGGGGTGTTTGGCAGTCAAGAAAATGAGAGAAAGAAGAGAGAGAAGAGGGAAAACTGTAACCTAATACAAAAGCTGCGTGAATGAAAGCTTGAATGAATAGTTAGGGTTACAAAAAGTTATAAGGTGGCTTATATAGCCATACAAGAGGTGTGAAATACCAAAATACCAAAAATATATGATTACATTAGACAAAATGGGAATTATACAAACAAGGTCGCTTTGGATAAAAACAAAGGGGGACAAATTCTGCTATGCATGTTGAATTTCGCTTATCATAGAAAATTTCGCTATGCGAGGCATAGCTTAAAATTCAGGGCTTCGCTTATTAATAGCACCTCGCTTATGATAGCCAAATTTCACATCATAGCTTAAAAAATGTGCATAACAAAATTCTCGCAGGATTGCAAATTTTCGCTATGGTCATAAATTTTCGCAATTTTGCGAATTTTTGCTATGCCATGGCGAAAATCCCGCACTCTCTCCGCATCGCCACCTTTCATTTCTTCGGGCCCACTTTATATTTCTTCATCCCGGCTTGATGAAATCACGAGAACTCGCATAAATCAACACCGACACGGCTGCTTGTAAATGAAGGCCGAGGACCCCAAACCCGCAAACTATCAAAAACAACCTCGAAACAAAATCAGTAGTACTAAACAAACCTGCACATGTCAATCGGCTTAATTCATATGATTAGTACGCAAAAAGCACTCAAAACCTATCTTAAATAGGACTCAAAATAGCACTTTTGGGTACTAATTACACCCCCAAACCGACACGTTGCTAGTCCCTTAGCAATGCTAAAACCAATCAAGGTATGCATGCTGTGCTTTTGCAAAAAGCGTATGCTATCCAAAAAGTGTGTACAAGTGAGGCTTACCTTTAGTATGAAAAACTTAGACTCTGTACAAATACCATCATGAGAGAACAATTGCCATATAGGACTAAGTTTGAGGGTAACATCAATTCCAAAGAAGTCAACCTAAACATCCACCAAAATTTAAGTGTTCTTAAGGTAACCAGTTTGAACCAATAAGCTGCAAAGCTCTTCCCTCCCCCCAACCAAGCTATTGCCCATACCTTAAACTGTTGACCAACCTAAATAGACTCAGTTACACTCTTATTTCCTTCTTTGATTGTATTGTAGGGTGCAATGCTGAAAACTCGACTTCACCAAAGTCCGTGTAACGGGAGTCCACCGACACCCCAACCAATTAAGGTTTAGGCATCAAGCCAGCGACCAATCGACCACAAACTTCGTGCTTCACCTTACTTCGAATGACTTCAAGAATTAAGCACCTACAACTCGCTAAACTATACCCATCCACCCGTATAGCGAACACTAAGTCGATGACTCCCAACCAATGAAGGTTTAGGGCACCGGGTTTTAAAGGCTTCCGCCATATACCCCTCGGACCGTGTTCGGGTTTCAAGGCAAAGTATTGCGGCTTTCATAACTCTTTTTCTTCTTTCTTTTTTTTTTTTGCTTTTTCTCTTTTCTTTTTCATATGGAAGACTACATTGGTCTTCACCGGTGGGTAACACAAACCTATTACGGGTTGTCAACAGATATAAGGTCGGTTTTGCAAAGTGAAAAGTGGTATATAGCTTCTCAACCTATTGATAAAAACTGATGTGTAATGTGTGTGAATAGCTAGAGGGGGATGTACCAGGTTGAATACGTTGGAACTTCAATCGACCAAAAACTTAATCATGCATGGAATTGTTCTAACATTAAGGTAGCATACAGGGCTTCAATTTTTCAACTAAAGGCAAGAGTAGAAACATAAAAATATAGGCACAAAAATGATTTGCAAAAGTGTAGAAAGTGAGTAAATAAAGCTATAAAGCTTTTGATATAACCAAAGTGGCTAGTACAAGCTTAACGTATCTAAACATGACAAATATCACTCGCCATTATTACAATACATGTATCCTATACAACTTATACAAATGAGTAGGCAAAGCTTTGATAAAGCTAAAAACAATACAAAATATGATAGAAGACACTCCTAACTCTAACTTTTCCTCCCAACCAAAGTATAAACATGCCTTCACTGGTTAGGGATAGGAAAGTTAGAGAAGGAAGTGTGACCACCTCACTCTCGTGGTGGTGGAGATGCCGGTGGATCCGTCGCCACGCGACCGCCAAAGATATCCAAGGAGGTCGCCAAGCACGGCGATCGACCGGCGGTGTCGCGCGTGCACCGCTCCGCCGACCGGGGGCTGGTACCGAGGTGGCCTGCGATCCGAAGAAGCATGGCGTGATTCTGCGCTATAGTGACCTCGGCTCGGGCCATCCGCTCGTCCAACGACGCCTGTGTAGTCGCGAGTGCACAGACAGCATCCATAACAGCTGCTAGCTCCCTAGAACTGACATGAATATGCTCTGGAGATCGTACTGCAGGTGAAGGGCCTAAGAAGGTCGTGAGGGCCTGGGTAGTAGAGGTGGAGATGGGAGGAGATGGATCTGGAACCGGGCTCCTCTCCACCTCCACCTCCATCTCAGGAACAGGATCCTCTCCTCTCGGTGGGTCCTCTGCCACATCATCTGCTACCTCCTCCTACTGCTGGAGGATAAAGGAGATCGGCATGTATAATGATCACTCAGTGGCTAAGACCTGCGTACAACTGATCCTTCGCTCGATGCGTGGCTCGTAGAAACCTGTGATGATCTAGGACTGCCCCAAGAATCCCCAGATCAATAAAGGTAAACTCACCGAGCTGCCCTTGCTAATCTTCCTTAAAATGCAAGCAGGAAGTCATGACAAGCTCGTAGGGACTAAACTAATCCTCCGAGATCCCGTGATAGAGCCTCTATATAGCTCCTCGCGCTATAATGAGCTATAGTGGGAATAAACTGGTCCAGAGCACGTGGTCCACTAGGAGACCGTGGCAAAAGCCGCCCGTGGGAAGAGCAGGTGTCCATTGCAGTATCTCGAGCGAGACAAATGGACCATCTCTCTCTGCGGATGGTCGTCACCGCCTATAACTTACGTAATTCGGGCCAAGACTTCATCGCAATCCCAAGGCAGCTGTATCCGGGCAGCCCGAGTACTCCTCGTCACAATACCGGAACTGTGAGTCTGAACGACTCGGCACTCCCGATGTCAGAGCGCAGAACCTACACAACCCGGATAGTAGAACTACCTCTGGCCATGAAAGGGCAAGAAGAATATCACGGATCGCCTCATCGAGTCTCCAATGCATCGTCATCGTTCCGCATATCATAGCATGGCTCCCCATGGAAGTCTCTGGCACGCAAATCCACGCTCCCGGAATCGATCACAAAGTGAACAATGGCGCCGATCCTCGAGGCCGGTGATAATCTGAGGAGATGAACCTCACTGTCGAGGAGGTGATGTTCTCACCGAGATCCTCGAAGACTCCCTAAGCCCCGATGTCCGGCCCACTTGGAGGGTCGGCCCTCCCGCCGCCTCCGTGGTACTCGGAGAAGGGGCTCCGAGGTCCCACCCCCGGTCCGACATCACGGATTGGGGCCTGTGGCCCGAGGCTTCTCCAGATGACCGGGGCCAATGCGGTGCTATGTCTCTACAGCTCTGGAAGTGCCTGCATCGTCTCTCTCTGGTGTACTGAACCTGACCCTGGGCCTGTAGCGATAACCTCCATGGGTACGAACCATGGCCGGTCCAACCAGGTGGCGCGCAGTGTGGCCTCGTGGAGCGCAGTATCGACGGTTAGCAGCTGTACCAGGGATCAGGCGCACAAGGCAGGGACCAGTGGCTCTGGGCAGCTCAGTGGCTCGGTCTTCACAAAGCGCATGGTGCACGCACTAAAGGGGCCTACCATGTGGCCCGGCCTCGTGGTGGCGGCAGTGGGTCACGACGGCACCGCAAAGTCGGGCCCGACGACCACGGAGCCAGGCAAATTCGACTCGGCTTGGGGGCAAAGGTCACAAAGGCCGCGGTGAAAGGTGGACCGGTGGGCTCCTGGGCTTGATGGTGGTACAGAATTGAACGCTTAGGCGGAGGGGTCGCCGGCTCGTGGCAAAGGACGGACTCTGAAGGAAATGTGAATGGAAATGGGGTGGCCCTCCTTTATAAACTCGTTTGATAAACCAAAGGTCCTTGGAAACTAAGGGTCACGGATGCTAAACTCGCCATTTCGCGAAATTTTTTTT
Source organism: Tetrastigma voinierianum (assembly GCA_016808115.1). Taxonomy (NCBI): domain Eukaryota; kingdom Viridiplantae; phylum Streptophyta; class Magnoliopsida; order Vitales; family Vitaceae; genus Tetrastigma; species Tetrastigma voinierianum. The sequence goes on along the minus strand of JAEQBH010001743.1, from coordinate 601,669 downwards.
TGCTTGCATCGCTTTCCATCCTCGCCAAAATAACAACAAAAAATTTGATTTAGGAAATTAAAATAAAAATAAAAAATAAAAATAAAATAAAATATCAAAATAAACCAAGAATAAAAATAAAATAAAATTAAAATAAGATTACTAAAAAAAATTGCAATTTTTATATTTAGTTAAAATCTGGATAAGGAAAGTTACTAAAAATAGAATAAAATGAAAATTGACCAATTTTAAGCAAAAATCAAAATCTTTGAATTGTAGTTTGGCCTCTGTGAAGACCAAACCAGCTCAATTTCACTGGTTCATTCATGGAGGATCAAGGAGGAGGAGCCCGACCCTCGCGCAAAGACGTGTGTTGCGCACCCTTCATGCTTAGCTCCTTGCTTTGCACTTCTTTCACTTGGTGATGTCAATGATCATCGCTCGCGCAGTGACTGATGCAAAACACTCCCCATCAATTGCTTCACTTTTTACCAATTCTTCTTGCAATTTGTGGCATTTGGTTTCAGATTTGTAATTCAATTGAGCATCAGATCCTTGCATGTCATCTTTGCCAGCTTGTGCTTGTTACTTAAGTGAAAATATTGAGCTCCAATGTCGTTGCTAAATGTGAGCCGCATGACTCCATTCCTAGCAATTGATGACGATCGAAGTGGCCAAAACAAAAATGGTCTTTCCCAAGATAATTGGCACATGATCGCCCATCGATCGGGTTCAGACGCTTAATTCGCAAAGTCCACTGGTAGTAGAATTTGTCCACCTTTACCAACATCCTCAAATCGTTCTTAGGAATTTCACGAACGACGCCTAATGATTATGATGTCGTAGGCCAGTTCCTAAACCTTAACCCTGCTTATACACGTAATATGGCAAAGTGAGTTTATCGTCCCTGAAGTCCACATAGTTGTTTCTCATCTGAAAAACCCTCCAATGCAGATCATGACGTGTGATCCCTTATCCTATTTCCATCGGGGTCTGTCAATGATGGCACTCTGACTTGTTCGTTAGGGAAGATTCTTTCAATGCCCACGACCGCTTAATCATGTCAAGCAATGATTTATCTTCACTCATTTTTGAAGACTTCCCAAATTTTTAAATTGCTCAGGGATTTTCTTCATTTTAGTGTCGAGGAAATGGAGGGGGTATATTTTTTTTGATCGAATTTCATACTGATTATTATTCTCTCGTGCTCAACTTCCTTTCCTTTCCCTCGCTTTTCAGCAGCCATGGCACCACGCTTCAATTTCTTTCCACCCTTCTTTGAAAGTAATGACGGCCTTTACTCATCCATCCTCGAGTTGCCGGAAGAACTCTATTTCATGGACTCCTTTGATTTGGCAGTGCTCGGGGAAGGGAATCTTCTTTCTCCCGCAGACTTCCGCAAATTGTTAATCCCGTGATGGAGTACCGTAGTTAACAATCTCTCGACATTGCTGCTGCTTTCAAGCCCATCTACTTCTCTGCCTGCAGTGCTTTCCACAATATCTATTCTTTCAGCCACTGGTACATTGATTCCTCGCCTCCATAAAATTGCTCAACACCTGCTCTGCTAAATTTAATATACTGCTCAATATAAAGAGGATGGTGATGGTCATGGTTGAGATGAGGAACTAAACTGTTGATTAAATTGCAGAGGCACATAAGCTTGGGATTAGGTTCCAAGAGAGACAAAGGATTCTTCCAATTGGAAGTATATGTATTACCATATGGGGCATTAGGTTGTGGCTTGTATCGCCTACCCGCATTGGCATGCTCGACATAAAAATCTCTCACCGAGGGAGCTATTGGACAATGCTTCTCCCGTGGCCACATCAAGCACGGCAAGGGTTAGCCCGTAGGCTTTCACCACGTCAGCACCTCACGTGACTCCTTTTTCTTCTAGCCTTCCACCTTCCTAGCCAAGGTTGGATATTTACTACCCCACACATCCCTAAAGTGAAAAATTCCCTCCCTTCGTCATCAAGGCCCTCATTTTCTCCACTTCCTCAGGCTCGCTCATCCCATCCCTTGAAAGCTCTGCTCATAATTTAAGAAATCCATGGCTTCATCCGGGTGCTCGTCAGAAGTCCTCCACACATTGTTTCTAATAATTGCTTCATGGCCGGAGACATACCACCATGGGCGGGATTCACAAGCATCCAAGCGTCAAAACCATGACGTAAGTGCTACACCGATGGTCTCCATGAACCTCCCGCATCGTAGAACCTCCCATTGTCACGGGCAAAGAAACGCTTAGATTTGCCTTCAAATCAAGGTTCAGGAGCACTTAAGAATTTTAAGCACTCGCCATACCTGCCCGTGTTCCTCGATGGTCCCTGGTCTCGGGCGGAATTGGTTTACATTTCGCTTTATCCTCGAGTGGGTTAATGGAAATGCCTTCAACTTCCTCAACAACCATATCGACGCACCCTCCTTGTGCCACATGGGCCACTTCCCAAAATCCAGATGTGGGTGTATGGATTTCTATCTCCATACCATGAAATGGTGGAAGCTGTGGGCACCAACAAGGTCCTACTACTACACTTCAACAAAGCAGATGACGCAGAAGGAGCACTCACCTAGAGGGCAGACGCTGTCCTCATCGATCTCAGATGTCATTGGATTCACTGAGTACCTTACCGACTCTCATTGCTCAGTAGAGGATCCAACTGATCATCAGGCACACCGGGTCTTCACAAACTTTGCTCAACTAGGTGCACCAACTTTGCAGCTCCAATTGATATATCTCATCCCGTTGTTTGATAAACACCTCACAGAATAATAAAATGAGACAAAACAAATGAACAACAAAAAGGTCACAAATTGGATTGTGTTACTTAAATAAAATTGGATCAGAAAATAAAGACAGCCTCTGAAGCAGAGATCACGAGTAAAAACTTGAAATTCTAAATAACAAAAATAAAAAGGGTTAAAGATCACCAACATTTGTAATGTGATTGCAAGTTCATTAACCATCATTCGTAGCTCAGCACCATCCCCTAGCAACGACGCCATTTGATCAGCGCCACTAGCAGTGTATGATCCGAATCAACAAATGTGTTTCCTATTTTTCTCCTATCACGTAGTCGGGCCACGCGTAGGCTCAGGGTCGAACACGGGGATGGGTTTTCATCCTACAAATGATTTGTATCATGGTTCAAAATGGTGAGGCTTTTGATTTTGGATTTACTTAAAACGCCATGGGTGTTTGGTGTCACTAGGTAATCAAAATGCTTTTAAACTAAAGTGTGAATGGTGACTAAGGCTTGGTCACTATCTTGATAAAATGGGGTTATAGCGTGTCCTCGTTATTTTCGCAGATTAGTGGCAAATGACATAGTCATACCAAAACCTGATCTTTGTTTGGGCCTTTTAAAAGTCCAAACTCCTTAAAACACTCCTATTTGAGTTAAAATAATTTACCGAGCATTTAATGTTCCAGCAGTTTGAAGAATACACCATTTAACCTAATTTCAAAGGGGTTCGCAATGACATCTAATGGATGTCGTTGTATCTACCATTAAGAATACACTAACCTTCACATGCCGTGATCGGGCCAAAGAAAGACATTAAATAAAGACAACCCTAGCTTAAGTTTTGAACAATAAATGCAAAGACTAGTTACTTCAAACTGAGGACCACCGCAAACCACCATTAACCAACCTAGCAACCCTCCTCTTGCTGTTTGAGACTTAGCCAAACATCCCTTGAGTCGGTCATCCTTAAAGGTGCTCGCGCCAAGAAAATGAGAGAAGGTTGAGAGAGAAGAGAGAAAATCAGAACCTAATACAAAAGCCCCATGAATGTGAAAGCTTCGAATGAATAGTTAGGGTTGAGAAAAAGTTAAGGTGGCTATATAACCATACAAGAGGTGTGAAATACCAAAAATACTAAAAATATATGATTACATTAGTGGGACAAATGGGAATTATACAAAATCAGGTCACGTTTCAAGATCAAAAACAAAGTGGGACAAATTTCATATGCATAGTGAATTCTGCGCCATGATACACTTCATGCATCACAGCTTAAAAAATGCGAGGCATAGCTTAAATTCAAATTTTCACATGTGCACAAGACTTTCACTATATAATGAGCTAAAAATGTGATAGCAGGTCACAGGATCATGAAATTCATGGTTACAATTAATCTGCAAAATTACATGCCATAATGAACTTCTGACTCTCCCGCATCCCTCCCACTAGCTCACCTCCATTTCTTCGGCCTACCTTGATATTTCTTCATCCCTATTGATGAAATTGCCTAGAACTCATGATAAATCAAGACTGACACGGCTAAGCTTGAATGAAGGCTTGAGCTCAAACCTGCAAAACTATCAAAACAACTCGAAACAAAATTAGTAGTACTGAACCCACCCCACATATGTCAATCGGCTTAATTCATATGATTAGTACGCAAAAAGCACTCAAAACCTATCTTAAATAGGACTCAAAATAGCACTTTTTGGGTACTAATTAGGTCTCTATCTGGAAATGATCTAAGAAATGCTTGGATGCAATTGAATGTGTGGCTCCTGGGTCCACTAATGTATATGCATCATGATCAAGGATAGAAATCATACCGCTGGACTACATCCGAGTCGACTACATCGAGTCACAACATAAACCAAGCCTCGGAGCGCCAGCCTCATCGCATCCCAGGCCTCTACCTCGCTCTCTTACAACTTCTACCCTTGCTTTCTTTCCCATTGTACTGACTTAGCTCTCATGAGAAGTGCCTGGTGCACTCCTCTTACTTTCTTGCCTACCTCGACACATAGCCGTAGCACTACCGAACTCGAGCGCCTCAACTAAGTCCCCAAATCTATTATGAGGAACCACTGATAAATGCACTTTGATTCGGTGCTGCAATCCTGATAAAAACCTCTTGCACTTCAGGACTTCATCAACTTGTATATATGGAACCGATATAACTAGTTCTGAGAACTTCTTCTCGTATTCTCGATATCGACTGTTTCTTTTGGTTTCACGAAGATCTCTCAATTTCGAATCCCATGACTTCGAGGAAAGAATCTATCGAACTCTTGGTCAAATTGGTCCCATGATATGCTTGCATCGATACCTCCCATCCATGGCATCCCACCAATCCTAGCCCCGTCTTCCATCGTAAAACCTGGAACAAGGCTCTCGTCATCCGTACAAGAGATAACTCCGTAAACCTTGTTCACTCTGGCCTAACCATAACTGCCGCTTCCGATCACCACTACATCATGCGCTGCTTGGCGCCTGGCCTTCAGACCCTCTCTATCGACCTCCTGTGTTCTTCAATAACCCTCTGTGATGGAGGCCGAGACCATCGACGCCTCGCTATGGCTACTATCCGCGCACCAGGCCACCGTTTACCGTAACAATTTCGCACTTGAGCCCTGGTAGTTTCATGGTCCACCGACCGTTGTCGGAGGCCGATTGATAGAGGCGGTGAGGTGGAACCAACTGCGCTTCATCCTAGTACGCCAGACGCCTGAACCGCGCCGAATGACTCTCCCAGGAACGACCTCTACGCCCTCTCGGCTCGACATAGTGTCGCATTTACCAAAAATGAATCGGCTTAATACTTTGAAACACCTCATATGTATGTACTTGAGTTTGAAATGCATGGTTGCTAATAGTGTGTAAACTCAGGTATACGAAACTACGCCATGTTACCATCACAAAGGTTTCCTAAGACTCGTCTCCTATTACCAACTCAGGTTTGACTCATTTCTCCTCAAGCCTTAGTTTATACCAACTTATGCTCTGATACCACCTTGACACACCCCACCCCTACTATCGAGTAAAGCTTCACGACCTACTGGGAACTCTGGCCGTTAATTTAACGACTAGAAAATCCCGTGAAGCTTAAGCCGCATTGGCCATTTCCAATCTCGTATAATATTTTTTTTCTTTTCTAAACTTATGATTTTATAAAATTTCAGCAGCATAACAGCTGCATATAGGACATGTCCCAAATCTTGTATACACAATTTACACTATTTCAAATATGGCAACCAACAACATTCTTTCATAAGAGCCTCAAGCTCCACACATTTTCACAAAACCACCATATGTACATACATATATTCCTTTATACAAATTCAAAGTATTTCCTTACACAAAATAGTATTAATACAAGACAAATACAGTAAGTCGAGAATTTAAATCGCCCAAACTGACGTACCAGACTGAAAATAGTTTTTAAAACAAAGAAAATAATGAGTCAAACGAGTCAAATGGAGTGTATGTTTATAAAATATTTTTGCTTTTAAAACATCCTCAAAACTCGTAAAACTTTCTTTTAAAAATTATTTTCTTAAGCCTTGCTTGCTTTACTTTAAAGTTTTTAAACTTTTCATAATTATTGCTTAAAAGTTTTTAAACTTTTAATACTTGCTTGCTTTGCTTTGCTTTTCTTTAAAAGTTTTCAAACTTTCATAATCTTCTGTCGTTTAAAAGTTTCTAAAACTTTTAATACTTTCTTGCTTTGCTTTGCTTTTCTTTGAAAGTTTTCAAAACTTTTCATAATCTCTTGCTTGCTTTAAAAGTTTCTAAAACTTTTTATAAACCTCTTGCTTTAAAAATGTATAAACATTTCTAAATTCTTGCTTTAAAAGTTTCCAAACTTTATAAATACTGAGCCTTGGCTCAACCGCATGCTTTAAAAATAACCACAGGAGCCTGGGCTCAATCGATCGTTTTGAAATAAAAAAACAGAGCCCATGCTCAACCGCTTACTTTTAAATTCTAACGAGTCAGCCTGGGGCTCAACCGTGCATCAAATCTCTATGGGAGCCTGTGCTCAACCGTGCACCAATGGTTGATTTTTCAAAATTGTATGATCATGCTTATAAAATATCAACAACTGGAGGCCTTATACTTGTTTGTTGTATCCTAGTGAACACGGGAGCCTGGGCATCAACCGTGTGGTGGAAGGGCATGTGTCCGCATCACCTTTTCAAGTAAATATGGTGGAATTGACCTGGGTCGCCATCACCATAATTTAGTTAATGCATTAACCCTATATACTCCTGTACGTGCCACGGTCTCCTTTAAATGCCATGATGCATGACCTAAGTTTTCCGACCAGGCAAAACTAAAATACATGTATGATATCCTAACACCACTGCGGTATAAAATTTTAATAATTCTCCGACCTAAGATGTTGGCTTTTTAGAACTAGGTATTTTTACAGCTCATTTTCGAAAATATTCTTTTTGCTTGCTTGCTCTTTAAAAAATGGTTTACAATTCAAAACCATTTACTTGCTTGCTCTTTGAAAAATGGTTTACAATTCAAAACCATTTGCTTGTTTTTCATTTATGGTTTAAATCAAAACCATTTGCTTGCTTTTAAATTATGGTTTAAATCAAAACCATTTGCTTGCTTTTAAATTATGGTCAAAATCAAAACCATTTGCTTGCTTTTCAAATGTGGTTTACCATCAAAACCATTAAATACCAGTGTAAAACAGTTTATAATAATAATACACTAGTACTTTGAAAAATAGGTTTAGAACACTCACCTCTTTGTTTCTCGAAACTCGAGCAATAACTCACTACTTCTCCCGCCGCTTAGCCTACACACTCAACGAACATATTTTTTAACACATTAATCGCCTATGTATAACTATAAACTTAGCTGCACTTTTAGCCCTTAGGCAACAACAAACATTCATAAAAATCCAAATGAACAAATTACCCTTGAGCTCTAAAAAGCCCATAACAAAAAAAAAAAAAACCACTCATTTTGGCCAACCTTTTTCCAACAATACTCTGTGGACTTTATTACCCAAAAATTATTCAAACGGTATTCAAAAATTATGAAACTCTCCAGTGATCAGTCCTTTATATATCCAATGACATCTTCAAATTTTTAAATTTAAAATTGTTTCTTAAAGCCTCAAACTACATAACACAAGTTACGCGATGTTTTTTGATAACAATCTGGTTAACCCATCGAATCACCCATCGTTATCCTGATTTGGATTCTAACTCCATAAATTGAAATTGTTTCTTCCTCATTTGAATCTATGGTTTTAAGGTTTCTTCTCCAATTGGAATTACCCAATTTGGATCACCAAAACTCAAGTTATTGTATTTTATATCTAGATTACTCAAATTGGCAGAACAGAATCTGCATATAGCTCCACTTGGAAATATTTCTGGGCACTTTGGGTTTAAACTTTTCTTTCACTTCCTTTAGATAACTTATTCCCATAGAAGTCTAGTTTACCCAGGATTTTGAATCACTCAATTTGGATGAGTGAAATGCCACTTATGGTCAAACATTGATAACCATACCCAAATAGAGATAATCAAATGAGCTACACAGTCATCTTTCACCTATTTATACTCTTTAGAAATACACTTGCTCTTGGTAATTTCATACATTTGTAGCCCTATATCTTATGGTTCTTTACCAATTGGAATAAATTGATTTGGATGATTATAACTTAATCTATAGCCAAAACAAAAACAAGGTTTTACCAAATTTTGACATAATATCCTTTAAAAAAAACCCAACATTCTCTTTTTTTTGTGCAACCATTCCTCAAAACCGTAATACCTCAATAATCAACATGAAAGTCATTCAAAACCACTCCATAACACTTGTATTGGTGGTTTGGAACCTCATATCACAAAACTCTAGTGAAAACTAAGAACTCATATGAATTTAACTCAAGGTCCACCAATTCTATATAAAAAACCATATAATTATGATGATTCCACATTTATTTTACAACCAATTGGGTTTTAATTCCTCATAATTCAAGAATTTAGGTTATCACTGATTTCTCCACAAAACCCTAGACCAAATAGGAGCACAAATCTCCATACTCAAACCTTAGGAAATCCAAATACCCATGATTACAAATGAAAACATACCTGGTTTGCTTCTTCTCCTTCTTCCCTCTTCCTTCCTCTTCCTCTTCTCTTTGCTTTCTTCTCCAAAACGTGGAGTCCTAGCCTTTGAGACCAAAATGAGACTTTTGGTTTGTCTCATGTCTCCTATAATCTTAACTTTCCCTAATTCTCAACTAAGTCTTCATCTCTTTTAATATTGCAATTCAACTTTGGAATTTTTATTATGGCCCATCTCTACTTTGATTATGACCTCATCTTAAGTGGCAATTACAATTTTACCCTTTCTTCTAGCATCACATTCCGGGTTTATTAATTTTATCATTTCCTAATTTCATCTCCAAAATATTACAATGTGACACTTAGTGCTCATATGTGCCCCAACAGTTACATGTACTGTAAATCCTCTCAGGACGGGGCGTTACAACCGACTTGGTGCTCGCTACATGGGTGGATGGTGAAGTTAAATGTAGCCTGAAAGTGAGCTCAAATCATCCTGAGTCCCGTAAACTTAAAGAGCTAATGGTCGAAAGATCCTTACGACTGATGCCCTAAGCCTTAGGATGGTCAGGGACCCCTGCTACATGGACTTCGTGAGGTCGATTCTCACAAAGATTGCACCACAAACAAAAAAAAAAAGAAATGAAAATAAGAGTGGGGCCAGATTAATTTGAGGGTCAGTCAATGTTCTGTGTCTCGCAAGAGTTTGTCGGGGAGAGTACCAGTAGGTTAAAAACCTGATCACATAAACATCTTGCAATTTTTTCGTAGAAATTTCGTGTCGACTCTTAGTTCCTATACTTCAAACTTGGTTCCGTATGGCACTCTTCTCCCGAGATGGTCAGTCATGCCAGGTCTTGGTGATTCACAATCAAGGGTGTGCATTACTTATCCATATACTTTGAGAATACCGACCTGCATGAGCATAACTTGCCTCTGTTGTTTCTTTCTTTGTCATCGCTAAGGACTAGCAAGGTGTCGATTGAGGATTAGTACCCAAATAGTGCTATTTCAGCCCCGTTTAGTGCAGTGTTTGACACTCTTTGTACTAATGAACTTGAATAAATCCTATCATATCACTGGGCGTCCCTACATACCATCGATCATATTTTGTGGTTATTTTTAGTTTTGCCACCAATTACCCACGTTTCAAATCGATCAATGCGCTGAACCCTAACAACTCAAGCCGCATACAAGTCAAGGCAATTTACTAAAAGGGAAGCAGAGAAGAGTATCAGAGAGATTTTGCAAGAGGTTGCGAATTTTCGCAACCTCGCACTAGCAGTGTTGTGAAATTTCTCGTAACCTTCCTTATGTTTCACATGACCAACTTTTTAACCGATTTTTGTGATTTTTCTTCCCAAACTGTCTCCATGTAACTTTGATGTTTCATACTTTTAAATTTGACTGAGCAAGATATGTTTCCCGCTAAGCTCAGAAATCGGCCAATCACTATCAATCACAAATTGGCTCAAAACGCTCAACTCCTCCACTTCAGTGATTTTTCCCTGCCTTCCTCCTCCCTCTGATTCTCACCCAAACAATCCTCTCATAGACGACAACCCCAAACGATGTTTGGTCAAACCCTCATCTCAAAGAAAGAGGGTTACAGTCAAGGTTCCCGAGGTAAACACTATCCTCCCGTCGCTAACGCATTTGGCACTACTTATGTCTCTCTACATCTCACTATAGGTTTAAATCCTTGTGATGTACCTGATTTTATTCACTTAGCAAGCTTTAAGGGCCTGTGGGATACTTATCATGCAAACCTATGATGCTCACTCTATCACTTATCACTTGTTAGGTCCAGTGGACTCACACCGCTTGAAACATTATAATCCATAAATGTCGTGATCTAGAGAAAACTTTAGTGGTCTTGGGCTTGAGTAGCTAAACAAAGATCCTGCCTGAAAGAAATGACTATAGGTCATCCTCCCCAACGCGAGGACATTTCAGTTGCCTTAGAACCCCAAGCCCAGTGGGCCGAGACTTAAAGGAGTTCTTTTACACTTTATTTCACTACATTTCCATTTTTTCAAACCATCAACTCCACTGTTTTTACAAAAACCCTAAATCCAAAATGAAAACACCATTTTCAATCAACTATAAATCATTTTGCACGAAGAACACCCATCCCTGAGTTCGACCCTAAAGCCATTATACTATAGTAGCATTTCTATGGCAGTAAGAGTTTTAGGATATAAATATTGTTGATTCCAATACACCTATTGTGGCACAAATCAAGGATCTAGTTCTTACCCCAAAATGATCGGGACATCATAATTTGATCTTGTGGATGATTTGTGACAAATTTCCATTCTTTTGAAGCTCCTGACTAGATTCTCCTTCCTCAAGTCGAGGAAGTGAGGAGGGCCAAAAGTGATTCTTCTTGAATTATTCTTCCTCTGCTGATGAACTCCATCATCAATTTTGTAATCTTCCCATGAAAGAGCCCAAACTCTTACATCCTCATCAACATTCTCTTTCTTTCCAGGACTCGTTAGATTCATCAAATACTACATGAACGGACTCTCTAAATCAAGGCCTTTTTTTTCTGAAATCTTTATGTTTTACTAGATGAAGAATAGCCAAGAAATATCCCAAAATTGATTTGCATCAAATTTTCCAAGGTAGTCCTTGGTATTTAAATAAAGCATTTACTTCCAAACTCCTTGAAAATCAATGTTAGGTTTCTTGTTTTTCCAAAGTTCATATGGGGTTTTGTCCAAAGATGGCCTTATCAAAACTCTATTGAATATATAACATGAAGTGTTGACCACTTCAGCCCAAAAATAATTTGGAAAATTGTTTTCATGAAGAATGCTTCTTGCCATTTCTTGCAAGGTTCTATTTTTCCTGTCAACAACCCCATTTTGTTGGGGAGTTCTAGGAGCTGAAAAGGTATGTTCAATTCCATGCTCGTCACAAATACTCTCAAACTCAACATTTTCAAATTCCCTTCCATGACCACTTCTTATACAAGAGATGGTAAAACCTTTTCTATTTTGAATTTTTCTATTGCTTTCTTGAAAACTCATGGAAGGCATCATTTTTGTGAGCTAAAAACAAGACTCATGTATATATAGAGAAGTCATCCACAATCATAAATGCATATAATTTACCTCCTAGACTAGTAGTCCTTGAGGGTTCTAACAAATCCATATGGAGAAGTTCTATAGGTCTTGATGTAGAAATGAAATTTTTGTTTTTAAAAGATGTTTTTATTTGCTTTCTCATTCACACAAGCTTACAAACTTTATCTTTTTCAAAAGACATTTTGGGGAAGGCTCCCAGTTCGGGCTTTGTCAGTTGTGTAATGAGATTCATGTTCACATGTCCCAATCTCCTATGCCACATCATGCATGCTAAAAACATCTATTTTAGCCTTCATATTTTGAAATATTAATTGTATGTATTCATTTTTTAGGTCTATGAAGATGATTTTTTCATTTTGAGAATCCTTGATGATGTAATGAGAAGATTCAAAAGTCCCTTTAAAACCTTTGTCACAAAGTTGACTTATGCTCAAAATATTATGTTTCAAACCATCAACAAGCAAAACATTTTCAATAAGGGATGAAGAGGTGTTACCTATAGAACCATGTCCAATGATTCTACCTTCTCCATTATCTCCAAAAGTCACGTACCCTCCTTTTCTTCTTGTGAGGAAGGCAAACTTTGACTCATCTCCAGTAATGTGTGTCATGCCCCGAAACCCATCATAGGCATGGATCATTCAATTCACACCTCGTTTTTTCACCAAGGCTCAAGTGTGAAACGATACTAACCTTCCTTGTAACTGAATTTTTGTCTATATACCAATCAATTGTTCAGAGTAAATGCAGAACTTTCTAAATCCTCAAATATTAACTTTAAGAAACCAATACACCAACCCAAGTATACTTATCCAAATAACTTCAAACTCAAATATTCCAAACATAACTAAACTTTAACATCTAAAAAATGTCCCAAGAGAAGTTTAAACAAATATTCTAATAAACCAATTTCCCGTCCTAACCGTCACTCTTCGCCCGAACTAAGGGTACCTGAAAATTTTGTCAACGAATGGGAGTGAGCTTAAAGCTCAATAAGAAATACTAATACATTTTCATGGATAAAAAAGTTTTCAATCATATAACAAATAGGAGATGTTTTTCATCAAAACTTTTAGACCAAAAATGTTGAACATTAACAAAATATGCTTCAAAACATTCTCACATCCATTTCAAATCAGCCATATCAAAATGATCTCACCAATTTCATATCAAATTTCGATTCAAACACTTTCATCAAATCCAAAATCAAATACATTTCAAATATATTTTCAACAACATCAAATGGCGCCCGCCATGCGACTTTCAAACGTGATAGCCGCAAATTGTTCCTGGGCTAAGGTGGATCTTTAACCAAACACTACTAGTACTAGTAACCTCTAAACTTCTTCAAACCCCTAGATGTCGGGTTCAAATCAATTACATTCCCCACCAAGAAAATGTAAAGGCCAACTATTATATCCCGCTGACATGCGCAAGAAGGCTAACTATTATATCCCCATTGATAAGGGCCAATTAGTGTCAACTATTATTCCCATGATAAGAATCTGAATCTGGAATTCAAAGTCAAATATTTCATTCAAAAGTTCAAATTAAGCAAAACATCATGTTCTCACATTTTCTTTTCGTAAACAAAACAAATCTCAAAAGTACAATCATACAAAAACTACGTATCCATGGATAATCAAATAAATAAAAAGCAAAACTTTTCAAAAACCAAGATTATATATAATTCGGGGTTAAAAACAATAATTTTCATCCTCGAATGAAGTAAAACAAACAATTTCTTTAAAAATCTGCATTAATATCCTTACATCGCATATATATAAAAATAATAATTTTTTGAAAAGTTATTTAATCCCTACTCTCAAAGGAGTACTGCTTTGAAAGAGCTAATCCGAAGAATTTCACCTCAATGAAATATTTCTCCTAAAATAATAAGGAAGAAACTACCATCATTACTTATTTATTCTTAAAACTTTCCTAATTTGATATTCTTAACAATTATATTATTTTTTATTCACCTCAAACATATTGACAATTGTTCAAATGATAACTATTTGAATTAGGTAGTTTTACAAATTTTATAAACTCCATTCCTTTCGGATCTTATTTTAATAAATTCTATTTATTTTTATGCTCTTAATCCGAACTAGAAAGAAATAATATTAATACTATTTTACAAAATTATATTATTACACAATACACATCTAGCCTCATTTAATAATTATCATACTGACAACAAGTATTATTTACCGATCTATTTCCTATAATTGCTAAATAATTATTCTTAATCATATTCCTTATCTAATAAAAATCTCAATCCTTAATAAAATATTTACTTGCCAAATACATATATATTTACTCGCTAAAATACATATATATCTTTAAATACTTATCAAATACAAATATTTATACGTAATTCAACTCATTTCAAATTTATCCTATTTGTTTATCATTTTTCTTTCAAAATTATCCTTAAGTACTTTTTTCATTCTCATACTCAAAGTAATTCAATATGACATCACCAATCCTTATATTTTATTTTATTTCTAAATAACGAAGCCAGAATCTAAATCAATTTTTAGATTTATCTAAACCGAAAGGAAATTAAAGAATCTACATCAAATCTAGAAAAATAAAATGAGGAAGGATCTTACCAGAGAAATTGCTCTTCAAACCCTGTATCCCAAAGCTCGCACGGGCCCTCTGAATTTTTACCACCAGAGAAACTCAAGGAAGAATGTAAAGATTTTATCTTATTCCAATTTATTTAGGGTATCTTGGCTATTAGAAAAATTACCTTACCCCTCATTCATTAAATTAATTAATTAATTACTAATTGAATTACCATTATTATTTTCATAACGCTCTTTCATTAAAGTAATTAATTAATTACTAATTGAATTACCATTATTATTTTCATAACGTCCTTTCATTAAAGTAATTAATTAATTACTAATTGAATTACCATTATTATTTTCATAACGTCTAATTTATACCTATACAAATTCCTGTCATTATTATTTTTCATAACTTATACCTATACAAATTCCTGGGTGTTACATGTGCCTTGAGCAACCACTATCCAAGAACCCATTTTCCTTCTTTAATCCCTACAACAGAAAATCAAGTCCTTGGTGGTTAGTGACCTTTCATTTTTCAACCTGGGGTTTCTTGACTTAGAGGCGAGACCTGGGATCCATTTAAAGAGGAAAAGCACTAATATGTCCTCCTATGCCACAAAAATTACAAATGGTTGAGGGACTTTCGCTTGTGGATTCCTTGACAAAGTAATTTTTAAAATATTTTTCATTTTTTGAAGATTTGTATCCTAGTCCCCCTTTTGTCAAAAACACATTTTTGTCTAGCTAGGATCATTCAAAAGATTTTTGTCCACAAGATAATTTTGAAAGTGAAGAGACTAACCTTTCATTCTTTTTGAGTAGTTCCTCATTTTTCTTCTCAAGGGAAATTTTTGATGCTTCAACTTTTGAAAAATTTTCTTTGATTTGATCAAGTTCTTTTAGCTCAAAACTTCTTCATTTTTCACTGCTTGGGGTATATGGCTCTAAGAAATTCACCATATTCAAACATGACTTCCTCATCACCATCAGAGTTAGAATTTATCTCATCTTGATCTTTAAAAGCCATGAAGCACATGTTAGCAACTTCATTCTCACTTTCATCATTGGATGAGTCTTCACTTTGACTCCATGTTGCCATCATAACTCTTCTCTTTTCTCTCTTGTCTTTGTAGAGAGGACAATCATATTTGATATTGTAAGACCCGAGAAAATTCCAATGTTCGGAAAAATGGCAAAATCGTAATTTCGGTCAAAACCCGAAATTTTATAAATCTCGGATGACAAAACGGATTTCACCGTTGGAATCGTCTCGCAAAATCTAGCTGGCCACAACACTTTAAAATTCAGACAATAATTTGAACGCTTATGGATCATGTATCGGGTGCCGTGAAACAAAATGTGATGTGACAAAAGTCACCTATAACATGTACTCATGTGACACATGTTGCAGGAGTAGAGAGATGATGGAAACGGATGACCGAGATAGTGCCAAATGTCGAAAATTCAAGCTTAGGGACACAAATGACATTTTTGAATTCTTAATGAGATAAAGACAAAATAGCTAACAAGTCAGTTTTCTTCATTTAGAGCCAAAAAGAGACCAACGTGGGAAGCAAAAAGGGAAATGGGAGATGCAGTAGGTGAGATTTGTGATTTAGTGAGAGTAATTCGATTTCTCTAGATTTCGGGTTAACTGGACCATTTGATTTCTTTCTGGAGCAAGAAGGGGAGAGTCGTTTCACGCGCGGTGAGGGCAATGCGTAGGTACTGGTTTCTTGGAGTTTCGACAAACTCCGTGAGTGTAGGGTTTATCCACTTGTTTTACTCCTTTGATTTAAGTGTTTTGTTGATATCTGATGCATTTGAGGCCTTGAACTTATCATTGATCGGTCCCAAATCTTGGAACCGAAATGTTGGAATTTATGAGGCCCATTTTGACAGTCTATGACCGTGTAGGGGCTGTTTTGGGTGTTTGTTTCATAATTTATGAAATTAATTGAATTGTGGTGTGTATGAAGCAGGAAATGACTATGAAATTCGGGTTCACAAAGTGAAACTGATGTTGGATGATTGGATGTGAACAGTAAACCGAGGGTTTTACTGTTCACATGAATAGTGTTCATGAAATATTTTTGTGAGAAAAACTGGTTTTACCCGAAAGTAATCCAAATCAATTGCTTCGTGTTTGCTAATTAGCCCATGTGAGCTAATTTTTGTGTAATCGATGGTGAATGTGCATAACATGTTTTATGTGCTTTATTATAAGCATATATACATGTTTTATATATTAGCATGTGTTGTATAAATCAGGTTGAAATGGCATCATACATTTCTCATATGCACCAGGCACCTAGAAATTAGTGTGTGTGCATGACATGACTTTTCCTAAAAATGAAATGGTTAAATGAATTTCACAGATGATTTTCCTGAGAATGGTAGTCGGGAGATGGTCCCATAATACATTACCTGAGGAGCCTTATGTATTGTTCGGAAGGTTCTCCAACACATTCGCCTCAGAGGGTAGTCCCATATTTTTACTCGATGATTCAGGTGTATTTTCAAGAACAACAAGTTTTGCTTTGAAAAGTGAGATTTTTCTAAGGTTATTTAGAAAGTGTGAGGGAGTTTGAGGACTCCTGGACATGGGTTGGCCAGTTTAGGACATTTAAGGAGGATCACGGCTGCTTGAATGCAGGTTTACATTAGATTATCAGACATGCACGTATAGCGGAGTAACCCATTTAGGGTGATTCCACTACTGGGCATTAGCTCACCATGTCGAGGGAATATATTATTTCAGGTACAGGGAGCGTTCGAGGAGAGACTCGCCACCCTAGAGGCCTTCCACCACGAAAGCTCAAGTCATGGCTTTGGTGTTTTGTGTTGGATACAGCGACAAAACGTTTTAAACTTTTAATATGTGTCGTATAAGAGAATTATTAACTCTGGAAACTATGGTATATAATTATGTATATTGATGAGTATTACAAATTAAGTAATGCTTACTCATGTATATGTCTTCTGATGTTGATGTTGGGACAGGTGGTAATTGGGTAGAGCCCTATTGGTGGAGATCACCGATTTTCGTGAGAGCGCCTGTTACCCGACATTCACGAGTATTCCGCGGGTTGATGGGTTGTCAACTGACCCCCGGGTTTTGGGGCATCACAAATATGACTTGGTTTCTTGCAATTGTAGCAAGTTACTTTTTTAGCTCCTTCTCTTTTCTCTTTTTTTTTCTTTTGAAGGACCTGCCTTCTTCTCGTTGCTTCTTTTATTATAGGTCCTTCCATGTCTTCTTGAGCTTTGAGTGTAATACTTTTCTTTTTGCCTTCTTCCTCTTGCATTTATTTTTCTTATCTAGCAATCTTCATTTCATAGGTCATCAAAGAACTTATAAGTTCCTCAAGAGGTAGCTCTTTCAAATTATTTTGTTCCTCAATAGCTTCTGTTTTGGAATTCCATTTGGGAGGTAGACATCTTAGAATTTTAGATACCTTGTCTTGTTCACTTACCCTTTTCCCAAAGCCTTCAAGACCATTTACAACGTCTGTAAACCTAGTAAACATTTCAACAATAGATTCATTAGGTTTCATTTTGAACATTTCATATTCATTTTCAAGAATTCTAACTTTAAAATCTTTGACTTGGTTAGTTCCTTCATGGGTAATTTCTATTATCCTCCAAATCTCCTTAGCCGTTTTACATTGACTAATTTCTATTATACTAATTTCTATCCAAGCATAAAGATGTAAATGACTCTATATTTAAAATTAATTTCTACTTTATTTCTTTATTTATATTTAATGGGGTCTTTTTTTATTTTCCTCCATTAACATCTTTTGTATGGAAGGTGTGACAAATAAGATTTTTATAATACTTCCAAATCAAGGGTTAATACGAAGACATTTGTTCAAGGTGATAATCAGGACCAACAAAGGTAGATTTGTTATGGAAATTTTTCGATAAGAAACAGGCTTGTGCTGGTTTTAGTGCTAGTGCACAACCATAAATCTTGAATCTAGCCTGTGCCGATAAAGTAAAGGCGAGTTGAAGAAGCAAAACCCATATATATCAGTGTTCAATCCTGACCGCCGCCTACTCCACTTCTCCTCAGCCTTCAACCAATGAGTATTCCGCAATGCTAAGCTCTGGCAGCTTAACACACTTGGATTATGGCTCTAATAGACACACCGCTTCCAAACTATACATGGGTTCCTAAGCTCCAATCCAGGAGCTTGTTTACACTTGGATTTGGCCTGATTGGATCTTACAAATCCTTGAAACTATACACATGAAGCTCTCACTTAGCACAATGAGACACCTTTACTCAATCTAGCAGATATTACAACTGATCACGATGAACACAAAGTGCACTCTCTGATATCTGCGTATAGTGATCTGCGACAATCTTAGTTTGAAAATTGATTCAAAAGTAGTGGATTGAGAAGATATTAAACAAAGTGTCTTGTGGTTGTTTGTAGTGATCCCACCTCTATTTATAAAGTGAGACTGATAATTAAGGCCCACTTGACGGTCGACCCAAGCGGTTGATCTTTTCCTATATACTAACGTCTACCAAAATGTCGTTTGCCATAGCTACTTCTTGGAATATTATCATTATCTAACGGTGTTCGTTTGCTAATAGGCGGCAGTTTAGTCATGTACTCTTGATGCTATTTCTGTGTTTGAAATATTACCATTTCACTGTCCGATGGCCGTTTACAACTAGTGATTGACCTCTTCAATCTTTGGATACGACTCTTGTCAGCAGGACGGCCGTTTCATCGAATCAATACCCAACTAGTTGATACATTTCACTCAGAGCTACCTCAAGCAGTCGTCGGTTGAAGCTAAACATAGCGGTGCCTTTAAATCTTAAATTTATGTAATTGTTCATTTTAAACACTTCTAAATATAGATAAACATTAAAACTCATTTTAGGATTATTAAATTAGTTTTATGCTTAACAATTTTCAAAAGATATGCAATTTTGGATTTGGCAGGTTTGTAGTGATCATGATTAATGATGATATCTACAAAGTGCACGATGCATTCACCTTACAGATTCAGCTAACCATTCTTCATATGATGTTTGGCGACAGGAGTCTTGGTTACTTGTTGCTTCTTGGTTCTTTGATTTAAAGTGAACTTAAGCTTCGAGAGCTTGATCAACTACATCATTGTCATCTTTGGCTTGTAATATCCCATACGTTAATAAGATCCAGAGTTCACTATCTCACCTCAACTTTAGTATTAGTAACAATAGCATGGTTTGTTGTCCATCAACCTCAACTAAGTGTAAGACGAAATTTCAATTTACGGAAAATGATATAAATCATAATTTTGGTTTGGTATAATTTGATAAAAATCCGAATTTATTCACGGATCTCGGATGATAAACGTTTCACGTTAAAATCGATCATAGTAAAATCGCTATGATAATTCTTGATTAGAACAATCGAACTACATGTTTTGAGCATCGCGTGCGGTGTGTGTGTTAAATGTGTGAGTGCGCCAACACAAATACTCATGTGAAATGCATAAGTGGTATGAGTGAAATGATGAAAATGAATAGTAGAAAGATGGTAAGATGCCAAACTAAAAGAAGGATAAAATTGTGATTTGAAAATTGATTCAAATGGCATAAAGACAAAAGTTGCTACGATTAACGTCTCCTACAATTTAAAAACAAATTGAATTTGGAGAGGGTTGATCCGATGGCAGAAAATGGAGAAATTTCTTTAGAGAGAAAACTTCTCTCTGGAATATCCTTGCGATCGACCAGTCGATCCGCGAGACAGAAGAAGGCTTCTCTACGAGAAGATATCTGTGATTAGAGGTTTGTGATTTTGACAAACTCAGTGGGGTTCTCCTACTTGGGTTTTATTCATTCTTCGTGCTGGCACCGATCATTTGAGCTGAATGAGGCGAGGGAGCCGTTTGATTGATCCCAAAACGAGGATCGTTGTTGAAATTTTGAATTTTTACGATTATTATTGTCGGGGCTGTTCATAAGTTAACTAAATTCATAAATTATAAAATGAGCTATGTTAATGATATGCACTGGGCAGGAAATGGCGTGAAACGAATTTACTAAAGTGATATGTAGATTGACTATGAATTTTAGGAATAGTAACGAGGTTCACTATTCGTGACTCTCATAATATTTTAATTACGCCTGTTTATTGATAATTAATTAAAATTACTCTGTGTTTATCATTCTTTAGTAGACTAATTTTGATGTAATAATTGATTAATTCACATGACATGATTGTGTGATTGGATATTAATAACGGATATGTGCATGTTTACATGTTTGCATGTGATTATTTGTATTGGAATTGGCATACATGCGTTTCTTTCTGCAGAACACCCTAGGACTACTAAAGACGTTGTGAGATGAGTGAAAATGGTTCGGAGGTTTGTCTAAAAATATTAATTATCGGAGGGTAGTCCAAATTAAGTATCTGTGTCTGATCGAAGGCAGCTTGATTGATATTCATGGAGTAGTCCACAAGCAGTATGTCGTGTTCGGAGGCGGCCCGGATTGATGTATATACATGTTGCGGGTTGTCCACTGCAGAGCGTAGTATAAATGCAGGCGGTGGAGTCTTGGGGAAGTCGATGAAGGACTTCGGGATCCCGAGTTAGTCATGCATGAACGTTAAATGGATCTTGTTTGGCTTGAATGTATGTTTTGACTTCTGGAACATTGCACTAACCGAGGTGGGTAGCCAGCTAAGTGATTAACGTCTGGCGTGCAGCTGGCTGTAAAGTTATTATTCTGAATGGGGGCGTC
Organism: Tetrastigma voinierianum; assembly: GCA_016808115.1. NCBI lineage: Eukaryota > Viridiplantae > Streptophyta > Magnoliopsida > Vitales > Vitaceae > Tetrastigma > Tetrastigma voinierianum. Next base: position 580,393 of record JAEQBH010001743.1, on the reverse strand, counting down.
TTTTGGGGGTGCTGAATCTGGGTTGAGAGGATTGGAAGAAAGTCTAGTTGTGGCTTTGGTTGATGATATATACATACATTTAGAATTCTCTAATTTTGATATATGTGTTGTATAAAGTAAAATATTTGAACTCTTGTAACTATTGAACCTGATTGGATTCATAGTTTAGTATGTATGATGAGCATTATTTATGCATTTGATGGCGTTTCACTGTGTGAGATTCTCTTTACCTTTATTTGGGACATGTACATGCGGTATTGTACTTTAGGTGAAACTCTGTTACCAGGGCTGCATTTCAGTGGCGTCGGGTAACCCGACATCACTTATATTCATGAGTTGATGGGGTCAATGGTTCCTCAACAAAAATGACTTTGGGACACTACTGTTGAGCATTTAATTAAAATCTCAACACATGACTTTGAGCACTAAAACTTTTGTAATAAAATAAAATATCTATGAGCAAACCCCAAATAAAATATCCTAAAACCAAAACCCCTCCTCTTTTGCCCACCTTTCCCTCTTCTCATCAGCAAGAGCACTTATGCACTTCGCACCCTCTTCTCATCTTTAAAAACCTTCTTGCCCTAACTTTCCCTCACCTCGGTGTTTCATTGGTGGTAGCTTTCTCTTTCTCTTTAATTATTTTGATTTTTTATTATATCAGAAAATTTGCTAAATGGTTAGAAGAAAAAGAGGCTGTTAGATAAACAGCATTCAACAAAATAAATTAATTGGGGTGACTAAATTGTCAGACGATGAAAGAAGGTTGTTATTCCACATAAATATTTCATCTTTGATTATATAAAGTGTTTCTAATATATTAGATTTTATTGAAGTTGTTAAGTTTTCATGAAGGTAATTTTTTATTTTCAGCAGTAGCCTTTTTGTTTTGCCTCTCTTGTCATACTATGCCAACATATGCTTTTGTTATTATGTTATTACTATGATCTTTTGTTTTTCCCTTCATCATAAATTTAAAGAAAACCTTATTTGCGCAAAACCCCTTAAAAAAATCTTTTATTAAGAAAACTTTCCAAATTTAAGAACTCAAAACATATATTTAAGAAGAATTCTAACCGAGGTTCACAAATAAAAACTTTCTACTTCTTCTTTTCTTTTCCCTTTCCCAGAATACATTCCCTTCCTTTTATTGAAGTCTCAGATTGTGAATATATAGTAATTGGTATCTATATTTAAAATTACCTTTCTTGTGTGTACAGTTGTAAACATATCAATTTTCTATAGTGTGTGGTGGCTTGAAGATCGGCGTATTTTGCTATAGTCAGTGGACAGACCACAATGGAGTTGAACATGATTAACTTGAACCTTTAAGAGAATCATCTTTTGCCTTGGAACAAATTTATCAAGCGAGCAAGGTTTTATGTAGATCTACCGGACAACTTCCAGGCCCGTCATTTATATGGTTCCATATTTCTCCGCAGGGAATATATATGCACGCTTAAGTTTTGCCAGGACCAACCTGTTCATATAAACGATTATGACTTGAAAGAGCAATGGCGAAGCTTTATAATTATGCTAAGATGAAGGATAAAGATAATGGAGACATGCCCCATTTGCATTGAGTTATCTTGAGTTCGCGGTCTTGGCGGGCGAAACCAATTTACGTGAAGTTCAAAATTAACCAGTTGACCATATCGCATTGAATTGTTAAAAATTTGGACATTATGAAGCGTTGAGTTCGACGTGGTGCCAGTATTACCGGTTTAACGAGTGAGTCTTGATACCAACCATGGTAGCGCCTTCAAATCTGGATCATTACCGTACCATGTGCAAATCTTCGTATTGTGATAATTTTTCGGTAAATGCCGTTAACGTTCATGCCGACCGGCTGCCGATCTATTTGAATATCTTTCTCACATTAATCGACCAGAATAAAGAGCGAAACGAAGATTGCTTTTGAAGTTAGATCTGGTCTTCAGAAGTCAGGAACTCTTTGGTGCGTTTTCTATCTTAATTTGATCGCTGCGACAGTCACGTGGGTGCTCGACGTTTCAGCCTCGATCTGCACGTGTTTCATTTTAGATTAAAAGTGCCATAACATCGTAGTATCTCAGTTTCTTCATCAGCACTGATATGAGTCGCTCGGGAGATAGATGCGTGCCGTATGTTGATCCATTGACATTGACTCCGCTTTGGAAATTATTGCGATTACAGGTAGGAGTGGACGGTGCTCTCTTGCTTTTGGTGCAGTTTGACCTTGATAAATTCTTGTGCATAATGATTGGTTGACGAGGTTGATTAGGCTAGTGATTCATGCTTGAGCTGCTATGGGTACATTTTGGTCTTGTTGTGACTTTCTGATATCTGCAATTAAATGATCTTGATTTCCTCTGTTTTGACCCCTTGGTTTGTAGTATTAGGTTATCACTAATCAAATCATGATATCAATCTTTGATGATTTGGTATTGATTAGATAATATTATAGTTCAAATATGTTTTGGTTTGAAATTTGGTTTCTCATTTAATTGAATATGATCAATTTTTTAGACTGCTATTTCGACCTCTTTGGGTGTTAAGCTGGTGAATCTATTCACCCATTATGATTCTGTTTTTTTTACTATATGTTTGGCAGAATCCAGTAATCAGTAGAAGTCTTACTTAGCTCATGGATGAGGTTGGTGTATAGGACACCCAGAGAAGCTAAGAATATGAAGATGTTTGGATAAGTACTTGACATTGCATTTGAAAAAGCAGATGGAAAAATGTTTATTAGGTGTAAAATTGCAAACCTTGGTGATTGGGTTGTTAGAGTGACTGCAGATCCTTTTAACGTCATGGTTTTGAATGATTATTGCAGATCGTTGTTCATGGTGACTATCTTATTACTAATCCATATGACTTGAGAATGATTTTGACAATGGCAATGACATACTAAAAAGATTTGATGGAATTGGCACAGCGTCTTCAGAAAATTACGATGAGTGACAATCGATGAGGATGAGATTCCAGGATAATAAATAATGATTCAAAATGTTTTTATGAGTTGCTAAAATGCTGAAAGGAACTTTATCACGGTTGTAAAAGTAGTGTCGTTATCTGATTATTAGTTGTTTACGCACAAAGTGTCTTATGGTGTGATCAGTTCTTGATTATCATTACCAAAAAGATGTTTCTTTGTTGGAGAGACATTTACAAGTCTGTGAGTGAAAAGTGATAGGGGGCTTGGGACTTTCTTACCAGCCAGATCCATGCCTTCATCCAAATCATTTGCATGTTATTGTAAAAAGTATGAGATGATACAGATCATCGTATTTCAACATCAGGTACGGAGGACAAAGACAACAATGCGGTTGAGCTTTATCTAAAGAAAAAAAAAGGTTCTCTCAAGGTTTCGACATTTCAGCCCCGGTTCTTCTCAAGGTCTGTTCTATTCTCCCAATCTTCAAAACAACATGTATCTTTTCTGAAGTGGCATAAGGAAGGTCGAGCAGAAGGAATGGTTTTGTAGACACCTCTTTGAATTCTGCATGGAAGACGTTGACTTTAGAAATAGAGATTTTCTTGCAGGAAGAAACTAGAAATATTAGTAATAACATGAATCAGTTTCAATCTTTGGTTTTGATATTTGTTCTGTTGCATGGCATATCACTTCTTGATGCCATAATTTGCCCCCACAGGTGTGTATGACAGAATGTTTTCTTACTAGTTATTGATTCAGCTCAAAAGTAGAACAATGGATCATACATCTTAGGCCATGATGAAGAAGAGTTCAAACTGTTGTGGGAGGTTAAGGGTAAAATGCGCGTTCATGGTGAATGAAATTTGCAACATCACGTCTGACTTTACTTTGAACCATTAGGCTGACTACAGCTCTATGGAAATTTGTCGAGGATGAGCAAATTAATTTACGCATGTCATGCGTATAAAAGGACGCATCATTCTAAGTGGTTAAGGTATAGTAAAGTAACATTCATATGAGACATAAATTATTTAACGAAGTGATCATCCTTTTTAAGTAAAGTGAAAGTCGCTAATGGTTCTTGTAGTGGGCACCTCCACGATTGGAACGGGAATCATAGTGTGAAGGCTTGGCTGATTAAGCCACACGTTTGGCAGTTAAATAATGACAATAGAAAATTTACCTTACCTAATTTGGAAAAAAGCTGGAGCATATTTTTGAAAGTTACCATATTGGAAAGGAAATATGTGGTCATAATCATGATCATTCACATTGAAGTAATATCTGTGGCTTGTTCTTACAACCATACCCTAAATTGTAAATCAATCAATTCATAAAAGCACGTGGCGACTTAATGGGAATTAGGCACGAGTTGCATCCTACATCGTAGATAATTAAGGCGTTACTATCGCTCTTGTTTCACATTGAATAGGCGAGAATTTTTGTGGTGTGTTAAAACAAATCAAAAAGTCAATGATAGTTATTCATCAAATATATAAGTACTCAATGAAAACCACGAATCTTGGTTTGAGAATCATAATAACCATATATTTATTATGTATTGTTCCTCTACAACTCTTAGTGAAGTCTTAACCAGGTGGCACCTTCAGTCTAATTTATGTAAATTTCTTCAAGAGGAGTTCATCATTTGAGTTCTTCATGCTGAGAACTTATTCCTTCAGAGAGGCGGATTGCTCTAACACTCTGTCCATTTAGGAAGATTTTTCCTCCATGCTTTTTAATCTTAACAAGTTCCACTACTCCCTATCAATTAAGCGACCGAAGCGGTTGGCGAGGAACACATTGATATGATGGATGGTAATCACGAGTTCGAAGGTGGCATGCGTTGAAGGCTATGCGTGTCGAAATTAGATTACCGAAGTTCTATTGAAGGGATATCTTTGGAAAGATCATGTGCGTAGGTGCTGGTATAGATCCTCGATCGTGTTGAGAAAGCGAGTGTCAGAAACTGAAATCTGATGTGATATTGACCGCGGAGTTGAACTTTATTGTCAAATCCCGTTAGTCGCTCTTGAGAGTGAATATTTATTCAGTTAGGTTTGATAGATACAATGAAAAGGGCACATCATGTGTTCGTTAATCGTTCAATATTTCGGGTGAAATTTGCGTTAAGTCGACAATGCGTATCTATCAGTTTATATTGAGTATATCAATACTATTCTACAACGATTCTACACCAGCCTTTCATGAAGCATCAGAATGATTGTAGTCAATCCTCGTTTGTGTAGGGCATTGAGCGGATACCGTTGAAGCTTTTTGCCTGACGGTTTGCCAACCGATAAGTCACCGGTACGTGAAAAATGCGTGAAATTGTATGAATCGATTCAGTTTCAACCACATTATTATCACTTTTCTTGGGTTCAAATATGATTTTGTGAATGAAATTTACAGGTGGACGAAACGTAAGTTCCCACTTCCATTTGTGACGATACGAAACACGGGTATTAATGGATTTAGATTTCATGTTGAAGTTAAGTTAAAAAACACAAATAATTGTTGTTGTTGTTCATTTACGAACGACAAATTACTCAGTGTAATGACAAAAAACCAGTTATTAAGATGTGACTCTTAGGTATTAGAAATTGGTAGTTGATCTTTTGAGTAGAAGTTGTTTCTACCATTCAAATGTGCTGATTGGGTGGGCTGAGGAAGAATGCAAAAAGCGGGATAATGGTTTCCATGTGAATTAAGTAGACGATGAATACCGGTGAGCCTTTTATATTAACCTCAGCTACAACAAAATTAACTGTGCAAAGACCATTCATTAAAGATGGCATAACGGCGTTCATTCACTCTAAGAGTTTAACTTTGATATGGTGAAGAAGAAATTGGCGTCGAAGATTATTTACTGGCGCGAGAATATGCGCAGTGATATCTCGATGATAATGAGGAAATAAGATGGGTTTAGGGAAGGTGTAGAACTACAGTAACAATAACGATAAATTTTATTTAAGAGAAAGAGGGAGCTTTACATTTCTTTTTCAAAGTTAATCTTGTAAAGTTAATAACATTTATACCCATTATACATATTGTTAATGATTGTCTTTCTATTATTTTAATGATGCTATTATGATAGTGAAATAAATTTGCATGACATATATTCAGGTTAATAATTTATCATCCTTTTATTCCTGTGTTTGGTTCTGTAATATTCATATCTTCTTAGAAAAATAAGTAAAATTTGGTTTTACAGCATTTATTACCATTTTCGTTGAAACATTTTCATTATTCTGCATGTATTTTTATGCGAGGTTAGACGCGAGGTGGCAAATCATGACAATCCGAAAATCCAAGTGCATGTATTGGTGCTCAAGCTTCACATGAAAAACTTTTCGCTGATACTCAGGCAACTCATAAAGTGCTCATGTTATAGTAGTATTGAACCTAACATAGGAGTATCCACATTAGTACTAAAATCTGTTTGTTGAATGTTGTTGATATGTTAAAAGGCTGCCAGAAGGCTTGAGATGTATTTTTGATGCTTATGTTACCCGATTTGATGCCAACTAATGAGTGAATGCTGACTAGATTTGTTGTTGTGACTAACAAAGCTAGATGTTTACTGGTTTTAGAAAGTCATCTCCATTGCTTAGAATATTTGCCATTTGATTTGCATGATCTTAGGTGGAAGAAAGAAGAGAAAAGCGAGAGACTACTCTTATGCTAAGGTATCGGAACAACGAAGAAACCATGAAAATTTCATTAACAAATTGGGCAGCCAAATAGTGCGAACATCTGAGCACTTTAGCACATTTTCACGGTACTCTTCCTTTCGTAATGGAAAAATATCTCCTTAATGTCTTCAGAGATGGACATGAAATTACGAGAAAAGCTAACAAAGGAACAAATGTTACCAAATTGTGAAGAGTGATAGTTAGATATGTTCTTTAATGTATTGTATAAGTGTAATCATCAAATATCTCATCGAACTTCTATTTTGCAAGACCAATTTAATTACCGATGTGAAGATTACATCTGTCGATTGGAAGAATGGAGAATTTTAAAAGTACACTTTCAGGCTAGTATTTTGGTTTGAGTATCTTTGGATGAGAACCTTAAGCGTTCAGACGAGTGAATGGATCCATTGGCATTACGCGTGAGCGATGGCTATCTAAAGAGGGAATGGTATCATTTACTTTCTCTATATCTAAGTTATAATTCTGATAAAGTTTGAAGCTTATGCATGGTGCCATATATGTTGAGAAAGCTGATGTCAGAGAGAGAGGCCAGTCCTTCGACATATACGCATCGCGGGTCAAAAAGGGTTTTCATTATTCCATGAGATGAGTAATGTTCTCAGCAGATCTCTTACTTGAAGTTTCCTGGTGATATACTACTACGGATAACGAACACCTACTTTAATGTTGTAGCATGAAAAACTTGGTCATGAACCTACGCTCCTTTATGTTCATGACTTGTTGATATCTAAGAAGGGCCCGGTACTCCTTGCCCGATGCGTTGGTAGGAGAAGAAAATTAATAAGTTCACCTATTTATACTTTAAATGTGAAATTATTATGAATACTAAATGATTACAATGTATAGGAACAAATGAAAATGTTACACACATGTATGAGCTTCAAGTGATAACTAACATGATGCTTACACTATATAAAGTCATAGAGAATGGGAAATATGGGTGTAGCTTATATAGTTTAGGTGTTAAAGGCTGTGTGATGTTAATGGAGACATTCTAGTGTAAAGCAAATCATCGTCTTGATTACAAGCGAGAAATGAAGAACTACATAAGAATTAGGCAATTAAGGTCTATTTGTATGAGAATCAGGCATGAGGAATCCATCAAAATCTTTAAATGCATTAACAAAAAAACCGCATGTTCAGCTCACATCGATAACTCAAAGCCACATTATTGAAATCGTCATTTATGACTCTATTACAGTGTACTACCAGAAGTAGCATCATCAGTAAGACTACATCAGGTAGTAATCATAATTATGTTATGTTGGGAAGTAACTTAATTTGGTTTGTAGTAATCCATATGATTAACGGTTTGCAGATTTATGATGGTGTTGTATTATTCATGAGAGCTGGTTTTGGGTTTTTATTTAATATTATGGTTGTTTGTAATAAGCTTTTACTTGGTGGTATGGATGTTGTTCTTGAGCATAACAAATCATCTGAAAGAAAGTTCAGATTGGGGAAAAGTATATGACCATGGATCCATTCAATTGAAGTTGGAATGAAGAATTAGGTCAGTGGTGTGAAAAGTGACTAGCCAGGTTCCTATAGTGCGGGAAGGCAGCTAATAGGATCTTCTGGACATTCGAATCATAGGAGTGCTCATTTGTTCAATCGCTTGGCCCTCTATCTTGTTATTATTATGAAGATTAATATTGTTATGTACTGGTAGATTAACTTTTTTATTTTAGTTTAAATCTTTGATTTAATCATTTCATTTTGTTGACTTCTGGCAGCGACCCCATGCCCCCCATGGTGAAGATCAAGCTATGTTGGTATTCTTGCACTTCACTTTGCTTTGTTGAAAATTTTGGCATAGTCATAGAACTCGGATAGTTTTAACTGGTGTGAGGTTGTCACATTTAGAACAAATGTGTTAGATGGATGATAGTTTTGACTTTGAGATTCACACATAAATGTTGGATGTTCACATAGTCAAGCTTATAATACTTCGGATTGTTTCAAGGTTTTGAAGTTAAGTGACTATTAATTTTATATGCAAAGTGCAACATTCTTCAAGCAGTGGTATATACATGTCATAATTTTTGTCTTTCAAGCCATTGTAAAAGTCATAACAAAAACTGCTTGGTAAAGTGAAGAACCTGAAGTAAATGCTTGTAATAAATAACAAAAGGAGCGCATGATGAAGAAGTGCCTCAATAGATAAATAATTTGACAGATATTGAAGAAGAAAAAAATGCCTCAACATATAATAGATGAGACACTTTTTCATGCCTCAAAATGAAATTTAAGAGGCACAATAAAATGCCTCGACTTATAATGAGATAGAGAAGCACTTTTAAGAGTACCTCGAAAACAATTTAAGAGGCATAATAAAACGCCTCGACGATGAGGCGTCGTACCTGAAATGAAATTTAAGAGCATAATAAAAAGCTGCCTCAATATATAGCGAGATGAGGCATTGTTTGTGCCTCAAAATGTAATTTAAGAACCTGATAAAGCGTCTCGACATACGGCCCGGATGAGCGACTTTTAGTGCCTCAAAATGAACTTTAAGAGGCACAATAAAATGCCTCAACATACTCTTTATGAGGCTCTTTTTCATGCCCTCAAAAAACACTTCAAGGAACATCCGGCAACGCCTCTCGGCTTAAATATATGTTGGCGCTAGTATTTGTTGCGACACGTGCTTGTACGGCGTTTTATCCTAGCGCCTCAATAAATCAAAGTGTCACAACATCAATTTATTGAGGCACTTTTTGAGTGTCCCAACATACAATTTTTGTTGTAGTGAACCCCGGGTTTGGAGTGTCATAAGAGGTACCCTTGGGCTAACAATATCATTTTATAAAAATAATTATTTTAAATTTTCTTTATACAAATTTTCGCATACGTTAATTAATTAATTCAAATCTTTTTATAAATATTTTTCATAATCATATGAATAATTATTTTAGGTTTTAATGTACAAATGTTTATGTATATTTATATGTTAGTTCAAATCTTTTTGTAAATATTTTTATAATCGTAAAAATATTTTTTTTAGATTTTTATTAATACAAATATTTATTAATTCACTTATTTAATATTTTTAAATTTTCTATAATCATAAAAATAATTGATTAAGGTTTTATTAATATAAATTTTATATGTATTTTTATAAGTTTGTAATAGAATTATTATTTATTATAAGATCATATATTTATAATTAAATATTAAATGTCAATGTAATTTTAATTATATAAAAGCATTTTTATACATATACGACATGCTATAAAAAACTTTAGTACAATCATATTTTCAAATTCCTATAAAAATGTTTTTGATATAAGTATTTGTCCCGATGTAAGTGTTTGGTAAACACTCTTACATGTATTCTAGCGGCCCCTAAATGGGACGAAAAAAATGTTAAAATAGCTATGATGAGTTGAAGAGTTTGTTGACTAGTGAACTATTATAAGAGCACCTAATTGATTTGTGACACTAGTGTCCAAGCTATTGGAGCCATCCAAAGCAAAGAGAAAATAAAAGTTTATATGATCTATTATGCAAGCAAAGCCCTTAATGAATCCCAAAAGAACTACACCACAATAGAAAAGGAGTAGATTCTTGTAGTGGTACTCGGCCTTGACAAATTGAGTTCATATTTGGTGGGATCTTCTATCGTAGTCTTCACAAACCATTTAACTCTTAAGTACCTTCTAGGAAAGCAAGGTGCCAAAGCAAGACCAACTAGATGGATATTTTTTCTCTAATAATTCAACTTGCAGATTAAGGATAATAAAAGAGTGAAAAATGTGATAACATATCATCTATTTAGACTCTCTCTTAACCGTATTCCTCCTAGTGGACCAATTAATGAAGACTTCCAAGATGAATCTCTCATGCACGCAACCACAACTCCTTGGTATGGCGAGATTGCAAATTATTTGGTGATTGAGGAATTACCTCAGAGAGTAGATTGGTCAAGTTCACTGATTTTATGTGTCCAACATACATTTTTTTTTTTTAATTTGAATGAGTTTTTCCTTTATAAATATTATGTGGATCAAGTGATAAGGAAATGCGTCTATGATGATGAGTAGCTAGGGATTCTTAAGCAATGTCATGAGCTAACTTATGGAGGACATTTTTCCACACAAAAGATAGCTTTGAAGAACACACAATTGGATTTTTTATTGGCCTACCTTTGTTGAGGATATCGATTCCATGTGCTAGAGTTGCGAAAGATGCCTAAGACTTAGCAAGTTGACAAGGAGAAATATGATGCCCTAGAACCCAATACTTCTTGTGGAAAAATTCAAGGTTTGGGGCATTGATTTTATGTGATCCTTCCCATCTTCATTTGGCTATTCTTCTATTTCATAGAAGTAGACTACGTTTCTAAGTGGGTGGTGGTTGTTGCATGCTTAGGTAATGACATGGTGGGATCTTCAATTCTGTAAAAATGACATTGTTTCAATATTTTGAGTACCTAAGTCCATTATTAGTAATTGGGGCAAGCAATTTTGCAATATGCCATTTGAGAATCTCCTTGCCAAGTATGAGTGAAGCATAAAGTGGCAACTCTATATAAAAAAAAAAAACGGCCAAGTTTGAACTTGCAAACTCGGAGATCAGGAATATTCTTATGAAGGTAGTTGTAACCAATAGGAAAGATTATGTATTGAAACTTGTTAATGCTTTTTGGGGTCATAGAATCTCGTTCAAAACTATCTTTGGCATGTCTCCTTATCGCTTTGTATTTGGGAACGCTTGTCACCTACCTTTGAGATTGAATACAATGCATGATTAGCCTAAACGAAGATTAATTTTGACATCCAAGGAGCTGGACTCAAAAGATTCCTTGACATAAATGAATTGGAGTATATAAACTCTAAGATTGCTAAAGCAAGGTTGAAAATGTGGCATGATGAAAATTTCTTGAGAAGGGAGTTCCATCAAGGCCAAAAAATTCCTCTTGTATGATTGAAAGCTATGTTTCCAGGCAAATTGAGATCAAGATGGATGAATCCAAATTTTACTCAAATAATGCACTCCCATTGAGTTGTTAAAATTTGTCATCTAAAGCGTGGGAAGTTAATGGGCAATGACTCAAGCCATTTGAAGCCTATGGTGTAAGAGAAGAAGGAACTTATCCTCCTTGAACCTCCTGCTTCATGACTATTTGGTTTTTTATGAGCAGTCTTCCTATAAGGCTAACTAGCTCGTATTCTTTTACTTTTCATTTTTCTTTATTTATCACTTTGATTTATTCTTCCTTTTTTTTTTTTAACTTATATTAGATTTTCAATTTTTTTATGATTTTAATTTACTTTCTTGTGTGTTTTTGCATATCTAGGTGTTCTTTTGTTTAGATCTAATTATTGGAGGGTGAATGCAAGTTTCCTAGAGAGCAAAGTGTATTCAGGAAGATAAGATAAACTAAAAAATTCTTCTCTCTAGACTTTCACAGGGGGACCCTTACGAAATTTTGCAACTGATTTGCAAAATTGGGATGGCTATAGTTAAAGAAGTACCTCTTTGTCCAAATTTGAAATGGGTTTTTGAAAATTCGTAATCCATGTCCAAACTACTTAAATGCTGGAGCCAAATGTGAAATCCATTTTACTTGGGAAAATTCGAGGAACATATTATTCGTCTTCTCACCTCTTTACTTCATTGTTCATTCCTGCCCATTGCCATGTCAAACAAGTTATAGATAGCCAAGTGAGAAGAACCCTAGCCTTCTTCACGATTGCTAAGCTGTTCACGAAGGTGCATTTCACCGTCAATCATGCTACCAATCCTATTTTCCAGAATTCTCCATCTTTCAAACCCCAAAGCATTGGTTTGAAAAGGGCAGTACTACCATAAGTTCATAGTCATATGGGATGATATATTTGATATTTCTAATGATACTCCGTCAGATTCTCTTCCTAGAGCCATGCCTCCTTCACTAAGGCGGTATTTCACTCTCTATTCTCAAACCACTGAAGAAGCCCCCTCATACACAGTATATTTAGCTATCAAGCTTTCGAGGCGGGGATGATCATCCTGAGCCAAACTTCATCACTGTGGCCATCTATTTGAGATGCATCACCCTCTTCATTTGTGTGAACAAACTCAGTCTACATCTATGCAACCAACAACTTAGGTATGACCTTTGTTATAAAATAACACACCATAGTATATATATATATATATATATATATATATATATATATATATATATACAAAGCATGCATATCACAAGGATAAAGATATATCTGGTCGAGTGATAGTAAGGTAGTGTAGTTTACTAACAATAATCCAGTGAGTCGTTTGATTCCTATGATCATGCAAAGATGTGATTGGGTGTTGAATGCAAGTTGTTTTATGAAATCCCCAGCATATATCTAGACGATAAATCTTGCATGTTTTGTTCCTGTTAACCTTCAATTGTTCATACCAAAATAAGTAGATCCCAATATCATTAGTTACAGGCTACCCTCTCTCCTACTTTAAACAAGCAAATCAGTGAATATGTTCTAGCATATTTGAGGTATCTTGTTGATAGTGATATACATCAAACACCCATTTGAAATTTCCAAGTCTCCTCTCACTAATGTTTCGATAGCTTGAGTTGAGTTAGGGTTAAACATTGCTATAGTTAACAAACTTAAACCACCTTGACATCCATGTTTGAGCTTAATTTCTATAGGCCCGAGAGCTTGAAATTTGCATAGAATAGAGCATTTGGCTTCTTATGGTCATTAATCTTCTACATATGCTTAGTACTTAAGTTAACTCGTTTGCTTTTTCATGTTATGTTTGTTATTCAATTGGGCTTTCCTTGATAGTCACACTGTTCAAGGCTAGGGAGAATCATATGAGAAAGGTTGATATATGCTGTAAAACCAGTGAAAATTTTAAATTTAAATTTTTCAAAAAAAAAAAAAAAAAAAAAAGGGAGCAAGCGATGGTTATGTGGATTAGGAGGAAAAGTTGGAATTTTCTAGATCTCTCGGATAACGAAGCGGTTATGCCAGTTGGAATTGTCTCACAAAATCTAGCTACCCAGTCGAATTTCGTTGAATTCCGAGATAGTTGGAATTTCACGTATTTCGAGGCAACGGGTATCGGGCGACACATGGCTAGCCATGTGGATGACACGTGGCGAACCACATGGTAGCACATGGCAAGCCATGTGTGTGACACATGGCATGACATGTGTCAACATGCATGCCACTTTTGAAGCCTATATATATGGGGCTCCAATTCGAGTTCGTAGAGCAATGAGGGAGAAAGAGGAGGGAGGGAAAAGAGGAAGGGAAAGGAGAAGAAAGGGCAAAAGAAAGAAAAAGGAAAGAAGGAGAAGGAAAAGGAGGAAGGAAAAAAAAAAAAAAAAAAGAAAGGAAGGAGTGTCGCAGTGGGGAGACTGGAATTTGCCGAAAGGGCTAAATAGCTGCTTATTTCTGAGAGGTTGGTTTCCTCCTACTTTGGTTATTTTACGCTTAGGGGCCGTGTAATGGCCTATGGGTTTCGTTCGATTTTCTAGGCGAATTTGCATGTTGTGTGGTTTGTTTGTGATTGTGTGATGAGGTGAAGCGGGTTTATGGAGTTTTGGGGCTGTCGAAATAGGAACATTGTGTTTCGGGACAATGAAAATCCGTATAATGTGACGGGGTGTGCCCAATTTCCGCACCATTATGGTCGGTCATATCAACTTTGGACAGCCATAACAAATGAACTCCAATTTGTGCGTTCTTGGACTCTATGAGCTCTTTGAGTGCAGAATTTATCTGATAAAATTAACCATTGAGAAATGTAAGTGAAAATTGGGTTGGGTCACAGATAGTTGGGGAATGGTCCGTTCTGGTTTTCGGAACTTCGGTTTTCAGAATCGGTTTGTAACCGAAATGCTTGGGACTACTTGTGGCCTGAGCAAGGAATCGCGTGTTGGATGTTTTGTGTGGTATTTACAAAAAAAAAAAACTGGACTTTTTGAACTAAGTCAAAATTCTTTCCGAGGCCAAGCATGGCCGAATTTATGGTGTTATTGCCATAAATTGAATAACATGCTTAATATGTAAAATTATGTGATATATGTGTGATAAAGATGGAAATAATTCTATGCATTCGTTTGTATGACTGACGTACTATGTCTTAGCCCGGGAATATGAATTATGGCATTACTTGCCTAAGTAATGGTTGAAATTATGTTAATGCATGCTTGAATGATGTGTTGACATGAATGAACTGAATAATAGAAAAGATGTAGTGCATGCTTATGTGATTTACTGATTTGAATGTGTGGAATATTAACATGACTGCATGTATGTTAAATATATGAAATGTTGTGTGCATTAGACATGAGTGTTCATAGCATACACATAGTGTACGGTGTAGAATGTCCATGTAGAGGTCTTCATACATTGGTCATGGGTTTGAGTGTAGTGGCATAAATTGCATTGCATTGGTGTGTGGTAACAACACATTACATGAGAGTGTGTGCATGGTACTGATTTGGCACTGCGTTTGGTGTTGAATCGTGTGGGTTTTGGAATGGGACCAATGCAGTGGGTTCGCAATGTTAAACGAAAATGGAAAATGAAATGTGTTGGCGTAGCAAGTGAGGATAGATACCCCCTTAGGTGGCTTGAAAGCACAGTTAGGCAGTGTATCCAGGTGAAAGCCGAGGAAAAATGTCGAAGGGTGTAAGAGACTCGCGGTGAGACCCAGAAAAGTTCTGTTGCCCAGACACGAAACGATTAAATAAATATCGCATAGACTACTGGTTGTGAGATGGGAGTCGGGACTAACTCGGTATTGATTTCCCATTCGCACTTGCATTGGGTGGTGGGTCGGAGGTTGACCTGGTACTTGTGGCATGTAGAGTGTTGTCTCATACATGCATGTAGATTTTTTCCATGATAGGACAACATGTATGCACAGATTGGTTGTTGGTTTGATTGTGAAATGATCATTTGCATGTGCACCTAGGTGGGAATAGCCCTTGTAGGATTTATCTCTACTGGGCGTTAGCTCACCCCGTCGTGGGACCCCACCTTTAAAGTGCAGGACGAGTGCAGGGCAGACGAGGCTCATGGGGCGAGATTATCGAGTGGAATTGATTTGTGGCCTTGATTCTTGTTTTGTGTATATATTAGAATGAACTAGTTTTAATACATGTTTTGTATTAAGAGTGATGTAATAACTCTTGGATCTATAGAAATGTATGGTCTTGTAGTAGTATGGGCCAGTATGGATGATGAATTTTTATTAGGTCATTTTACTTTCAGTATGGGTCTCGTGATATGAGACACATAGGTTTCCATGGGTTGAAGCGGTGATTAATGAGTTGCTCGTGTTTTGAGGTGTCACGACTTGGTATCAAAGCATAGAGTACCACGAGTACTGAGGCTTGAGGACTTAGGCTTAGGCCATGGTCATTGGGTATAAAACATCATAGCTTGGTATAGCTTGGTGTCGAGACTTGGGTTAGAATTACATAGTGCTCGGGAGGTGATATCGGGTCATAGTTTGGTATCCAAGGTGCAGGTGATTTTACACAGGAGTCCACGAGGCAGGGGATTAGATCATAGCATGCATTGTGTGTTTCTTGTTGTGCTTTGATTATAGTAACGTGATTGTGTACAAATTCTGACAGATTATATCGATGGTATGATGTATATAGGAAATCATGATCTTAGGGTTGAGAAAGCGTAACCTTGGGAGTTCGGGAAACGAACGGATGGTTTGGGATATTAAGTCTATTATTGGTCGGCATGTTCGCTAATAGTTGGACACGAAAATGATTCTAAACTTGTTGTTTGATTTGTGTAGATGGCAGTAAGGGCGGGGCGTAGAGGTGATCCGCGGTGGTAGGCCTGCTGTTTTTTGATGACAGAGCTTCATAGAGGCCATTGGTGTTGTTGCCGCGGTTGCAATTCATGACTAGAGGTGGGGGGTGCCGGTGGCATCACGGAGGGTTCAAGGAACATCATCCTCCAGACGTTCACGGAGGAGGGGGACGATGGTAGCCCAGGCCATTGGTTACGTTAGATTGAGAGGATTCTCCGAGCAATGGAGATCACCTTCGATGCTACTCGGATTATGCTAGCTTCATTCTAGCTTGAGGGTGAGTCCTAGATCTGGTGGGAGTGGGTTACGACTTCCAGGGATTTGGAGACTATGACATGGGATGATTTTCACAGACTATTCATGGGGAAGCACTTCCAGCTTCACTAGGCGTACGAAGGCGAGAGTTCTTGAATTTGAGACGGGGCGATGTTGTACTCGGTAGTAGCCATATTCCGCGGAGTTGGCGCATTTCGGGGATGATTATGTTGCCAGGCGGCCCGAGTCGGGAAGTTCGGATGGGCTGAAGTTGTCCATCCGGGGTAGATTGTAGGGCCGTAACCTACAATGGACTGATGAATTGAGTATAGCCTTGATCGTTAGAGCGGGGTAAATGGCCTTTCGTAGCATCAGGGATGCGGTCTTGAGTGATAAGAAGAGAGATGGCTGTTCTTCGAGGCACGAGGAAAGGGGAGAGTAGGGGACTTGTTCCACGAGGTTTCGGGGAGTGGGGTCGGTGGCCAGCGGGAGCGAGCCAGTCCTAGGTGCCGGTCGAGGTAGACGGATGACATGTTTCCACTGCCATCAACCGGGACACATGAGGCGGAACTATCCGCGAATCTGAGGTTTCGGGATCGGGGACACCACGATCCGTCATTAGTGGGACATGACGAGACTCGGTATGTTTCCTCCTTACCCGGCACGGGCCAAGGAGCAATTATTAGTCTCGGGGTGCGACCACGGCATCAAAGTGTTTCACGGGACCAATTTAGGGGGCCGGAGTATGGAGTCGAGTCGAGGCGGAGTGTGCGGTCGAGACTTCGGGACGGGCGTGTCTGCCGATACTCCGGAGACTAAGGCAGCAGATCAGTCAGTGATTTAGGGTACATTTCTACTCTTTCACCTATGGGCAAGGGTGTTATTTGACTCAGGTGCATCGCATTCCTTTATTGCTGCATCTTGTGTGAGATTATTGAAACCCAGAGGTTGAGACAATACCCAGGTGATCCATGAGTTCTCACAGGACAAAAGATGATCAGATGTGTGGGATGTGGAGTTGAGATCTCAAGGGATTCTCTGCTCGGTGGTTGGGGTCCTTGGACATGTCTTATTAGTGCTCAAAAAGTGTTATTTTGAACCCTGTTTATTTAAGGTTGTGAGCACTTTTTGTGTACTAATCAGCGTAATTAACTCGATTTGCACATTATGGTCCTACTATTCTACTGATCGCATTTTGTGGCTAATTTTGTAGTTTTCCATTTATTTATCTTTGAGAATTGTTAGGTCGATCAGAAGCACGAAGGTCGGGTCAAGCTAAACGTGGATCGAGACCATAAGGAAAGAAAGAGCGGAAATACAAAGAAAATGGAAGTTGTGAAAATTGCATCCTGCGAGCCTTTGTTCATGCACCTCGGCAAAACCTTGTTCATCATCAGAGTCATTGTTCACCTTTTGGCCTTTCTGGATGTTTGTTACAAATTTTTTGTTTCTTCCCATTTTATCCTTGTAATAGCTTTT
Source organism: Tetrastigma voinierianum (assembly GCA_016808115.1). Taxonomy (NCBI): domain Eukaryota; kingdom Viridiplantae; phylum Streptophyta; class Magnoliopsida; order Vitales; family Vitaceae; genus Tetrastigma; species Tetrastigma voinierianum. Next base: position 562,234 of record JAEQBH010001743.1, on the reverse strand, counting down.
GGTTTTGGTTTTTTTTGGTAATTTCCTATACACTTAATCAATAAAATTGACGGGAAGCTTTCAACTTTCCCCTTTCCCACTCCAGTTTCTCTCATTTTCTCTCCCTTTCTTGGATGCCAAACACCCTCCAAGGATGACAACTTAGAGGATGAACGGCTAAAACCCTTATCGCCTTAGAGCGGAAAGTGCTGGGTCACGGAATCTAAGAAATTTCTTGAAGGTCCCTGATTTTTCACGCAGGTAGTCACTCTGATCTGTGTTCTCACTTTTGTATTAGTTCATGGGTCTTCTTGAATGGTTATTACTTGGTAATCTTTTGGGCTCATTACATGCTTAATGTTAGATCCATTGATGTTTGTTAGTTATCATTTATGATCCATTGTGAGGTGAGTCAAGGTGATTTGCGTTTTAATGATCGAGAGCACTGATGGCCAGTGGATGCCATTTTTTCAAAGGATAATTATTAAGGGTTAGGTTTTAAAGCTAAATGAAGATCCGGTTCGGGAAATGACTATATGTCATCCTCCCCAATGCGAGGAAAGGACCCTGGAAACCCTCAGTTGCCCTAGGAATCCAACACCAATGGCCTAACACTTCAAGGGGTTCTATTTTACATTTTTTTTCTTATTTTATTTTTAACTGTAAACCGCATACACCTTATTTTAAAATCCTTTATTTTCATCAAACCTTAAAATCGAACTAAAATTCACCATTTGAATACGTAAATCAATTTGTCTGAAAACCCATCCACAATGTTACGACCACAGAAGCGCTATCTTCTTGCATTAGCTTTGCTCACGATAGGAGGAATTTAGGATACAAATTTTGTTGATTTCAGATCACCACTGATGTGCCTGAATCAATGTCGAGTTCGAGGTCATGCTCGGGATGGGCAGTTGACGGCTGTCGGATTTGTCATAGATTGTGACATTATGAGTTATCGATACTTGTGTTGTGTTTGAGGAATAGGCGATGTTTCACCACTATGCGGCGTATGCGATTCATGATGGCGCGGGCAGGTGTGAGGTTGGCTAGCTAGCCTTGCCACGGAGGACGAGGTGAGACGGGGATATGAGTCTACCTCCCGGTAGTTTGCGGAGTGAGGATGTTTTTTCGGAAGAGCTATTAGGGATTACCTCCATCGAGGGATGTAGACTTCAGCATTGAGTTGCATCCTGAGTACGTCGCCCATTTCTATGACTCCGCATAGGATGGCCGGTTTAGTTACGGGGAGCTCGAGTCAGATCACGAAGGGTGTGGGCAAGAGGTTTCATTAGGCTAAGGCACTTCCTGCATGGGGCGCTCAGGTTCTATTTGCGAAGAAGAAGGATAAGACCCTTCGGCTATCGTCGATTCTGACAGATTCATGAGGTTACAATTAAGATCGGTGTTCATTGCAGAAGTTGATGACTTGTTTGATCGGGTTGAGGGGGTCTTGCGATCTACTCACAGATAGAACCGCACTGGATTGCCGTAGTTGAGATTTAAGGAGCGGAACATCCTAAAACAACATTCGGGACGATGGTATGGGCACTTTAAGTTCTACGGTGATGCCCTTTGGATTGTGAATGCTGCCGCGGCATTCGTGGACCTCATGAATGGGTGTTCCCGATTACTATTTAGATCAATTTGTGATGGTCTTTGTTGATGACATCCTAATCTACTCCCATTGGAGGTGGAGCATGGTCGCTTGAGGTGTATTCTGACTTTGAGGGATCATCAATTGTATGCCAAGTTCAGTAAGTGTGAGTTTTGGCTTACTGAGGTGGGCTTCTTAGGACACGTGGTGTTAGCTTTAGGCGTGTCAGTAGACCTTGGGAAGGTTGAGGTGTGTGATGATGGGTTGGGTGGCGAAATTGATTGTCGAGATTCATAGTTTTCTTGGGATTGAGCGAATTATTCTGGGGAGGTTTATGAGGATTTCTCTGCTAGTAGCGCCTATGGCGAGATTGACCGGATGGTCGAGTTTGTATTAGGATGACTCATGCGAGCGTTCGAAGGGAATTGAAGAAAGGGACGCTTACTTCGGCTCCTATTCTAATAGTGCGGGAAGGGGACGAGAGTACCACGGTGTTTTGTGATACTTGAGACGGGTGGGATGTGTTACGTGTAGTAGGGAAAGTTATTTCTTATGGTTCTCGCGGTTGAAGAATCACGAAGCGAAATTACCTAAAGCATGACATGGAGTTAGCGTAAATAGTCTTAGCCGGAAGATTTCGCGCCACTAATTATATAATTGGCTTGATTCGAGGTGTTTTTCGAGACCCTGAAAGTCTAAAATATATCTTCAAGCAGTGAGACCTCAACATGAGGCGGCGTAGGTGGATGAAGTTTTTGGAAGATTACGACTTAACTTCCATCCCGGTAAGGCAAATGTTGTGGTTGTCTTGTAACAAGCAAAGAATCATAGGGAATCTTGGCTAGTATAGGCTTTCCGAGGTAAGCGGATGCTCGAGATGATGGGCGATTGGATAACAATTATGATGAATAAGCTTAGGGTACCTTGGGAAGTTTGATGGCTGCGAGTCTCTGCGGCGAGTGATGGGAAGTCCCGAGGGCGGGCGTGGGAACTAGGTATCCATCGAGAGACTAAGTGCGGTCGGTCTGCAGAGACGGCCCAGGCCATCCCACACAGAGATGGTAGTCTTTGGTATAGGGGATGGGCTGTGGTCCCCTAGTCGATGGAATTGAGGGAGGAGATCCTCAGGGAGTTCCATTGCTCCCGATTCTCTTTGCATCCAGGTGGCACGAAGATGTATCATGACGTTCGTCGCCCGGTATTACTGACAGGATGAAGAGGCGTATCGGAGTTTTGTCAGACGATTATCTCACGTGCCCGAGGGTGGTGACACCGAGCCAACGGTACTTGACCATTGGAGATAGAGGAGTGGAAGTGGGAGCACATCACGATGGACTTTGTGACTCACTTTCCACGGACATCACGGAAGCATGATGCGGTGTGGGTTATAGTGGACCGACTCACCAAGTCAGCACATTTTCTGGTTGTGCGGATGACCTTCACACTGGAGGAATTATGCAGGTTGTATATACGAGAGATGTAAATGTCTGATTGCATGGAGTTCAATCCGTAGTATCGGATCGAGATCCTCGTTCTGACTCGGTCACGGAAGAGTTTTCGAGAAGGCCATGGGGACATACATCCAATGAGTACAGCTTTTTTCATCCTCGAGAAGGATAATTGATCGAGCGAGACTATTTAGATTTTAGAGGACATGCTACGACCATGCGTCCTGGATCTCAAGGGTAGTTGGGAGGAGCACTTTCCCTTGGTAGAGTTCGCTTATAATAACAGTTATCAAGCGAGTATGCAGATGGCGCCTTATGAGGCTCTCTACGGGAGGCCATGTTGATCACCGATATATTTGACAGAGGTGGGAGAGAGCTCCATCACTGGTCCATATTTGATTAGAGACACCTCGGAGAAGGTGGGTATGATCGGCGTCTCACGCCCCTACTCGGGCGGCGGATGAGTTGCGTGATGTACGGCTTGATGACCTCACACAGAGTTCAAGGCGGAGTGATCATGTCTTTGAAGGTGATGCCTAAGAGAGAGTGATCGATTCGGCAAATGAAGGGGAAGTTGTCGCCGAGGCACATTGGACCCTTCGAGGTACTTTCGAGAGAGTGCGTATGATGCGTATCGAGTTAAGCGTTCTGGCCCCGAGATTTGTTGAGCCTTCATGAGGTGTTTCACGTCTCCATGCTCTGGAAGTACACTTGGATCAACTCATATAATTGGTTGGGGAGAGCTTGGTATTGATGCGGATGGGACCTTGGTAGGGACCGATTATTGTATCATGGATAGCCGAGAGCAGGTTTTGAGTGGCAAGACTTTTAGGCTTGTAAAGGTGTTGTAGCAGCACCGAGGAGTCGAGGAGGCGACATGGGAGCTCGAGGACACCGTGCGTGCCCACTATCCCTTCTTGTTTGATGGGGAAGGTGCGCTTTCTAGTCATTAATGTTTTAAATGACTGTCGCATGTGCATGTGCTTGATTATGTGTATGTGCGTGTGAATTTCGGGACAAAATTCTTTTAAGGGGGGGAGAGTTTAAAAGCAGTGAAAATTGTAAATTTAAATTTTTCAAAAAAAAAAGAAGGGCAAAACAGTAATTTATCGGAATAGTTCGGAGAAAAGTTGAGATTTTTCTAGATCTCGGATGGCCAAACAGATTGCACCGTTGGAATCGTCGCGAATTCTAGCTACGTAGTCGAATTTCTTTGAATTCTGAGATATTCGGAATTTCACGTATTTCAAGGCAATGGGTGTCGGGCGACACATGGCGAGCCATGTGGATGACACGTGTAGAACCATGTGGTGCCACATGGCAAGCCATGTGTCAACATGCATGTCACTTTTGAAGCCTATATATATGGGGCTCGGTCGATTCGTAGAGGCAAGCGAGGGTGAGAAAGGAGGAGGAAGGGGAAAGAGGAAAGGAGGAAAGGAGAAGAGAAAGGGAGGAAAAGAAAATAAAAGGAAAGAAGAAAAGAGGAGAAGGAAAAGGAGGAAGAGAGGAAAAAAAAAAGAAAAGGAAGGAGTGTCGCACAGTGAGGAGACCCATACTGCAAAGAACTCGGAACTACGCTACGAGAGGTAGGTTTCCTCCTACTCTGATTATTTTACGCCTAGGGGCCGTGTAATGGCTTACGGGTTTCGTTCGATTTTTCGAGCGAATTTGTATGTTGTGTGGTTTGTTTGTGGTTGTGTGATGGTTAAAGACAGGTTTCATAGAGTATTGGGACTGTCCGAAATAGAACATTGTGTTTCGGGATAGCAAAATCCCGAGCAGAATGACAAACAGGGCTGTGCCCAAATTTCCGCACACCATTGTGAATTGGCCATTTCAACTTTAGACGGCCATAACTTTCTCATCCGAACTCCGATTCGCGCGTTCTTGGACTCTACGGAAATCTCGTTGAGTCTAGAATTTAATAAGATAAAGTTCTCAACCAAAATGTAGGCTGAAAATTGGGCTGGGTAACGGATAGTTAGAATGGTCGGATTACGGTTTCGAACACGCACTGGAATTTGTTTGTAGTAATCTTGGGACTGCATGTGGCCTGAGTAGGGAATCGCATGTTGGATGTTTTTTGTGGTATTTACAAAAAAAAAACTTGGACTTTCTGAACTAAGTCCATATTATTTCCGATGCCAAGCATGGCCGGATTTATGGCGGAGCTAGGCTAATGTGTATTGTGCATGAGTGGAACTAACATAATTTGGTGTGAGATGTGTGTTCATGTATGTGATAGATGAATAGTATATGCACATTAGGTTGTATGACTAACGTACTACGTCTCAGCCCGGGAATATGAATTATGGCATTACTTGCCTAAGTAATGGTTGAAATTATGTTAATACATGCTTGAATGACGTGTTGACATGAATGAACTGAATATTAGAAAATATGTAGTGCATGATTATGTGATGTACTGATTTGAATGTGTGGAATATTAACATGACTACATGTATGTTAAATATATGAAATGTTGTGTGCATTAGACATGAGTGTTCATAGGACACACATAGTGTACGGTGTAGAATGTCCATGTAGAGGTCTTCATACATTGGTCATGGGTTTGAGGGCAGTGGCACAAATTGCATTGTATTGGTGTGCGGTAACACCACATTACATGAGAGTGTGTACATGGTACTGATTTGGCACTGCATTTGGTGTTGAATCGTGTGGGCTTAGGAATGGGATGAAGTTCAATTTAGTTCTATAGTGTTAAACGAAAATGGAAAATGAAATGTGTCGGGCGTAGCAAGTAGGGGATAGATACCCCCCTCAAGTGAAAAGCTTGAAAACCTGGTTAGACAGCGTATCCACCGGTGAAAGCCAGAAGAATGTCGAAGGGTGTAAGAGACCCACGGTGAGGCCCCGAAAAGTTTTGTTGCCCAAAAGACACGAAACGATTAAATAAATATCACATAGACTACTGGTTGTGAGATGGAGTCAGGCCCGACTTCATTATTGATTTGTCCTTTTGCATTGGGTGGTGGGTCGGTGACTGGTACTTGGGGCGCTGTAAGTGTCGTCTCATACATGCATGTGAATTTGCATGATAGGACTGACGTAACTGCATGGATTGGTTGTTGGTTTGATTGTAAAATGACCTAGGTGGGGAATAACCCTTGTAGGATTTATCTCTACTAGGTGTTAGCTCACCCCGTCATGGGACCCCTTTCAGAAGTGCGGGACGGTACGGGCGACCGGCGCTCCTTAGAGGCGAGATTATGAGACGGGCGGAATGTGGGCTTGATTCTTGCTTTGTGTGTATGTATTAGAGCAGGAATAGTTTTAATACATGTTTTGTATTAAGAGTGATGTAATAACTCTTGGATCTATAGAAATGTATGGTCTTGTAACCGTATGGACGAGTATGGATGATGGGCCCTGTTGGGTCATTTTACTCAAGTATGGGGCTCATGATATGAGACACATAGGTTTCCGCATGTTGATGGTGGTGAACAGGACCCCCGAGTTTTGGGGTGTCACATCTGCAATTTTCCTTGATTATGCACACGGATTTGGGCAAGCATCTACGAATTGTTAGTACTAACAGAACATCCGGAGAATACTTTTTGAATACTTCTATAATTATGTGAATTTTTCTTTATTGTGATATGTAATTGTTGTGATCTGAAGACTGGTGTTATGAGTGCTTTATCAAGATATGCTTAAGTAGAGTTTGGAAATACCAAAGTTATTATGCCTATGTGAGTATTTGTTTGTCCTGAATTTTTTTATAATTTTATTATTTTTATTCTATACTAGATTCTGAACATGGACTCATACCCTTGCTCGATGTTTTTCTCTTTGTTGTAATGGGGTTTATTGGGTGAGATTATTTTCATCTTTTCGTATAATTACATTTTGAGTATATGATTCTGATGAAAACTAATGGTCAATGCTCTGATTGAACATGCACATCACTACTCCACGTATGTGTTTATGAGGAGATTGCTGCTTGCATTCATATTCTGTTGAAGGATAATATTGCTACTACTAAGGACAAGATAAACACAACAGCTAGGTCATTTTCTCTGTTGAAATCGATGTTGGTTCACGCTACATCTCATCACTGTTGTGCCCATAACTGGCCAATGTCGGATAGGTTTAGATCAAAACTCAATTTTTTGGCTTACATTTTGGTTCTCATCCTCCCCAGAAAATTCTTGTAAACATGCACTATAAAACCCATGAAAATTTTAAATTTGAATTTTTTAGATAAAAGGCCAGCGTAGTTTAAATGATCAGGAAAAAAGTTGATTTTCTAGATATCGGATGGAGAGAAAGCGGATTGCAGTTGGAATTGTCTCAATCTAGCTTCTGGAGTCGAATTTAGTTGAATTCCAAGATAGTGAATTTCACATATTTGACGTGGTGTCGGGGCGACGCGTAGGCGTGTCATGTGGATGACACGCCAGAAAAACCATGTAGGTGAGCATGGCGATCCAGCGGGTGGTACGATCATGATGCATGTGAGCATGCATGTGACACATGGCAAGCCATGTGTGTGACACATGCCGTGCCGTGTCGGCATGCATGGCTCGTTTAGGCTATGTAAGAGAGCTATGGGTACAATTCTTACAAGAAGGGGCTGACAACCGGATCGTGGGAGCAGCAAGGAGAAGGAGGGGGAAGGGAAAAAGAGAAAGGGAGGAAAGGAGAAGAGAAAGGGAGGAAAGGAAAGGAGAAAGGGAGGAAAGGAAAGGAGAAATGGTGGAAGAAAAGAGAAGAAGAAAGGGGAGGAAGAGAGGGAAAAGAAAGAGGAAAAGGAATGAGTGTTGCGCAGTGAGCAGAACCAGATGGCAAAGAACTTGGGCTGGCATTTGCAAGAGGTGGGTTCCTCTACTCACGGATATTTTTCGCCTAGGGGCGGTGCAATAGCCTACGGGTTTGTTCGGTTTTAGGAATGAATTTGTATGTTATTAGTTTGTTTGTGATTGTGTGATGGTAAAGTAGTTTCATAGGGTTTTGGGGCATTTGTCGAAATAGAACATTGTGTTTGAATAGCAAAATCGAGTAGAATGTAGCAAGCAGGGGTGTGCCCAAATTTCCATACACCCTTGTGAATCGGCCGCGTCAACTTTGAGCGGCCACCTTTGTAATCGAACTCCGATTCGCGGTTGGTTGGGAAAGTCAGTCAGTCACAGAATTTAATAAGATAAAGTGCTCGGTAAAATGTTGGCTGAACATTGAAATTTGGAGTCATGGAGCCCGATTGAGAATAATCCTTTACGGTTTTAGAAACTTACATTTTGGAATCGGTTTGTAACCGAAAATGCTTAGGTACATATGGCACAGGCAAGGAATTGCATCTTGGATTTTTATTGTGGTATTTATAAAAGCGGACTTTATGAACAGTACAAATTATTTTCTTGGGCGAAGCATGGGATTTATGATCGGGAATGCATTTGTGTGTTATTACCATAAATTAAATGACATCTTTGAATATGTGAAATTATGTGACATATGTATGATGAAGATGGAAATAATTATATGCATTGGGCTGTATGATTGAAACACACTATGTCTCAACCTGGGAATATGAATTATAGCATTACTTTCCCAAGTAATGGTTGGAATTATGTTAATACATGCTTGAATGATGTGTTGACATGAATGAACTGAATGATAGAAAAGATGCAGTGCATGCTGATGTGATGTATGGAATATTGACATGACTGCATATATGTTGATGTTAAACTGAATATATGGAATGTTGTCTGCATTAGACATGAGTGTACAAAGCACACACATAGTGTATGGTGTAGAATGTCCATGTAGAGGTCTTTATACATTGGTCATGGGTTAGTCTTGATAGCCACAATTGCATTACATTGGTGTGCGGTAACACCACATTACATGAGTGTGTACATAGATGCTTGGTTTGGCCCTACGTTTGGTGCAGAATCGTGTGGGCTTGGAAATGGGACGAAGTCCAATTGAGTTCCACAGGTGTTAGCGAAAATGGAAAATGAAATGTGTTGAGCGTAGCAGAAGTAGGGGATGAATGCACGATTGGTGTAAAAAGTACTAATTTGAACTGTTTATTTAAGGTTTTGAGCACTTTTGTGTGCTAATCAGCGTAATTAACCCGATTTGCCTGATGGGTCCTATTATTCTACTGATCGCATTTTGTGGCTAATTTTATAGTTTTTGCAAGCTATTATGCCAAAATTGTTGAGTCGATCCAAGCACAAAGAATTCGAGTCAAACTCAGCATTGCAGATCATATACCAGAAGGAAAGAGGAGTAGAAAACATAAGAAAATGGAGCATAGCAAAAATTTTGCAGGATTGCGAAATTTTCGCTACCTACGAAATTTCGCAGGGTTGCGAAATTTGAGAAGATTCATAACCTGAATTTTAGAGATTGCGAAATTTTCTTCTTGCTACTGTATTCAGCCCCTCTGTACTTACTTGTTCACACCTTTTTGACACTTTGATGTTTTGTTATAATTTTTATTTCTTCGAATTTGTCCTTATGTGGCTGTTTTGTTTTATTTTTGTAACTTCACTTGATGGCGGTACATAAGCCTCAATTAAGCTCTGCACAATCAATCACTTCGGCAATAAATTTTTTGGGAGAAGCTTTCAGCTCCCCCGCTTTTTTTCTTCTCTGTTACTCCCTTTTCTCTCATTTTCATGGCACTTTCTAGGCAGCCAAACACCCTCTGAGGATGTGACTGGAATGAGTGGCTAAAACCCCTTCCTCGCCAGGCGAGAAGGGTCTTTGGGTGCGAGATCTTAAGGTAACTATTCATTCTCTGTTTTTAATGCAAGTTTTTATTGGCATTTATGTTCCTATTTCTCACTCTAGGTTAGAACTCCTTTGATGTGCCTTCATTGATTCGTTGTTGGCAATCTTTAGGGTTAGATGGATGACATTTGCTAGATCCATGAGATTCATTAGTTGCTTTCTATTTGTCATTGTGAGTAGATCGAGAGGCGCGTTTTCCTTTGTCTGGGGTATTCATTGCTCAATAAATCTTTGTTTTCAAATGGAAAATCATATAGTTTAGTTTTAAAGCTAAATGAAGATCCGAGTTCGAGGAAATATTTATAGGTCATCCTCCCCCGATGCGAAATAGGCCAAGGAACCCTTAGTGGGCTTTAGAACCCCGAATCCGATGCTTTGACATGAGGAGACTTCTTTACATTTTATTTTATTTAAATTTCGGTTGCCCAGCCATTACACCCTCTGTTTTACCGTCCCAAAATCCAAATTGAATTCACCATTTTGGCCTTCCTTGTAAATCATTTGTACGAAGAAAACTCATGTCCACACCGTAATTTGACCTAGAGCATTTATACTACAGTAGCTTTGCTACGATAGTAGGATTTAGGATATAAATTTTGTTGATTTCGGATCACCCTACTGTGACACGAATCAAATGGCGTCGTTGCCGGGGATGGTGCCTAAGTGCATTTGACCCGGCCAGTAGAACGCGTGATCACGTCACGAAGCCTTTAGTGAATACTGCTTATTTTACGTTTACCGGTTTCTGGCGGTTGGCAATTTTTCTATCTGTTAATTTTTTTTTAGTTAACATTACCTTTTTTTTTTTTTTTTTGGTAGAATTGTTTTCCTTTTTTTTCCTTGTTTGGTGTTTGCCTGTTCTTTGGAGAACACGTTTTGGTCGATGGGGATTACGAAGACGGTTGTTAGTAATTTTCCCATTAACATATCTTGAACTTGAATTGTAGTCGATGGAGTTACCTAGAGGGAGAAGCGTGAATCAATACATGGAAAACCATGGTGCATATATGTCCATGAGGTTATAGACACTACCATGGCAAAATCGGCAACCGGTTAGAGAGAGGGAAATCCAAACCTATCTGGTCAAATTTGAGGTATGAGAAACCCTCCATGGATAGGGTGCACCCTCCTACATGGTTCCCCCAGAGAAGTGCACCATGAAAATGCTAACCTAGTTGGGGAACCACAAATTCCTCATGGGAATCAAGACCTCCACAGTATACACCTCCTGCTCCTCCATATTATGCTTCAACTCCTCAGCCACCACAACCAACTCAATTATCCTCTTAAGTTGAGGAAGCAATACTAAACTTGAGCAAATTGGTGGATACTTTTATAGAGAAGCGGAAAGTAGTGAATGTCAAGGCCAATAAAAAATTTGACGTAATGGAGAGCAAAATTGACACAGTGGAGAGCTCTCTAGACAAGAGAATTGATGGATTTCAAAGTGACATTGATAAAAAATTTGACATTCGATAGAACTCCATTTCAAGACTCACCAATCAGCACATTCATCAAGAGGAAGAGAGTTGTTCACCTCTTTCTGTGATGGACCAAAATACCTATACAAATTTATAGCGTTGTTACCCAAGGACTATTATCTAATCCCCAGCAATAATGCCATGAAACTTGTTTGTTGTGTTCCTTATCTATTATACTAATTCATGGTTTTATACCAGTAAATCATTTTCTTTGGTTTTGATCCGAGGATGCTGCAGGTCTGGTCGAACAAGTAGTAAATTGGATTTAAGTCCAAATATCGATCCCACAGAGATCTAAAGAATTCTCAATCAACTACCCTGACTACTCGAAATCTATACTATTTGGACTTTGATATTCATTTGAAATATTCTTAGCAAACCATAAAATAATAAAAACTAAGAAAAGTGACTTAATAACAAAATGAATTAAAACTGAAAATCTAAAACCATAAGTCGTGAGACGGTTATCTTTTAAAGGGCATTAGAAAATCTTTGCTATTGTGAAACATCAATTCCTGCAAACTACTCTGTAACTTTGCTTCATGAACCACAGATTTAAAACTGTCGAGGAATAGAATTAGTGCGATTGGATCTCTCCTTACGACCTTGTTCGTATTCTAATCTTCCTGATTCTTTGAAGGCGGATTAGATAACTACTTTTAATGCAGGGTGCCTTGTGCGGATATTTTTCTTTTTCAATGCTAATACCTTGAACATGGATTGTAAACCTTTGCTCCTAAGACCCATGGAGTATAGCATGGGTTTACACTTTCTTCAGTTTCTCTTCTAAAAAATGGAGCAGTTCATCCTTTCCTTGATTAGATTCAACGAGTTAGACTACGTTCGAATCGAGGTGAACTCCACACTTGTTTTAATTGATAAGTCATTCAACTCATTCCGGTTTCAAGTGAGAGGATTTATCGATTAAAATTCCGCAGACTCATTAGATCCTAATATCGGGTTAGCATACCCTCGAGGGGGTGATTTACTTCCCTCTCAAATGCCTTCTGTGTCACTTTCGAGAGGCCTCCACAAAATCAGGCATGAAACAATACTAATCTGCAATTTATAGGACAACGTATTGGGATCGGGGTCCTGATACTCGAGAACCAGCAGTAGATTTATAAAATTCTTGATTCGAAGCACGATAAATTTCTATAGGAAGATAAATTCGGCGAGTCCCATTCAGTAATTGGGTTTCTAAAATTGCTACACACACTACAATGGCTTTCTAATCCGGAAGAACCCACTTGCAAATCGATACTTGAAGTCGAATTCCAAAATTTGTCACAGAATTCGACGATCGAGCGATAAGTGAAAGGAATAGAATTGCATTCAGCTTCTACTTTATGATAGTCGGATAAAATTTGAAAAGGAAATAACAATCTAATCTACAATAACAACAAAACAAAAGAAAAGAAAAAGAAAATTAAAATACATGGGCCTTAGAAATTTGCCAGATCTCGTTCACGAGCCGCGAAATTTGCCTTCCAGCCCATTAGTAACTTCTTGTTGCCAGGGTTTGCGAGTTGGGCCCCTAACTGATGCGTTTCCTTGTGGATTCGAATAAGCGGCCCAGTTGATTGTTAATGCTCCTTTGACCTCGATTCTTTGTCGCGACATCAATTGTCTAAGTATTTGTCGCATAAGCTTTATTTGAGTCGCGACTTGCCTTTAGCATCCTTGGCTCTTCCTATGTGACCTTAGTTCTTTGTCGCGACCTCGGTTGTCTCGGCTATGCGTCGCGAGAACTTATTTGAATTGCGACGCCTTTAGCATCATGGCTCTTCCTATGCGACCTTGATTCTTGTCGCATTTCAGTTGTCTCGGCATACGTCGTAGAAGCTTTATTTAGTGTGACATCAGGTTGTCTAATCACTCATCCATTCTTCCCCGAGAAGGTTAAATGCTTAAAAATTGCCCGACCTCTAAATGACGTCGCGACCTTAATTCCTTGCAAGTTGTCTCTGATACTCACTCCAGGAACAATTCCTTATTCCCAATGTTGATGTCGACCTCTCTTCTAAATGTCGCGACTTCGTGTCGATCTATTGAAAATCTTATGTTGCGAGCTTCTATTACGTATTCTGACCTCAGTGTCCCAGCTGCTTTCGGCCTTCAGTGCATCGCGACCTCGAAATGGTGTCGCGACATCATGTCTTGTTCTTCATTAATTTATGGTTGCCTGACTCAGAGTTTCTATTGCGACCTGCTCGTTCTGCTTTCAATTATGTCGCGACCTCGAAATGGTGTCGCAACATCATGTCTTGTTCTTCATTAATTTATGGTTTCCTGACTTGGAGTTTCTGTTGCGACCTACTCGTTCTGCCTTCAATTACCATTATGTCGCGACTGGAGTTTTGTGGTTGCGACCTTGATGTGATTCTTCATTATTCTTGTCAGGCGTCGCCATCAGTCCTTTCTTCCTAGTACCTCTCACATTTGCGACATCATTCCATTGATCGTGTCATTCTACTTCGGCCCTTTCTTCTCCTTCTACTACAATATCCTCTTTCTCTTGAATTTCCTTCTGCATAGCTGTTTGGTGAGTTATTCCACATTTATGCATATCGTCAGTCCTTTTTAGATAGAAATCAATCGGAAAAATGGGTGAAAATGGATGACTTTAAGCTCATCAAGCTCCCCAAACTAAATTTTTTCTTGTCCTCGGGCAAGAAAGAAAGATTTGTTGTCCTCAAACAAAAGGACATTTTCTATTTTTGCAGTTTGCAATAATTTAATTGAAAGACTGAATTGCATTCTTTTCTGTATATCTAACTAAGTCAGATGAAGGTTGGTCTCTATAATCCGATGTGCAAAACTAAATTCATTTGAATTTTTTTATAAACAAGATAGTCGGCCGATCCACGCTTAAAAGTGTGTCGTCTTCTTCCTCTTTTTCTTAGTGAGTCGGCGAACCCTCCGAGGTCCTTCACGCTACATTCTTTCAAGATTTTCCAAATTCCATATGCTTGTCGCTCATATTGATCTCCACTAATGTAGGTAATTCCAACCTTCAAGATCAATCGATCTTTGTGCTCAAACGTCGCTCGGGGTCTTTGCTGGATGGATGAACTTTTGTGTTAAGATACCCACTTTCTCCTTTCTTACTTAACTCCGTCGCCCTTCTTTCTGCAATTTCTTTAATCGATTCCCCCAAACTTCATCTCGGGGTGTCTTCTCGATTTCTTCCGTTTAAAATTGTTCATTCCCATTTCATTCAGACTTCACACCGTTGAACTTTTCTCTATCACCATTCAGAATAGTGCAATGTTCCTGTCTTTTAAAGCTCTAACACTCTTAGCGAACTTTGGGTTAGTAGCTCCCATAACACCGGGTATTAGGTACTAAAGTTGAAACACCCCTAAGAACTTAATTGCTCAAGAGAGTTAGGCCACAAGACAAACTTCTTCTTGCTTTCTGTCAGATTCTCCGCTTTAGATCTTTCTCTCTTCATCCCTTCGTATTTTTTCCTTTAGTTTCCAAAAAAAAATACATAATTTCAAACTTTATCTCTTCCTCCTTTGGAATTTTTGAGTAATCGTAGGTTCTTTAATCGGGAGGATTAATTATCTAGACGCTCGATTTGCAATGGCTTGCTTTCTAAGATAAGGATTGTTTCGCTCAAATTCAGAACTAAGGTGTACGCAGGCATATAAATAAGGGTGGCTGTAATGGCTCAAACTACTCAAGGATGGCCTGCATCATTTCTTGTTAGTCAGATCACCTAGGATTTCGCCTTGATCAATAATCTAACAAGTTCTAGAATCTCTATTTGATTCAATCGACTATCCCTAAGGATGTCCTCGACTCACTAACTGACGAGGAGTTATAATGATTTAAGGTTCACCAGTGCCTCGCTTTTTACTATTTATACTTCAAATTCAAAAATATATTTTGTTCTTTCACTGTATGACTTTCCTTTATCTTTGACTCATCAGCCAAATTCAAGTCAATTATGCAATTTGTGTTTCAATTCATCATATGTCATTCTTCCTTTATTCTGAATTATTCAGGTTTCAAATTTTTATCTTCTAGTCAAACTACTTCAACTAGTTCGTATTATGATATGTCAAGATTTTCATTCTCAACTAAATCAATGTTATTCTCCTAACACCAAGTAAAAAGTAACAATACAATTTAACTCGCAAGCAACATCAAACATTTCCTTTTAACAAATTTTCTTATTTATTCATGATATGATGCAAAAGTCGAAAAACAAATCTTAAGAGAGGAAGAGAAGGATAAATCAATTTGGGAAGATTTATTTTTTCTTTTGGGGGAGGAGCAAAGATGTCAGAGTGATCCAGATCAAGGTAGCCAAATTATGAGAGAATCTTCGGGAAACCCATTTCATTCTTCTTCTTCTTCTCATTATCTTTCATCTTTCTTCAAGGATCACCCACTGGGTGAGATCAACCTTGCTCGTATCATCTTGTCTTTTCCCAATGTGTTCATCGTGTTCTCCATTCTCATTCATGACTCTCAAAATTTGGAAAGATTATTGTCGATCAAATCCAAATTTCGCTTCGACTTTCTCTTCCAAGGGGCATCTTTGTCATCAAGCTTTATCTCTTTCCTTCATCCTCTCTAAGTCTCAGAACATTGACATGTAGAGGAATTTGAATCCCCTGACTGCTCCATAGTTTCGCTTCCCTGCTTTGAGTCCCTTTTCTTTATGATTGTTAGAGGCCAGAAATCACATCATACCGATTGGTCAGAATGACTCACTGCTCACCAAGAACATTCGCATCGTGATCTCTTTCCCCATTTCCTTCTTCACTTTTCCTTCATGCTCCAGATCTCCTTCATCTCGCTTTTCCCTTCTGTTCATTTCTTCTTCCCATTGTCGATCTCTTCTCAATTCGATTCATACACTTCCTCTTCAATTTTTTGGCTGGACGTTCCATTCCCTTTCCTTTCTTCCATTCTCTCTCCGAACGGAATCGAGCATCTCCATTACTTGATTATTCCCCGAGCTCCCTAGAGCTTTCACCAAAGCCTCCTGAAATCTCATTCCCGATGGGAGAGCCGGCGTTGGTCGAGAAATCTCTATGTGGCTCCATCATCTTGTTCTCCTGCTCTCCGAAAAACATAAAGCGTTCTCCTGATGTGCCTCGATCTTCTTCTTCTTGATCCGCAGAACGGACAGTCCTCTTCTGCCTTGCATTCTCATTTTCTTCTCTTGAATCTCGTCGTTATAATCCCTTTTTCTTTGATCTCAGGGCCCTTTGATTCTCGCAGTTAGTGGTGAAACCTGTGGCATTCTTCTTCTTTCTTCCCAATTTCCTTTCACACCACCCTCAAACATACCTCGTGATAGCTTGTCAGCGAGGGATCAAACCCTTTTATTCCCCTTCTATGTATCTTCATTATCGTAGTTTTAAATGACTGCTCTCAGATAATCTGGTACTCCTTCAACATAGCATAAAAGAATGATCGCTTCTTGACCTCGTACTGCAGATTATTTGGCTCTGAATCCACAACAGAGGCCGTGAAGTAAAACCATACCTCGCTCTCTTCGTTAAATCTCCGTTTATGGCTCCGCTTCCTTCTCGAACCCACTTCCTTTACCGTCACAACTTTCTTGCAATCTTCATGGTCAGTCGCCTATCATCTTCTCAATTTCGATCCATGCTTCGCTCCTTCCATTCCATATCATTGATGGTTTTCGGCCCATACGCACCTAAACTCTCCGACATAAACAGAGTTATCCTTCCTCCCCACCGTGTCGAGTAGAATTCTCGAACTACCGTCGCTGCATCCTGACTTTTGATGCTTCAAGTGTATTTCCCCCAACTCCTTTGTGTTCTACATTAGTTCCTCGAGTGCGGGGAGATGAGCTCATCAATCCTCTTTCTCCCGGCTGTAAACCCTTACCTAAGATAGTACTTCTTCCGCATGGATAAAGCTTCTTCCGATACTAATTGCCTTTCTCTTCTTTTCACTGCTTTTTCTTTCCCTCTTTTCTCTCTGTTGTTTGAAACCCGTTTGAACTTCCGACCGTTTCAACTAAGCAGGTTCTCCCTGGCTGTTCCTCGACGAATCTCTCTTCTCGGCCGAGTATATTCTTCCATGTTCTCACTTAGATTTGGGATTAGGGTTGAAGGTTCGGCCATTTGAGAAATCGGACTATTTTCAGGAGGAGTTTTGAATCTAGGGTTTGTAAGAATTGAAAAGATGAAGAGTCGTCTGCTCCCAAGATGGAATAATGATGGAGGGGAACTTCAACGTATGCAATCAACCATCACAAGGGGCTCTTATTACTTCAATTAATCGCGCGCATGTCGCGATTTCTAAATCGCAGCCCACAATTATGTGCCGTCATCACCCAGGCGATTAAAATTATTAGCTGGCTCATTCTTTCACTGAATTTTTCATGTCGCGACATATCATAGTATGTCGCGCATAAGTAGATCATGGGGAACAAGAAATTATTCGTCAGGTGACATCCGCATTTCCACCTCGCTTTGATCAATAAGTACGTCGCGACATAGTTCGGGGTCTGGCCGCGACCACAAATTCAAGAATTTGTTCCGCGCAACCTAAATAAAAACATGTCGCGACTTCAGGCCCTCGTTTCCTCCCTACACTTACTAGCCATAAATCCAAAATACAGGTCGAATTTGTCCAGATTCATTTCCGAAGTTTGATGACCGCATACTATGCACTCCTTATTAATTTTGCAAATTCTTAATATCTAATAAATCATTCCCTAACATCAACTCAAGCATGCAATTAGATTAAATCTCAACAGAATTTGTGTAGGGAGATGAGTACTCCCCCTTTCAAGTCATACATCCCGTGAAGTGGCCTGAGCCTTCCTTAATTGGGCTCCTCACCGAGTGCCCCGCTGCTTCAGATAGTAAACTCCAAACAACTTCAAAAGGATTACAATGAACAACATGATTCTACAAGTCCTAACAAATCATTACAAGAACTAAGAAAAATCAAATCGAGGGATTAAAAACTTATAAGTTCATATAAAGAAGTACAAATCTATATGGTCGCCTTCCCAATGAAGCCGTCTCGCTTTTGAGTCCTACCGACTAGTCGCTTTATTCTTTTTTCGCTTAAGCCTTCTCTCTCTCAATTAACCAGCTGGAGTTCTTCTTTCCACTCTCCCCTCGAGATAGTGCTTCGCCTACCATTAACTCGAATTCTTCCTGAAGACGTCCGAAAGTGTTACCGCCCAAAGGTAGTACTCGACACCACTCGGGAGCATGGTCCACTCCATTTTGATTTCAACTTCCAGAATAATCTTAACTGGAGTTAACAGCGTAACTCCGATCCCCCGCTCTCGAACTTCTTTCCCTTTAATCCTTTGATCATGCCATTTCTTTGTCTTCTTTGTCTTCGTATATTCTAAAGATTATCATAGGCTTCGCTTTCTCGCTCTTCTAGTTCATTCAATCGGGAGCGTTTCCTCTTCCTTTCGCAATTTTGAAATCGGTTCAGCTTCGATGGTCACATGGTTTTGTATTCCAGCTCAAGAGGTGGAGGTGATGGCTTTCTAAAAAAGACTACTCAGATTGTGGACATCTCAATTCCGAGCTTAATTAGCCTTGTAAGCCTAAAGTGCATCATCGTCTGAAGACCATTCCTTCCTATCAACTTACAAATTTTTTCCAGATCTCTTTAATCTCCCTATTTGAAATTTCGTCATTCATTAGTCTCGGTGATAGTTTGTGCTCATTATATGTTCGATCCCATACTGGCTTCACGAGCTTTCAGAAATATTTTGTTTGCAAAGTGGCTTCCCCCATCACTGATGATAGTCCTGGGTGTTCCGAATCTGCTTAAAATGTTCCTTTGCAAGAAACTTACAACAGTGCTAGAGTCATTCCTTGGACATACTATTGCTTCCACCCACTTGACACATAATCCATCACGCCAGTATTTCGCATGTGTTTCCAAATGATTGCGGAAAGGTCCCTACAAAATCTATTCCATACATCAAAAATTTGCACCACTAATATGCCTCGTAGGGGCATTTCCATTTCCTCGCCGACATTTCCAATCTTTTGGCATCTATCACATAATTCGACCTATCTGAAGACGCCTCTAAAGAGAGTGGGCCAATAAAACTAGATTCAAAGTATCTGCATGAAATGCTTTTTCTCCCGAAAAATGTCCCCCCATATGGTGATGCATTTCATGCTCATTCAAAAATTTTGCATTGTTCACTCTTCCGCACACATCCTCTTATAATCATGTCAGCACTCCTTTAAATAGCAAACGGGTCATCCCATGTAATAATTCGCATCGGGGCTAGCTTTCTTTCTCTGGCTGGTAGTCAATCTCCTGGAGTAATCTACTCCACAAGCCAAGTAATTCACGATATCAACATACCATGGGAGTTGGAATGACACTTTAAACAGTTGCTCATCTGGAAAGTTCTCTGTTAATTCTGCCTCCTCCTCTTCTACTTTGTTTTCACTGACAAAGTGATCAGCCATCACATTTTCACAACTCTTATCTTTAATTCCGTATCAAACTCAGAACAACACCCACCTTATCGCCTGTTTGGCTTCCTTTTCACATCAGATATTTGATCACGTGATGGTCGTGTGAACTTATAATACTGGATCCCAAAATGTATCGCTCGAATTTCTCACAAGCAAAGACTATGGCTAGCATCTCCTTTTCAGAGTTGAATAGTTTTCTGGGCTTCATTGAAGGTCTCATAGCATAGTATATGGCTCTCAATATCTTCTTTCTTTGCCCCAATACAAACTCTCCCATTGCGAAATCACCGGCATCACACATTACTAATCCGATCCTATTCCTGTGCAAATACGATAGGAAGCCAACTAACTGACTGATTTCTTCAAGGCCGCTCACAGTGGAGTCATCAAAATTATACTCAGGTCTTTCTCCAATAACTGACAATGGTCTTGCTATTTTTGAGAAGTCTTTGATGAATCTCCTATAACTGTAACCCCAAGAAACTCCTTATCCCTTTATCACAAGTGGCGCGCAAGAGTCTCGATAATCGAAACCTTTGATCGGGTCTACTTCTAAATTCCGCAGTTGTAAATTCTTGGCGACCAAGAACAATACCTTCCGTTACCATGAAATGGCACTTTTCCCAGCCAATGTTAGTCGCTTCGTCTCTGCATCTTTGAAGCACTGCTTCAAAAAGTTATTTGTGACAATGCTCAAAAATGGATCCATATATCGTAGTCATCCATAAAAATCTCCATGACCCCAAACCAAATCTGGCAACAGGATTAACATACACTTCCTCAAAAGTAGCAGAGCATCAGAGCCAACCCAAATAGCATCCTTCATAAGGGCAGCATAAGGGCATGTGAATGTGGTTTTCCCCGTCCTCAGCAATGGCAATCTGCTACAATGAATATCCATCTAGAACAAAAACGAGGGGTGTCATGCTAACCCGTCCAACATCCGATCAATGAAGGGCAACGTGGAAATGACGATCCTTCCGTTGTCGTTCAGCTCTTCCTAGCACCGATACATACTTCCATCCTCGTCACCGCTCTGGCTGAATTAACTCATTTTTTTCATTTCGGGATCATAAGTGAACCCACCTTCGGAACCATACGGACCGGCTAACCTGCTGACCGGCTCGAGATCGCATATATAAAACCAAATAAGCTCAACCATCTGGCACTCCTTCGACTACTTCTTCATGACGGGGTTCGGCCTTCTTCTGATGTTCAACAGATGGTTTCAATTTTCCTCCAGCTAGATTTGCGGCATGCATATCGACGGACCGATACCTCAATTCATCTATACCTCAAGTAATGACTCCCGATAATTTTTCAAAATTTTCATCGCCGTTTCAAAGATCACCGAAGTCTAGCGTAGATAATCACTGGGCTTACTCTTTGGTAGCTCCAAGTAAGCATACTTCGATGACTCGCAAACTTTAAAACTAGCTAGCCCTCTCGCACCGGTCTCGATGGAATTCCTCTCATTATTTTCTCCATCATTCATGTTGTTTTGTTTACACTCAACACCTTTTCTAGAGTGCAAACTGATGTGCTGGAAAACTAAATACACCTTTGGGTGATACTAGAAATTCATCTCATTTTCATTGATAGAAGTTTGCATTACAATCATACTAACAATCGAGTCGCTGAGATGGGACATCATCTACTAACTTGTAATCTTCCTATCTCGTGTCTAAATTCTTCAAACTGAGCATATCAAGTCACCGCTTTCTTCTCCAACCCCGAGAGTGAGAACTCCTTTTCTCGCATATATATTGAAGTGCTCAAGCCGCTAGGAATGGCCTTCCAAGAAGAGAGGGATCTTTGAATCTTTCTTCAATGTCCAAAGATGATAAAGTCGTGACAAGAAAAACAAATTTCCACTCCTTAACAAGCACATCTTCAATGACTCCTTCAAAGCCTCACATTGTTCTATATGCCATTCGAGAGTAATAAGAGGGAGTAAGCTCCCCCCAAACTTAATTTCCTGCAATCGCATAATGGCATTACTAATACTGCACCTGAGTCACAAAGAGCCTTTAATTTCAAATCCTCCAATGGCGCAAGGAATGGTGAAACTTCCCCGGGTCTTTCATCTCTCCTGCAAATTCTTCTTTATCACTCGAGACCGTTGAAGTAGTAGCCGATTCACTTACCTCTTCCTCTCGCAAATCTTCTCTTCGCTTAAAATTCAAGAATCTGGGCATGCGGCATTCGAAAGTTACCACTCGTGAATGGCATAATTTATCTCCAACCGGAAAGTTTTCAAAACTCAGAACTCCGCTCCTCTATCCTAATTTTCAGCCCCTTACTTCGAAATGGAACGTTGCATAGAGTTCCTGGGCTCCTTTTCTCGTTTCTTTCTTTCTCGTCGCCGTCTTCTTCCTTTCTTTCTCCCAATGTGCGGACTCGCATTTTCCAAAGATCCCTTCTCCTTACAAGCTTTCATCTTCTTTCGACTTTTCCTTCTCTAATTCTTTCCACTTCTAAGCTGCACATCCATGCGCCGATTTTCTTCGTGTCACCGGGAAAAGCATCTTTAATTTGATTCTCAGGTTGTACGCCTCTATTTGCGCTTCGCTCCTGAGAGGCACTGTGGTCGTTCTAAAATTTTAGAATTGGTTTTTGAAGCTTCCAATTCTGCAAACCTTTGTTCATGGAAGTTTAATAGCTTTTTATTTTCCCCCATGAACTGCAGCATCTGGTCTTCAAGGTCTGAGTCCTTTTTTGACTATGATATTCATTTCGCCTCTCCCGCTGGCCGCTAATGAACCATGTAGAAGCATACCACGTAAAGTTTCGCCATGTCTTCGACGTGAGCCAGGCTCTCCACCATAAGAGAAATTCTCATGGTTCCTAATGTCAGTAAGAATGGCCTAAGAGTCAAGTTAGCTTGAACATATGCTCAGGTCAGCTCAAATAGTTAGCCTCCTCCACTCGCATAGGAACTCTCTCACACATTTCAGCATTATTTACCTTTCCTTCTCTTCCACTCGCTCTATCTCACTTTAGAGTGCATTCTTTATCCAACCGATGCATCAATGAATTCGCCGCCTCTAATACGGCAGATATCTTTGCTCAAATTTCAATCATTCCATTTCCCTACTCGCGGCCGCCTCCTCGGGATTCAAGGAGACCTCATGTTGCACTTAGCAAGATCCTCGATCACCGCTCGCTTTTCCGCTTCTTCTTCGAATGCCCGCGCAAGTCGTATCTATTATACCTTGAGGTATAATTCATGGAGTGGTAGAAGATGTCCATTTGTGTCTTCAAGTCTTATCCCTGTGCATGGGACATCTCTTCAAGAGCCTCTTTATCTCCTCCCAAGCAAAGGTACGACTCTCATCTTCCCTGTTTCAAAGTAGTAATTTCCCTCTTCGTTCGTATGAGATGGAGGAAAGAATCAAGCCGTAAGCTTCCATCAACTCTTCCCATGTATTAACAGATCCATATGGTAGTGAGTCAAACCATGATGCAACTATATCTCTTAAAGAGAATGGAAACAACTGCAGCTTAATAACTTCTGGTCTCACACCATTCAATTTAACTATATTGGCCATTCTCGAAACCGGTCCCAAATGTTCGCTGGGATCTTCAGAGGTGACCTATGAATCGTTCTTTCAACCACGGTGATCGTGGCTGGCTTGAGCTCAAAATTGTTACATCACGTCATCGCTCCCACCGAGTATTCATCTCTGATAACCTGGTCTCCGTGCCCTCCATGTCTCGCCCGAGGTACTTCACGCGACCCCGGTTAATCAGCCTTGGCCAATCTTCGTCTCGCCATCCTACTATTTCCCTCGCACTCTTAACATTTCTAAATTTCTCTTAAGTGTTCTTCGATCTGTCCGTGGCAACAATCTGCCTCCCCGTCTCGTGCATGAATTAACTCCCCGAACAGACATACCGAGATCAAATGGAGTCTGATACCAAAATTGTATTTAACATGAAAAGCCTCTACATAAAAATTTCAGTATTTGCTAAACTACTACAATTAAATCATATTTTTCCAAATTTTCTATTTTCTTTATAAATTATCTAAATCCAAGATTTCGCTGTCCGAATATCGATTCACCAAATCTTCGATCTGCAGAATCGCGCCAAAACTTGTTCACCTCTTTCTGTGATGGACCAAAATACCTATACAAAATTATAGCGTTGTTACCCAAGGACTATTATCTAATCCCTAGCAATAATGCCATGAAACTTGTTTGTTGTGTTCCTTATCTATTATACTGATTAAAAGCGGTTTCCTTAAGAGTAAATCATTTTCTTTTTGGTTTCATCCAGATGTCGCAAGTATACAAATAATCAAGTAGTAAATTGGATTTAGTCTCGCATATCGATCCCACAGAGATCTAAAGAATTCTCAATCAACTACCCTGACTACTCGAACTCTATACTATTTGGACTTTGATATTCATTTGAAAAATTCTTAGCAACCTTAAAATAATAAAACTAAGAAAAGTTACTTAATAACAAAACGAATTAAAATTGAAAATCTAAAATAACAAATTCTGACTAAACAGTTATTTTTTAAAGGGAGCATTGAAAATATCGCATTAGAAACATCAATTCCTTGTGACTACTCAGAATTTTGCTTCTTCATGAACCATAGATTTAAACCCGGTCTAAGGAATGTGGTACAGCAAGCTGATCTCTCCTTACTTAAGACGCCTTCATCATCTAATCTTCCTGATTCTTTGAAGACAGAGGATTAGATAATACTTTAATCTGGTCGCTTTGTTCAATATTTTTTTTCAATACTTCATACTCGAACATGGACTAAACTCCGCTTCCTAAGACATAGGTATAGCATGGGTTTACACTTTGATCGTTTCTCTTCCTCAAAATTGGAACAGCCATCCTTTCCTTGATTAGACTTCGCTAACACGGATTGAACTTAATTGCTTGAACCAAGGTGAACTCTCCGCTGCTTTGACCTGATAAGTCATCAACCCATTCTCAGATCAAGTGAGAAGAGAATTTATCGATTAAAATTCATTGTAGCTCATTGTGATCCTCATCAGTTCAGATACCCTCAAGAAATTGTTCACCACTTTCAAGAATGCCTTCGTGTCACTCGTAGGGCCTCCCGAAATCGCAGCATGAAACAATACTATCGCAGTATAAGACATCGATATTGGGGATCGATACAAATATTCGTAACTAAGAAGTAGATTTATAAACTCGCAGCTCATAAGCTTCGATAAATTTCTATAGAAAGATAAATTTAACAACGTAGTCTATTCAATGGAAGCCGGGTTTCTAAATTACTTTATTACACTACAATGGCTTTCAATCAAGAGAACCATCAGAATCTGACACCGGAAATCTGAATTCCAAAATTGTCTGGAATTCGCAAAGAATGAAAGGAATAGAATTCTCGCATTCAGCTTACTTTAACAAATCTAACGCCCATCCAAAATTTGAAAGAAATAACAATCTAATCACACAACGACAAAACAAAGAAAAGAAAAAGAAAATTAAAATGATGAGCCTTAGGCTACCTGTGATCTCGCTCGCATCGCCAAGAGCCGCCTTCCCTTCAAGAGAGTCGCCATTTATGTGGCCTCCTCAAGTCAGCCTCAACTTTGATGCGCTTCCTTGTGGATTTCTGTAATAACCGGCCCAGCTGATTGCTAATGTCACACTGATCTGTCGCCACATCGCTTGTTCAAGTATTGTCACGTGCTTTATTCGTCGCGACTGCCTTTAGCATCCGCTCTTCCTACTGCCGCGATTTTTTCGTCTTCACTCTCGCTTGTCTCAAGATACGTCAGAGAAGCTTTTATTTGTCGCCACTTGCCTTTAGCATCCCTTGGCCTTCCTATGTCGCAACCTTATCTTTGTCACATTTCAATTGTCTCAGCATACGCCGCAGGCTTACCTGGTCACACACGCTTGTTCAATCACTCATCCATTCTTCCCAAAAGAATACCGTCATACTCCTCTAAAATGACGACGCCGCGACCTTAATTCCTTGCAAGTTGTCTCCATACCCACCCCCTAGGGAAACACCTCGATTCACAAGTTGATGTCACGACCTCTTCTAAAATGTCGCGACTTCGAAGGTTCATTTCTTGAAAATCTTATGTCATGAATTTCTATTTCAGAAACACGACCTCCGTGTCCACGGCTTCTGGCTTCTTCACTTTCGCGACTCGAAATGGTGTCGCGACATCATGTCTTGTTCTTCATTAATTTATGGTCAGCTCGACTCAGTTTCCCTCTCTATTATACCGCCGTTTCGTTTTCAATTGGTGTCGCGACCGAAATGGTGTCGCAAATATCATGTCTTTACTCTTTCATTAATTTGGCGGTTTCCTCGACTCGAGTTTCGTCAGACCGCCGTCTCGCCTTCACCGCTATTGCTCGACCGGAGTTTTGTGGTTGCGACCTTGATGTGTGATTCTTCACTACTGTCAAGGCGTCACCACATCGTGTCCTTTCTTCCTCGTGGCACTCTCCTCGCTATGACATCATTCAGCCACGTGTCATCTCTACTGCCCACTTTCTATTCCCTTCACTGCAATATCCTCTTCGACTCCTTCTCGCATAGCGCTTTGGTGAGTTATTCCACATTTATGTGATAAGTAACCAGTCCTTTTAGATAGAAATCAATCAGAAAAATGGACTGAAAATGGATGACTTTTAAGCTCATCAAGAGTCTAGAGGAAGAATGCCTGAGTGACACCATGGTAGTGAGCAAACACGCCAGCCTACAAGAAGGGCTTATAGAAAATCTGAATCCTCGCACACCGGTTCTACTGCTTACATGGGAGTAGCAGCAAAGAAACCTCCCAATGTCAGACCACCGGGAGATGGTAATGGAAAGGAAGAAATGAAGAGCCCCTAAGCCCACTCGCTAAAGCCACCAATGTACTCATCGCGCAGCACTTTATCGATCATGTGGAGACATCCCTTCGCTTCACCTGGGCAGCACAATCCACACCTAAAACTCGTCCCAGTTAATGTCACCATCACCGCCGCAAAAACACCAAGAAATTAGTGGCCAAGTTCGAGCCTTGCCACTTACATCAAAGACACTAGCAAAACATTCCAATAATCGCATTAAGATACAGGTTCACAGCCGCTTAGACATGGAGCCACCTGGTCCCCAAGATTTCTACAAGTCCCACCCGCCTAACAGCCTTCTGGTGCTTAAAAAACTGGTTTGAGGGAGCACAGTCTCCCCCACTTTTTGTTTTCATTTTTCTTATTTTATTTTATTTTATTTTGATTTCTTTAACTTTTCCTCTTAGATTTTCTCTAATTTTTAGTTAATCTTTGTTTCCAACTTATTTTTCAATTTTCTGTAATTTTCCTTAACTTTTTTAGTGTTTGGTTTGCAGTTTGGCCAAAATTTTGCAGTAGGAAGACTCCAGAGCTTCACACAGCTTCATAAATTTTCATGGAAAATTTTATTATCTATTCACATTTCTGTGTTACTGTTTTCTCGCACTCATTAACCTTTTGTCTTTTGTTATAAATAAATAAATAAATAAATAAATATATAGTATATATATATATATATATATATGTATATTAGTTTATTTATTTATAAAAAAAAATAATTGTCTCTCTATATATATATATATATATATGAAATAAAATAAAAAATGACATATTCAAAAATATTTCTGGGCACGCGAATTTCACAACTCACTGGGCCTCAAATCTCCCCACTCTCAACCCATTTTGCTTCATCATAACTATCTCATTCAACTCCGTTTAGGCGCTTTTTGGTACCGTTGGAAAGCTTAGAGAGTGTAAAATCCAAATATAAATATAAATAATACTTTTGAAATTATGGAAGAGCAGGTACTTTTCAAATGCCCAACTGGTCACTTTTTTTCTTCTATTTTCTTTCTCCTAACTTTGCTTAGTCAAACAATAAGGTGTCGATGGAAGTTTGCGGTCTCCTACCCAACAATGTAACCACATTCACATCAGCACTTCCTTCTTCTAACTCTTCAATCAAAGCCCTGATTATGACAATGATACATTTGGTCAGGAGCATGAAGTGGCATTTATTTATGTTTTTGTTATTATTTTTAGCAAGCCCATTTTGTGATGTTCAGTGGCTTGCTGGTTTTTCTTTATGTGAAGCTGTCATACTATACAACTTACTTTTTCAAAAATTGCATCATTTTTTTTTTTTTTGTGTTTTGCTTAGCCTATAGTTTGAAAAATTGAAACATAGTCCAATTCTATTGATGTTAGATTGGTTCCATGCCTAGTTTAGTGGATGATCAGTTGAACTCTTATTGCTTTCGACCCTTTTTCTTCCTCCTTTAGCTAATCATTACTAGAGTGCACATCAGTTTTCTACAATAGGCTGAAAAACTACCTACCTCCTAAACACTGTGTAACCTACCCAAGGTTTCATATCGACCACTTGTACAGGTTACATCCACATGAATAGAAGGCCAATGTGTCTTCCAAAAGAAAAGAATCATAAAGAAAAAAAGAAGAAAAATTATAACTTTTTCGGCCTCAAAACCCGAGCAAGGTCCGAGGGCATATGGCGAAGGTTTTAAAGCTTGGTGCCCTAAGCCAACTGGTTGGGAGCCACCGACTTAGTGCTCGCTACATGGGTGGATGGATGGAGTTTAGCAAGTTGTAGGTGCTGGAGTTTCGAAATCATTCGAAGTCCGGGGTGAAACCTGAAGAGTTAGTGGTCGAAAGATCCTTATGACTTGGTGCTGTCCAAGCCTTAATTGTTGTCAGATCCCAGAGTTATATGGCTTTCAGAGGTCGATTCCCCAAGACGTTAATCTCAACAATGTAAAAAGAGTCAGGAATAAGAGTGGGTCCTGATCTATTTAGGTTGGTTAGTATCCTAGGTGGCGTATTAGGCTGGGAGGGGGAGAGGCAAAGCTTAGCAAGCTTATTGTTGAGAACTCACATCAAACAAAACACTTAGGTTTCGGTGGAAGTCTCGTTAATTCACCAAGAAGGGGCTCTTTGATACTCACTTGTATAGTATCATTCTCTTCTCAAATAGTTATTGGGCAAGGGTTTGAATGATTCTTACTTAGGTTAGGCAATACTACTCACAAACCTTTTTGAAATATAGTTTATTGTGAACATAATTTTGATTTTGTTTAGTATGCTCTCTTCTTTCGTTTCTTTCATTTCTAAGAGACTAGCAATGTGTAGGTTGGGGGGGTGTGATTAGTGCTCAAAAAGTGCTATTTTGAACCCTGTTTATTTAAGGTTTTGAGCACTTTTTATGTACTAATCAGCTTAATTAACCCAATTTCCACATTAAGGTCCCTGTTATTCTACTGATCGCATTTTATGGCTAATTTTATAGTTTTTGCAAGCTATTTATACCAAAATTGTTGAGTCGATCCAAGCACAAAGAATTCGAGTCATACTCAGCATTGCAGATCAGATACCAGAAGGAAAGAGGAGCAGAAAACAAAAGAAAATGGAGCATAGCAAAAATTTTGCACGATTGCGCAATTCGCTACCTGCAAATTTCTCGTGAAGGCGGCCCTATGTAAATTTCACAACTGAAATTTTGCGTGTTACGAAATTTACTCCCGCTTGCCACCTGCTCATGCTCTCCGGCTGCACTATTCACCGCTTTTAACGCTTGATGTTTTTAGAAAGATAATTTGTTTCCTTTCAAAATTTGTCCTTGTAATAGCTTTTAGTTTTGGTTTTTTTTTGTAATTTCCCTTGTTCTGAGTAGTATATAAGCCTCAGTCAAGCTCTGTACAATCAATCACTTCAACAATAAATTTTTTGGGATAAGATTTCAGCTCTCGCTTTTTTTTCTCTTTCTCTTCGCCGCCTCCTCTCTTTTTTCTCATTTTCGCACTTTTCACAGCCAAACACCCTCCGAGATGACAACTCGGAGGATGAGAGGCTAAAACCCCTTCCCTCCTTAGCTAAGGCCGTCAAGTGATCCGAAGGTACTGGTTGCTCTCGCTTTTAACGCAGTTTTTATTGGCATTTATGTTCCTATTTCACTCTAGGTTATAACTCCTTGATGTGCCTTCATTGATCAGTATTTCCCAATCTTTAGGTTCGATGCTTATAACTAGATTCACCGAGATTCATTAAGCCGCTTTCTATTTGCTACCGCGGAGGTGATCGTGAGGCACGCTTACCTGCCTAGAGCACGCTTAATAACAAGCATGGTTTTTCTAAAATGGAAAATCACAGGCTTGAAGGTTTTTAAAGTTAAATGAAGATTTGTCTGAAATACCAGGTCATCCTCCCCAACGCCGAGAAATGGACCGAGAACCCCTCGAACTTTAGAACCCAAATCCAAGAGAGTCCCGGGACACTTCAAGGAGACTTCTTTTACATTTTATTTTATTTAAGTTTCAATTTGCCAACCATTACACCCCCTGTTTTTACAAAATCCCAAAATCCAAATTGAATTCACCATTTTGGCCTTCATTGTAAATCATTTGTACAAAGAAAACCCATCCGCTCGGAATTTCTGTAGCTGCTTTTATATCGCAGTAGCTTTCAGGATATAGGATATAAATTTTGTTGATTTGGATCACCCTGCTGACAGCGCGAATGTAATACCTCAGATGAAGGCACAGGCTAGTGAACAACGTATCCTGCCAGATAAACTCGAAAATGTCGGAGGTGCAAAGTCTCGATTATGAGGCAGAAAATTCGATTTTAAGAAAAATGAATGCTTGTAATTTTGGTCAAAACCCATTTTTCTAGATATCGGATGGCAAATAGTTTCATAGTTGGGAGATAAGTCTCACAATCTCTTCTATGTGATTTGTAATTCCTGGAAGGCAATTGAATTTCTGCGTTTTTTGAGGCAGAGGTGTGGGTTCTTTATTAAAAACGGGTTTGAGAGACATGTAATGTGACAAGTATTTACCTACTACATGTAATATGTGACATATTGCATGAGTAATTTGAAGGAATGAATGACCTAGATATGAGTATGATAAAAAATCCAAAACATAAGGACACATTGGGAATTTTTGAATTGTTAATTGAATAAGACAAGATGGAGGGTAATCTTGGACAAAACCTACCAAAAGCGTCTGAGTGAAGAGGGGTGGTAGTAGGCTGCAATTTTT
Organism: Tetrastigma voinierianum; assembly: GCA_016808115.1. Taxonomy (NCBI): domain Eukaryota; kingdom Viridiplantae; phylum Streptophyta; class Magnoliopsida; order Vitales; family Vitaceae; genus Tetrastigma; species Tetrastigma voinierianum. The sequence goes on along the minus strand of JAEQBH010001743.1, from coordinate 531,427 downwards.
GTTTTCTAAGAGAAGGCTCCTTCTCTCAAGATTTTGGATTGATTCGGACGTGGGTTCTCAACCGGGGCGAAGCCGAGAAGTCGATCATGGCGAGAACCAGTGGATGCCGATTTGGTGGAACGACAACTCGAGACGGGGATCACTTTCTCTTTGTGATATTCTTTGTTCAAGGCCATGTTTATGGTTAGGGATATTACGAGGCTTGATTTGTAGTAAATCCAGTTCTAAAACCTTTGAACCCAGTGGAGAAGATCTGAATTTGGTGGCAATATAAAGTTTCTTGTTCATATGCGAATAGTGGCCACGTGTTTTGGTGTGAATTTTCTCGCAGTGTTACGGTGATTTCAGAAATGGTGCTTGGTGTTTGTTGAATTAATATGTGAGCTAATTTTGGTGTAGTGGTTGTGAATTTGCATAACATGGTTATGTGGTTTGAGTAATTATGTTAGTATATACATGTTTATATGACTAGCATGAGGTTGTTGAGTTGGCGTCATTGTTCCATATACAGGGCTTTAAGATATTAGGGTAGGTGCATGACATGAGGTGAAAGAACGAAAATGAGCGCGAAATGAATTTCAAGGAAGTTTTCGAAGTGCCTTTGGAGAGTTGTCCAGCAGTTGGATGAGGACCATCAAATTTGTTGGAGGAAGTATCATGAATAGCTGGAGGGTGGTCAATGTATTTACCGGGGTGGTAGTAGGTTTTGAGAACAAAACTTTTGTTTGTAGTGGATGTTCTCGCATTAAACCGAACATATGTAAGGGAGTTAGTGAGGACTGGGACATGAGATTGGTCATGTAGACTTTCTAGTATGTTTCTGCTGTAATTGTTGGATGTGATTGTTTCCATGACATGTGCACTTAGGTGGGAGTGGCCATGTAGAGTATACTGCGGAGAAGCTGCTCTGCATCAAGAGATCACTCTTTCAGGTACGAGGTGTGTACGGGACGGTGGGTGTTCACTAGAGACCGCGTTTGAAAAATTAGGGTTGTAACTGGGTATCCATTTTTGTATAGCAACAATTAAACTCTAAATTTATATGTTTGGTAAAGGTAATTTATTAACTCTTGAACTGTATATATAGTTAGTGTATTTTGTGGTGGCCAATGGGGCCCAGTGTGTGGCTGCCTCGCATGTGGACCATGTGTGATCATTGTGTTGGGACGGGTTGTATTTGGGTGAAACTCTCGACAGGAGACTCTGCCCGATTTTCATGTTAGTGTCGGTTACCCGACATCACAGCCGTTTATGGTTGTGTGGACCCAGGAAATGGGCGTCACGACTTGGTATCAAAGCTTGGGTATCACATGTACTGGGAAAACCGAGGGCATGGGCTTAGGCCATGATGCATTGAATATGGGAACATCACAGCTTGGTATAGCTCGATGTTAGGGTTTAGGTGGGTGACTGCCTAGGAAGTCATGGGACAGGATTAGAACACTACATGCATTGTGTTTTATGTGTGAATGGGTGTATAACATGTGTGATTATATACTTTGATGAAGTGTCACAGTTACATTATCTTGTATGAGGCGTATCGAGCACTAAGTGTTATCACATTAATGGTATCATGGAGATGAAACAGAAATGATAAATTACAGGCCAGATCATTGTACTAATTTTCAAAGGAGCTGGTGTGATGATCAGTGGACATATAAGGCATAATCGAAAGAATGAAGCATGTTAAGTATGAAGCCAATAAAAAGTTAGTTCAAATAACTAGAGATAAGGATCATGTATGATGAGCATAGTTGAGACTATAAAGTGGAAGACCGACCAAAATTTTAGTTTTTGTTCAATTTGGCTAGGCAGCATTAGGAGAGGGAGAAAGAGAAGGGAAGAGGAATAAAGAGAGGAGAAAGGAGAAGACCAAACCAAGGTATGTATTTGTCTTGGAAAGAAGTGTATTTTGGATTCCTAGGGTTTTGGTTTGGAGATTATGTCCTCCTTTGTCTTGGGTTTTTAATGGAAAGATCACTGAGCCCTTGGTTTGTTGAAGTTGTAATGAGGTAAAGCTAGGTGGGTGGAAATAAAGCCATGGAATCATCATGATCATATGGTTTTATACTAAATTGGTGGACCTTAGGTTAAATTCATAAGAGTTCTTAAGTTTTCACCTAGGTTTTTGTGGTATGAGATTAATCCGCAATTCAAGTGTTGTGAGATTGTTTACAGATAATTCCATGTATTTGATTTTAATAATATGGAAGGAAGTTGTATGAAAGTGTTTTCAAAGTGAGATGGCAAAAATTTGAGGCTATCGGTGCATGATCAGGCGGTACGATGCCCTGACCAATGGTGTGACCTTGTGAATGAAGTGGTACCGTTTATCGAAGCGGTACCGGTACGGTGTCACCACATAATGTTGTATTTTTGTATATTTAGCTCAAATTCTTGGTGGCAGCGGGCCTTACTAAATGATTAAATAGATTGGAACTCGACAGAAAAGCGTAGCATCTTGCAGCCGGCAGAAATCAGTTAAGTGAATAAATGTTAGTGACTCAAAGTCTATGAGGTACGGTTATGTGATTATGTAGGCTATTAATATGTTAAAAGTACGTATTGATTGTTCAGAGTGTGTGAAATTTAAAACAAGCGGGAAAAGTAATGGAGTGGATGCTCAAAATTTGTAAACAAACAAGGTGAGTGTTCTAAGCCTATTTTCTCAGAGAAATAGTGTCTATTAATTATTGTAAATGTTTTACATGACATTAATGGTTTGAGTTGTAAAACCATAATTCAAGAAAAACAACAAATGGTTTTTGATTTAAACCATATTTGAAAAGCAACCAAATGGCTTTGAATTATCAAACCATATTTAAAGCAAACAATGGTTCTGAATTATTAAACCATGTTTCAAGCAAGCAAGCAATCAAATGGTTTTGAGTTGTAAAACCATATTTCAAGAGCAAGCAAGCAAGCGGCAAAGAGGAGTATTTTTAAAGCAGAGGCGCTTCGTCTAGTTTTGCAAGCAAAACATCTGGTCGGTACGCCAGTACCGCGATTGGTGTTAGGATATCATTAATGCATTTTAGATTTTGCCTGATCGGCAAACTTAGGTCATGCATCATGGCATTTAAAGGAGACCGTGGCACGTACAAGAGTATATAGGGTTAACGCGTTAACTAAATTATGGTGATGAGCGGCCGGTCAATTCCACCATATTCTGCCAGGAAGGTGTGAGGTGACTGGGTATTTTACTGCGGAACTGAAGGTTTGGTCGCCGCCCATGGCTGGTGCGTTTGACCGCGTGTTACTGGTGGGGCCCAGCGACCTCTGAGTGGTTGATGATTTGCGTGATCGCGCGGTTCGAATGACACTGGTGCGGTTGCGAGCCAGAGCTCCCGTGTTTGTTTAAATGGTTGAGCGAATGACACGCGGCTCAAAACGGCGGTTAAGCCTAAACCGTGGTGACCACCCAACAAGCGGTTAATGAGCTCCCGTTTTATTTTAAACAACCGGTTGAGCCCGGACTCCCATTTTTGTTGAAAGCAGCGGTTGAGCCCGACTCCGTGTTTATAAAAGTTTGAAACTTTAGAGCAGAATTTAGAAGAAAAGTTTGAAAACTTTTAAAGTAAAGCAAAATGCAAAGCAAGCAAGTATGAAAAGTTTTTTTTTTTAACTTTTAAAAGAAAGCAAGTATAGAAAGTTTTTAGAAACTTTAAAATAAGCAAGCAATGCTTACGGAAATACCACATCAAAGAAGATTTTCTGATTTGAGGTGTTTTCAAAAAAGCAAAACATTTATAAACCATACACACTCACTTGAGCTACGTTTAGCTCATTGTTTTGTATTTTAAAAACTATTTTCGATACAATGACACCAGTTATTTGGGCGATTAAATTCTCTACGACGTTTGTAAGTCTTTGTAATTATGTACAAAGGAAGCACTTTGATTGTATAATGGAACATATGTATGTACATAGTGTAGTTTGTGAAAATGTGTTGAGCACTGAATATTGAAAAAAATTGTTGGTTGCCGTATATAGAAAGTGTAAATTTGTGTATAGGATTTGGAATGTATCCTTATTCACTAGTGACATGCTCTGAGATTTGTAAATCATAAGTTGGAAAAAAGAAAAATTTTTATACGAGGTTTAAGTAGCAATCTGGCTTCTCTTCATGGAATTTCTGATCGTTAGGCGCAGTGAGGATTTCAAACAGGTGGCTAGCACACACACCTTCTGAGGGGTGGGGAATGCGTCAATGTGGTATCAGAGCATAAGGATACACTAACCTAAGACTTGAGGTGATACGTCAAGATGGTAACGGTATAAGTTAGGTATAACCTAAGGCAGGAGGAAATGATCCCAACACAAGTGGTATTGTGTAGGAGTCTTAGGAAGGCTTTGTGTTATACAGTTTTACACTATTGGCAATAATCTGATTTCTAATTCAAGTATACATGTCAGCGATTCAAAGTATTAAACAATTTTTGGCAAATATATGGCATATGTCTCGGGGGAGAAGATGAGGTCGATCTGGGTCATTCCGGCGGTTTCCGAGCGTCCTGCAGTACTTGAGAGAGATGAGCACATAGTAGGTTCCATGTCGCCTCTACATGAATCCAACCTCGACGACGAGGTCGGTGGATATCGGAAGGGCCACGAGAGGGCTCAAGTGCCGGGATTGTTCCACGTACGGTGGGAGCATGTAGCGCAGTTGCAGGATGAGTAGCCATAGCGACCGTCGGCGAATCCGTATCACGGTCATCTAGAGGTTATGGAAGAACACAGGGTCGATAGAGGGAGGGTACAAAGTTGGCGCCAAAGCCGTATGATGGCGTTGGCGATCGAGCGACTTTGATTGTAACAGGCCCAGAATGAAACAGGTTTATGAATTTATGGGCTGCACGGATGAGCAAAGAGGAGTCTTGTTTTCGGTTTACGATGGAAGACAGGGCTAAGGATTAGTGGGATGCCATGGAGAGGAGGTATCCTGACGGTATATCATGGGACAGAATTTGACAGTTCGCGATACAAGTTCTTTCCTCAAAGTCTAAAGGATTCAAGAAATTGAGGAGTTCTTCGATTAAGACAGGAAGGCTATATTGTTATCAGAATACGAAAAGAAGTTCTCAAAACTTGTTAGATTGGTTCTATATATACAGGCTGATGAAGTCCTGAAGTGCAAGAGGTTTTTGTCAGGATTATAATACCGGATCCGAGTGCATTTGTCTATGGTTCCTCATAATAGATTTGGGGACTTAATTGAGGTCGCTCTGAGAGTTGAACAAAGTACTACAACTATGTATCAAAGTAGGCGAGAAGAAAGTAGAGGAACACGAGGCACTTCCCAGCGAGTGCAGACGGTGAAAGCGAAGAGAAACAAGGGTGGGGTTATAGAGACGGGAGTGCCGGGTTAAAGACTATCTCTGGTCGGGGATCGGTGAGGCCCCGATTGCTAACGATGTGGCGCAGTATTCCTCAGTATGTCATATGTGTCAGAGGCGACACCATGGGGAGTGTAAGAGATTTAGTACAGAGTGTTTCCACTGTGGCCAGGAAGGCCATTTCAATAGGGAGTGCCCCCAGTTGATTGGTGTAAAGACACCAGTAGCCAGCCTAGCTACCCGGCAGGAGGATGGCACTCGAAGTCTTCGGGGAGAGGTTTTCCAGCGAGGGACAGCCGGCGCAGCCGCAGGTGAGCGACCATGGTAGAGAAGCGGTAGTGCCCGGGATCTGGTGAGCGCGTTCGAACAGAAGTTGTCTTTGACTTCGACAGAGGCGGATCACGACTCGGATGTAGTCCGGCGTATTTCTATCATGATCATGATGCATATACCATTTAGTGGACCACATGAGCTACACATTCATTTTGCATCAAACCATTCTTAGATCGCTTCCGGATATAGACAGACCATTAGGGATTACCGTATGAGGATTTCTTCCAGGTTGGAATCCGTTATTTTCGGATAGAGTGATCGGAGATAGATAAATTTTGATTGGGGATAGGAGTACCGGCATATCTTGTATAGATATGAGGACTGATGTGGTTCCGGTAGCTGGATTGGCTATTCGCCATGGGAGGCCACATTGAATTATAAAAGAGTAAAGTTGCATAGACCAGGAAATTGGGGTAAAGTTAGGGGGGGATTACGTGAGAGTTATCCCGAGTATGATCTCCACCATGGCGTATGAGTGCGCTCGTGGGATCTTGTTTGCTCCCAGCTTATGTGGTGGAGGCTTGAGGGAAGGAGGGGACATGGTGGGTGAGATTCCACACTTGTTAGAGTTCCCGGATGTGTTCCCGGATGATGTGCGGGATTACCTCCAGAGAAAGAAGGTGGAGTTCACTATTGAATTGATCCAGGGGGCGAGCCATTTCAGACCTCCGCATAAGATAGCTCTAGCGAGTTGAGGGAGCTTGAGGCTCATTTAAAATAATTATTGAGTAAGGGATTCATTTGACCGAGCATATCCCCATGGGGAGCTCCAGTTCTCTTTGTGAAAAAGAAAGATGGGAGTTTGCGGTTGTGTATAAATTCTGAAATTAAAGCGAGTTACCATCCATGATAGGTATCCCACTCTAGGATCGATGAGTTGTTGATCGACTCGAGGATCTACGGTATACTCGAGATAGACTTGAGATCGGGGTATCATCAGTTGAGGGTGCAGGAGAGTGATGTACCTAAAACTGCATTCAGGACATGCTACGGGCATTATGAGTTTTTGGTGATGCCATTTGGTTTGACTAATGCTCCGGTAGCGTTTATGGATTTGATGAACCAGGTATTCCAACCTTATTTGAATGGGATTGTGTAGTTTTCATCGATGATATCCTAGGTATTCGGTGTAGTTGGAGGAACTTTGAGCAGGATTGTCATTGTAGACCTAAGGGAGAAGCAGGTTGTATACCAAGTTGAGCAAGTGTCGGGTTTAAGCTTGGCCAATTGGCATTCCTAGGTCGTATGATTTGTTGAGGAGTAAGTGTGGATCCCTAGAAAATAGAAGCAGTGGTAAATTGGAAACCACTAAAGAATGTGTCAGAGGTCAGAAGCTTCCTTGGTTTAGCAGAATATTACAGGAAGTTTGTTAATGGGTTCTCTAGGATAGCAACCCCGCGGCCGAAGGCAGCGAGGGAAAGATGTTAAGTATGATTGGGTAGATGCACGTCAGCGAGTTTCGAGGGAGTTGAAGAGTAGATTAACGTCGGTTTAGCTGCTAATGGGAGAGAGATGGGTTTGTGGATTATAGTGATGCTTCCAGGCAAGGCCTTGGTTGTGTTTTAATGAAAAATGATAGAGTGATTGCATATGCCTCTAGACAGCTAAAGAAGCATGAGGAAAATTACCTTCCACACGACTTAGAGCTTGCAACAGTTGTGTTTGCCCTAAAAATATGGAGACATTACTTATATGGTGTTCCTTGTAGGATCTTTATAGACCATAAGAGTCTTCAGTATATTTGCACCCAAAAAGAGTTAAACCTAAGGCAAAGAAGATGGCTTGAGTTGATTAAGGACTACAACTGTACTATTGTGTACCATTCAGGAAAAGCTAATGTCGTAGCAGATGCCTTGAGTAGGCGACTAGAGAGTTCTTTGTCTCACATGAGATCAGATTATCTTCCACTATTGGTGGATGCGAGAGGCTTTGGGGTGTTCGGCGGGATTCAGGAGCCTTATTAGCCACATTTCGTATTAGACCCTCCCCAGTGGACCATATTCTAGCACGGTCGCGGGGATCAACGGATGATTAAGCATTTGAAGGAAGAGATGAAAAAGGGAAAGAGCGAGTTTCGGATTGAGATGACGGCATGATAGTGAAAGGACGGAGAATGTGTGTGCCGGGTATGGCGAATTGAAGGAGCATTATGGAAGAAGCACATTCATCTTGCATATGCCACATGCCATCGGTAATACCAGATGTCAGGACTTTATGGAAAGAACATTGCGGTGGAATGGGATGAAGAAAGTGCGGTTCGTTTCTAGGTGCCTAACGTCGCGGTGAAGCGGGCATCGAAAGGCCGCGGGGAAGATACAGTTACTCCCTATCCCAGTATGGAAATGGGAGAAGATCACTATGGATTTTGTGACAGGCCTTTCACGGACTCAGAAACCACATGATGTTATATGGGTGATAGTTGATCGATTGACGAAGTCTGCCCATTTTCTACCAGTTAATGTTGAAGATTCTTTGGAAAAGTTGGCCCAGTTATATGTGGATGAGATAGTGAGACCTGGGTTCGAGTTTCGATGTTGAGATCAGAGACCCAGGAGTTCCACATCTAGGTTTTGGCTGGTTACAAGCGGCTTTAATTTTGCCACCATTTGGCCTAACATTTCATCCTCAGACGGATGGCGAGTTAGAGAGGACTATTCAGACGTTAGAGGATGCTGAGGCTTATTGATGGAATTCAAGGGGTTGGGATTCTCATTTGTGGCAGCGATGGAGTTACTTCCTGATAATAGCTATCGGACGATATAGAGATGGCTGTTTGAGCCTTGTATGGTAGGAAATGTGAACTCAGTGTGCTGGGATGAGGTTGGTGAGAGAAGACTAGTAGGCCCTAAACTAGTGCAGATCACTTCAGAGAAAGTGAAAGTTGTTCATGATAACTTGAAGAAAGCAAGAGATAGACAGAAAAGTTATGCGGACAACCGTTGTAGAGACTTGCAATTCGAGATAGGTGATCGGGTCTTTTTGAAGATTTTCCCTTGGAAAGGTGTTTTGAGATTTGGGAAGCAAGGCAAGCTTAGTCCGAGATATATAGGACCTTATGAAATTGTGAGCAAGGTGGGGCGACCAACACAAATTGAGGGTTTACCCAGTTATAAGGATTCATGATACATTCCATGTGTCGATGTTGAGGAAATACATCCCAAATCTTTACATGCTGTTGAGAGAAGCGCGGTGCAGCTAAAAATTTGACTTATGAGGAAACACACCTGTATGCAGTTGTAGATCGCAAGGAGCGGTGTTGAGGAATTAGTGATTCACTGATTGATCACATGGAAGAATCCTTGAGAGAGGGCAGCTACTTGGGAGCGGAGGAGGCTCGAGATAAGCCATCATTTCCCTCAATTATTTTTTTTAAATGAGGTATTTTTCTTTCATTTATTTTGGGTTTGGTTTATTCATTTCAGGGGCAGTGTTCTAAATGAGAGGAGGAGGATTTTGTAGCATGGCCAGTTCGGGAGGTTAATGCGGTACATGTGTAGGGAGCTATAGGAGCACCAAGTGTCACATTGTGGTATCTTGGAGATGAAATTGTGAAATGATAAATTATGAACCCGGAATGTTGTACTAGAATAAGGGTACAATTGTAATTGATCAAATGGGACATGTAAGGCATAATCAAAGAAGATAGTATGCCAAAGTATAAATAATACAAGTTGATTTCAAATATTAAAGGAGCCAAGGATCTATGTGTGATAAAAACGAGAGATTGGAGACTATAAAAATGGGAGAAGACAAGCAAAATTTTAGTTTTGCTCTCATTGGCTAGAGGCAAAGCGTAGGAAGAAGGGAGAAAAGAAGAGGAAGAAGAGGAAGAAGAAGGAGAAGGAGAAGAAGACCAAACCAAGGTATGTATTTGTCTTGGAATTAAGTGTATTTTGGATTATTAGGGTTTTGGTTTGGAGATTAGGTCCTCCTTTGTCTAGGGTTTTGTGGAAAGATTACACAAGATTTGTTGAGGTTATGTGGGTAAAACCCTAATTGGTGGAAAATAAACATGGAATCATCATAATTATATGGTTTTATATAGAATTAGTGGACCTTGGGTTAAATTTATAAGAGTTCTTGGATTTTCACCTAGGGTTTTGTGGTATGAGGTTCCAAATCACCAATTCAAGTGTTGTGAAGTTGTTTTGAGATGAATTCCATGTTGATTTTGAGGTAATATGGAAGGGAGAAGTTGTATGAAGATAAATGGTACCAAAAGTGGGCAAAAATAACATTTATGGGAAAAAATTTGAGGGCTATGCGACGCGTCACGGGCGATAGTCTGTGAATCTGTCAGTGCGATCTCCGATGAGCGACACCGTACGGTATGCCCAGAATGTTGTATTTTTGTATATTTAAGCTCAAATTCTTACACTGTTAGCATAGGAACCTTACTAAATGATTAAGATATGTTCAAATAAGATTGGAACTCGACGAAAAATGTAGCGTACCACAACCATAGAGGCAAGCGAATACGTTAAAGTGTGGGCTCGTATTAGTGACTCAAGTCTATGAGAATGCGTTAAGTTATGTGATTAAATGGAAGCTTATTAATATGTTCGTCGTATTCGTTGGAGTGTGTAGGCTAAAAGCAAAGGCGGGAAAAGTAGTGGAGTCGTGCCCAAATTTAGTAAGCAAACAAAGGTGAGTGTTCTAAACCTATTTTTCTCAAATACTAGTGTATTTTTATTATAAACTGTTTTACACTGGTATTTAATGGTTTTGAGTTGTAAAACCATAATTCAAAGAGCAAGCAAATGGTTTTGATTTAAACCATATTTGAAAAGCAACCAAATGGTTTTGAATTATCAAACCATATTTAAAGCAAACAATGGTTCTGAATTATTAAACCATGTTTCAAGCAAGCAAACAAGCAAATGGTTTTGAGTTGTAAGACCATATTTCAAGAGCAAGCAAGCAAAGAGAATATTTTGAAAGCTTGAGAGACTAACTAAAATCCTAGTTTAAGAAGTAAACATAAAATTGGAGTATTACGTACGTGCACGGTGGTGTTAGGATATCATTCATGCATTTAGATTTTGAAGTAGGCAAACTTAGGTCATGCATCATGGCATTTAAGGAGAGGCAGGTGACGTCAGAGTATATAGGGTTAATCGTTAACTAAATTGTAGGGATGGTGACCCGGGGTCAATTCCACACCATGTTCTAGAAAAGGTGGAGTGAAGTGTGCCCAGGCCCTTCCACCTAGGTGAGCGGACCCAGGTCCAGCCACCGGCATGGTCGATGCCTAGGCTCCCGTGTTCACTAAGGTACAACTAGTAGGAAAGGCCTCCAATGGTTGATGATTTATAAGCATAATCATATAGTTTTCAAAAATCAACCCGCGTGAATTTGATTGAGCCCATGCTCCGTGTTTGTTTTAAAGCAGCAGTTGGCTTGAGCCAGTTTATTTCAAATGGCCCGATTTGAACCCAGGCTCCGTGAGTTGATTTTAAAGCGAGCTTGATTTGAGCCGATCCCGTTTATTTTAAAAGCAGCGGTTGAGCCTAGGCTCCGTTTTTATTAAAAACAGCGGTTGGTGAGGGCTTTACGTGTTTATAAAAAGTTTTGGAAACTTTTTAAAGCAAGAGATTTGAGAAAAGTTTTAGAAACTTTTAAAGCAAAGCAAGGTAAAGCAAGCAAGTATGAAAAGTTTTTTTTTTTAACTTTTAAAAGAAAGCAAGTATAGAAAGTTTTTGAAACTTTAAAATAAGCAAGCAATGCTTCTGGAAAATACCCTGTAAAAGAGAGTTTTACAGTTTTGAGGTGTTTTTTGAAAAAGCAAAACATTTTATAAACCATACACTCATTGAGCTCGTTTAGCTCATTATTTTGTGTTTTAAAAACTATTTTTCAGTGCGAGCACTCAGAGGTTAGGCTTGATTAGGATTCTCGACATTTGTAAAAGTCTTAATTAATAATATTTTGTAAATGCTTTGAATTTGTATAATGGAACATATGTATGTACATAGTGTAGTTTGTGAAAATGTGTTGAGCCTAAGGCTCTGTTGAAAGAACATTGTTGATTGCCATATATAAGAAAGTGTAAATTTGTGTATACAGGATTTGGAATATGTCCTTGTTGCGGTACGACATGCTCTTTGAGATTTTATTAAATCATAAGTTGGAAAAGAATTTGTATCTGTGAGGTTAAGTAAGCAATACGGCTTAGCTTCATAGATTTCTAGTCGTTAAATAGCAGTGGAGATGCTCTGGCCAATGGGTGGTAGGCACACACACCGCTAGAAGGGGTGGGATTGCATCGATGATTGTGTGTTTATGAATTGTGTGATTTGTGTTCTTGATGAATGCTTTTTATGGAAAAAAAATGTTGAACACTAAGGTTTAGTGTGAGAACAAGTTGTTTGAGGAATTTTGGGCAAATAGTCCATAATTAAACGAAAAAAAAAATTATGGACATTAGCTCCAGTTTTGAACATGAACAGATTGTGGTTGTGAAATTCTAGAGAAAAATTCCAGTTTTTGCACAAGAAAAACAATTTGTAATTAAACTCTTGAAAATTTTGAGTTTGTATGAATTGCGGTGTTCAAGCTACTGCATTTAGGAGTAGCAAGGAGGCTACTAGAGATGAAAAAAAAAATGGTGTGTTGAGGAGAAAATTTTTTAAAGGTTTTACAGTGTGTAAAACAGGAAAAAAAAAATATTTAAAATAAATATTTTTTGTTCTACCGAAAAATGAAAAAAATATATATAAAAAATAAAAAATTTTGTTGCATATGATTTAAAATATGAAATTATTGTCTTGCATTACCTATGAATGCATGGACATAGTGTATAAAATTTTTTTGAGGTATGTGAATAGTGTCTCGAAATTTGTGTTTATAGCAGAGATGTTTTGTGGGTTCGATAGGTTGGAAGCAGGGTTGAGGCCTTGGAGAAGCCCTTGTATGTGAGTTCTCCCCTAGGGATTAGGGCGATGATAGGGATGATATGTCATGGTTGCGAGCTAAATATCTCGGGGATTCTACTCACAGTGGACCTGAGGGTCATGACATGTTAGAGTTTGACGTCATCCTTGGGATGGATTAGCTGACAACTTACAGGGTTGTCATCGATTGTCGTAGGAGGTTGCTCGCCTACACGCGAGCGATTCGTGTTGTATTATTTAGGGGACAAGCATGATATTTGTCCCCAAGCGATTGTGCAGTCTAGGTGTGGGGACGGTTGGCGGGTTGGCTAGCAAAGTAACACCACAGAAACGGTGAGACCGGACTTATATCTACCTCGAGTAGTTTACGAGTATGAGGATGTTTTTTCGGATGAGCTACTGGGATTGCCTCCACAAAGGGTTGTAGACTACGGTATCGAGTTACACCCTGGTACTTCTCGCCTATGACTCGTAAGATGACACCGGTTGAGTTACAGGCCAGTCCGAGTTCGGGATTCTTGGATAAGAGGTTCGTGGAAGCCAGGAGCACTTCACCATGGGGGGCGCTCGGTTCTGACTGCGAAGAAGAATGACAAGACCGCCTGGCCCGTGCATTGACTATCGGCGGTTGAACCGGGAGTTCACGATCGAGAATCGGTACCCATTGCCAAGGATTAACTATTTATTTAATCAATTGAGAGGAGCGCGAGTCTACTCCAAGATAGACCTCGCCTTCAGTTTGCAATCGGCTCAAAGAGTTAGGGAGGCGGATATCTAAGACGGCGTTGGAACCGTTGTAGACACTTTTTTTTTTTTTTGGTTTACGGTGATGCCCTTTTGATGATTGACGAATGCGCAGCTTGACATTCATGCACCTCATGCATAGGGTATTTCACCTATCTAGATCAGTTTGTTGAAGTCTTTGTGGATGACATTTTGATCTACTCCCAGTCAGAGTGGGAGCATGAGGATCACTTGAGGATCGTTTTATAGTTGCTAAGAGATCATCAGTTGTACGCCAAGTTCGATCGTGTGATTTTGAACTGCGGGGTAGGAGGATTTTGGGACCATTGGTGTCAGTGTCAGGCGTGTCGGTCTGGACCAGGAAGAGAGGTGAGGCGTGATGTGTTGGGAGAGGCGAAGTCGAGTCTTCGAATCTGCAGTTTCTTAGGATTGGTTGGAATTTTCTGGAATTCATCGAGGATTTCTCAGGTCGCGGCACCTATAATGAATTGACTCGGAAGGGGTCAGTTTTATTAGGATGGCCGTCTGCGAGGAGGCATTCCAAGAGTTGAAGATGAGGCTTACTTCAGCTCCTATCTTGATAGTCCGGACCCGCGGGGGGCAGGAGGTACACGATTACATTATGTGATGGCTCGAGGGTCGGATGGGATGTGTTTGGTCACGATCAGGGAGTAGTAGCTTATGGTTCCTGTTGGTTGAAGAATCATAGGCGAAATTACCCCCACGACATGGAGTTGGTAGTCGTAGTCTTCGCCTTGAAGATCTAAGTCTTCCATATAATTGAGGAGTTCGAGGTGTGTACTCGATTACAAAGTCTAAAGTATATTTTCACGCAGGGACCTCAATATGAAATTGGCGTAGATGAATGGAGTTCAGGGATTATGACTTCACTTTGCATTACCATCTGGTACTGAGGCAATTGTGATGCGATACACACTCGATCAGTCACGGGGGGGCATTGGTAGTATAAATACCGGGGTGGCGGACAGCTCGAGACTTATAGGGCGATTTAGGCTACGGAGTACATGAGCAGGACTCGAGGTACGATGCCTCAGGGAGTTTGGTAGCTACATCGTCTCTGTTGAGTATAGTGATCGAGTCCCAGGGACAGAACACGGAGGTAGTGTCCATCAGGGACCGAATGCGGTTAGGTCTGGTGACGAGAGTACAGATGATCCACACTATATTGTAGTCTTGGTATAGATGGCGGGTAGTGGATTTGATTGACCGATTTGAAGAGGAATTCTCGGGGAGTTTCAACTCTCGATTTGTTGTGCATCAAGTGACACGAAGATGTACGGGATCTTCATCGCCCGATGCGGGCGGGATGAAGGAACACGTGGGGACTTTGTTGACGATGTTTCACGTGTCGTGGGTTAAGGGTGAGCACGAGGAAGCCCGATAAGGCTAACGGCTATGAAGGTGGTAGTGGAAGTGGGAAGAGAACGCGTCACGAGGGATTTTGTGACCCACTTGCCGCGGACCTTTGCAGGACATGATGCGGTATGGGTGATAGTGAACGCTCTGAAGTGGCGCTCGCCGTGCGGATGACCCCATTGGAGAGATTTTTACGATTGTACATTGAGAGATAGTCCTCTTATATGGAGTACCAATATCTATAGTGTGTCGGATGGATAGAGACCAGGGTTACGGCGCACTTTGGAAGAGTTTCAAAAGGCTGAGATTTCTGGTGACCATGAGTACAACTTTCCACCTGGTGTGTGTGGATAGTTAGTCGAGGAGAAGGACTATCACAGTGTTAGAAGAGGACATGCTGAGCATGCGATCACGAATGCGTAAGGGTAGTGGAAGAGCACTTGCCGCTGTGGAATTCACCTACAACAACGATTATCAAGCGGTATACAGGATCTGGCACCATATGAGCATTATATGGGGCCATGCGGGATCATCGATATGTTGGACGAGGGTAGAAGGAAACATCCAGCGGTCTGATGCAGGTCAGAGACACCTCCACGAGAAGGTGAGCTTGATCACAATGATGTCTTCTCATGGCTCGAGCCGCGAAGACCTATCGTGTGAGACGTCGACCCTTAGGGTTGAGGTTGGAGATGCGTCCTCTTGAAGGTGATGCCTACGAGGGAGTGGTCGGTGCGGCAGCGAGAAGCTATCGCGGGGGTTGTGGGCCCTTTGAGATACTTTCGAGAGGGTAGGCCCATGGCGTGCCGGTTGTTTCGCAGCCAGCGCGTATCGGTGTTACGGTACTTCCGTCTCCATGCTCGGAGGTACACTCGATCCATCATGTAGTGGATTGAGGAGAGATTGAGGTTGACGGATGGAACCGAGGGAGGGACCAGTGTGCATTGTGGATAGCCGGGATCAGCGGTTGCTGCTGACGCCGAGACCGTGAGGCTAGTGAGTGCTATGGCGATCGTGGGTGGAGGGGAGTCAGCGTGGAGTGCAGGTTGATGCAGGCCCACCTAGCTCTCTTCTTGTTTAGGGATGAAGGTACGTGGTTTGGTCGTTTAATACCCTAAATGACTGGTTTTATGCATGATATAGGCCTTGCGTTGCCTAGTCATGTGAGTTGTTGCGATTGTACTGAATTTCGGGACGAAATTCTTTTAAGTGGGGAGAATGTATAACCGAGAATTTAAAATTTTACGAAAAATCATTAAAAGCGCCAATTTTGGTCAAAGCTAAAATTTTCTAAATCTCGGATAACGAAGCGGTTTCACCGTTTGATCGTCTCGTAAAATTTAGACCTACCATGTCGAATTTAGATGGACTTTCTAGAGCGGTCAGATTTCACGTTCGAGCACGAGGTGTCGGTCTTGTAAAGCGAGGTTGAAAGACATGTGATGTGACAAAAGTTACCTACTACATGTACCCATGTGACACATGTTGCAAGAGTAGAGAGATGATGGGAATGAATGACTTAGATAGTGCCAAGTGTCAAAATTCCAAAATTTAGGGACACATTGGGAATTTTTGAATTGTTAATTGAATAAGACAAAATGGAAGTGAGATCATCTTCTCATTAAACACACAAAACGTCTTGAAGTGAAGGGAATTGGTAGTAGGCTAGAGTTTTCATTTCTTAGGAGAGAGCTTCTTCTCTTTAGATTTTGATTAGTTCGGATAGTCGGTTCTCAGCCAGACAGAAGTAAGTCGATCTCTGTGTGTGAAGGGGCTATCGTGGACACCGATTTGGTAGAGTTCCAACAACTCCAAGAGGTCTTTTCTTACTTGTGATATTCTTTGACTAAGAGACATGTTTATGGTTAGGGATATTCTGAGACTTGATTTAGTTGTAAATTCGGTCTCAAAACCTTTGACAGAAGTGCGAGAGGGTCCCAAAATTTAGATGGCACGTGAACAATACCAACCGAGGTTTTCACTGATAATGTGAATAGTGACATGATTATGTGATTTTTATGATGTTGAGTGATTCAAAATGAATTGCTTGTGTTTGAGTCCAGCCCATGTGAGCTCATTTTAGTGTAATTGGGTGTGAATTTGCATAACATGATTATGTGGATTAATTATGTTTAGTATATATACATGTTTTTATATAGTAGCATGGGTTGTTAGGATTGGCATCATGCATTCCATATGCCTTTAGAACTTAGAATATTAGGAGTGAGTGCATGACATGAAATTAAAAGAAAAACGAAAATGTTTGTGAAATGAATTTCAAGGAGGATTTTTCGAAGAATTACATTGGAGAGTTGTCCAACAGATCACTTCGGATGAGGACCATGATTGTTTCGAATATCGAAACCCAGTCGCCTTGGAGAGTGGTCAATGTATTTACGAAGTCGGTAGTGAGTTTTCGAACAAAGATTTTGTTTGAAAACTTAGATGTTCTTTCGTGTTCGGCTTAGACATATGTAAAAATTAGGTGGGGACTCGGGACATGAGATTGGTCATGTAGACGTTCGAATAGGTTCATGTAATTGCTTGGATGTGATTGTTTGCCATGACATGTGCATTTAGGTGGGGAGTAACCCATGTAGGAAATTATCACTACTGGTCTTTGCTACGCTTGCATCGAGGATCACTATTTGGTACACGGGTGTGCACGAGCAGCTCACTAGATCTTGGTGTTTAGAAAGCCGGGTTGTGGCTTTGGGTATCATTTGTATAACATGTATTAAGCTAGAATTTTAATATATGTTTATTTAAAGTAATTTATTAACTTTCTAGAACTATTATATATAGTTGATGTATTTTGTGGGTATTAATGCAAGGGCCGAAGTGGCCATTATTTTACTCGCATGTGGACCCTCTGTGGCCATTGTAAACTGTTTGGGACAGGTTGTATTTGGGTAGAGCTCTCCGTACAAAGGAGACTCTGCCCGATTTTCATGAGTGGTGTCGGGTTGCAGGCATCCCGCGAATATTCCCGTAGTTGACGGGTTGTCAGCGGACCCCGAGAAATGGGCGTCACCTTGCGGTGAACCGAAAAAAGTGTTGCCCGAATACAGCTTGATTGAATAAATATCACATAGACTACGGGTTGTGAGATGGGAGTCGGGAATGACTCGGTATTGATTTTCCATTGGCACTTGCATTGCCGGGTGGTACACGGGTGGAGGTTGACCGGTACTTGGGGCATGGAGTGTCGTCTCATACATGCATGTAGATTTTTCCATGATAGGACAACATGTATGCAGGATTGGTTGTTCAGTTCAGCTACATTGAAATGATCATTTGCATGTGCACACAGGTGAAGAATTGCCCTTGTAGGTTATCTCTTCAGTTAGCTCTCACCCCGTCGTGGGACCCCCTTTAGTCTTGTGGGCGACACTCCTTAGAGGCGGATTATGAATAATTTGGATGTAGTTGATTAACTGTGTATATATTAGAGATGAACTAGTTTTTTAATATATGTTTTGTATTAGGAGTGATGTAATAACTCTTGGATCTATAGAAATGTATGGTCTTGTAACCGTATGAATGAGTATGGATGATGGGCCCTATTGGGTCATTTTACTCATGTATGGGTCTCATGATATGTGATACACAGGTTTCCACAGGTTGACGGTGGTCAATGGGACCCTCGGGTTTTGGGGCGTCACATGCACAGTTATTGATGGATAGAAGTTATACATACTATCCTAATTGTATTATTTCAATTCTGAGAAATGAAAAAGCTTTTCTCTGTGTGTGGTAGAACTTGTTTCCTCTTTAGCGATTTTCTATTATTGAAAACTTGGAATTTTCTCTACGATATGATATATCTCTTGAGTTAAATGTAGGAGATGGAATGTACTCATTTCCCAACAATTATACATACGCACGCACATAAGCCACATTGGTACTAGTTCAAAGATGCCACCACCACTCACTACAACAAAAATGGTTTTATCAAACCTTTGACTTATGTCTTAATAGAGCGAAAAATATCACTTGCTTTATACCAACATTTTGCGAAGCATTAAACATATGTTGCCCTAGGCTAATGTCACTTTGGTCTATAACATCAAAAGCAAATCTTAGAATGATAGGTACTTTGTGTGATGTATCGACCACAACATTTTGAAGTGTTGTTAAATCCTTTTAATTATGTGTTATAATACATAGATATTACGACATGTTATTACATCACTTAAATATACTATTTCGATACTTCCAAGTGTCACCATATCAGTTTATTATGATAGACCTTATGACATTTGTAAGTGTTGTTAAATCAAAGTCATTACAAAATTAATATGTGTCATAATACATCGCTATAATGACATGTTGTTGTGTCACTTAAGTATAATGTTTAGACACTCGTCGTATTAGTTTATTATGATATGACTTAAAACATTTTTAAATGTTGTGACATCCATTCAGTTACAACATTATTATGCGTTGTTGTATACTGTGATGGCGACATTTGGTAGTGTTGTTTGAACATAATGTTTCAATACTTTGATTTATTAAGCCATATCATTGCTGATATTATCCGACATTTGTAAGTGTTCAAAACAACTCAATTACAATAATGCGTGTCATAATATATATATATATCTACTAGACATGGTTGCATCGTTCAAATATATAATGTTTTGATACTTCCAAATATTTGCCATATATGTGTTTATTCTACGATAGTAATATACGTTTTTAAGTGTTGATAAAATAACTCAATTACAACATTAATATATGTTGTAATATATTACAATGATATTTTATTTGTGTAGTTTAAATATAATGTTTTTATACTTACAATTGGCGGGGATATCGATTTGTGCCTTGATAACTCGATGTTTATGATACTTGCAGGGTACGGTATGACAATTTGTCATAAACAATTGTATTGAACGCATTTAAAAATATCATTATTCATCATCCTTTTCGCATATAATTGTGTTTTATCATTATTATTAATCTCTTTACCTACATCTAAAGTAATTAATATATGTTTATCATAAGATATTTATATTAGCGAAATAGAGAAATTGTCAATAAAATATGCATACTTGTAGAAATAAGTGTTAATAAGACATTCGTTATCAATAAAAAGTTTATATAACGATATAAATTAAAAAATAAAACAATGCTATGCCATTAAATAATATCAAAGGCATTATCTACATGCCATTAAATTAAACTAATCAAAGTATTTATTCAAATTGCAACTTCTTCGGTTGTAGCACCATCACGCCTAGTAAGAATATCTGTTAATATCTTTACTTGGCGATCGAAATTTTTGGCATTGAGCAAGCTCCTTGTTGAGCTCATTCATACATTCTTAAACAGCCTCTTCTCGAAGCATTTTGGAGCGATTTTGAAATAATTTCTGGGACATGACCACCATTTTTATACTCTGGACCAAGGACTTGACAGTGCACTCTTCTTTCAAAGGAACTATAGCCTCATTCGCTTCAAAGTTTCCTTTCTTCATTGGCAGTTAAAAGTTGTTCAATTTTTTCTACAAAGTAATTTAGTCTAAATACATGCAAATATCAACTAAGAATTAAGAATGATTCAAAATAACCAAAGTGTAAGAAAAATAAATTTACTAAATTTGCTGCAGATTACGAAGATACATGCAATCCGTCTTTATGCTTGTGATACTTCAAAAAGATCTTTATTCAGTTTGGTTGACGCCCATTTTTCTTCTTAAACTGTAGTAAACACGAAATTAATCATCACTTCAATTCAGTTTTAAACAAATAAATCACATTTCAAAATCAGGATAATTTAAAGGGAAAGAAAATAAAATTCTCGACAGTAAAATAGTCCTACGAGCATATGAAATAGTCCTAGAAGTCTGTGGCATTTTCATATGCGACCTTATCTCCTTACCCCTTTCAGATTTATTCTATTATAACCACATATTATAGAAAAATGAACATATCCTTAAAATAATAATACATATTACCTTATATTTTAAGTTAAATCATTTTGCCATTGAGTGGGCTACATTTCTCTACAAGCACACCATTGATTTGAATTCGGTTCTCAAATGCGGATTAATAACAACTGCGCTAAAGTTGAGTATTTACTAAAAATACCAAACCCATCTGATATGTTTGAATATCCTTAAACACTTGCCAACTTCACTAAAAACCCATTACTTTCTATTTGGTGTCAAATAAAACTTGGACTGAAAAGAAAAAAAGTTTTCATTAGTGTAACGAAAAAAAAAACAAAGAAAGTGAAAATAATTTAAAAAATATCTATCAAATAAAAAATTACCTTAATAACATCCCATATTTTATCTTTAGTTATTGTAGGACCTTTTCTCCAATCAAAAACTTCAAGTGGAGTTAGTTCTTTTTTCTTACCACGGTTTTTTGTGTGTATACAAAGTATTTAAGCTCACCATCATCCACTGGACTAAAAGCGGTGAATTTTTAGGTTAGTTTTCTCCGTGGTCTAAAACCCGTATGTCGGGAAGTCTCTTGTTTGAATTTCAGTATTACATTGGCTTCCACAATATTAGGCATGCAATGAAAATTAAATTAAATTAATCATATTAATATAGCCAGTGATAGGCATGAGACACATGAATAATAGGCTAGTCATAAATATTATGGAGTTGTTGAGAATTCCTCAATAGAACTTAAAGATAATAGCATCAGCATGAAATAAATAACTAATTGTGCAGAGTCAGGTACCTAGGCATGTTATTGGGCTACAAAATGCGTAATCTTGTATGTCTATCCCTTATTGGACTATCGATCTTTGTGTAACTTTGCAATGTAGTGACTGAAATAAAATACTAAACAATTTAGTTCCTCATTCATCTATCTATAACTAATTAAGTTGGGGGCATGAAACGATCACGAATCGATATATGAGGGTTATGTAAGCCTAATTAGCTATGAAATAAAATGAATCAAAAATAAGCAGAGAAGCAGCAGTTCTATCCCGAGTTTTTAAAACAACGTTATCTTGAAATGACATTTTTCAAAAAAAAACTATGAAGATTTCAATTAGTCTAATATTTTAGTCTTCTACTAGTCAACATGTCTAATATTTTGCTTGAGTCCCTCATAAATAACATGAAACAAATATAATTTGTGCAGTTGTAATCTGTGTCAATCACTAATTTAGAGCAATTAATATTTGTTGTAAATAATTAATAATTGAGAACATGCTCATGCGAAATTCATTTCTGAGGATCAATAGAATAAAAAGCATATAGATTTTATATGAAACTTACACAGTGTTTACAAGGTTGAAACAATATACCTTTTGTTGCTTTGTATATAAAAAGACCTTAGAACTATTAATAAAATGATGCCCCCAAAAATTCAGAAAGAATCTGAAAGATGTAAAAAATTATATATATATATATATATATATATAAAAATTATTCTCTTAATTTTAAATCTATTTTATTATAGTTATTGTTCTAAATGGTAAAAAGGTGAAAAACGGGATAAAATGTTTAAGTCTCGATCATTTTAAGAAAAAATGACTTCGACTTAAAATGAAAAGTCCCAGCCTCTTTCACATCAAAGCAAGATTTATTTCACAAATTTCATGATTTACCAACCAAACAGCCACAAAACGGTCTGGGCTTGCATCGTAGCTCAAAAAAATTGTATCAATTCGGTCCGTGTTTTGGAGATGCGGTCGCTTCACGATTCAGGCTTCATACCAACCGAAACATTGAAAACAGCCAAATAAAGTGTAAAACCCAAGTGAGGAGAAGCCCTACCTCAGGAGTTTGTCAAAGCTCCTCAAATCCGACAATCCGGCGTATTGGCAGCTCCACATGAAGCGGCTTTTTCCTTCTTGTCTAGAGGCGCAAGACGGTCGGATCGCGCGATATTCTAGAGAGAATGTTAATAAACTACTCTCTAAATTCTAATCACATAAACATGGACAAATTCCCACATATACTGCGTTTTTTGCTCCATTTTTAATTTTAAGGAAGCGTCTTGTTTCATATTTTGGCGGTATTACTCATTTTAAACAAATTCTAAAATGACCATTATGTCCTTGCTTTTCCAGTTTGACATTCGACACTATCTCATTTGTCCATTTTCATCATTTCTCTACTCATACACCACTTATGGCACACATAGTACTTGTTATATGTGACTTTAAACCATAATCGTTTTCTGACACCCGAATGTGATGCTTCTCGGAATTGGCGGAAATTTTCACGTGCTAACTAGATTTAGTGAAATGATTCTAACGGTGATCCCAGTTTAATCATCTGAGATCTAGAGAATAAATTTCATATTTTTATCGAAATTACAATTTTGTAACACGTAATTACGATTTGCCCTTTCCAAAGTGAGTTTCTCGGGTCTTGCATTCTCCCCTCCTTGAGATTTCGTCGAAGTGCCGGACAATCCGCAAATCACTCACATGCATATGCAGCGTGCATTCTACCATGCGTGTAACTGGTCATTGTCTTAAGGCCCCAAATCACGTACCTTTGTCCCTAAACAAGAGGATATGTGGCCCGCATCGTGTCCTCACGCTCCCCACATGACTCCTCCCATCATAGTGTGCCTGTAGCCTCTTACTAGCCTCCACGGTCTTGCGTCGCAAGGCAGTCACTTGGCTATCAAAAATACATCTTGATCCCTCCTCGAAAGATTATCGGTGCCAACACCTCAATCACATTTTTAATCCACCACATGAGTTGGATTTGGAATACTTCGAACATGGAGGCGTGAAATACCTCATGGACACGACATGCTCGGCGGTATGATCAGTACGCACTTAGCGGTGCCTACCCTCTCTCTGAATATCTCGAAAGGCCCAGCCCAGACCTCGGCGTGATGCTTCCACGCTTGCCGAACGACCACTCATCTCTTGCATCACCTTCAAGAAAACGTGATCCCGACCTCGGAGCTCAGGGTCGACGTCTGGCACATCTGCATAACTCTTAGGCTCGGCGGTGAGAAAGGCAGTGCCATGTCAGCTCACCTCTGGGGTGTCTGTCGGATCTGGTTGATGTGGAACTCTCTCCCACCTCGGTCAACATAGCGGTGATCTACATGAAAACGCGCCCTGATACCTCATAGGGTGTCATTTGCATACTACTTTGCTAACTATTATTTTGTAAGAGCATTCCTGAAGTAATGCTCCTGCCCTTAATACCAGCGGGGCGTATGCTCGCAGCGTGTCCTCTAACACCTATATATAATCCATACAACTCGTAACCCTACACCCCCCTTGCTTGGTGTGTAAACACTAACCTTCCTAAGGTCACAGTCGCTGACAATCCAATGGACCGTCAACCTAGTCCATGTCATGTATGACTATCATATCACGGAGCATAGGCTCAATGACACTTGATCACGATTTCGAAAGTGCTCCCGATTCTCTCGAGTCACTCTAGGCTCACTAACTCTAAGTCTACGTGATAACCATGTTCGTGTGTTTTCATCTCGATTAACTTAACTCTTCGTGAAAACATGAGCCTCTTACATTTTACGAATGAACTATGGTCTTCATTGAACGTCAATTCTAAAGACAAGGCTTCAGCTCAAACTCACCAAAGTGAGTAGACCAATATCTGTGCACCCATGCAGGCTTCGTCGCGATGTTATCGTGCACTGGCATAATAATGCCATGCGTGACACCCAATCCCGGGGTCCACCATGAGCGGAATCTAGAATCTCTCCTCATAATCCGACCTATCTGGCCCTACATCACAGGGGAAGAACATCTGATGCAGCTTCTCTGTGTGGCCTTAACCTCCCAGCGAGCCAGGCGGTATGACAACCTTGCGGCTAAGGTCCCAGTGCCTAACTGATGATTGTCAACTCATCCATGTCAGACGACAATCGGCAGTAATGAGTCACCACCTAAGGTCCACTACTCTTCCATTTGTACGACTCCCGATGCGTCACGACTTGACCCACACTCGGCCCCTCGCTATGCGTATTCTTTGGAAGTGCTTGCCTCTTTCGAAACTGAACTAGTTCCTCGACCGTACTGGGTGTGGAAGGAATAGACCATGCTCTCTCTGTTCTATGGTGCTTGGGGCTGCAGCATCCCAAGTCACAGGATCCTTGTCTCTGAAATCTGCATCTCACACATGCCCAATCTTGGCCCCAGTCACGGCTTTAGTGTGAAGTAGAGTCTTGCCTACCCACGTGAACTAGAAGAAGGGTGCGATCCTCCCCTCTTGACTAACACTTATCCTAGTGCTCAGGCATCCTCGATCTCATGTCAGGCCCATTCCGGAACATAGAGTCCATGTCCCGAGGTGAAGTCCCACAATCATACCCCCGACAGACAACCACCCATTCTCGGCCCTCCCATAGTACCCACCAATCCAGCAAAACTACGATTCGAAGACCGACTTGGCTTCCTCCTGCAACCCATCACGTTTCAACCTCTTCGCTCTGGCCCATCGACACGCCGATGCCGACACACTGTCCCAAAATCTCACCTCAATAAGCCAAAACTCGGCCAACACTCGCGCACAACCGATGCCCTTCAACAATCAGATAAAATCCTCAAGTGATACTCATGCTCCCACTATGATTGGGAGTAGATCAAGATGTCATCCACGCATCACTTGGCTAAACCGATCAAATAGTGGTCAGAATATCTCTATGCATTAAGATCTACCAATAAGATACTGTGAGTCTGGCCAATCCAAATGGCATCACCGTAAATCCCGTGCCTATAATCATCCTAACGCACCCGGATATTCGTATCCCTAACCTCACCGCGTAACCGCGATGTCTATCTGAGTAGACTCACGCTTCCTCTCAACTACTAATCAAACAAATCGGCCGATCCCTGCAATGGGTACCGGGATGGATCGTGAACCCCTGCTCAACCGTCTGTAGTCACGCACTCAAGGGGTTCCTTCTTTCTTCTTTACACAACCTGAGCGCCCATGCTAAGTGCTCTGGTTTAATGAACCCCTTATCCGCAGGAACTCCCGTAAATGGATCTCTCGGGTGCCCTCGCAACTCAGTCCCAAGGGCCATCCTGCGCGCAGTCACAGAGAGATGGTGAAGGTACTGTGGTGTAACTCGATAATCGGGGTCTACCACCCTCTGTGGGGCAGTCCGTAGCCTCATCCGGCACATCCACATACTCATACTACCACTCGAGGTAGAGACCCAAGTCCCGGGTCTCTCCTCGTCCTCTAGGGTAAGGCTCGCTAGCCAACCCGCTAACTGTCCCTGACACTTGGACTTGTATACTATATGGGGCAAAATGTCATGTTTGTCCCCCTGAAATACCACACGAATATCGTCCTGCGTATGGCGGTAATCCTCCTATGCTCACAATCGATAACAACCCTATAAGCTATCAACCAATTCATCTCCAGGATGACATCGAACTTTGACATGTCCATAATCCTCAGGTCCACTATGAGTAGGGTCCTCGAGATCTCCAACTCGCAACCATAACATATCATCCCTATTCTCACCCTAATCCCTAGGGGAGAACTCCACACACAAAGGCTCCTCTAAGGTCTCTAGAGGTCCTCTCGCCATTTCCACCATATCAGTTCTCACTCTCTAGCTAGAACATAGCTACCTATTCTCGGTAGTGTCAGGTAACTCCATCGGGCTTCTAACACCTTCCTTCTCTCGACCAGAGGAACTAATGGTTCACTACACCACTGGATCTCCCTCCCGTGGAATGCTCAGGGAGGATTATGCGCCCAAACCTCCTGAGGTTTCGACCTTCCCGACCACCCGCAGTTAGCCCGTGCGATAGCAGCCACGCAACACCTACGCCTCAACAACAAAGGCCTCACCGATCACCGGGGTGGTACCCGACCGCACTCGTGCACGCCCTACGCCCTCACATCCCCATCAGCCATCCGGCATATTTCTACCGGCAACAAGAATCATTTAATTACTTCAGTCTAACTAGCAATGCACATGCCATCACCAATAGATTTTCACAACTATGAATCGACCTCGCCCTTCCTAAGGGCTACCCCAACCACCACCCATTTGCCTCAATAAAATCCTAAGCTTTGTTCAGTTTCCTCATCCAAATCCCTACAACAGTTCCTAACCTTTAGTATCTACCCTTTTCCTATACACATTACACCATGCATATAGTTTCCTACGCAACAACCAATCATAATTTCCAATGGTAGTTACAACACAAGATTCTAAGGCATAAGCATGTACCTTCGAGACACTATTCATACACTTAAATAGTTCATATATACCAAGTTCTTGTATCTTCATAAGCAATGCAAGACATATTTTTACATTTTAAACAAATCATTTTGATCAACAAAAATTTCATTTTTGAAAATTTTATTTTTCTCAAATTTTAGCTCATTTTATTTGATTTTGATTTGACTTTAATTTAAATTTTTTTTTTCATTTATTTCCATTATTTCCAAAGAATGAAAACACCTGTAAAATATGTATACATACATATTTTTCTCCAAAGACACCCCAAATAAATTTATGAAAATTTATTTTCTTCATTTTTCTTAACTTACACACTCAGAAACTTTAGGAAAATATTTCTTCTCATCATAATTTTTTTTTCTTGTCTCAAACCAAATAAATTTTTTGTGAAATTATTTTTATTTCCTTCGTTCCGGGCCACAATCAAAACTCCAAATTTTCCACACTTCATCCTATGCTATCATCCAAGATATCGACCATATAATCTCAACTTCACATAATATCTTAATAATTCATGGGAAGAGGTCAACTGGGATGCAAAGCACACTTTAAAAATCCAATCATTATAACACACCAACGCATGCACAAACAGTTCGGGCTTTCACTCCGTGATTTCTAGTAATCTCATATGCCCCAACCAACATCAAACCACTCTTAGTGGTGATGTTCTGATCGACCATGGCCTAAGCCCAACCAATCTCTAGGTTTCCATATACCTATACTCTACATCAATCACGCAATGATCGTCCTGTCCGTCCCGGCAACCTGATCCATCTCAATCAGACGCCCAAAACCCGTGGTCCATCACGCCCGCCAACCCACGAATACTGGTGGAATGTCGAGCGACCCAACATTTTTCATGAAAATCGAGCAGAGTCTCCTTTGTACGGGGAGCTACCAAAATACATAAAACCTCATAAAAACTCCGTCCCAAAATGTACCAATATAACAGCTTCATGATTAAAACAAATTGGGCCCATAAACCAATATTCATAACATTCAACTATGAATCCAACTATATCCACGTTCTAAGAGTTCAAATGTTTTACTTATACAACACACATATATTAAAATTCGGGAGAATTCTAATACATGAGCAAAATCATCAAAAGCCATAACCCAAGCCACAAATCCCTCGCCTCTAGATCAGTCATCCCCCCGCACGCCCCTATACCTGTAAAATAGTATCCTCGAAGGTGGTGAGCTATGCTCAAAGAGTGGAACTCACTCCCAAGTGGGCTACTCCACGGCAAGCAGTAATGCTCCAAAATAAACACTCATTCAAGCAATGCATGATCCCACTTTGAATGTCTAAGTAAATTTATCAACTCACACTGAGTCCTCACACCGACTTCCCTCACACCTCCGCCTAAGCCTCGTATGATAATTATTATGTTATTTTGTTTGTGGACAACCCTCCGATGTGTATAGATATCAATTGGGCCATCTCCGACGATTGATATTATTTATGGACTACCCTCCGATGCATATTTATCAATCGGGTCGCTCTCGACGATTGATATTTTTAAGGTGGATCTTACCTCGATAATTATTATTTTTACTACCCGAAATCATTCTCTCAAGAATTACCCATGCACTCACTCCTACCGTCCTAGGTAATCCCAAAGGTATATGGAATGCATGATGCCAATCTTATCATAGCCTTTCATAACATTACAAATATATAAACATGCATATATTCACATAAAAATTAAATCACACAATCATGTTATGTAATTTCTCATTTCATCACACCAAAATTAGCTCACGTGGGTTAATGATCAAACACGAGCAATTCTATTTGAATTACTCAACCAAACATATTAATTCACAAAAATTATTTTGAGAACACTATTTTGGGAATAGTGAAAACCCTGCTGTCATTCCTTTAAAAAATCACAAAATCATCAATTCACTTAGTGAACTCCGGCGTTTCACTGGGCCATTCCGGCCTCTTCACACATCAAAGCACGATTTATTTCACAAATTTTGCTGATTTACTAAACCAAACAGCCCCTAAAACAGTTACGTCAAAATGCAAACATGGCTCAAAAAATTAGATCACTCCTAATCATGTTTTTTGGGGACCAATCAAACGCTATCTTAAGACCTCTATACAAATTAAACATTGAAAAACACTTAAATAAAGTGTAAACCTGGGTAGGGAGAAACCCTCACCACAAGGAGTTTGTCAAAACCTCTGTGTCCACTGAAGGCCCGCCTTCCACGCAGCTTCTTCTTCATTCCAAGATCACAAGCGTCGATCGCGCTGATATTCTAGAGAGAGAATGTGTTCCCTCTCTAAATTCCCAATCAACCTACCGGGATTCAAATTCCCTTCTCCTCACGTTGCCTCCATTTTTAATTTTTGAAGAGACGACACTATCCTCTTACATTTTGGCATTATTCTCATTTAACAAATTCTAAATGACCATTATGTCCTTCTTTTCCCGCTTGACATTCGGCACTATCTCGGCCGTCCATTTTCATCACTTACCATACCACTTATGGCACATGAGTACTTGTTATATGTGACTTTCGCCAGATCAAAATCGCATATGACCGAATCTGAGGCAGCCAAAATGCAAAGCTCTGGTCTGCTGGAATTCATGAAATTTAACGCTAACTGATTTTGTGAGACGCGACGAACGGTGAAACTTATTCATCCGATATCTAGAGAATAAATTCTGAATTTTTAACCGAAATTACAATTTTATAACCGAAATTACGATTTTGCCCTTTTTCCATAAATTGAAATTTCTCGGGTCTTACACCTAATTTATGGGCAGTTAATGAAATAGTCATGGGTCACGGGTGGAAAGGTGAAGAAGGCCCCATTGATTTCCTATCTCATGTACAATTGGATGTACATGCTTCTTACGTATATTAATTTTACTGATTAATAGAATAAAGAGAATATGTTTTTATAACAAACTTACACGGCCCTACAAGACAGAAACAATATAATTTTGTTGCTTTGCATATAAAAAGACCTTAAAACTATTAATAAAATGATGCCCCAAAAATAAGAGTTTGTGTCGTATTTATGTGTTGTGTCAAATTTTACCAATCCTATGTTTCTACAAGTTTGCTAGAAGAACAAAATAATTAATAACCGAGAACTCAAATATTTGCACCCCCTCGACACAGAATTAAAAACACTGAGAATATAATAACAGTTGTCGTATGTAGACATGTTTCACATATTTGGAAGAAGAACAAAAAAAAAACAAACAAATAATAAATGAGAACTTACTATTTACATCCTCATGTACTTTCCATGATCTAAGACAACTCATGGGAAATTTCATTAGATTCACTCAACTTTCTTCTTATGAGCTTGTAAAGATGCTGCATCACTTTTATTTTTAATCCAACACATCTTGTTAGGGTTTATGGCAGAACTATAAATATATTTATAATTTTAATAAATGTAAAATTCGGATAGATGGAAAAAGAAAAGTTTTTTTGGCCATTTTTTTTTTAGTGAAAAAAACCGCCAATTTTTTTATTTTTGGGGGCAAAAAAGAACTTCTATATTCTCCATATCTCTAGTTGTGCAAAAACGTGGGTGATTATGATAGTACAATAACTTTGAAAACTATATTATTTCATTGTAGAAAAGCTAAGCTAACATTATTTACCAACTCCCCTTTTTTTTTTTTTTTTCAAATTGTCAAATTTAATACTATTGCTTGGGTCATTCTTCAAATATTTGATTTTGTTTTATTAATATCCTTAGATAACACAATTCTCTTTTTCAAAATAGAATATTAGAAAAAGGATAAAAATAAATTGTTTTTATCCAAACATAGTGTTTTTAGATAATTTCTTTTACTTATTTTGGGATTGTTTTTTTAGGATTATTTTAAAAAATAAGTAAGACGATTAAAATAAAATGTTAAACATCAAAATCATTTTAAAATATTAAAGATTAGTTATTTTATTTTATTTTTTTAAACTTCTTTAGGATTTGATTCTGGGTTATCTCGTATGTTTATTCCATCCTTTTATCAAGTGAGTCAAGTCTGAAGATCAAATACTAAAGATAGAATTTTTTTTTACAGCTAAACATTTTGTTATAATATACGAAATGGTCCTCACTTTGAACTCAAACCTTAGACCTCCTCTCTTGTAAATATCAAAGATAAGTTTTTTTTTTTTAAAGCTAAGTTAAAAACTATCATATTCACTTAAAGGTTAGAATAAAGTTTTTTTGTAATGAAGGTTAAAATAAAGTTCTTTGACACTATATTAATATAAACTCATCTTAATCTTGTAAATTCCTATGCTCGAAATCGATATATATGTATGAATAGTGTGGTTTATACAAAAACAAATTTATTTCATTTTTTACAAAGATATTAAATAGTTTTTCAAACCATTTTGAGAAAAAAAAAATTGTTTTTGTGAAACAATTATCAATCCCCTTACTAACCCATTTATTTTCCCACACTCATGAATTTACTTGTATTATTGGTTATGAAAAACACACATACACAAAAAAAAAAGGGTAATGTTTAAAAGGAACAAAAAGCAAAAAATTTGCAAATCTAACCCATTTTCTTAAAACCCAAAAATGAAGGATATTTTTACATAATTTTAACAAATTTACCCTTCTAATCATCCTACAAACCTGGACTCCCTTTTAGAGTTTGTTCAAATATAACTTAACAAATGGTTAAGTCCAAACTAAATAGCTGTATTCTACAATCCTGAATTTAATTTGGTATCTGCTGACAACCACAACCCGCTGAATATGGATGTCGGGTAACCCGACACCACACTAAAATCGGCAGCCCTCTTCTAATATGGGAGCTCTACCCGAAGTACAACCTGTCCCAACATTTTACAACGACCACACCGGATCCACGTATGAGTGAAAATGGCCAATTGGGTCCATGCATCAATACTCACAAAATATATATCAACTATCTATATAACAAATATTGTGAGTTACTGCATATTATCTTAATCAAACATATCAAATTTTAGAGTTTTAATACATGTTATAAAAAATGAATACCAAAACTAATAATCCGCTTTCTTCTAACGCTGCTCCCCTAGCGAGCCGTCCCACACTCCCCGTACACCCGATATGATGATCCTCGACAAGGTGAGCAACGGATAATTTCCTACTACGGGTTACCCCCACCTAAGTGCACATGTCATGGCAAATAATCACACTCAAGCAAATACATGATCCATCTTGAATGTCTACATGTCCAACCGAAGACTCCTAGAAAATGCAGCAAGTCGTAATTTCGCAAAAATCCGTACTTTTCTAGATCTCGAATCGATCAAACGGATCTTCACCGTTAAATCGCCCTTCGTAGTCTAGCTATCACGCCGAAATTGGCCGACCCGAGATAATCGGAATTTACATCGACTTTTTTGAGGCACCAGGTGTCGGGTGTCAAATGAGACATATATGATGTGACGAAAGTCACCTACTACATGTACTCATGTGACACATGTTGCATGAGTAGAGAGATGATGGAAATGGATGACCGAGATAGTGCCAAGTGTCAAAAATCTAGAAGAAGGGGACATAAGTGGAAATATGAGAATTGTTAATGAGATAATAAGACAAAATTTGGAATAGTGATCATCTCCTACATTCAAAAAGGCCAAAAACGTGCAGAGAGAAAAATGGGAGATGCAGTGGCTTAGGTTTTGTAAATTTTTTAGAGAGAGAGCACCTTCTCTCTAGAATCTCACCATCTTACCCAACATTTCTGGGCTTCGACGGCTAAAGAAGGAAAGTTGCTCTAGGTGGTAGCTACTGCAAGGGACACCAATTTGGTGTATTTCAATGTTCCCAAGAGGTAGGATCTTTCCTACTTGTGTTAATCTTGGGCTAAGAGTCAAGTAAATGGTTAGGAATGCTCGGGAAGCTTTAGTCAGAACTCTGACTCAAAAGCTTTAAACCGAGCGGAGAAAATTCATTTTAGGTGGTCGTGAACAGTAACCCGAGGGTTCACTGTTCACGTGAATAGTGATGCAAAATTCGTGTAAAATGGTTATTGAGGATTCAAAATAAATTACTGTTTGTTAATCTAGCCCATGTGAGCCAATTTCGAGTAATTGATCGCGGGAATCTTCATAACATGTTTGCGTGATTTAATTATGTTAATGAGTATATGCATGTGAATATATTAGCATGAATGTAAGTTGAATTGGCATCATGTATCCATACACTGGGCACCCTAGAATATTATTAGTATGAGTGCATAACATGAAATGAAAAGAAAACGAAATGTTCGTGGAAAGGAATTTCGATTTGCGAAGATTTTCCGTAGAATCGTGTTGATCATTCAACAATTCACGCTCTGAGGGGGCCCATGGAATTGTTTCGAAGGTTATCCAATAGATCTCACCCTAGCTGTCAATATTTTACCGAAACTAGTAGTGTACAAGAACAAATAGCTTTTGTTTTGAAACTGATTTTACCCAGATTCAGGCTAGTATAGAAGTGTAGAGCGAAATTTCAGTAGCGACTGAGACACTGTCATCCATGAGACATTCGAGCAGTTCATGAAATTGCTTGAATGTACTACTGGTTATGCATGCACTTAGGTGGGAGTAACTATGGGGAAATTATCACTACTAGGCTTTGCCTTACCCCCGTCTAGGGATCTCATTTCAGTACATGAGTGTGCACGAGGATCTGCGCCGCTGTGAGTAGTCAGATTTTTTAAGAAAGCCAGGATTGTGTCTGGTATTCGCTTTGTATAACATGTATTAAATTGTAAACTTTTATATATGTTTGGTAAGAAATTGATTTGATAATTTAGAAAACTATTGAATATAGTTGGGATATATTTTGTGATGATAGATGCGGGGCCCAAGTGGCCATTATTTTACTCGCATGTAGACCCTGTGTGGTCATTGTTGATTATTGGGATAGGTTTGTACCTTGGGTAGAGCTCCCATACAAAGGAGACTCTGCCCGATTTTCGTGAGTGGTGTCGGGTTACCCGACATTCACGAGTATTCTGTGGGTTGACGGGTTGTCAACGGACACCCCGATTTTGAGGCGTCACAAATCCCATGTCTCCAGTCCTCATCGACTCCCTCTCACATGCCTAAGCCAAATGCGAGCAAAATAAAGCAAACAAAGCTTTTGTTCCTAAAACTTACACTTCAAGTTTCGCAAAGATATCGGGACAACCCTCCGAGGTGAATTGCTAGGCAATCAAATAGTCGCTGGCCCCGCTTCCGAGATGAACTCGTTAGACAAATCTCCAAGGCAATTTCTTCGAAAATCTCCTTTGAAATTCCCTTCACAATCATTTTCATTTTCTTTCAATTTCTTTCATGTCATGCAACTCACACCTCCCATCTAGGTGCCCTTGCATATAGAATGCATTATGCCAATTCCAAAATATTCATGCTAATATATTTCTCATGTATATATATTAACAAAATGAATTCACACACCATAGTTATTCAATTCATAGTACAATATCTAAATTAGTTTACACAATAAAAAATTCAAGTAATTCAATTGTGTGCATCTTGCCACTGGCACCCGCATTCCGAGTGCTCCGTGCATCCTCCGTCCTTTCGTCGTCCCATAGAACTGTCCCTAGGGCTGAGTCCTACAATCCCGGTCGAACGGACAACTTTAGCCCATTCTCCTCAATCTCCCCGACCTTGGCCAAGGTCCGTGGCCAGCGAAAGTCAGCAAACCGGCAAGCTTCGTGAATCTAGCCACATACTCCACGTCAGTCCCCCGTCTGGCCAGGAACTCTTGAGCCTTAGTGTGACGAAAGCTGTCCGAAAATACTCGCCATGAAAAGATCATCATGGAACTCGCCTAGCTACGCTTCTGCATTCTAGAGAAGCCCGCCGCCTAATCACACTGCATCACCCTCTAACTCGAATGCAAACAAGGTTCGATCTCGCCGTAGGAGGTAATCTCCATAGCCTCCAACACCTCAAAGCGCCTTCTCGACCTACATGAACCAATGGTATGCCCACCATCGGATCCTCTCCCTTGTGAATATTGGAGGATGTACTTACTGAACCTCACGGAGGTTACTCGGACCTCCACGGCTACTGCCGCGCTAGCACGTGCAATGGCGACGCCGTAATCCCACCGGCCTCAACAAAGACCTGGCTGGTCGAATGCGGTGAAGTGCTTGACCAGTACCCCATGGACGACCTTTACATCCTCGCCCTCGACTAGCCATCTACACATGTTAAATGGCAAGTTAAGATTCAATGCAGCATCTCTAAGGTGTAAGCACAACCTCGAGACACTATTTACATACTAAAAACATTTCATACACAATGTCCATGCATTCATAGGTAATGCAAGAATATAATTCCATATATTAAATCATATTCAACAAAATATTTTTTTTTTTTATTTCATTTTATTTTATAATATTTTATTTTATTTTATTTTATTTATTTATTTATTTTTGAAAACCTCGTGAACAGTGCTCATGAACAGTGACTAAAACGAGGAGTGCGAGTCAAAGCGGAATTGGTATCAGTCACGTACCCAACCCGGCTGCGTAGACGCGCGTGGCGTCGTGTCATGATGGCGTCGTGGCCTCGGCACCATATCTCGTGGTTGTCGTCGCCGGGCTTGAGCCGGTCGTGGCCTTGTCATGGCGCATGGACGCCGTGTCACAGCGCTCCCGTCGAGACACAGAGAATCATTTTGTGATACAACTCCAACTGCGTGCTCTGCGGCTTCTTTAGCGCGTGGTAATCGCGCACACTTTCGGAAGCGGGTGTCGCGGCGTGCCAGCTGCGGTGTTGTCATTTGTGTCATGCGCTATATCTCGACCTAAAGTCGCCCCGAGCTACGATACAACATTTGTATCATGACTCCCCCGCCAGCCCGGGCAGCGCGGCTGCGCGGTGCTTACGTGGCGGTGGTGGCGCCTGTGACGCCATGTGCGGCCAGGTGTCAGCGGGACTCTGGCCATGTCGTAGCCACCCTTCGCGCACGGACCAGTATGCTGTGTCCTGATACAATCGTGACCAAGGTTAGGAAATGGGCAGTAGGCCACCCAGCTGCCAACAACCTTCTTTTTTTTTTTACTCATTTTTTTTTCTTTTGTTCCAGCTACTGCAAGACCACAAATATATATATTTTTTTTTCATGTCTTCAGTAGAACAAAAAATATTTAGTTTAAATTTTTTTTTTTTTTTTACACACTGTAAAACCTCAGAAAAAAATTTTCTTCCATACATTTTTTTTCCTATGTGCTATTCACCAAGCACACAAATCACACAACATAATCACACATCAAGATGCACACAATTCATTAAATGCACAGTTGATGCATGATCTAACCCGTGTCCACCAAGTCCTAGGTAATCGTATACCTAACTTATTGATACTAAGCTATACTTTACTATCTTATATTAAGCTCTAGGTATTTATAAACCTAGCTTTGTGTACAATAGCCCCAATCCCGGGGTGTCTCGATTGTGACCCGTCGGCAGCGGAATACTCGTGGATGTCGAGTGGCTTGGAGCACCATGATGAAAGAATGGGCAGAGTCTCCTTTGTATGAGGAGCTCTACCCAAAGTACAACCTATCCCAACATTTTATAACGACCACACCGGGTCCACGTACGAGTAAAAATGGCCACTTGGGCCCATGCATCAATACTCACAAAATATATATCAACTATCTATATAACAATAGTTGAAGAGTTATTACATTACTCTTAACCGAACATCTATCAGAGGCTAGTTTTAACCATGTGCTACAAATAAATACCAAAGCCACAACCCGACTTTCTTAAGCGGCCTCTAGTGAGCGTCGTCCTCCACACTCCATGTACAAATGATCCAGCGAAAGGGTGAGCAATCAGTAGTGATAATTTCCTACGCATAGCATTCTCCACCTAAGTGCACATATCATAATGACAATCCTACTTTCAATGAAATACATGATCCTACTTGAATGTCTACATGCCCAAATCCCATGTCTAGAGTCCTCACCGACTCCCTCTCACATGCCTAAGCCAAAAATGCGAGCAAAATACAATTTTCAAAACAAAAGATTTTTGTTCTCAAAAACTTACTATTGAGTTTCCGTAAAGATATTGGACAACCCTCCGTGGTGAATTGCTAAGTAATTCTCCGAAACAGTCATGGGTCCGCCTCGAGATGATGAAGCGTTGAGACAACTCTCCAAAGCAATTCTTCAGAAAATCTTCCTTGAATTTCCTTTCACAATCATTTTCATTTTTCTTTCAATTTCTTTCATGTCATGCACTCACACCTCCCATCTAGGTGCCCTGTTGCATATGGAATGCATTATGCCAATTCCAAAATATTCATGCTAATATATTTCTCATGTATATATTAACAAAATTAATTCACAAAATTCATATTATTCAATTCATAGCAATAACATCTAAAATTAGCTCACATAGGCTAATAAAAATTCAAGTAATTCATTTTGAATCACCCAAGCAATACAAAAATTCACACACAAATCACGTGAACAGTGAAACCCTCGGGTTGGCACTGTTCACGACCACACAAGTAGGGATTTCTTCACTCGATTCGAAGATTTTGAGACTGATAACACGACTTTCTAGGCCTCAACAAATCCCTATCTATAAAATGGCTCTTAGTCAAAGAATAAACAAAGTAGGAAAAGATCCCTACCTCTTGGAGTTGTCGGAACTCCACAAAATCGGTGTCCACTCGTAGCCCTTGCCGCGTATAACAGCACAGACTCTTTTTCAGGTAGAGGCAGAAGCCGGTCAGAGCCTTATTTGGAAATCTAGAGATAAGTCACTCTTTCTCTCTTTAAAATCTCAAACCCGCACCTACGGCACGTTTTTTCTTTCAAATTGGAGAAGAAGACTATTTTTTTTTTTTGTCTTATTCACTTAAACTTTCCAAAAATTCCATCCTTGTCCCTTAGTTTTGATTTTTGACACGTGGTTTAATCTAAGCTATTCATCTCCATCATCTCACTAATCATGCAACATGTGTCACATGGGTACATGTATTAGGTGAATCTTTTCACATCACATGTCTTTCACAAGCGGAGTCATACGACGCAGGCCTGGTACTCAGCGTGAAATTGGCGGCTGGATTCGTGGTCGGCGTGGTATTAGATTTATGAGACGATTCCAACAGTGAAGTCTGTTTCATCATCCGAGATCTATAAAAATTTCAGATTTTTACCGAAATTACCATTTTACCATTTTTCAGAAAATTAGAATTTTCCCGGGTTTTACATAATCCCTTTCAAGTTTATTAAAATATAATTTAACGATGGTTAAATCCAACATGTAAAGAAATTGTATTAGAAACCTAGACTTGATGTCCTTAAAGTTTGTTCAAATGCTAACTTCACGATGGTTAAGTCCAATATATAGAAAGGAGTTGTGTTGCAAGATTTTTTGGGTTTTAACGTATTAATGGATCATTTTGTCCAAAATTAGGATATTTTAAGGTTATAAAAATAAGGGGTTAGTTTTATAAATAACTTTTATTTTTATCCCTTTAAACCAATCCCTAAAACAAAGTACAATTATCAAGCAAAAAAAAATTTGAAGAAAATAATAGAAGAAAAGTAAAATCCCCTATTTTGCTTTTAGTGTCCCCTAATCTAATATGACATGGACCCCATCATCAAAAAGATTAGATTGATATAATAGTCAAAACTCAAAAGGAATATGAAAATATATATATATATATATATATATATATATATATATATATATATATATATATATATATATATATATATATATATATATAATAAAATCTCAAAATATAAAAGTAAAAAAAATGCAAAAACCAAGATTTTATAAAAATAGAAACATTTGAATAAAATAAACATTAAAATAAAAGTCACATGCAAATTGTTTTTGTTGGATGTGTACCACGTGGTCATGATTCCTCCATTCACTTTATTAAACATTAAAAACATTAAAAAAACATTAAAAAGAAGTACAAACAAGAAGTAATGATGACCCTTTGATTATGATGGAACTAATCAAACTATAGTGCCATTAGGCATATGTCTTCTACCAGGCCTAGTTATATCTATACTTCAATAAAAGAAATTATGGTGGCGGGAGTGGTTTGGTTGGGGCGGGAATTCGTAAAAGGGGAGAGGGGCTTTGGTAGCAACAGGAATGGGTAAAAAGGAAGAATGACCTTTTGCCTTCTGGATGATTCGCGATCTGACGATAGAATCAAGTGTGACGTAAACTAATTCATATTTAAATTCCCTTCTTTTCCTAATTTCTAAATCCCCAATTCGGATGAAGAAATGAATTGCACCGTTGGAATCGTCTCGCGAGAATCCTAGCTGATCCAAATTTCATGTCGAATTTGAAAGCGGTCGGAATTTCATGTTTTGAAAAACATTACCATCGGGGTGAGTGACCACGTGGCACCGAGGAGTGGTAGGTATTTGGCATGCCATATCTCAGGCTACCATACGGCATAAGCGGAACATGGGAATACCGATGAATGTGGGTGACGAGCATTTTTCACGAAAATCGGGCGAGTCTCTTTTGTATGGGAACTACCCTGAAGGCCAATGCACATATACTGTCCCCGAAGCAGTCCGATATATCATCACATGAGTAAAGCGGCCACTTGGGCCATCGCCGTACTCACAACAATATACGCAAACATACCAACTATGTCAAATAGTTCTAAGAGTTAATAATTTGCTCTTAGCCAGCACATATATCAAAATTAGAATTCTAATGCATGCAGAAATCATCAAAGCCACTGACCTCGAGTCTCTGGGACGGCGAGTCCCTCGCATGCTCACGGCTGCAGTAAAATAATATCCCTCGGCGAGAGTGAGCTAATGCTCGATGATGGAATGTCGCCTTAAAGTAAATTCACTCTGCTAGGAGTGCGGTCTGATGTTCCCGAAATAAACATACATTCAGCAATGCATGATCCTGCTTGAATGTCTGCATGACCAGCTCGGATCAGGAGTCCTCAGAGCTCTCTCACGCTCGCACTAAGCCTCGTATGAGAATTATTGTTTTGTTAGTGAACAACCCTCCGATGTATATATATCAATTGGGCCGTCTCCGACGATTGATATATTATTTGTTTTCAATGGACTACCCTCAGATGAATATCGATTGGGTCGTCTCATGGAGTTGATATTTTTAATTTGGACTGCACACTCCAGATAATTAACATTTTAGACAACCCTCGAAACATTTTCTCTAGTCTCATCTCATGCACTCACTCCTATAGTCCTAGAGGTATTCTGATGCATATGGAATGCATATATGCGGTCCCAATCTGATCCCCAATTCACATGTAAATATATAAACATATATATTTACAAAACATTCAATTCACACAATCATGTATATAAATTCTCATTTCATACACATCAAAATTAGCTCACTTGAAGTGACAGAATTAAACACAGAAGCAATTGACTTGAATCACTTTCGATCAATCATTTTACAATATATTTTTTGAGAACACTGTTTTGGGAATAGTGAAACCCTCGATTACTATTCCCGGAAAATCACAATTCATTGGTTCACTTAGTGAACGCACAGTTTCATGTATTTAAAGCTGTGCATATCATAATACAATTCATTTCATAATTTATGACTTTAGCACCCCATAACAGCCCCGACAGTCAGGGACTGTAAAAAAAATTTCTAAAAAATTTCCAACAATTCGGTCCCAAGTTTTGGGACCGATCAAACGGCTTCTCACGGCCTCATTCAGCTCAAACATCGACAAAGTACTTAAAAAGGAATAAAACCCAAGTAGGGAGAAAACCCTACCTCTTGGAGTTTGAGGAAACTTCCTAAATCCGGTACCTACACGAAGCCACCTCTCGCGGAAGCATGGGTTTCCCACTCTTGTCCACAGAGACTAGACGGTCGCGGATCGCGAGTATTTCTAGAGAAGGAAGACTCTCTCTCCATTAGAACTTAAAATCCACATAGCTCTTTGTAAGACTTCTCCCTTTCACGTTTTCTGCTTTTGTTTTGGAAGAGGCAATATTTATTTAGTATTTTGTCTTATTATCATTTAAATCAAACTCGAAATGACCATTATGTCCACTTAACCACGGTTTGACATTTGGCACTATTTTGGCATTCCATTTCATTATTTCTCTACACTGTACACTTATGGCACCTTGATGCGTGTTATATGTGACTTTCGTCGCATCAGAAAATCGTTCTGACACACGACCGCGGTGCCTCAAGCGTGCCAACTCCGCGTCTCGAGATTCTACGAGTTTTACATGCTATCTAGATTTCACGAGATGATTCCAAAGGTGAAATCCGTTTTGTCATCCGAAATCTAGAAAATAAATTCCGGATTTTTAACCGAAATTACAAAATTTTCAACCAAAATTACGATTTTGCCCTTTTTCCAAAAATTGAAATTTCTCGGGTCTTACAATAATAATAATAATAATAATAATAATAATAATAATAATAATAATAATAATAATAATAAATTGCCATAATGGTTCAAGGAAGCTTAGAAAATTCTCTAGATCTCGGATAGCGAAATGCAGATTAAATTCATCTTTAGAAATCTAATGGCCCGTAAAAATTTAAATCGTGCGAGATAATGTCGGAATTTTTTTTTGAGTTCACGAGTGATAAGTTGTC
The DNA here is from genome assembly GCA_016808115.1 of Tetrastigma voinierianum. Classification (NCBI taxonomy): domain Eukaryota; kingdom Viridiplantae; phylum Streptophyta; class Magnoliopsida; order Vitales; family Vitaceae; genus Tetrastigma; species Tetrastigma voinierianum. Next base: position 489,940 of record JAEQBH010001743.1, on the reverse strand, counting down.
AATAACTACAAGGACGAGATTTTTACGAAAATTTCGGAAGTCATGAAATGGTTTGAGCTAAGTTCATTTAAAATAAATTGAACTGAAAAGAAATAAATTGTTTTGGGGCATAAATGAACCCCAATGAGAGATGGACACATTGTGAGCCATGTATCCCAATAAAAAAAAGGAAAAAAAATAAAGAAAGTCAAAAGGCAAAAAAATGAAAGGAGGAGACGGACGGATGAGCGTGGGAGAAAGGAGAAGAGAGAGAGAAAGGAAAAAAAAATAATTTTCACTTCTTTCTAAAATATATGGAAATCGAATCATAAGTTTTTATCGGGCAAGTAACCAAAGTGATTAAATCATTAAAAACTACAGTGGGTACGAGGGTACAGTTCGTCGAACTCATGAGAATGAAATTTTCTACTTGGAATATTTTTAGCCTAAAGGCCATGTAATGGCTTGGGGTTTTCTTTGAGGTCATGAGAGGCCGTAAATTTTAGTCCCAAAATTTTGCGACTGAGTGTAGGAATTTTTAGGAATTTTCGAGACTATTTTCGAACAATCTTTTAGGAATTTTAGGTTGTTTTAGACGGAGTGCAGGGATGGAGCCCTGGGGTTGTTTTGAGCAGTCCCAGGCGGATTACAAGCTGTTTTCCGGGCGTCAGGAATGTGTTGAGTTTGGATTTTGATATCACGTGATGTGCGGGTTTTGTGGTGTGTTTGATATCCATGATGGTCGATAATGAGCAGAGTAAGAGGGACGAAGGTGCCTTGTTTTATAGGTTAAATTTGGGCCATTTTTTGTTAGGTAATTTCTTGAAAAGGTAAAATGGTCATTTCGGTAAAAATCGAGAATTTTTCTAGATCTCGGATATGAAATGGACTTCAGTTAGAATGTCTCGTGAAATCTAGTACCCGCGTCGAATTCGTCGAGATTCTAGGACGGTCGAATTTCACGTTTTTCGAGCCTGAGTGTCGAGTCAGTAAAACGGGTTTGAGAGAGGGCATGTGATGTGAGGAAAGATCAAAACAACTATTCTCTTTCTTGTAAACGTGTTAAGTAATTAGAGGAATGGTGGTAGACCGTGAGATTGTGAAAGTGTCAAAATAGTGAAAAAAAGAAGTGGACACATGGATGGTATTAATTGAGATTTAAATGAATAAAGACAAGGCGGTATCTTCTTCTCCAAAGAAGCAGAAAATGGATAGTGAGTTGCGATTCCAGTTTCTAGAGAGAGTACGCCTGCAGATTGTGGCGATTCGGACCGGAAATCGGTTAAGGCGAATAGTAAATTCTTTCTAAGTGGCGAGGCTGTGGATACCAGATTTAGTGGAGTTTTCGACAACATCCGAGAGGGTAGGGTCTTTTATCTTTGGTTTGTGCTTTGGTAAGAGCCATGTTTATGGTTAGGAGGATATTACGAGGCTTGATTTGCCTATAAACTCAGTCTGAAACCTTTTGAGCCGTGGAGAAAATCCGAAATTTGGTGGCCGTAGGAAGGCAGGTAACGGGGGTTTCATTGTTCAAGTGAATAGTGACATGATTTTCTTGGTGTGAAAATGTATGTTTTGTAGTGATTTAAAATGAATTGCTTGTGTTTGCTAATTAGCCCATGTGAGCTAAATTTTGTTATGATGTGAAATTGAATAACATGATTGTTGTGAGTAAATTATGTTAATATATGCATGTGAATTAGTATTAGCATAAATTATTTAGAATTGGCATAATAAATTACGTATCTTGTTGAGGCGGTACTAGAATATTAGGTGTGAGGCGTGACATGAAATGAAACAAAAAAATGAAAATGTTTGTGTAAGGAATTTCGACGGAAGATTTTCTGGATAATTGTGTTGGGAGATTATCCGACAATTCGTCGGAGGGCCCATAGTTGTTTGGGTTGCTCAACAGTTAACGCCGGAGAGTTTAATCGATATTTTTCAAACTACCGGTAGTGTGTTTTCAAGAATAAATAGCTTTTGTTTTGAAAGCGTGACTTTCTTCGCGTTCGGCTTAGGCATATGTGAGGGAGTCGGGTGAGGACTGAGGACATGGGGTTTGGACATGTAGACATTGAGTAGGTTCATAAAAATTTCTTGAATGTGATTGTTTCCATAACATATGCACTTAGGTGGGAGTAACGAGGGTAGGAAATTATCACTGCTGACTGCTCACCTTGTCAAGGGATGCCATTTAGTCTGGGGAGTGTGCACGAGGATGGCGCTTGCTAGAGGCCGCGTTTTAGATGAAAGCCAGATTGTGGCTTTGATATTGATTTTGTATAGCTTATGTATTAGAGTGTAAATTCTAATATATGTTGAATTAAATGTGTAAAACTCTTGAACCATGTAATATATTTGGTTGGGATATATTTTGATGAGTATTGATGCATGGGCCAAGTGGCCATTTTTACTCATTTTTATTCATATGTGGACCCTGTGTGGTCATTGTTAATTGTTGGGACAGGTTTTGTACATTGGGTAGAGCTCCTCGTACAAAGGAGACTCTGCCCTATTTTCATGAGTGGTGTCGGGTTACCCGACATCCACGAATATTCCACGGGTTGACGGGTTGTCAACGAACCCTCGGGTTTTGGGGCGTCACAAGTAGAGCTCCCAGAAGAAAGGAGACTCTGCCCGATTTTTGTGAAAATATGGATCCTGATAAATGGGACACAACAGTGTGGTATCGGGTCACCCGAAATCCATAGGAATTCCGTGGGTTGATAGGTTGTCAACAGGACCCTCGGATTTGGGGCGTCACACTGCATGAAGGTAGCCTTGTTGGCTAGCTGCATGGGAGGCATGTGGGGGGTGACTCAGCCCCACCGATTAAATAATAATAATAATAATATACAATAATATATGAAAATAAAGGGGAGAAAATCCAAACAAAAAAAATGGGAGAGGAGGTGCGTGGAAGTTTTGCAAGAAGGAAAGGGAAAGGAAGGAGGGAAGAGAAGGAAAGAAAAGAAAGGAAAGAAAGAAAAGGAAGGGAAAAAAAGAAAACAGAAAGGAAAGAATGAAGAAAGGAAAGGAGGAGGGGAACAAAAACCAATGTTGTGCCGGAAGTAGAACTAGACGGTGAAGGACTCGGAAATGTGCTACGAGAAGTAGGTTTCCTCTTACTCCGGTTATTTTACGCCTAGGGGCCACGTAATGGCCTAACGGTTTCCTCTCATTTCAGGGTGAATTTAAGATGTGTGTGGTTTGGTTTTTGTTGTGTGACGGTCAAAGACTAGTTTCATGGGATTTCGGGACTATTCGAGATTGAACACTGTGTTCCGGGACGGCAAAATCCCGAGCAGAATGGCAAACGGGGGTGTGCCTAAATTTCCTCACACTCTTGCAAATCGGCTGCAGCAACTTCGGATGGTCATAACTTTCTCGTCCGAACTCCGATTTATGCGTTCTTGGACTTTATGGAAAGATCATTGAGTCTAGAATTTAATAAGATGAAGTGCTTTCGGCCTAAAGCGTGGGCTGGTATTAGAGGCGATTCACGGACAATTGGCTTGAGTTAATTTGAATGAATGTTTTTCTTTCTTCTTTGTTTGTTCCTGTATTCATTGAAGTTGGATACATTTTTATTTTTTTTTCTTTTCATTTATGTTTGGCTACTGAGGAACTTGGAAATAAGGAAGAAAAAATCTTTTGCTAGATGCATTGTTCTTAAGACTTCTAAAGACTTTTATGCAGTGTTTGTTTAGTTGATTTAGTTGCTTTATTTTCAAACTATCATCTAACCATAAAAATTATTTCCTTTGGCAGGTGAAAAAGGCAAAGTTGTAGATGGACAAATCTTGGATACATGAATCTGATCAGGTATGTTTGAAGTATTTGCAAGGAGCTATCAGTTTCAAAGAATTTGCCCGTAAGTCCTCTAGAGATGAAAACCTTGCTTGTCCTTGCAAAGATTGTGTCAATGGACGTTATTATACTCATGATATTGTTCTTAGTCATATATTGATTCATGGATTTTCTCTAAGTTATACAAATTGGTACTTCCATGGAGAATCTTTGTCTTCTTTCGATGAACCTAATAATAAATCTTCTACTATAGAGAAACAATACAATGTGCAAAATTATCTAGAAGATTTGATTACAGGTCACACCTATAATAAAGATGGAAATTTGAGAGAAGATATACTGGACAATGGTATTGATTTCTTAAATATGATTAGATTGTGTAGGTGTAGGGAAATAAAGTTTCATAAGTTATTGAAAGAAACAGACCATGAGCTTTTTTGTGGGTGTGAAAAACATAGTGCGCTTTCTTTTATTCTTGAAATTTTCCAAAAAAAGTGCATGAATGGATGGAGTAACAAATCTTTCACCGAGTTGTTGGGTACATTGGAGAAAACTTATTGCAGAAGGAAAAGTTGCCTAAATCTTCTTATGGTAAAAAAGATTATTTTAAGAACTAGGTTTAGAACATAAAAAATTCATGGGCCCATCAGTGTTGTACTGCACAGGAATGGAACATGAAACACATGTGTCTAACCCCTATATTTGTTATGTGGTGCATCTCGATGGGAGGAAAATGAGGAAATTAGTTCAAACGTTTGTCATACATGTCGTGAAGAAAAACATAAAAAGCGAGATTACAAGAGATGGTTTCCTATAAAGCCTAGACTGCTAAGGTTGTTTATGTGTTCTAAAACAACAAATTTGATGACATGGCACTTTGATCAACGTATAGATGATGGTTATTTAAGACATCCTATAGATGCCCATGCATGGAAAGATTTTGATGCTCTGTATAAGGATTTCTCAGGGAGAACCTCGCGTCGGTTTGGTTTGTAGTGATGGATTTAATCATTTAGATCTATAAATGTCGCATATAGCATGCTTCATTACTAACCATATATAACTGGCCTCCATGGTTTTGTATGAAGCAACATTCATTCGTGTTGTCTTTACTCATTCCTGATCCTGAGTCATATGGGGAGAAGATTGATGTGTTTTTACAACCATTAATTGATGAGTTGATTGATTTGTGGGTTAACATTTTACAAACTTATGATGTTGTCACAAGAATTGCTCAAGTTGCAAGTTGCATTGCTTTGGACCATTAATGATTTTCTGCATTGAATGTTATGCAGTTTGGAGTGTAAGAGTAAATTTAGATAATCTACATGTGGCTTTGGCACTTACTCTAAGTGGTTGGAAAATGGTGGAAAGTATTTCTGTATGGGTCATCGTAGATTTTTGCCTATTGATCATCCTTTTAGAAGAGATAGGCGCAATTTGATGGGAATCAAGAATAGAGGAATGCACCAACACCAGAAAATGGATCGACTGCTATGCAACAATTGAATGAAGAAGTTGGTGTGTATAATGCAAATGGTGAAATTATTTCTTTTAGTGAGGGGTGGAAAAGGAAAAGTATATTTTTTACTTTACCTTATTGGGAGACTAATTTGATTAGGAATAATCTTGATGTCATGCATATTGAGAAATATGTATGTGATAACATATTAGGTACGTTGTTGAACATTGAAGGGAAGTCAAAGACAATTTGAAGCCAGGCACCGAAGCAAAAAAAAAATTAGCATAGAAGTTGTCTCATCGATGGCTTTAATGGAAGGATGCATTTACCTCACAGCGTTCACTCGTGAATGTCATTTAAGAAGGGCCTTCTACTTGGAGTACTAAAAGGAACGAAAGTGCTAGATAGTTATTCTTCAAATATTTCTCAGTGTGTGAATTGAAGCAACATAAGTTGATAGGCTTGAAAAGTCATGACTGTCATGTCTTGATGTAAGATTTGCTTCATATAGCAATAAGGGGATTCTTACCAAAAATATAAGTCAAGTAATTATTGACCTTTGTCATTTCGAGAGAATATGTTTAAGGGGTTGCTTCAAGTAAGCCATCTTGAAGAATTGGAAAAAAAAAAGAGTCTGCTTATGCGAATGGAAGATACCCGCATGGTTTTTCTTATAGTGCATTTAGTAGTTCATTTGTAAATGGAATAAAACTAACGAGCTTGTACACTATAGATGGATTGTATCAATCGAAAGTTATCTTTTATACAAATTACTATATTTTTGTTTTTCACTACATATAGATTTATGCTAGTGTATTTGATTGTAGGTACTTAATGACACTTAAATCTAGTGTAAAGAACCGAGCTAATCCTGAGGGTTCAATTGCAGAATGGTACATTGCAAATGAATCAATAACTTATTGCTCATTATATTTTGATCGTTGACTAGTTGATAGGCAATATCTTGATAGTGAATGAGAAGATGTCTGTTTATATGTGGAAGAAAGGAATTCATATTACAATCTGAGTCCTCACTGGAGTTGCACATAATTGCCAGTTAGTGACAGTTGATATTTATGATATTATTCTTGGGCACATCTGATATTCCCTTTGGTGTTACTACCAGTTTACAAGTGCAGTAGTACAAGTCAGATGTTTCTATTTTTTAGTTCTTATTATTCCCATTCCACCTTTGCATTCTGATATTTCAAATATTGGGTTGTGTTTGATGAAAAATATTCACCCCATTGTACGTTGTTGTTGACACTGTTTATCTATTGCATTACCTTTACCTTTATTCCATTTTGTTGTTTGCCTTTATTTTATTCACACCACACCCAGAATTTGTACCTTTTCAGTTCTTGCATATTGGCATATTTCAGCTCTGGACTAATTATTATGGTGATTTAGTAATCATATAAGATCTTACAATCTAATTGTTACATCTTTGCATTTTATCATTCATGTGCATAAATATTTTACCAGTTTTCCATGCATGTGTGTGGGCTATTTACTATCGTTCCAGTTCATCAAGCCTATATATGGATTATTCTGATCTCAAAGACCATGAGATCAAGAGACTTTCCAAGCGGGTCTGGGACAAGAAAACCTCGTTCTGCCACATGAAGTTGGAAGCCGCTGGGCGTGCTCCCGAACGCACCGGCGGGGCTGGCACCTTTTTGGGACCAAATACAGGTTCCAATATCATCAAGCTGGAATGTAGATTCTGCTCAAGTATTTTCTTCTTAGTCTAGAGCATGGCGAGGTGGACCGAGTTCACCGCCGCCGAGTTGGGGCCATGTGAGTGCTCTAACTGGCTTTGACAGAAGCTCTTGTTTTGCAATTTACAGACTATTCGCAAGACCCAGTATTCAAACTCCCAGACAGTTTATGATCAAACTTCATAGTCTTCATATTAAAGTTGGACAAAAATTCTGACCCTTAAAGTTGGCGCATTTGTTCTTTCTCTCCTTTCATCTTTACCCAATATTCCCTAGTGTTTCTTCCTTTAGATGCTTTAATACCTAAATTTGGGACTATTTGGACCCCATTCCCCATTATTACGGTTCTGGTTTTGTACATGCAGTTGTGACATTTCTATGCTAAAGTCACTAGTTTTCATGCCAAAAACCTAGACTTCGGATATTTCTTTGAAACTTCTTCTCTATTATCTTCTTCACCTTTCTTTATTCTTCTTCTTTCTTCTTTATTACTTCTTCTTTATTCTTCCTTTACTCTCTACACTGTGAGAGCTCTCAAATGAGGGACTATTAGTCTTTATCAGTTTTTATTCAAAATTTCCTTTTATTTGCACTTTTGGTCATATCTTTACTTTCTATTTACATTCCATATATATTATTCTCTTTGGCATATAAACACCATTATTATAATCCCTTATCATTATAGTTAAGTACCATTATAAATTACCATTGTTTTATTTATTACTAATTGGGGTTTCAAATTTTCTCACTTAGAAAAATATTAATTTCGAAAAATTTCAAAATGCAATTATAATATACCCTAAACATGTTAGAAAACTGTTAAGGCATATTTTGGGGTATTACATTGGACCCCTCCACTCCTTATGTCAGTCCGAGCTCTTAACCATTTTATTTAGATTATTTAATTCAGTGGCATTCAGGATAAATGTTCCGGTTTATCAATTGATAAATAGTCAAAATATTGAGTGTCGAGCAACATTGACACCACATTGGCTACCGAAAGTCGATTGATGAAAATATTGATCATAAGTGCTTGCAAAATTATTCTTTAACTGATATTAAATTTTATAAATAAGTTAGGTCTAATTATTTCATTGACAATTTTAAGTCTTTTTTATATCCAATTTTTTTTATCATCAAGCACTTTGTTAAAATGTAGTAAACTTTTCTTAGGACTTGAACCTCGAACCCTTCCTCTTATGTTCTGTATTTTTAAACTTTAAATACTCTACCAATTGAACTGTGGACTTATCAAATTTATATAAGTTAATTTTCAAAAAAAATCATAAAAATATAATAATGATAATTTGTTTTACATTATTCAATAAATTTAACTTAATTAAATTATAATATTTGTGACGCCCCGATCCCGGGGTGTCTCATTGACAACCCGTCAACCCGCGGAATAACTATGTCTCACGTCGAGAGACCCATACATGAGTAAAAATGGCCACATTTTCCTATACATCATACTCATCAAAAACACATCAACTATATTACCATAGTTCAAGAGTTATACATTACTCTTAATACAAACATATATTAAAATTTAAAATTCTAATACATGTTATATAAAATAAATACCAAAGCCACAATCCGGCTTTCTTCTAAAAATCAGCCTCTAATGAGCGCCGTCTCTCCACTACCCTCAGATTTCTGGAAATAATGATCTCCTCGACAGGTGAGCAATGCCCGTAGTGGAATTATCCTACATGGGTTACTCCCCACCTAAGTGCACATGCAATGATTCAACATAAACACATTCCAGCAAATACATGATCCTACTTGAATGTCTACATGTCCAATCCCGTGTCTCGAGTCCTCACCGACTCCCTCACGCATGCCTAAGCCAAATGCGAGAAAAACATCATTTTGATTTCTTTCATGCCATGCACTCACACATAATTTTCTAGGTTGCCCCGGTGCATATGAAATGCATTATGCGATTTCCAAACCGCACATGCCAATATATCAATTGTGCATATATTAACAAAATTCACATACATACCACATGTTATTTAATTCACATCAATAGCATCCAAATTAGCTCACTTGAGCTAATCACAATTCATTTCCAATGGCTTACACACAATTATATTTTTATATAATTCCACATCATGTTAACACTTTTAATTATATGCATTAACAATTTCTTTCACACAATTCAAGCCATCCAATTCAAGAAATATTTTCCTTACAACACACATGGACCATTTTCGGTCCAACTAAACAACCTAGGACTGTTTTTAACAGTCCCTAAACGGGCAGTGGGCTGTCTGTGGGCAGCCCAATTACCAAGCATCGGTTCCACTTTATGGAACCGAAATCCATGGCCATTTTAGACCTAAAAACACCCAAACCATAATTTATTACATAAATTATCACACAAAGCACCCAAACAGTCACTAAACAGTCCAAAACAGGTTCAAAATATTCCAACAATTTGGTCCCAAGTTTTGGGACCGATCAAACGACCACTCACGGACTCAAATCAACCAAATCATTACAAAGCTCTTAAAAACAGAAAATAACCGAGTAGGAGAAGACCCCTACCTCTTGAATTTTTCAAAACTCCCCAAAACCGGTGCTCAACGCTGCAGCCCTTTGCCGCTGCAAACAACTTTGCTTCGGCCCGTTATCCGATGGTCCAAAAGTCGGAACTCAGAGAGAAGCCTACACTTTCCTCTAAAACCCTCCATATTTGAAAACCTGCTAACCTCTCTCCCCTACTGCACATCTCAGCCAAAATGGAGAAGAAAGCTCTCCTTTTTTTGTTCCCTTGCCACCAACACCCTCACTGGTCACGGAGATTTTTATCCACTTAATCGCACCAAATTATCGGATTTCTCCACCGCATCATGCCATGTGTCCACTTGGGCCCCATACTTGAGCTCAAGTTGATCGACCAAGATTCGACACGTGTGGCACACACAATTATGGTTACCCAAAATATGCTGGGCGTCGCGCACTACGCCATTGCCTCTCGAAAAATCGCAAGTGCAAATTCGATCATCTCGATCTCGACGAATTCTTAACGTGGTAGCTAGATTTCATGAGATTCCATTCCAATCGATGAAGTCCGTTTCATCATCCGAGATCTAGAAAATTTGATTTTGGACCGAAATTACCATTTTGCCCTTTTAAAAAAATTAGATTTTCTCAAAGGTTTCACGCCCCCTTTTAATATAATAATATCATTCCGAAATTCCACGCACATATGCATCCAACCACGTGCATATGTAACCCTACAATCCCTACATGGTGTGCAAACGCTGACCTTTCCAAGGTCACAATCACTGACAACCCAATGGGTCGTCAAACTAATCCATGTCATGAATGACGTCCATATCCCCATCCCTTGTCGGCTCACGAACACTCAATGCAATTTCCAATGGGTAACTAATCCCGAGTCAGTCCCGACTCCTATCACCCAATTCTAAGTCTACCTGATAACTATGACCGTGTGTTCTCTCCGCACGTAACTTTTCGACTTATTAATCGCAAGTCTCTACATCCACAGGTAAATTCCGGATATCTCCACTCGCCCTTACACCACACAAAAATTTCGGATAACTCCAAGGGTCTCTTACACTCACAATGTAAATTTCTGATATTTCCCACGAAGCCTCACACCCACACGTAAATTTCGGATATCTCCCACGGGTCTCTACACCCAGCGTTAGTTCCCATATCTCCACAGTCTCACACCACACGTAAATTTCTGGATCTCTCCACTCGCTCTCTTACACCCATACAGTAAATTTCTGATATCTCCACTGGTCTCTTACACCTAATAATGCAAATTCCGATATCTCCTGGTCTCTTAATCCTACACGTAAATTGGGATATCTCCCCTGTGACTCTACACCCATAATAAATTCAGAGGATATCTCCCCAAGTCTCTTACACCCACACAGAAATTCGGGATATCTCCCTGGTCTCTTACACCCGCACAGGACCTTTCGGATATCACCGCGGGTCTCCTTCACCCAAACTCCAGGCTTTTTCACCTGAGGGGATTATCGACCCCCTTCTTGGTTTGCCCAACACACATTAATTACTCTTCATTTCTTGATTTGAACTACGAGTCTTCATTAGACGTAGTCCCAAAGATAAACTCAACCCACACTCACTAAGAGTGGTGAATGACCATACCGTGCACCCACACCCGACTCGACGTGATGTCACCGTGCACCCACACCCGACTCTATGTGATTCCCCCGGGGGTCCACCATGATCAGAATCTCGAGGATCTCTAACTCACAATCCTAACCTATCAAGTCAACTCTCACCCTACATCCTAGGGAAGAACATCCACACCTGGCTTCTCTAAAGGCCTTAACCTCTAAGCCCAAATCTGTCACACAAGATGCATTAATGAATGAATATGATGCATTCAATTCAAACGCTACTCTAGCCAAAAAGTGCAAGAGTAGAAACGCACTTCACATATCCTACAATCTAAATGCTCAACTGCACAACATGAGACTCGCCATAGGACAATCTCGTTTCACGCCTGCCGTCGGCGTAAATAGCATATCAGCCCGCCCCGCTGAATAGAAGTTTCTCGGCCTCGTGAGCCATGTCTCGAATTACCCACACTCTAGCCTTTTTGGCCTATTTGTGCTGCCGAAGGTGCTTGTATAGAACCTTGCGACTAAAACCGGTTCCTCTGACCTATACTAGGGTATGGAGGAATGAACCCGATCCCTCCCGTCCCATACCTAACCGAGACCGTATCGTCCCAAAATCCCCGGGATCCTGCCTCCGAGGGAACTCGGCCTCACATGCCCAGCTGTCGGCAAAATAACATATCGTCATTTTACCCGACTAAATGCCCTCATTCGCCCTTGGGCCGAAAACTCAAGTGAAGCGTAAGTCTTCTCATTCTTCCTCAAACTAGAAGAAGACTGATCCTTCCTCTTCTTACCAGCATCCACAGCTCGGATACCCAGTGTAAAACCCATGAAAATTTAAATTTAAATTTTTCAGAAAAAAAGGGGGAAAACGGTAATTTACCGAAATAGTCTGGAGAAAAGTTGGGATTTTTCTAGATCTTGGATGACAAAACAGATTGCACTGTTGGAATCGTCTCGTGAAATCTAGCTACTCAGTCGAATTTCGTTGAATTTCGAGACACTCGGGATTTGCACGTATTTCGAGGCAATTGGACAAATGAGCAAATGACAAGTGGCATGAAGTCCCACACCACATGGATACATGCAGGTAGGCTACGTGTCTAGAGAAAGTGGTCTTGCATGAGGGTAAATGTTAGTGGATGCTAGGTGTCTTGGATAGGCTTTGCAAGAAGAAATTAGTGGGAATAAAGGTGGGTTAGGAGACAAGTGGAAAGTTAGGTGTCAAGAGACTTAGGATGAACATGCTCTCTAACTAGACCAAACTGGTCCGGTGGAAAAAGAAAAGGGAAAAAGAGTTCTCAAGTTCCGGGGAAAAAGAAATGAGAGAAAAGAAAGAAAGAAAGAAGGGAAGGAAAGGAAGAAGGAGAAAGCAAAACAAACAGAACCAGTGCAGGATTTTCTGGTTCACTGCAGCTGTGGAGTTCAGCAAATTGCTTGATCTCGTACCCAACGGGTAGGGACTTCTCCTACCATGGTTATATCTTGTCTAAGAGTTGTTCGATGACAGGAAGGTTAATCCATGCAAGAGCATGAATGATGCGCTTACAGAAATCATATTGATGTTAGAATTGTTTTGTTTATCCATTTTTACAAAAGATTGCACCCAGAGATCGCCTTGTTGAACCGATTTATTTAAATATCGAATGGCTCAGAGTTGAAATCGACTATGAGAATTAAATCTTGAAATGGCCTTGTTGAAAACTCCGATTTATATGAGAATTAAAATCGAAATGGTCTTGTTGAAAACTGATTTATATGAGGATTAAAAATCCGAAATGGCCTTGTTGAAATCGACTAAAATCGGAAAATTCCTGGCCTCGTTCAACCGATGATATGAGGATTAAAATTCGAAATGGCCTTGTTGAAACTGATTTATATGAGAATTAAAATCTGGAAATGGCCTTGTTGAAATTGGATTTATGTGAGGATTAAAACTGAAATGGTCTTCGATGAGACAAAGGATTAAAATATGGAAATGGTCTTGTTGAACCTGATGAGATACAAACATGATGATGTTGTATGTGTTGTGTGTTATTGTTGTCTTGAAGAACATGCAAAGTTGTGTGGGAGAAACGAATCGTTAATATAAGCAGGTTTGATAAGCATGAGTTTTTGATTGTTATATGTAGATTTCCCGGGCCTTGCATATAACAGAGGTAAAAGAGTATAGTGGCATTTGCATCCACTGGTACGTAGACATTTTGTGAATCGGGCGGGTGCAGTGACATACAAATACTATATATTTTTCTGGGTCAGTTCAGAATTTTCTGAGGGTCATCTCACATTATTTATATCGAAAACAAAGTTGATATCAGCTGGAGGGTTGTCCACAATACTAAGATATCGATCGAACTGAGGTCGTTCACACTATTATATCGTAGGATCGCCCACAAGTTTTTCAAAAAAAAGCTTTTGTTTTGAGAAAAAGGTTTTCATACATGACAATGTAGCGACCCACGAGCCCGGTCCGACCCGAATGGCGAGTCCGAACCAAAACCTGGGGACGCTCGGTTTATTTTTTTTATTTTTCGTGTTATTAAATTTTCTTTTTCAAAATGTTGCGACCTGAATCCCCGGCCCGAACCGAATGGGGGATCCTAACCGGAGCCCGATTTACTCCGATTTTCATTTATCTTATCAAAACATTTTATTAATTCATTTAGCTACAAAGTGGTTTCAGCTTTGGGCAAATTATAATCCATTTCATAAATTCAAAGCAATCTGCAGGCCCATAAACATTAACAAGGAAAGGCATTCTATGCCCTTTTCAAAATGATATACAAAAATCAAGTTCAGGGTCTAACCCTTTTGTTTACAAAACTCCACTTGTTCAAAAGATGATATGCAAAATTACGGAGTATACATTTATACGCCGTACTCTCTCTTATGACTCGTACGCGCGATCTCGCCTTCTTCTTTACAGTTTACTCGATACCTGTGCATAGTTAAAACTACACGCTAAGCATTTTCATGCTTAGTGGTTTTATACAGTTCTATTCCAATATTCAATTTAACTCAGCATGCATTTTTCACTAATCCATGCCTAATATATCAACATATACTCATGCTATTCATTTTCGCATGCTTTCAATATACAAATTATTTACCATATCATATCATGCATTTTCAATGCAACAATTCATTTCACAATCAATTCACAGATTTAAGATATTCATAAAAATCCCATTACACTCCTCGCCAATGTTGGCTATTTCCCACCTGACTATTCAATTCACAGAATTCTCCGCGGATTCCGCTTGATGAATCCTCACTTTATGATCATTCGGTAATGTGCTTATACATTTAACAATTCTATCTCCCATCATGACGGATGCCGTTTGGTGCATCCCGACACGTGGTATCACTTATTCGGTCTTCCATCATGCCGGATGCTATTTGGTGCATCCCGACACGTGGTATCAATTAAATGCCATATGCCATCGTGACAGATGTCGATTGATGCATCCCGCCAAATGGGACATTTCTTCAATGCCATACGCCATCATGAAGGATGTCGATTAGTGCATCCCGCCAAGTGGGACATTGATACCGAAAGCTCTTCGTGACGGATGTCACTGCGCATCCTGGGTCAGGCAATTGTTCGATATCATTCAATTTACATTTATGACGGATTCCCTTTGATGAATCCCGTCCTTATCATCATTCACATTTTTTCTGGCTTAATTATCAAGATTATATTCAAGCCAGATATCTTTTCAAAGATATACTAATCTACGAATTATATCACATACTCATTCATGTACTGAGTCGTGTACTATCCATAGTTAATTGCAAACTTACCAAAATACTTGAATTAAGGATAGAGTCGAGAACAAAACCGAAGCCGTCGACCTAGCTTCCTTCTTCGACCAATTTCCCAGGTTAGGCGATCACACCCGTCCCAATAATAACATTCACGCTACTCTAAGTGAATAACAATTTTAGCTTAATTAAAATTTTATTTTTAAAAGTCTCGGGTTAAGACACTAAGTCTCGTCTTAAGACTAACTCACCGGAAAGTGTGAGGTACGTGTACATTTTTCTCACCTAGTTCTAACCTTAATCAACCCCCATTAATCGCTTTCTTAGGGTCTTTAGACACTTACACTAACATGACTTAACGGCGGTAAAACATGTCAAATCGCTACTAGAACTACTCCGTATCTTGATCTGCATCGTACAGTTCAACTTGTACCAAGACAGATTAGCCACCGGCTAGGGTGTGCCTTGCATAGTTCAACCAGATCGTACAAAGCTACACGCTCTTTTTTTCACTATGTGTACGGCATACTGGACCAGACTGGTATTGTGTGCTCGCTTCGCTTCGAATGTTCAAGATTTTGCATTTTTACTCATTTTTCACCCACCAATCTTCTCCAATACGTCCCATATCAAAAATCCACCATGGAATCACTTCAAAACAATTCCAAAAGTGGTTTAGAACCAATAAAAACCCTTTTCTCTCAAGTTAGGGCTTTTCCCCCAAAATCCAAATCAAAATATGAGGTTGTGGCTTTGATTTTTCTACCTTGAACGCCTTTCAAATCTCTTCGTATGTTGTTTGGCCTCTTAGGAGCAATAAATGGGAAGCAAAGCCAACCCAAGCCACTCCTCCTTGCAAACCCTAGGTTTTCTCCATTTTTCCTCCTCCCCTTCTACAAAAACGGGATGACTCACAAATGAGCTCCCAAAGACCATATGTTCCGGGTCTTTTATAAGTCTGATTTCTATGGAAGGCCATGTTTGGCCTTTCCACCTTATTCCCAATTCTCATTTTTCCATTTTTGTCTTAATCATTTGTCTCTCTATAAGACCTTTGTTTGGCCACCCAATAAGTCCAATTTTCCATTTTTGACATTCTAACCTTTATTTTACTTTCTTTGGCCATTCAATTCATCAATTTCACTTTAAACATCTATTCTTTTATAAATAATCGAATTTAGGTCCCCATTTTACAAATTTTCCAATATTTTTCTCTTTTCACTTGAGTTTATTTCCGGGTTCAATACATTTCTAATTTGTATATTATAAAATTCAATCATATGTCACTCTTTTTCAATTTACATTTTAAATTCTACCACTACCAAATTACCCGAAACCTAAAGTTCGACTCAATTCATACCTGCACATATAATAAAATTATTATAAAAATTGTAAGGTATTTTGGGGCGCATAAGACACGATGTGTGAGGGAGCTCAGAAGGACTCCTAGCATGGGACATATACATGCATTCATATAGTGACAAGGCCCATGATATGAATGACTGCTATGTTTGTTTACATAATGTCATTGCATTTCACTTAGGTGGGGAGTAACCCTAGTAGGAGGATTTCACTACTGGGCATAGCTCACCCTGTCGTGGAAAAACTAAATTTTCAGGTACTGGAGATACACCAAGAGAAGGTGCTCATTGAAACCTGAGAGGTGGAGGAAGCTTAGAAACAAATTTTTCAGAATATTTTGTAACACCGGATCAGATTCACTTTCTTTTCTTCTCATGTACTGGGAGAAACTCTGTTTCTCAGACTCTAATGTAATGAAATTGTAATTAAACTAAGTGTTTATGTTTAATACAATTTGATGAAGTTTATGTAAGTTTGCTGGTAAGTTCTGGTAGTTTTTAGGATAAAAAGATTACTGAAAGTGAGAAATCACAAAGGCACTCGAAGTGTGGAAAATGCAAAGAAAAGCCTTAGAATATACTACTGCCGTTTTGTTGTAATTGGAATCTTCATCGTCAGGGGCTGCGACCGCTTTTTTTTTAGTTGCGACCAAACTTCCATAGTGGCTGGCAGAGCACAGTGTTGTGCACTATTGCAGTGTCGTTGCATCAATCGCTCACGCTACTGCTCACATAATGAAAAAGTGGACGTAATACTAAAATTTACAATAATACATAAATGACCCCCGGGGTTTGGGGCGCCACAGTTTGTTATCAGAGCGTAGGTATACAAATACCTAGGGCCCGGTGGGGCATAGGTTTAGAACATGCTGTTGATGAGTAGGAACATCACAACTTGGTATAGCCTGGTGTTGAGCTTGAGTTATAGTTACTTAGTGCTTGGAAATTTGATGTCCAGATCATAGTTAGGTATCAAGGTCTAGGTAGGAGGTTACCTAGGAGTCCACGGGACAGTATTAGATCACAACATGCATTTTGTGTTTTCGTGTGTATGCTTTGACTGTATGTGTGTGGTTGGGTGTTACAAATTGTGTGAATTATATACGTGGTAGGATGTATGTGGAAAAAAAGGAACACTTGGGGTTCGGAAAACATAATGAACATCGAAATTTAATAACTCTTTTTCCATTTGACATGTGTAGATGGCAAGTCGAGGTCGGGGGCGTAGAGGTCGCCCATGGGGTGCAAGTCAAGCACCACTTGTTTTTTATCAAGAGGCCTTCATAGAGGCCATGGGTGATGCGATAGCCACTGCCACACAAGCTGATGCAAATTAGGAGGCTAGGAGGTGCTGCAACTCCTGTGAGTTCAAGGCACATCATCCTCCGACGTTCACAGGAGGAGGGGACCCGATGGTAGCCAACCATTGGTTCCACGACGGAAGACTCTCCGCCATGGAGATCACTCCGACATTACTGATTACGTCGCTTCATTCCACTGAGGGTGAGTCTCAGATCTGGTGGGAGTAGGTCACGACTTCCAGGGAC
The DNA here is from genome assembly GCA_016808115.1 of Tetrastigma voinierianum. Lineage (NCBI taxonomy): Eukaryota > Viridiplantae > Streptophyta > Magnoliopsida > Vitales > Vitaceae > Tetrastigma > Tetrastigma voinierianum. Next base: position 472,156 of record JAEQBH010001743.1, on the reverse strand, counting down.
TTGGAGACTATGACATGGGATGGTTTTCATAGACTATTCATGGGGAAGTATTTTCCCGCTCGCTGTACATGCGGTTGCCTCGAGTTCCTGAGTCGAGATAGGACGATGATCAGATCGAGCACAGCCACCCATGAGTTGGCATGTTTTTGGGATGATTGAGGCCACCGATGTGCCAAAGTCGAGGTGCTGGAGGATGGGCTGAAATTGTCCATCCAGCAAGATCAGAGGATTACAACTCTACAAGATGGCGACTGGCACAGTACAGCCTTGATTATTGAGTGAGAGATAGAGAATGCACGGAGCATCCGAGATGCGGGTACTGGTGGCAAGAGGAAGGAGAGCCATACTTCTTCCCGTTAGGGAAAGATGCCGAAGGCTTCCAGTTCACGAGGGTTTCAAGGACAAGGCCGTGGCTATCAGGGCTAAGGCTAGACTGGGGACTTCTAAATTAGTCCGAGCCGATCGCCACAGCACAACACCATCCCGACATATGGAGGATTTCCCGCAGGCAGGATCGCAGCACATGGGACGCCCGGGCCCCGGGGCCATCGCTGACATGCACATATGCAATATGTCTCTTCTCACCCTGGGCACGTCGAGAACTCGTGACGGGTCCCAAGCCGCCAGACAAGCACCTTTTGGTAGACAGATGGGCCAAAGAGGCCAAATTATGGGTCGAGGTCGAAGATAAGGCTCACAGACCGGGACTTCGGGGACCCAAGGGCGTGTCTACGCCATCGTACCATCGACTGAGCCAACGGATCAGCCGACCTTACAGGGTATGTTTCTACTATCTCACCTATGGGCGAGGATATTATTTGATTCTGGTGCATCGCATTCATTCATTGCTGCATCATGTGTGAGAGAATTGGGCTTAGAGGTTGAGACCTTGGAAGAGCCTATGCATGCGAGTTCTCCCATAAGGACTAGGGTGAGTGTGGATTTGATTTGTCGAGGTTACGAGTTAGAGATCTCAAGGATTCTACCGACAACCGAGGGTTATGGACATGATGTAACTTGACGCTGCTAATCCTAGGGATGGACTGGCTGACGACACACTGAGTAGTTATTGATTGTGAGCATAGGAAAGTTATTGCCTACACTCAGGACGGTACTCGTGTCACATTTTAGGGGGACAAGCACGATGCTTTGCCCAAGGCCGCAGAATACGACTCCGTACGGCACTCCGCAACATTGTCGGGCAAACAAATTACCAAGACGAGGTGGTGAGACAGATCAATTCACCGGGTAGTATGCGTAGCACATGGATGTTTTTCCACGAGCTACTAGGATTACCCGGCCGAGGATATAGACTTCGCATCGAGCCACTCGGCACGCCGCCCATTTCTATGGTTCCACAGGATGGCGCTGCCGAGTCAGAGGAGCTCAAGGTCTAGATACGTGGAGTTACTCGTGGTGCTCCAATAGACCGAGCACTTCACCTTCATGGGGCACTCAAACACTCATTTTGCGAAGAAGAAGGATAAGACCCTTCGACTATGTAATCGCCATTACAAAAAATAATAAGGCTACGATCAAGAATCTGGTGATTCATTAATGAGGATCGATGACTTGCTTTATCAACAGGGGCGAATCTACTCCATAAGATAATTCTTCGTGACCGGTTACCATCGATTGAGAGTTAGGAGGCTGACATCCTGCACGTCGCTTAGGACGCGACATGGGCACTGAAGCCATAAAGTGATGCCTTTCGATCGGGACGAACGCAATCCTGGGCGATATTCATGGGCCCTATGAATAGGTGTTCTAACCCCTTATTTAGATCAATTTGTGGTGGTCTTTGTTGATGACATCCCGATCTAATTCTCAACTGAGCAGATGAGGATCACTTGATAGTTCATCACAACTTTTAAGGACTTGTCAGCTGTAATACAAGTTCAAGAAGTGAAGCCGTCATTGAAAAAGGTTGACACGTGTGCCAAACTTCAGCAGTCAATGGACCCGGAAGGTCGGAAATAGATGAGTCAACAAGTCACCGACATGCGTAGTTTCTGGGATTCATGGTGGTATTACAAGAGGGTTGAGAGAGGGATTCCTGCCTAGCGCCGCTTATGAAAAGATCGAATTCGCATGAGTGTCAAGTTTGTATGGGATGACTCATATGAGCGAGCGTTCTAGGAATTAAAGAGGAGGCTTACTTTAGCTCTTATTTTAATAGTCCTGAAGGGGGACAAGAGGTACATAGTGTATCGTGGATGCTTCGAACGACTGATCAGTGTAAGTAGTGATGCGTACCGGGAAGGTTGTGGGCTTATGGTTCTCGGGCCATGAAGAATCACTTGAGCAAAATTACTCCCACATGACTCGGGAGCCGGGCCGTCGAGTTCTCGCCTGAAGATTTAGCTACCACTACTTACATGGTACTGAAAGTTATTCATACCACAAAGTCTAGTGGCCGACATCTTCACGCAAATGAGATCTCAATACGGCGCGCCAGAGGTGGATGATGTTTCGGGAAGATTACGAGAACACTTAATACGCTACTATCTCATGAAAATGTGGTATCGATGCGCGAAATAAAGCCACAGGGAGTACCGCTAGTATAGCTTTCCCCAGAGTGGCTGATACCGGTACGCAAACAGATGCAAGATGATGAGCAGCTCGTGGTACCTTGGGAAGTATGATTGTTACGCCCGTCTATCACGCAGAGGATAGAGTCCCGTGCAGACGCAAATCAGATCCATCAGTGGACCGAGTATAGTCGTACAACTGACGTATACGAGCTTATCCACACAGATGGTAGCGTCTTCTAAGATAGGAGGGGTTGTGGTCCCCTAGTCGACGGATTTGAGGGAGGAGATCCTTAGGGAGTTCCATTGCTCCCGATTCGCTGTGCATCCAGGTGGCACGAAGATGTATCATGACCTTCATCACCAATATTACTGGAGCGGGATGAAGAGGCATGTCGAGGATTTTGTTCGACGATGTCTCACATGCCAGCAGGTCAAGGCTGAAAACGATGCTGCCAGGGTTACTCCAGCCATCGAGCATAGTGGAGTGGAAGGAGCACATCACGATGGACTTTTGTGGACTCATCGGCACTGACATCGCGGAAGCATGATGCGCATAAGCGAGTGTGAGACCGACTCACCAAGTCGGGCATTTATGCCGCGCATGACCACGCTTGGAGGAATTCCCCGCAGTTGGGCATACTGAGATAGTATGGCTGCATGGAGTTCCAGCCTCCATAGTATTCATTCCTGATCCCTATTACTCCGCCGCCTAAAGAGTTTCCCAAAGGCCGGACACAAACTGCCGATGAGTATCGCTTTTCATCCTCAGACAGATGGTCAATCAGAGCGGACTATTTAGATTTTAGAGGACATGCTGCGAGCATGCGTCCTGGGTCTCAAGGGTAGATGGGAGGAGCACTTGCCTTGCAGAGTTTGGCTCACAACACTTATCGTGCGTAGCATTCAGATGGCCCTATGAGGCCCTTACTGAGGCTATGTCGATCACCGATATAAGGATGTAGGTGGGAGAGAGCTCCATCCGGGTCCGTAGATTTGATTAGAGACACCGCAGAAGGTGGGTATGATCCGAAGCGCTCCTTACCGCCGAGCCTACAGAAGAGTTACGTTGATATACAATCTATGACCTTAGAGTTCGAGTATGGGTGATCATGTCTTCAAGGTGATGCCCGAGAGAGAAGTGATCGATTCGAACGAGGGAAGCCAAGCTGCCGAGGTACATTGGACCCTTCTAGGTACTCGAGCGGATGGGTGCAGTTGCGTATCGGTTAGCGTTGCCACCGAGTTTTTCGAGCATTCATGAGGTGTTTCACGCTCCTATGCTCCGGCACACCCGCATCCAAGTCATAGCGATCGGGAGAGCTTGTTGTTGATGCGGATGGGACCTTCGAGGAGGGACTAGTGTGTATCATGGATAGCTGAAGCAGGTTTTGCGTGGCAAGACCGTGAGGCTTGTAAAGGTGTTGTGGCAGCACCGAGGAGTCGAGGAGGCGACATGGGAGAGCGAGGACACCGTGTGAGCCAACTATCCCTTCTTGTTCGATGGGGAAGGTGCGCTTTCTAGTCATTAATGTTTTAAATGACTGTCGCATATGCATGTGTTTGATTCTGTGTATGTGTGTGTGAATTTCGGGACAAAATTCTTTTAAAGGGGGGGAGAGTGTAAAACCCGTGAAAATTTAAATTTAAATTTTTCATAAAAATGGGGCAAAACTGCACTTACTGGAATAGTCTAGAAAAGCTGGGATTTTCAGACCTCGGATGACAAACGGATTGCAATCGTTTGAATTATCTCAGAAATCTAATACCCAACCACATTTTGTTGAATTTCGAGATACCGGGATTTGCACGACATGAGGCACTGACAAATGAGTAAATGACAAGTGGCATGAAGTCCCACACCACATGGATACATGCAGTATGCTACGTTGTCTATAGAAAGTGGTCTTGGTATGAGGGTAAATGTTAAGGGATGCTAGGTGTCTCGATAGGCTTGCATGCGAATTTAAAGGGAAGAAAAGCCGTTAAGAGACAAGTGGAAAGTTAGGTGTCAAGACTTAGATGAACATGCTTCTCTAACTACTCAACCGGTCCTAAGGAAAAAAAGAGTACTATTTGTAACACTGTTCATGAACAATGTTCACAGTTATTGTTCACAAAATGAAAAAAAAGGGACATAATACTCAAAATTTAATAATAAATATATATAAATGACTCCCAGGGCTTGGGGCGTCACACCCCATGCATCCTCTATCTCTTTCTCTATGGTCAAGGGCGTTCCGACCATGGAGTCCATGTCCTGTAGGCAGAGCCCTACGATCTTTCCCCGAATGGACAACTTCAACCCATTCAAACCTCCTGACTTTGGCAATGTCCGGTGGCCACATTAGTCATCACTAAACGTACATCCTCGGTGAATTCGCCACATACTCCATCACGTATGAGAGTCGCCTACCGACAGACGCATGAGAGTCACAAATGTGGGACAGATAGTGTGTTACTTCATTGTCACAGCTCTGGATACATACGAGACTGATCAGCTTCAGAGACGTGGATCCTGTGGTTTCAGGGACATCACAACCCAAACAAGAGCGTGACAGAGAGGATACAATTTCATTCCTCCACAAAGACGGCAGGCCACAAGGGCCGCCCGCTCTTACAGCTACACCCGCACCCCATATTTCACTGTAGTCCGAGAGGCCAAGGATGGGTAAAGGCAGAGGACGCAGGCCCATAGGAGGGACATCAAAGGGGTTCAAAGGTCTACGCTGGTCACACCGCAGCCGAGTCGCCAGATCAACCAGCTATACAGTACGTTTTGCTATCTCGCCTACGTGGCCAGAGTGTTATTTGATTCCGGTGCTTCGTGATTCTTTCATCACGTACCGCCTTGTTATCGAGCTAGGCTTAGAGGTCGAGACCTTAGAGAGGAAGCCTTTATATGTGAGTTCTCCCCTAGGATTAGGCGAGAATAAGGATGATATGTCGAGGTCATGAAAGCCAGAGATCTCAGACTCTACTCACGCTGGACCCGATGATTACGGACATGTCGTAGCTCGGGATGTCATCCCCGATGGATCATCGATACCTACAGGTCGCTATCGACAGAGCGCAAGAGAGCCACCGCCTCACACGCAGACTCTGCATCAGTGTTTCCCCGTGAGACAAAGCATGACATTTTCGCCCCGCACGCGATAATACGAGTCCGTGTCGTGACGCTAATGGGTTGGCTAGTGAGCCTTACCCTAGAGGACGAGAAGAGACCAGACTTAGATCTACCTCGAAAGTAAAGGTGCGAGTATGTGGATGTTTTTCCGTATGAGCTACTCCGACTACCTCCATATCGATGTAGACTTCGCATTGAGTTACACTCGGTATTTCACCCATCTCTATGACTTCAGACAGATGGAACCAGCTTGAGTTGCAGAACTCGTGAGTCCAAGCATAGGAGCTATTGGACAAGGGGGTTCATTAGACCGAGCACTTCACCATGGGGCGCTCCGGCTCTATTTGCAAAGAAGAAGGACAAGACCCTTCGATTGTGCATTGATTAATGGCGCTGAACCGTTACGATCAAGAATCAAAATTTTAATACTGAGGATTGACGATTTGTTTGATCACCAGAGGAGCGTGAGTCTAATTCCAAGATAGACCTTCGCACCGTTACCATTAGGCCGAGGTTAGGGATACGGATATCCCTAAGACAGCGCTTAGGACGCTGCTATGGGCACTATGAGTTTACAAGGATGCCCTTCGATCGACGAATGCGCCGCCAAAGATTCATGGATCTCATGCATAGGATATTCCAACCCTATTTAGATCAATTTGTCGTAGTCTTTGTGGATGACATCTTGGTCTACTCCCAGTCAGAGTGGGAGCATGAGTATCACTTAAGGATCGTTTTACAGTTGTTGAGAGACCATCAGCTGTATGCCAAGTTTAGTAAGTGCGAGTTCTGGCTTACTGAGGTGAGATTTCAGACACGTGGTGCTCTGACTCAGATGTCACGACCCTAGAAGGTCGAGGCGCTGATGAGTTGGGAGAGGCCAAAGTCGTACTTCGAAGATGTACGTGGTTTCTGGGATTACCGGGTATTACAGGAGATTCATAGAGGATTTCTCCAGATTGGCAAAAGACTTGCGACTAGTCGACTTAAGGAGGCCAAGTTTGATCGGGATGATCGATGCGGAGGCATTCCAGAGTTGAAGAGGAGACTTTACTCAGCTCCATCTTGATAGTCCCGCATTGTGACAGGGGTACACAGTTGTGGCCAGGATGCCTCGAGGGCCTGGATTGGGATGTGCTTTGATGCGCCCGGAGGCAAAAGAGCCATGCCTCGGGCGGGCCAAGAATCACAAGTGCACTACCCCTACACACGAGCATGGAGTTGGCGGCCTTAGTCTTCGCTCTTTGAAGATTTTGCGCCACCATTTATACGGCGAGGAGTTCGAGGTGTACTCGTACCATAAAGTTCAAGTATATTTTCACGCAATGACCTCAAATACGAGGCAACGCAGATGGATGGAGTTCCTAGAGATTATGACTTCACTTTGCATTACCATCCTGGTAAGGCAAATGTGGTGGCCGATGCACTCAATCGAAGTCACGGAGCAAGTATAGTATAGCTTCTCGAGTGGCGATGCTCGGCACCGGACAAGCCACATAAAGATAAATGAGAAGATCAAGGTACCTGGGAAGTTTAAGGCTACACCATCTCCCCGCTGAGCAGAAAGTGATTGAGTCCCAAAGTGGCAGGACGCGGCAGATAGTGTCCATCAGTGACTGGCATGTCAGCACGGGTTACGAGGGCTAGACCGTTCATGCAGATGGTAGTCTTCGATATAGGGGACTCGCAAAGGGTTCCCGCCTGACAGATTTGAGAGAGGAGATTCTGTGTGAGTTTCATCAAGCCTCGATTCATTGCATCCAGTGGCACGAAGACGCATCAGATCTTCTCTGGCCGGGCAAGATTATTAGAGTGGGATGAAGAGACACGTGAGGGACTCGTCAGCCGTGTCTCACATGTCAACAGGTTACTCAGCACTTAGCCAAGAGGCTACTTCACCATCGTAGGCCGAGTGGAAGTGAGCACGTCACTGAAGGACTGTGACCCACTTCGCCACGGACGCAAAGCAGAAGGCGCGACGCGGTACAGGATAAAGGACCTGGCCACGGCTTCCAAGATTATTTTCTAAAATTGCAAGGATCGACCTTCTCTTCGCTCGAGAGATTCTACCTTATACATTCAAGAGATAGTTCGGCTACATGGGTTACCAGTGTCCATAGTGTTGGATAGGACCCTGTGTTTACGGCACACTTTCGAAGAGTTTCCAAAAGGCGCATGGCAATACCTACCGACGATGAGTACAATAGCTTCACCCTCATGCATGGTCACCCGAGAGACTATACAGCATTAGGAGACATGCTACGAGCATGCGTCCCGATCATAAAGGCAAAATTGGAGGAGCATTTACCTTTAGTGGAATTCGCCTACAACGCTTATCGTTTAGTATGCTATTGTGATAAGACCGTGATGAGGCACTCAGACGGAGGCCACGCAGTCACCAAGCAGGTCGACCGGTGGGGAGAGAGCTCCATCACCGGTCCCCGATCTGATTAGAGACACCCGATAAGGTGAGCTTGATACGACAAATGCCTTCACGGCTCGCAGCAGCAAGAGCTATGCAGATGTACGACCTCGACCCTTAGAGTTCGAGGTAATGCCGGATCACGCCTTCTCAAGGTGATGCCCCAAGAGGGAGTGGTCGTGTTCAAGAAGCTGCGGGGAAGCTATCTCCGAGGTTCATTGACCTTTCAGATACTTCTTCTGAGAGGGTAGGCACCGCTAAGGCATCAAGTTAGCATTACCGCCAGCATGTCAGGTGTCCACGAGGTGTTTCACGTCTCCATGCTCCGAAATATACTCCGCATTCGCACCATGTGGATCGGGGACAGATCGAGGTCGACACGATGGACCGGTGATGACCAGCGCATTGTTGATACCGGCGGACGTTATGCGACGTGAAGACCGTGAGGCTAGTGTTGCGCTATGGCGGTACTATGGAGTGGAGGAGTACACGTGGCGCCAAGTGAGGACACGATGCGTGGCCACCTATCCCTTATCGCTTAGGATGGCGTACGTGGTTTAATGCTTAAGATTTGTAAATGGCTAGTTACATGCATGATAGAGTGCAAGGTATGCATGTGAGTGATTAGATTGTCTTGAATTTCGGAGACGCAAATTCCTTTTAAGGAGGAGAGAGAATGTTAGACCCGAAATTCCAATTTTTGGAAAAAGGGCAAATCAGAATTAATTACAAATTGTAATTTCGTTAAAAATCCAGACTTATTCTCTAGATCTCGGATGATGAAACGGATTGCACCGCTGGAATCGCCTGAGAAATCTAGTTAGCACGTGAAATTTGTCACCCCCGGATACTGAGCTCAAGACGCTTTTACTTGAGGTATCGCAGTTCGTGTCAGAAAATGATTTTCGTTATTTAATAAAGTCATAGAGATGACACGTACTCATGTACCATGAGTGGTAAGGAGTAGAGAAATGATGAAAATGGAGAGCGAATAGTGCTTCTAATATCAATTCCAAAAGAGGGACGAATGGTCATTATGGGATTGATTTTAAGTCACTAAAGGACAAAATAGTGAATAGTTCTTCTTCTTCCATTAAGCCAAAAGAAAAACGCGGGGTCATTTTGGGAGATCCAGAGTTTCCATTTTTGAGAGCTGCGAGAGAGAGGGTGCTTTCTTCTCTAGAATATTCGAGATCCGACTGCTGGCGGTCTTCGCCGAGAAAGAGTGCTCTACGCGGAGCAAAGCATGCAGGGACTCCGGTCAGGAGGTTTTGACAAACTCCGAGAGGTAGGATTTTCTCCATACTTGGGTTTTATTCCCATTTTTAGTGTTTTTCGAATGTTTGAGTTGATTGAGGCCATTGTGTTTGACGATCGGTCCTAAACCTGGACCAATTAATATAATGAAATAAAATGGAGCAGGGAGCCCGTGGCTGCTCCACTCGCTGGGATGTTGGTGAACCCAGTGTTGTGGTGTTAATCATGTAAAGGATTGGATTTGAGGCCGTATGGTCAGAAATGCGTTCACCAGCGAACCGATGATTTATTGGAAGTGTCGAACCGTGAAACTCCTAGGGTCGTTCTAGAATAGTGACACACGAAAATGTATTTTCTTGAAATTATATGTTTGGTTTAGTAATTCGAATCGAATTGCTTGTGTTTGAACATTAGCCCAAGTGAGCTAATTTTGATGTTTGAAATGATAACTACATAATATGTTTGTGTGATTTAAATTTTATGTGAATATATTCATGTTTATATATTTGCATGTTAATTAGACTGTATTGAATTAAGTAATATTACGCATTCCATATACCTGGAACATCTTCTATGACTATGTGAGCAGGCATGAGATGAGTCTAGAGAAAATGGTTCAGAGGGTAGTCTAAAATATTAATTATCTGAGTGGTAGTCCACAAACTAAAATATCAATCGCTTCTGAGCTACTTCCAATTGATATTCATCTTGAGGGAGTAGTCCACAAACAATTAATATATCAATCGTCGAGCCACCCAATTGATATATATACATCGGAGGGTTGTCCACTAATAAAACAAATAATTCTCATTCGCTGGGCTTAGGCGAGTGTGAGAGAGTCAGAGGACTCTATCCGAGTTATCGCGTAGACATTCAAGTAGGATCATGCATTTTCTTGAATGTGTGTTTAAATGGAACACTGCGACAACACTTAAAGCGGTGAGTGTATTTCACTTGTGATTCTCCCATCGAGCATTAGCTCACTCCCGCCGTGGATCCCCCTTTTACAGTACAGGAGCGTGCGAGAGACGTGCTCGCCCTAGAGACGAGGATTAGAAGAAAGTAGGCTTTGATGATGTTTACATGTATTGGGAATTCAAGTATTTTAATATATGTCAGAGGCAAGAGTAAAACGTTCAACTCTTAACTATTCGATGGAGGGGGCTTGGTATGTTTTTATGGATATTGTGGTATGGGCCTAAGAGAATGCTTTTATCCATATTTGTATCATTGTGATTATATTGACCGCTTGGGACAGGTTTCATGAAGAACAGACTGGTAGAGCTCCCGCATGTGCAGACTCTGCCCAATTTTCCCGGGTGGCGTCGGCAACCCGACGCCCACCGTATTCCGCGGTCGATTCCGGAGGTCAACGGACCCCGGGGCTTCGGGCGCCAAAGGTAGAGATGATCTAAATCCATTTTCTAAAAACAATGGCAAAAGATTTTTCTTAAAAGCTTTTGAAAGAATGAGGGTTTTCACACAAGTCAAACACCAAAGGGACGAACAGAAATTTTCGTGAATCGGGTGGTGACTACCGGAGAGTCTCTCTCTCACTCAAAAGAGGAAAAAAAAACATTCAAAACAAGAACAAAATATTTTCTTGAAAGCACAAGTAAGAGAGATTTTCTTTCAAAACAAACAACCATCATAAGGAAGAGATCTTCAAATTTTAGAGAGGGTGGCTGATGTGGTGTCTCTCTCTACCCTAAAAAAGAAAAGGCAAATTCTTTTAAAGGGCCCCTAGATCTAAGGGCTTAAAAGAGATCTTAAAATTTGGGTAAACTTTATTGATCTAAAAAATTTGGATAAGCATAAAATAGATTCTTTTAAATAAACAAACCCCCCCTCTATTCAAAAAAAATATCATACCAAAATATTTTTAACACAAAATTGAACTAGATTATCAACACTCAACACTAACCTTTGTCCCTAAGAAACTCTTCATTTCTTGAGCTTCAAAGAAAATAGTCCATGATGTGAGTACCATGGCTTTTTAGGCCCAGACCCATTGCTCAATAGCCTCGGCGTCCGTGCAGGCCCACTGCATGGCCCGCCTCATGAAGCGGCCTTAGGCGGCCCACTATATTAAAACCACACGGGAACCCACCAGAAGGTGCAGTCCTAGAACCATCTGAGATCCTGAGTCCCCCCAATCGACCATCTTACTGCATATGAGAAATTTGTTATGGGAAAATACGCAAAGTAGATATTTATCCCCAATTTCCTAATTTCTAAATCATTTATTTGGAAGGATAATCCTTGATAAGGAAAAACATATTTTATTCCTTATTTATTAAAAGGATAATTCTTAATAAGGAAAAACAGATTTTATCCTTTATTACTTAAAAGGATAATCCTTAATAAGGAAAAATAGATCTTATTCCTAAAATAAGAGAGGAGATTTGGGAACTGAGCCCTATAAATTGGAAAGATCCCCCACGGAGTAGAGGTATGCAATTCTAACTATCTCAACCCCCTTCTTCTTTCTCTCTAAATTGTTGACTTAATCATCGGAGAGATGGCATGCGCACTGCCGCCGGATCACCCTTTTTGTAAGTTCACATTGCTCTGCTGATGCCCCGAAAATCAGACAAACAAATTGGTAACAAAAATTGGCGTCGTTTGTGGGAAATCGAATAAAAAGTCTCACCAACGATTGGCAAGAGCTTGGCTCCAACGACTGTCTAGTAGCCCTTCGTCACCTGGAGCTCAGTCGATCCCCCATTCCACATTTGATTCGTCCGGGGCAATCGCAATTTCATGCAACCCAGTGATCCAGTCTCCAAAATAACAATCCCTCCATTGGCGTCAGGGCATGAAGAGAAAGTAGGAGGAACAAGCAAGAAAGATCAAGGAGTTGCAAAGTCATGTTGAACACCCACAATGAGATAATGACCAGTTACAGACTATTATTGCAGAAAGCCACGAATTTGGAAGAGGTATAATCAATAAAGCTTCCTTTAAAGAAATCTCTATCAATCTTTCCAATAGCTCATTTACAAAGTCCGGACGGCGCTAATGCCTCACTGCCCAAGATGGTCAGATGCCCAACGCTCGAATAAAGTCCCGGACTGCTAATGTCCCGTCGACCTAGTATGGCTGATGCCCAACCAAGCTCGTAATAAAGTCCGGACGGCGCTAATGCCCTGTCCGACCCAGCATGGTTTATGCCCAGTTGACTCAGTATAAAGTCCGGATGGCGCTAATGCCCTATCCGACCCAATATGGTTGATGCCCAGCTCAGCCCAAAGTCCCGGATGAGCCGCCAATGCCCTATCCGACTCGCATGGTTGATGCCTAGGCCGCCTGGCCTAAAGTCCCATGGCACTAATGCCCTATCCGACCTGCATCGGGCCGATGCACAACTGGCTCTGTCTAAAGTCCGGATGGCGCTAATGCCTTATCTGGTCCAATATGGTTGATGCCCAACTGGTTCTTTACTAAGTCCGAGTAAGGTTGATGTCCCACGCCCAAGATGTATACGCCTAACTGTCTGGCCAGCCATGTCCAGAAACCTGATGCCCTCATTGATTCTCTAAATTTGTAGCATGCACAGGTGGTGGTGAGAGATTTGGTGCTCTGAATAAAATATTTATAAATCCCAACCTCTACCGCTATAGCATAATTCATCGTAGTATAGTGGCTCTAGGGTCGAACACATGGATGGGTTTTCTTCGTGAAAATGATTTACAGTTGGTTTAAAATGTTGAATTCAATTTGGATTTTAAGGTTTTGGTAAAAACAGGGGGGGTGTAATGTTTAGAAACTGAAAGTTAAATAAAATAAAATAAAATGTAAAAGAAGTCTCCTCAAGTGTCGATCATCGACTGGGCTCTAAAGGTCACCGAGGGGTCCTCCGGCCCATTTTCCTCACTGGGAGGATAACCATAGTCATTTCCCGAACCGAGTCTTCATGTGGCTATAAAAATTGAACCCTAAATAAATATCTTTGAAAAATGGCATCCACTAGCCATTAGTGCTTCCTTGCCATTAAAACATAAGTCACCTTGACTCACCTTACAATGGATCATAAATGATAACTAACAAACATCAATGGATCTAACATTAAACATCCAATGAGCCCAAAAGCTTACCAAGTAATAACCATTCAAGGTGACTTAAAAGGGATCGAAACCTAAAGTTAAAAAGGGAAAACAGTAACGGCAGTGGATACCTGTGTGAAAAACATGGAACCCTCAGCCTGCCTCAGGATCCTGCACCTAGTAGCCTCCTTCTTCAAGGGAGAGGGTGGGGTTCTAGTTGCTCATCCTCCGAGTTGTCATCCTTGGAGGGTGTTTGGCTAGTGAGAAAGGGAGAGAAAGTGAGGGAAAATGAAAGAAAATGAGAAAGAGCGGGAAGAGCTGAAAGCTTCCCGCCCAAAAACTTTATTAATGAGCAAAAAGGTCCTTCACAATGTCTTGTCTAGGGGCTTTTATAGCCAAACCCCAATACAAATTACCAAAAACTACAAATCCAAACACTATTACAAGGAGAAAATAGGAAGAAAACCAAAAAGTGACAAAAAAAGTCAAAAAGTAAAAAGGCGCAGGAAGGTGAACAGTGTAGGAAACTTGAACGGTACAAAATAGAAGGCACAGAACACTACTTAAATTTCATAGGTCATAGTGTCGCAACCTCGTGAAATTCTCAAGGCAGGGTTAAGTAAATCCTTTCTTAACTACCAAATCTCTACAGTGACTCCATTTTTTCTACTTTTTACTCTTTCTTTCCTTCGGGATTTGATCCGCAACGATGAGTTCAACTCGGTTCTTCATGTTTGAATCGATTCGATAATTTTGGCTCGATTATCTTGCAAAACTATAAAATAATACAAAATGCAACACGTAGTATAGTCGGACCTTAATGTGTCAATTGGGTTAATTACGACTGATTAAGACACAAAAATGCTCAAACCTACAATAAATGTGGCTTAAAATACACTATTTGTGTAATCTAATCACACCTCCAACCGAGACATTGCTAAATTCCTTTAGCAAATGTTAAAAGAGAGAGCAATCAAAATTATTTTCACATAAATGGTATTTCAAAAAGGTTGTGAATGAGTAATGCCTAACCCTCAGTATGAATCACCGAAACCCTGACAAATAACCATCTCGAGATAATGAATGCCATGCAGAATCTAGCATCGAAACTTCCACCAAAGAGCACAAAAAAGTGTTTATATGATCGGAGTTTTCAACTTGATAAGGCGCAAGCGCACTCTCCCCCAACTTGACTATTGCCACAACCTAGTACACTTGTCGATACAAATAGATTCAGGACCCGCTCTTATTGACAATTATTTTTGTGTTGTAGGGTGCAATGCTGAGGAATCGACCTCACCAAAGTCCGTATAGCAGGGGATCCACTGGAGGAGTGACTCCCGACCAATTGGGCTTTGGGCATCCAGACGCCATAAAGTCTTTCGACCACAAACTCTTCAGGTTTCACCACGGACTTTGAATGATTTCGAGACTCTAGCACCTACGACGCTGCGGCCTCACCCGTCCACCCGTGCTGGCCCGAGCCTGAGAGTCGGTGACTCCCAACCCCGGGTTGGCTTAGGGGCGGCGAATTTAAAGACTTTCGCCATATACCCCTCGGACCGTGCTCGAGTTTCAAGGCAAAGCGTTTCAATTTTCTTCTTTTTCTTTTCTTTTCTTTTCTTTTTCTTTTTGTTTTTCTCTTCTTTTTATTTTGGAAGACACATTGGTCTTCTTTTCATGGGGGTCCTTAACCTATTAAAGGTAGTCAACGAAACTAGGGTAGGTTTTATAAAGTTTAGGAGGTTAGGCAATTTTTCAGCTTATTGAATAAACCTGATGTGCACAGTGTGTGGTTAGCTAAAGGTGGAAGAAAAGGTCGAAAGCAACAAGAATTCAACTGATCATCCACTTAATTAAGCATGAAACCAATCTAACATTAACATAATCGGACAATGTTTCAATTTTTCAAACTGCAGGCTAGGGAAAACACAAAAAAAATGGGTGCAATTTTAGAATTGAAAAAGTGAGTTGTATAGTATGTATAAAAAGATATATCACTATGTTTTTAGCTTTACCAAAACAAACTAACAGCTTCACAAAAAGGAACAAACAACAAGCCACTAAACATACAAAATGGGCTTGCTTAAAAACATAAAACAACACTTCCTTCCTTAACTCTCCCCCCAACCAAATGTCATATTGTCACTTAGTGAGGCTCAGTTGGAAAGTTAGAGAGAAAGGTGATACCTCCTTGATGAGATGTCGTACCCATTTTTTGGATAGAGAGGAAGCTTGTAACTTCACACGGGAGCACTGTTGCACCAACTGGAAGCTTTGATCGTTGGGCGAAGGAAATGAGAAGACCCAGGAGTGGAGTGTTTTAAATTTCACTTTTGCATTTACAAGTGTATTTCATGCAGTTTTACCTCTTGGATCACACTCTCTAAGATTTCAACGATACCAAAATTACACACAAACGGGTTCGGGATGAAAGGAGTTATGGTCAAAAGAAAGAAGATTAGGGTGGGAATGCGCAGAAGTGTTCGCAACCTGCGAAATTTATTTTATTTTTTTTTTTTTTAGAGACAATTTTTTTTTTGTCTTCTTCCTACAAAATGGCTCTTGGATGAAGAAACACGGGTGGGCGTTGCGAAATTTAACCGCCGGTTCTTGAGCCCTACGGCGTTCCCTTGCGAGTTCCGCGGCTGCGAGAAATTTTGGATTATTGCCTTATCTTGCAGCCAGAAACTAAGCAAGCTTGCAAAAATAAACATAGGAAAAATAAAAAAAATGCAAAAAAATGAAAAATAAGATAAAATAAAAGATTAACTTAAAATTAGAGAAAACATAAAATAAAAATTAAATAAATCTAAATAAAATAAAATAAAACAAGAAAAATCAAAACAAAAAGTGGGGGAGACTGAGTCCCCCCCAAAACTAGTTTCTCAAGCCTTTAGAGGTTGCTGAAATCGGTGGAGCTTGTAGAAATGATGAGGTCTAGGTGCTCCACATCTGAACCAGCACGAACCATTAGGTAACCTGGTTGACGGTGGCCACTAATTTCTTGAAGTTTTTTGCGGTAACGCGGTGTGAATGGGATGACCTTTGCAGTAGGTGTTTCAGGTGTTGAATGTGTTGCAGGTGTAGGTAGGATATACTTGGTCAGTAGAGGGCAAGTGTAAATTATGCTTTTGGAGCTCTTCCATTGCATCCCTTCCACTACCCTCCTCAGTCAACATTGGGGAGGTTTCTTTTTTCTTCTCTTATGGACAGACAACAGCACCAGTATTTGAGGATTCAAAATTTTCTATCAGCCCTTCTTGTAGCTGATGTTGACCTTTGCTCCTCGCCCCATGGTGTCACTCGTACACTCTTATACGGGCTCTCTTCCTCTTGATGAACGTGCTGATTGGTGAGCCTTGAAATAGAGTTATGTAGGATATCAATTTTCTGATCAAGGTCACTATGAAGCACATCTAATTTTTGGTTTAGAGAGCTTTCCACAATATCAATTCTTTGTCTTAATTTGGCATTGATTGTCTTCTGCTCTTCCATAAAGTCGCCCACTAGCTTGGTGAGGTTCAGGGTGGCTTGTTCAAGCGGAGAAGGTTGGTTGTGGTGGTTGGTGAGATGAAGGCATCTTGTGGATGTGGAGGTTCCATTTGGTTCACGCATTTAAGATCATTCACTGCCCACGGGTCTATGGGGCGACCTTGGTAACCTGCCTCCAGAATTCCTTACCCATTGGAACATGTTCTCCTGGAAAACAGGGCAACACCAAACAAAAAAAGAAAAACAATTCTACCCAAAAGGGGTAGTGTTAGCTAAAAACAAAATACGAAAACAAAATAAACAAGCGACGGAGAAAAACTACACATAAAAGCAAAGTAAATTGACACATCTTGTGGTGAGGATCACAAGTGTTCATCGAGGTCATCATTTTGCACTTAGGCTGCATCCTCGGCAGTAAGGCGCCATTTGATTAAGCTAAAATGGTAGCATGCACGGGGGTAGAGATTTGGTGCTCGGAATAAAATATTTATAAACCTAAACCTCCCTCTTTTTATGCATTAGCATAACTTCTTTGCTTGATATGAAACATCTAGGGTCGAACACGGGGATGAGTTTTCTTCATGAGCCCCCGATTCTGATTGGTTAAAATGAGTGAATTCAATTTAGTTTTTAAGGTTTTGGTATTAAAAAACGAGGAGGGTGTAATGTTTGGAAACTTAAGGAGATTGAAATATAAAATAAAATAAAATGTAAAGAAGTCTTCTTGAAAATTGTCCAGTCTTGGATTTAGGTTCTAAAGGTCACTGAGGGGTCCTCGGGTCCATTTTCCTCGCGTTGGGGAGGATGACCTATAGTCATTTCTCGAACCGGATCTTCATGTGGCTATAAAAACTGAACCCTAAATAACCATCATTTGAAAAATGGCATCCACTGGCCATTAGTGCTCTCGGTCATTAAAACACAAGTCACCTTAACTCTGCCTGTGATTATAAATGATAACTAACGAAGCATATATGGATCTAACATTAAGCATCTAATGAGCCCAAAAAATCTTGCAAGTAATAACCATTCAAGGTGACTCAAAATGGATCAAAACCCTAAAGATTTAAAAGGAAGCCATGTGGTAGTGGATACCTAAGTGAGAAAAACACGGAACCCTCGACGGCAGGATCACGCTTGATAGCCTCCTTAGCTGAGGAGAAAGGGGTTGTAGCCTCTCATCCTCCGAGTTGTCATCCTCGGAGGGTGTTTGGCTAGTGAGAAATGGAGAGAAAGTGAGGGAAAATGAGAGAAAATGAGAAAGAGAGGGAAGAGCTGAAAGCTTCCCGCCCAAAAGCAATGAGCAAGGGCCTTCACGGTGTCTTATTAAAGGGGGCTTTTATAGCCAAACCTGATACAAATTACCAAAAACCACATATCCAAACATTATTAAAAGGAAAATACCAGGAAGAAAACCAAAAGTGACAAAAAGTCAAAAAGTAAAGGTAGCATGAGAGGTGAAGCAGTGCGAGGAAACGAATAGTGGCAGCAAGGGAAGGCGGTCGCAACAGCTGGCATTCGCGGGTTGTGGGTACAGCCTCGCGGGTTGCAAAATTTGTGGCTGCGAGAAGTGCATTTACAACCATCTTGAAATTTCTGAGTGCTCCATTTTTTTCCTTTTTTGCTCTCTTTCTTTTGAGATCTGATGCTGTGACGATGAGTTGAATCAGGGTTCTTTGTGTTTTGAATGGACTACAAATAATTTATCGTTATCTAGCAAAACTATAAAAATAGTACAAAATAAATCGATGTTAGTATAGCAAGAGACCTTGGCTGTGCCCGATTGGGTTAATTACGCTGATTAGTACGGAAAAAGTGCTGGCTGCATTAAACGGGGTTGAGAAAATAGCATTATTTGGGCATAATCACATATAGGCTAGTATGGTTGTGCCGGGTGGTTCATTGCTAAACCAGGGTAAGATTTGATGTCTACCCAGGCCCGGTATGGTTTATGCCCAAGTGGTTCATTAAATCCTAGGTAAGATTTAGTGTCCCTACGGGTACATAAAGTCCGGTAGCTGGCTAGCCGTCGGGCGCTTTCGAACAAAGCGCGGCCCTTGCTGTTGACACTTCCTTAATGCAGCTCAGCGTGCGAGGCACTTTAAGGCGGACTTACGGTTCTAGCCATTTGGCACTGAGAAACACCATACCTCTATTTCTAGCCGTTTAGCGCTTTCTTAATGCTATGAGCATGGCTCAGCTAGTTTAACACTTCTTTAATTCAAACTTAAACTTTTTAAAGGCGTGCAGTGCTCTTAATGCCAAACTTATGGCTCTAAGTCGTTTGGCACTTTCTAAGGGCTAGACTTGTTGCTCTAAGCCATCTGGCACTTTCTTAAAGCCATCTAGCTCTAAGCCGTATGGCGCTTTCTTAATGCCAAACTTATGGCTCTAAGCTGTTTGACACTTTCTAAAGGCCAGACTTATGGCTATAAGCTATCTAGCACTTTCTTAATGCTAGGCTTCTAGCTCTAAGCCGTCTGGTGCTTTCTTAATGCCAAACTTATGGCTCTATGCTTTTTGGAACTTCCTTAATGCAAGACTTACATTTCTAGCCGTTTGGCGCTTTCATAATGCCCGAGCTGTAATACAGCGGATTTGACACCCGTTAATACGAGACTTACGGCTAAGCGCTTTGTCGCTGCTTTACTACCAAACTTATGGCTCTAAGCGAGTCGGCACTTTCTTAATGCCGATCTTCATTCTAAAGCGTACATGAAGTTTGTATCATGAAGCATGGCTTTAAGTTGTTTTGGCACTTTACAGAGAGCGGACTTTTTGGCTGGCAGTGGCGCTTTTAATGCTAGACTTGTGGCACTAAGGCGTCTAACACTTCCTAATGTGGCACCGGCTGAGCGTCAGCCTTCCTTAAATTTAGACTTGTGGGCTACAAGGCGTCTGCTATTTCTCAGACCTTGGCTAAGCCATTTGGGGACTTCAAGGCGAAGTTAAACTCCCCCAATGGATTTGTGGCACCTAGCGCCCGAAGCTTATGGCTCTAAGCAGGTTGACACTTTCTAAAGGCTAAATTGTAGCTCCTAAAGCAGTCGGCACTCTTAATGCAGTCTTAAAACACAGCCTCTTTGCTTTTCTTGTACTTAGCACCATGACTTTAAAGATTTGTTTGGCTTTCTAAGGCGAGACTTGATCATGATCTGCTTTTTTGACATCTTGCCGAGACTTATGTTTCAGGAAAAAAATGACTTGTGCCCAGCTGGGCTGCGCCAGGGCCGTCGACACTTTCTTGAGGCCAGGCTTTGTGGATCCCTAGAAAGCCAAATGCAGCACTCTCAAAGACCATACTTACGGCTTTGGCGTGCACGGAACTCTGGGTGAGAGTTGCAGGCTGCGATACGGCACTTTGAGGACCGGACTTCTAGCTCTGAGTCGTTTGACGCTTTTTCTTGTGCTTGGAACTTAGAGCTGCAGGTGTGACACTTCCTTAATGTGGAACCGCTCTGGCGGTGGCACTTTCTTGATGCGGGACTTAAGGCTCCCAGCGCCTTGCACTTTCAAAGACCAAACTTCTGTCTAAACCGTCTTCCACTTCCTTGTGCCGGACTTAGGCTCGAGGGCGGTTGACACTTTCTTAATGCGGACTTTTGGCTCTAAAGCGTACAGCGCACCTTTATGCCAAACTTATGAAAACATTTCATTTTGGCACTTTTAAAGAAGGAAACTAGACTTGTGGCTTTAAGCCGTTTCGCACTTTCTTAATGCCTAAATTTTGGCACTAAGCCGTCTGACACTTTCTTAATGCCAGACTTGTGACACTAAGGCGTCTGGCACTTCCTTAATGCCAGACATTTGGCTCTGAGGTATCTGACACTTTTCTTAAGGCCAGACGTGTGGCTCTGGCCCGGAATTACGGCACTGGTGAGCCGCTCACAGCGGAGTGCGTCACTTTCTAAAGGCCATGCCGGCTGCAAAGTAGGTCGGCACTTTCTTAATGCTAGACTTATGGCACTAAGGCGATGCGTCTTCAATGCGGTCGGCTTTGAGCCATCAGCTGTAAGGCGGACTTGTGGCTGCGGCGGGTACGGCGCACAAGACCAGGACTTCTTGCCACTGGCCAGTTTGGGACTTTCTAAAGGCCAAACTTCTAGCTCTAAGCCATTTGGCACTTTCGAGCGGCTCCTAGGTTGTTTGGAACTTTCTTAATGCGAGTGTGGCTGAGGCGTTGGACACTTTCCAAAGACCAAACCGGCTGCAGAAGTCATCTACGCACTTCCATAATGTCAAACCGGCTCGGCGGGTCGACACTTTCAAAAGACCATACTTATGGCTCTAAGCCATCTGACACTTCCTTAATGCTAGATTTCTGGCTCTTAGCCCCTGCGGCACTTTGAAAGTCCACCGCTTTAGACTCCCAGCCCGAGCGCGTAATTTTAAACTCCTGGCAATGGCTCTCAAATCACAGTGCCTTTTTCTGCCTTTCTGGGGCACCTTGTGAGTCTTGTTCCCTCAAAGTTAGGACCGTAGGGGCGGGACAGAAGCTATAACAGCCCCGCCCCCGGTGATCTCGGCCTTGAGGCTCCTGAGCTGACCGCTTGGGAAGAACTACCTGAGATTGACTTAGATCGGCAAGAATAAAATGTTCACCTGACCTCTCCGGCAACGGACGGGGTATGACAGGGGCTATGTAATGAAAGGGGCCGAGCCTAACTCTGAATTCTTGTAGATAAGAGGAGCTCGTTGCGCTCCTCTCGGTGATGTCTCAGTAATCAAGCGATGTTGGCTATCACGATTCACATGCGCTTTATATCGAGCACACGTTGATGCACGCATTAATTCTCCGGTCCTTCAACTTTCTCCGCTCAAGGTTTAAAAGCAGTATTTTTCCCGTGAAGGTTGACGACGCCGGTAGGAAAATAGGGGGCATTGTGAGTACCATGGCTTTTAGGCCCGGACCACTGCTAAATGGGCCAGGCGGCGGGGCCCGATGCGTGACCGCCTCATGAAGGCAGGCCCAAGGCGATACCACCTACTTTATTAACACCACATGGGAACCACGGCTGAAGAGGGTGGAGTCCTAGAGCAGTCGAGATCTGAGTCCCCCCCCCGACCGGCCATCTTACTGCATATGGGAAGTTTATTATGGGAAAATACGCAAAGTAGATATTTATCCCCGAATTTCCTAATTTCTAAATCTTTTATTGGGAAGGATAATCCTTGATAAGGAAAAACATATTTTATTCCTAAAATAAGAGCGGAGATTTGGGAACCAAGCCCTATAAATTGGAAAGATCCCCCACGGAGTAGAGGTATGCAATTCCAACCATCTCAACCCCCTTCTTCTTCCTCTCCATATTGTTGACTTAATCATAGGAGAGGTGGACTACCGTCGGATCGCTCTTTTTGCAGGTTCACATTGCTCTGCTGATGTCCTGGAGATCAGGCGAACAAATTGGTAACAACACATGAGAGATTTGATCACCAAAGGCTAGGGAAGATTTAGGGAATTTTGTCCTGAATTGCCAACCTAAACTAAATGTTCATATATTATATATCCACTTATAGGAAGAATCATGCTAAAATCAACATTTTAAAAAAATTTCTGCTTCACCACGGCAAAATTCTTAGAAGTAGAAAAAGACACTAATTCATCCCTCTTATCACCACTAGATTGGTCCTCGTAGGCTTTGACGATAATAGAGCAGCTGAACCAGCTTTGCAACATAGCATCTTGGATAGGGCAATAAAGGTGACATATTTAAGTGTGTTTTCTTAGACACAGTCCCTAGTGTTCGGACTGTGTGTAGTTCAGATTTTAGTGTGATGAGTTCGAACTCTCCTATTGGATGAAGTGTGTTTAGAGCATATATAAGATGTTTGCAATGAAATAAAGCACAAGATGTTTATGCGGTCCTTTGCAGGGCTATGCCCAGATGTAAGGATTTCTACTAATTTGATTCAATGTTACAATTAATGTTATGTGGTACAAGATTCCCTCTCTACCCACAACCCTTCTTGAAACATAATCACTCATAGTGAAATTTAGAATAAACTCCCCTCATTCCCCTCTCAATAGCATCGCAATCCATACCCACATCATGGTGATAAGATGACGAATCTTAAAAACAAATCATCTTTCACCCAAGATGAAAGGCTTTTAACGTACAATACCTCAATTGAGTATCTGCACTCCGCACTCTTCAACACGTTCAAACTTCGATTGTTCTTCTTCAAGCTCTACTCCTGAAATCCGTGATGAGCAACTTCACTAAATTTATAGCCCTTGCAATTCGGTCTTGGAATTATTAATAAGGGTGGATCATTATCCTAATATGACTCCATGCATTATCTTCTTTTTCTTGAACTTATCTTCAAGCTATCCTTGTAGAAGTAGGAGACTTGGTGCCCAAGTTTCCTCATTAGAGAGGAGACCTAATTTAGTTCAACTCTAGATAGATAGTTTGGATGATCTAATCCTCTTGTTTTAATCTTTATCCACTTGTTAGAGGAGTCCTAGGCCCATCGATAGCTTGCTTCCCAAGTATCTTGGCCTCAAAGTTTTTAGAACTGATTTATGTCCCACATCAGTTGTGAGCATAGTCCGGACTCTCCGAGCGCTTGCATGTCTCTGCATCATGGGACTGTTGTAGTCCGGACTACTTCTTGATTCTTTCAGGGACTTCATGAATAAACCATCGAATTTTCATCATACTCAATCTTCGAAGTAGCCATCTACTTGTAAAACATTGGAGACAAAGATATTGACAATTCTAAACCCAACAAAAGGTATGTGTAGTCATGTGTGTTAATATCTTGAACACATGATGGAAGCCCCAGAATTTCTGTAAGATTCTGGTACTGCCCCAACCGAAGGTCTCTTAGGTTAGTAAGTTCACTGAGGCTGGTAGGTATGCTTAGAAAATTGTTTCTGCTTAGATCAAATATTTTCAGTGAGTACAAGAAGCAAATATCGTCAAGGATGGATCCTTCCATTAAATTGCAGTTGCTTAGGTTTAAATTTGTGAAATGAGTTTAAAGATGGAAAAGAAGGCAAGTGCAAACAAATCCCATATGAACTTTTTCTATGCAACAACCTAAAGGAAAAGAGTGAACACAGTGAAGAAGATGGTTGAAGGATTCTCAAACGAACAATTAAGTCAGGCGATTATGTTATGGAAGTTCCATCATCATGGAGCTGCACTAGACGTTGCAAGCTCCCAAATGATCCTTAACAATTGGTGTAGTTGTGAACAACTAGAGGCAATGAGTTTGAAGGAATCTTATAGTGTGATGACGTAAGTGAATCCTATTGAAAGTATAACAAGATGTATTGACCGTTTCGGCCCATAAAAATATGAAGGTTATGCTAATTTAGCTTTATTTGGGTCATTTCTTGAAAAACACGATTCTTTCTCCCAACTATGCCATTTTGTTGAGGAGCTCCAGAGCAGAAAATTCATGTTCGATTCCTAAAAAATTACAAAAATCATGAAAATCATAATTATCAAATTTCCTTCCCCCATCACTTCTAATTCTTTCAATGGCATATACCCTTTTCCATTCTGAATTTTCAAGTCATTGTCCTTGGAATTTATGAAGTCATCATTCTTTGCAACTCCTTCAAACCTAGAAAAGACGTTAATAATTATAAGAATGTATTTCTTGGATCCTAAACTTTATGTTCTCATTGATCCCATAAGGTCCATATGCAAAAGCTCTAGTAATCAAGAGGTGATTGTTGGGACCTTGATTGTCGGACCCCTTGAGCGTCAAGTTGTAGGGGTTTTGATCATCATATTTCTTAAGCATCAGCAGCGCAATGTGAATCTTGATTATTTGACTTCCTAGGGATCAGTGGCATGGTGCAAACCTATAAAAAGGGCGATCCGGCGACGGTGGGTTGGTCGCCTCTCGATGAGTTAAGTCGTAAATATGGAGGGATAGGATTCCAGGCACCGGTCGAATTGCTTACCACTCCGGGTAGAGATCTTTTGGAGCTTATGAGGTTAAGTTCCCGAAAAATCCACTTTCCTTTCCTTCTCGGGTAGGATTTTATCTCCTATTTTAAGGGAGGAAATCTTCTTTTCCTAATCAACCACTAGTTCTTCTTTATTAAGGATTATTCTTCCCTTTTTTCAGGATCATCTCTCTGAGGAGTTAGTGATTCGGAAGCTGGAAAATTCGCTTAGAATATCGCTTTTGCGGATTTTCCGCTTCCACGTGCTTATTCATAACAATCTTCCTATATGGGATAGAATTCCCATATGGGGGTAAAGTGGCCGGTGCGAGCAGAGTCTAGGCAGAGGGCGCCTCGGCTTGGCGCCATGAAAAGTTGTCCTTGCACAGGCGGCCTCATGGGTTCTCACTTTAAGAAGTGCGCCTTTAGTCTTGAGTGAGTGAGTGTAATCGGGCCATTTCACAATGTAGGCCCAACGGACCTGGAGCTATCGGTAACAGATCCAGAATCCAGGGATGATGGTACTCCTGATACCTCTTTTTCTCATTTGGAGTTTTTGTGCTAACCGGTCGAGGAAAATATTGTGGTTTCAAATGTTGAACGTTGAGAGTTGAAAGGTTTGTGAGAAACAATTAGCTCGTTAAATGTGCTCAGAGGCTTTGCTCACGTGTTTTAAGACGCATGGGAGACGCACACCTCCCGATATGCTTCCTACGTATATTGTTCTGACGGCGCATTTAATGAATCTGACGACCCCCCTACCCTTATATATAAGGGTAGTGGTCTTAAGAGGTGTTTCTTTTACGTCTTCTCAAAAGAGATATTTTTTTCACTCATGCACTTCATCCATCTCCGTGCCTTTGCAAATTCCCTTCCAAAGGAGCCATCGGAGACCCTTGGCGTTTTGACAACTTTTTATTTTCCAGTGAGTGTTTGCAACTCAAACCTTTTCTGTGTCGCTGGTTTGCTTGAATGTTTTCGTGGTTGAAGCTGTGAAGGTTTTTGATTTACCGTCTTTAGGTCTTATCCTTGGTGGGTTGTAAAATCTTTAGGGCGGATTTTTTTTTCCTTTCGAGGGTTCTTTCCTTCATTTTTTTTAATTTTTGATTTATGGACCTTAAGTTGACCCCTTCTTCTTCTCCCATTCTTTTTTATCTGCTTGTAGAATGGTAAGAGGTCAAGAAGAGGTTTCGACCCGATCATTTGGGTGTAGGAGGGTATCCGGGAACGCCCTACTACGGTGCAGTTGCTACCATGCGTAAGAGGCGAGGTTATCTGGCTAAACTCCCTGCGAAAAGTGCAGGCGTTGAAGCAGCGCGGCCACCTGAACTTTTGGGGAGGCAGATAATGCCATCTATTTTACAAGGTAGCAGTTTTCTGTTGGGCTTCGTCTCGCCGTTCCATCGTTGGTGAAGAGGTTCCTTCATTTTACTCGGGCACCACTTGCACTTGTACATCCGAACGCTATTCGGATTTTGATGGGTTGCAGCGTGCTGAACTCTCTTTACCAGCTGGACATTTCACTAGTGGAGATATGCTTCATCTACACTTTGAAGCTTAGGACTGGGGGTTGCCTGTCCATGTCGGACCACAGTCCCTGGCTGCAATTTGTAACCGGGCTCCTTGACTCCCCTAAGACGGAGGCGAAAGGGGTTGTCTTGGTTAAGGGCTCGTGGTACGAGATCCATGGCTCTCCAGGGCTTCCTTTTAATCTGAACCAGTCCCTTACGTTCTTGGGTTTGTCTCTATTCCTGTTTTGGTAGATCTTGTACTTCCCTAGCTTGAGGGAGTATTGACATTCTTCTCTTTTTGATGATTTATAGATAGGCGCAGATGAGGTCGGTTGGTCAACTGGGTGGAGAAGGCGAGGCTAGACCGCATCCGCTAACTGCTTGAGATCATAGTGAGGCGCCATCACGAGCTCCTTCTATCTATGAAGAACCTTTTGGATTTGGGTGCCATTCCTTTCCCCTACATAGTGCATGTTCTTCCTTGTCCTTTGCCTAACGAGGTCGTCAAGGGCGAGCATTTTGTCCTTACTGACCTCCTGAAGTCGTTGCCCGGAGGATCTTCCCAAGTGGAGGCTGTTTCAGAACCCCTTTTTTGGCCAGATTACCTACCTTTGACCGTGTAGAACCCTAAACTTGCCCCCTAAGAGGCGAAGAAGAAGAAGAAGAAGTTCGTCAGGCGAAGGCTGCCGACGAGGGACTAGAGGGATTTGTGGACTGGACGAATCCGACGGTTAACAAAACGTCCGAAGAGAGAGAGGTAGAAATGTATGGCCTTGTTGCTGGATTCGCTACGCGGATATGCAAGAGAAATGGCACATCTCAGGAGGAGACGACACCCAGCCTCGAAGTTCTGGGCTACAAACGTTCTAGGCCGTTTTGACTTAATGAGGAGGTCCAGGCTGATCTAGCGGTGATTACCGTGAACTCGCTGGAACCATTCCTTGAGGCCCTGTCTACTATCAGGGGTACCACCCAAGATGCCTCCCGAGAGGCTTTTGTAGCGTCGGAGGATGAGATTCCAGTCGAGGGACTTCCTCGTGTTAGCGAAACGTTTGTCAAGGCTTCAGTTTTGAGCGACCGGTGGCCATTTGCTTGGGCCGATCTCACGGATCATGGTGCATGGAGGCTCATAGAGGCGGGTGCTTAGCTCATCGACCGATCGATGGATTGGGCCGGTCACAGAGGATCGCGCCCGGCTCTTGATCGAAACTTCCCGGGCGCTCATTAGCGTGGGGGCCCTTGTTAGAGGCGACCCTTCCATCGTGCACATGCGCAATCTTTCCCCCCACAACTTTCGCAAATTGGTGGTGGCTCAACACCACATGGTCATCATGCCATGTGTCCATCTCCTAAGATGCCATGTGGCATCTACATGGTCATGCCATGTCACCCGACACTCGACGCCTTGAAAAACGTGAAATTCCGACCGTCTCAGAATCCGACGAAATTTGACAGGGTAACTAGATTTCATGAGACGAATTCAATGGTGAAATCCGTTTTGTCATCCGAGATCTAGAAAATTTTCGATTTCCAATTGAAATTACCTTTTTACCATTTTTCAGAAAAATTGAATTTTTCCCGGGTTTTACAGCTGACATCCATGTCAGGTTGAATGATATATCAATTAGACATATAAATTAACTATTCAAACATGCATATTCGATTATCACAGTTAAAGTCACATCAGTCGAGGAAGTTAAGAAAAATAATTAAAGAGTCATTCTAGCGTAAAATTTTTAATCATAAAATTTTTTAATCCTACTAAAAATGAGCTCCTATATCCCAGCTTTCTTGCAGTGTCTCATATGAAAATAAATTTTGATGTGAAGGCATGTGGAAAATAAGTTGAACTCTAGTCCTCTTGTCAAGGGTCAATGACCTTATTTTAGTTGATTAAGTGAAGTTATTTATGCAAACCACCTCTTTTTCTTTCTTTTTTTTAAAATTTTTTTCTTTTTAATTTTAATTTTTAGTTAAAGCTTAACTATAAACTTGAATTGGCTTCATTTGATTCTTGTAATTAGGTCGTTGTAAGGCTCCTTGGAGAAAAAAAAAAATCTAGATCTTCATTCCAACTTGTTGTAAGGCTCACTTCCAACTCCTTCAAGGTTCTAATATTTTCTTTTAAAACTCCCATACTAAATTGAGTGAAGAAATCTCTCCATTGTATTCCAAATTGAATTTCATCAGAGTTCTTGATTCGTCAATATCAACTTGAGTAGCATGCTTCCCCATCATGTGGGAAATTTTAAGGGATTCAAGAAATTGAGTGAATTTCTTTTACTTTGAAGCTAAAAGAATTTCACAATAAGAGACTAGCTTTAAAAAAAATCTCCTAAGCATGACACCTAAAACCAAAATTGTGACACCCCAAAACCGAGGTGTCTCGTTGACAACCCGTCAACCTGCGGAATAATTGTGGATGTTGGATAACCCGACACCACTCATGAAAAATCGGGCATAGCCCCCTTTGTACAGGGGCTCTGCAGAATACAACTGTCCACTAACGGTTCTGATGACCACGCATGCATTTTATGCGAGTAAAATAATGGCCAATTGGGCCCCTGCATTAATACCCACAAAATACATTAACTATATACAATATTTCAAGAGTTAATAAATTACTATACAAAAGAATACCAAACCATAACTTAGGCTTTCTTGGCATACCTCTAGTGAGCCATGTCCTCCTGACACCTCCACACATACCTGAAATAGTGATCCCTCGACGGGGGTGAGCAAAGCCAGTAGTGACAATTTCCACCATGGGTTACTCCGCTAAGTGCACATGCCATGGCAAGCGATCACATCCGAGCAATTGTACATGAACCTGCTCGAATGTCTACATGACCAATCCCACGTGTCCGGGAGTCCTCAGGCGACTCCTCACATATGCCTAAGCGGGGAATGCGGTAAAATATCTAGTTTTCAAAGCAAGCTTTTTTGTTCTCGAAAACTATTTATCGAGGATTTCGGTAAAATAGTAGATTTACCCTCGGCGAATTGCTAGATAGCAGCTCTGAAAGCAGTCATGGTCCTCATCAGAAGTGATCGTTGGACAACTCTCCCAAGACGATTCTTTGGAAAATCTTCGTTAAAATTCCTTTCAAAAACATTTTCATTTTTCTTTCAATTTCATGTCATGCACTCCTCCAATATTCACAAGATTGCCCAGTGCGTATGGAGATACCCGTAAACGATCCGACACAACTCATGCTAATATATAAAACATGTATATACTAACATAATTAATCCCACATAAATCATGTTATGCAAAATTCTGCCATTAACACCAAAATTAGCTCACATAGGCTAAGTAACAAACCGCAAGCAATTCATTTTTGAATCGCTCAGCATCATATAAAAATCGGGCCAATCATGTCACTATTCATGAGCAGTGAAACCCTCGGGGTTGGCAGCGTTCATGACCACTTTAATGAGGATTTTTTCTTCACTTTCGACTCAAATGTTTTGAGGCCAGAAAACACGGCTAATCGAGCAGAACATCTACGACCGGTACCAGCCAGGCTGCTTGGCGAAGAATAGCACAAGTAGGGAAAGATCCCACCTCTTGGAGTTGTCGAACTCCACCGTCGATTGTCCGCAGCGTAACACTCGCCAGCGTAGATCGACTTTGCTTCTTGCTTTCCGTCGGCTTGGAGTGGTCGAGCGACCCCGCCAATCTAGAGAGAAAGGAGATCCTTCTCTCTAAAATCCACAAAAACCTCACCTCCTGCATGTTTACGCTGATTTGATAATGCCAAATGAAGAAGATGAAGCATTATTGCTATTTTGTCTCATTCTCGTTTAACATTTCTCATAATTCCCATCATGTCTTTTTTCTTGATTTTTGACATATGGCTTAATACAGCGTCAGTTTCTATCGTCTCTCCCAATCTTGCGACGTGTAATCGCGTAGTACGTGTAGTATGTGACTTTGTCGCATCACATGTCTCTTACAAGCTAGTTTTACGGCACGGAGCACCGGTGCCTCAAAAAGCGTGAAATTACATTGTTGAGTCGTGAAGTCGATGTGGTAGCTAGATTTCACGATGATTCGACGGTGAAATCTGTTTTGTCATCCAGGATCTAGAAATTTTGAATTTTATTTGATGCGATTTACCATTTTCATAAAATTGGAATTTTCTCGGGTCTTACAAAAATCTTCGCTTTTTCTAATCACTAATGTTAACATGATTTGCACCCAAATGAAAGAAAAATGGAAGTAATGATCAAGCTCACTAATCTCGGCACATGATTTATCATCATATATGGCAGCACATGGGTTAAATCCTCTTTGCTGCTCTTCAAACAAACACTACTCACGAACATAATACACGAAATTTTCTTTTCCTATTCTTTCAAAACAATTTCAAAACCATTATATCAATCACATCCTCTCTTTCCAATTTTCCACCTTATCTTCTTTAGATTGATTATCTTCGTTTAGAATTAGGTGGGGGGGCTTGTGATTCATGGATGAATCGTATTGAGTCTCAGTCGTGTGATTAATAACTACGAATCCCTAAGGCATATATGTTTTATATCAAGTGATACGCAAAATGCAAATATTAAACATTTTTGAAAAGTATAAAATAAATTATTAAAAAATTATAACAAATATTCTTTAAAAGATATAAAAAACTTGGGCACTTAAAAATTAGCTAAAAAATTATATTAAATTACTTATGAAAATATTAAGTGAGGTTTTTTTAGAGAATATATTAAGGGTGCGTATGGAGCTTGTTATAGCCCTATTTGAGGCTTATCTTCGCATGTGCACGGTAAAAATTATAGGTGTGTGGAAGAGATTATAAAAACAACATGACTCCTATTTGTGACACCCCGAGCAGGGGTCGTTGACTACAGGCCAGCGGAATACTCATGAATGTCGGGTAACTTAGGCATTTTTCCTGATCCGGGCAGAGTCTCCTTTGTACGGGGAGCTCTACCCAAATACAAAACCTGTATAAAACCTGTCCCAAACAATCCAATATAACAGTCTATGATTAAAACGGCCACTTGGGCTCATAAACCAATACTCATCACAATATCTATATCCAACTATATCCAATAGTTTCAAGAGTTCAAATTTTACTCTTATACAACACATATATTAAAATTAGAGAATTCTAATACATGTCATACATTATAACTCAAAGCCACAATCCGGCTTTCTTCTAAAGCTCAGTCTCTAGGATGAGACGTCTCCTCGCACGCTCCCGCATGCACAGCCAAATAATATCCTCGACGGGGTGAGCTAATGCTCGATAGTGGAATCACCCTAAGTAGGCTACTCTCGCTAAGTGCATATGCAATGCTTCAAAATAAACACACATTGACGAATGCATGATCCGCAGATGTCTGGCCGATCATCTCGTGCAGAGTCCTCGCTGAGTCCTCATCGACTCCCTCACACGCTCGCCTTAGCCTCGTATGAGGGATTATTATGTTTATTTGGCTGAATGACCCTCAGGTGTATATATATCGATTGGGGCGGAGTCTCAGACGATTGTTTATTTTTAGTATGGACTACCCTCAGATCATTTTTAGTTTTAGACAACCCTGCAGAAACTCATTTTTCTCACAGACTCATCTCATTGCACTCACTCTAGTCCTAGGGTGTCCCGATTGCATATGGAATGCATGATGTCAATTCCGTACAATCTATAACACATGCAAACATATAAACATGCATATATTCATAAAAATTAAATCACACAATCATGTATGTAATTTCGCATTTCATCACATCAAAATTAGCTCACGTGGGTAATGATCAAACCGCGACAATTCTACTTGATTGCGACCAAACACATTGATTCACATTTATTTTGGCGAACTTTTATTCTCGGGAATAGTGAAACCTCGATTACTATTCCCAAATCACCGATACGTCGGTTCGCTTTGGCGAACCCGAATTTCATAACCATTCCGGCCTTGCTACGTGAAAACATCATTTATAGCCGCAATTGCACCATAAAATAACCCCGAGAAAATCGTGGCGATCCGCGGTATCCACTTGGGCTAAATTAATTTCCAATAATTGGTCCCGAGTTTGGTGTAGATCAAGCAGCGATCCCTCGCGGCCTCGTCGACTCAAACATCATAAATACACTTAAATAAAGGGAATAAAACCCAAGTAGGGAGGAAACCCTACCTCAGGGAGTTGAGGAAACTCCCTGAGTATCTGTTTGAAGCGTTTCAACTAATCCCAAGGGCGCCGAGGCGTGGGATTGCCCGGTATTCTGAGAAATTCGGATGTTACTGCCACAAAAATATAGATTCCAAACTCTGCGCTTTCCCGTTTTTGCCTTGTATTTCATTTGTAAGAGACAACACTATACATGTTTTGTCTTTTTCTAACTTAAACAATTCCAAAATGACCATTTTATCCCTTCTTTTCCTAGTTTTTACATTTGACACTATCTCGGCAGCCCATTTTCATACTTTCTCTACTTTCGTACCCTTGTAACACGTGAGTGCGATGTTATATGTTATTTTCGTTGCATCAAATATCGTCTTATGACACCCAAATTGCGATGCCTCGAAAAACATGCTTCAGATTGTGCACCGAGTCGGTGAAATTAAGCGTCTTTGGCTAGATTTCGCGAGGCGATTCGGCGGTGAAATCCGTTTGTCGTCAGAGATCCAGGAGAATAAATTTGGTTTTAGCAGAAATTACAGATTTTCCTTTTTCGAGAGAATTGGAATTTTTCGGGTCTTACACCTATAAGCTCATTTTAGCTTATTTCAATAAGCCTCATGGAGAAGCTTATCAAAAAAAGTTTAAAACAGCTAATACGGAAGCTTAAAAATGGATTATCTTAATGACAAAACTATAATTTTGACAAATTATGTAAAAAAAAAAAAAGGAAAATTTTTTGAAAAATAAAAAAAGAAATTCCGAAATAAATAATGTAAAAAATAGGTAAATTATGTAAAAAATAGGTAAATTTTTGAAAAATTCGTAAAAAATAGGAAAAATATATACAAAAAGTAGAAAAAGAATTAGGAAGAGTATGTAAAATAGGTAACATTTTGAAAAAACTACTATATAAAAAAATAGGAAAAAAAAAAATTCACAACATATAATTAAAATGAAAAAATTTCTATTGATGATGAGAAAAATAATATTGATGATGATTTTCTTGATTTAGAATTGAAGCAGATCTATGAGTGTTTATTTTGTTTTGGAACTTAGAATTTTTGTGATGATGGGAAGCATTAATGATGTTTGTTATTTGTTTTGAAAATGTTAATTTGTGATGATGGGAAGCACTAGTTATGTTTGATTTTTATGTTTGATGTTGTTTACTTTATTGTATTTTATTATTAGATAAAAATTATAGATAATATTTAATGAGATATACAATTTTTATTTATATTAGGTAGGGTACACATTACTTAAAAAAGCCCGCGCCTCAAGGCTCCAAGAGGCTTTTGTGGCTCAAGTGCGCCTTGCACCTCAAGGCCCCAAGAGGATTTTGCGCTTTAAATAACTGAGTTCATAGTGCATCACGTTTCAATTTATAAAAAGCGTCCCAAATATTTTAATAAAAAAAAAAAAACTTAGAATATTTTAGTTTTTATAATCTCTTTGATGCATATGAAACAAAAGTGATGTAAGACAGAAAATTGAATTTCTGGAAAAGGCAAAATGTTTGAATTCTGAAATTGTTAATTTAGGTTAAAAATCGTATTTATTATGTAGATCTCCCGGATGACAAAGCGGTTTCACGGGTTGGAATGGAGTCTCGCGAAATCTGGCTAACGCGTGGGTTAGTCGAATTAAGAGGATAGTTTAGATTTACACGTTTTTCGAGGCATCGTGTTTCGGGTGTCTTAAAACGAATTTCGATGCAACGAAAGTCACATATAACAAGTACTCATATGCCATAAGTGGTATGTTAAGAAATGTGAAAATAGGCCGATTAGGAGGCGGTCTTGAGATGTGACGAGAAAAAAGGACATAGACGTCATTTTGAAATTTGAATTAAGTCACTAAATGACAAAATGTTATACAGTGTCTTCTTCTCAGTGGCTGAAAAAAACGTGGGGAGCAGAAATTTGATGCAGTGGGTTGGGTTGGGAGATTTTAAGAGAGAGAAACGCCTGCCACACAGAAATACGTCCAGGCGGAGTCGTGATCTTCCGGACAGAAGGAGAAGCTGCTCTGCTGCGGAGAGAAAACTGCGTGGAGTACGGTTAAGGGAGTTTCTCAAACTCCGAGGAGGTAGAGTTTCTCCTACTTGGGTTTTATTCCCTCTTTAAGTACTTCTGAATGTTTAGTTGAATGAGGCGAGTGAGGCGGTTTGATCGATCCCAAACTTGGGACGAATTGATATAATTTTAAAACCAAAATGCAGGCAGCCACGTGTTGCTCCACGGCACCTGTTGGGTTGATTTAGTATTGCTTTCCATGATAAATCATGTATTGATTGAATGAGGCCGGAAATGGGCGTGAAATGCGGGTTACAAAATTGGCTTGGAGTAGTGTGATTTCGGGAATAATGGCGAGGTTTCACTATTCCCAACAGTGTTTTCAAAATATATTTTTGTGTGAAAATGTGTTTGGTCAGTGATTCAAGGATTAGTACTCGTGTTTGTCATTAGCAGTGTGGGAGCTGATGTATGAAAATATGAAAATTTTATGACATGATAATATAGTATTGTTTGTAAATATGCATGTTTATATATTTACATGTGGTGGCTTGTATTGGGGTAGCATACATGCATTTCATGCTCTGCTGGAACACCCCCAGGACTATAGAAGAATGGTGCATGGTAGTCAAGCTGGTGAAGGACCATCCGTCTGATATCGGTAGTCCCAGCTTAAAATATCGATAGATCGGGCGCGGCTGTTGTATTCGCAGTCCTGAGCAAATAATATATCAATCGTCGGAGCTGACCCGATTGATATATAAACATTGGAGGGTTGTCGCGAATAAGCAATAATGGTGCATCGAGGCTTGGCGAGGTGTGATGGGTGGGTGAGCTTCGAGACTCACAGTTGGTAAAATGCGAGGGCGGTCGAGTAGGATCATGCATTGGCGAATGTGTGTTTGGCTGGGCATTGCTTGCACTTAGGTGGAGAGTAACCCGCAAGCGATTCCACTGTGGCACATTAGCTCACTGCTCGAAGAGATATTAGCCTACGAGTACGAGGCGACTCTGGGGCGACCGTCCTAGAAGGCCGGAGTAGAAGAAAGCTTCCCGGAAGATGTGCTGAGACTATTCTGATGTTTACATGTATTAGAATTAGTGTATTTGTATATGTTGTGCCTATGGTAAAACATTTGAGCTCTTAGAATTGCTGTGAATATAGTGAATTCATAGTTGGTATGTTTTTATAGGTATTGTAATATGGGCCCCAGAGGCCGTTTATCCTTATTGCATCATTGTGATTATATTGGGTACATGGACTGGGTTTCATGCGGAGTGTTGCCAATTGGGTGAAACTCCCCGGAAATCTGAGAGTGCACTTGGAATTTTTGAAGTGGCGTCGGAGGTAACTTGGAGCATCCCTTGCATTCCACAGGTTGACGGGTAGTCAACGGACCCCCGGGTTTGGGGCATCACAGCTTGGTATCAGAGCTTAGGTATACGAATACCTAGGGAGCTCGGGTTGGGTATCCATCACCAGTAGGTGGTTTGATGTAAAGTATAGGTATATGGAAGCATAGAGATGGAGGCTTGGGCTTAGGCCATAGTCGGGTAAGAACATCACCACTAGGTGTTGTTCAATGTTGAGTTTAGGTATGAAATTACCTAGGAAATCACGGGACAAAAATAGGACACTGCATGCATGTGTTGGTGTGTTTTGTGTGATTGGATTTTGTGAAGTGTGCTTGCATGCTTGGTTGTGCATAACATGAATTATTAGGTGTTATGTGATTGAAATTATATGATTGATATGCTTGGTTGATAGCATAGGATGAAGAGTGGAAAGTTTTGGAATTTTTACCGTGTACAAAACAGGAACAAAGAAAAGAAAATGAAGAAAAATAAAATTTATAAATTTATTTGGTTTATAGGTGATGAAATATCATTTTTAAGGTTTTACAGTGTAAAACTGGAAAAAGAAAGTAAAGAAAATAAATTTCATAAATTTATTTGGTTATGAGGAGGAGAAAATAATTTTCTAAGATTTTACAAGTAGTAAAATTGAAGAAAATGGGGTAAAATAAATTTTATAAATTTATTTGAGTGTTCGAAAAATGAAAAAAATAATTTTAAGTGATTTTCGGTACTTTGAAAATAATGAAATTTTTTATTAAATTAAATAAAAAATAAAATAAAATAAAACAAAAATTTGACA
Organism: Tetrastigma voinierianum; assembly: GCA_016808115.1. NCBI lineage: Eukaryota > Viridiplantae > Streptophyta > Magnoliopsida > Vitales > Vitaceae > Tetrastigma > Tetrastigma voinierianum. The sequence goes on along the minus strand of JAEQBH010001743.1, from coordinate 435,534 downwards.
AAATTTTCGAAAAATAAAATTTTCAAAAATAAAATTTTGTTGAAATTAATATTTTAAATACAAATTGGTACCTTGCATTGCACGAAAATACAGGATCAAACCTTCTCAGCGATTAATGTGTATGAAGAGTGTCTTGGGGCGGTGTTTATGCCTTGGAGATCTGAATTGAAATTGAGCGTGCCAATGAGCTGATGATGGCTAGGCCGAGGGCGAGGGGCAGTAAAGGGCGATCCACGGGGGCGCGGTGTTCTGATGTTTGTCGATGAGCTTATGCGAAACATTTGTAGGTAATACGGCGAATGCTATCGCACGGTAGTATAAGCGGGTGAACAAGAAGACCTAGCTCCGGGTTCAAGATTGCATCATCCTCAGAACATTCACGGGGAGGAATCCGTGTGTGAAACCATTTGTTACGTCTGATCGAGAGAAAGTGTTAGAGGCTATGGAGATTACCTCTGATGCGACCCGGATTAGACTAGCTGCGTTCCAGCTATAGGGTGAGGCCCAAATATGGTGGAAATGGGCAAGGACCTCTAGAGACCTAGAGGCGATAACAAGGGCAGAATTTCAAGAGTTGTTCATGTGCATTACTTTCTAGAACTTCTGGCTTCGGGAGTTCCTAGAGGCAGCGAGAGGCGATATTTGTGATGGATTATGTGACTAGGTTCTGAGCTAGCACGATTTGTTGATGATTACGTGGCTATAGACTTGGTGTCGAGTTAGGAAATTCGAGAATGGGTGAAGTTGTCCCGTTCGGACGGGATTGTAGGACTCTTTCTGAATGGATTAGCATGGTTGGAACTGACCACGACCCCGTATAAGATGTTTGGGCTTAGAGGTTGAGACCTTAGAGCCTTTGTATGTAGGTTTCTCCTAGGATTAGAGGCGAGAATAGGATGATATGTCGAGGTTGCGAGTTTAGAGATCTCGGGGACTCTACTCCGCGGTGGTTTGAGGATGTGGACATGTCGAGGAGTTGATATGCTGGGGATCAGGTGTGACATTTTGGAACCAGGTGTCGGTGCGGCGTAGGAGAGTTACCGCCTATATGCAGGACGGTACTCGTATGGTATTTCAGGGGGACAAGCTTGTTTTGCTGAACAGGTATCTGAGTCAGTGTCGGGGGCGGTCGGCCCGGGTTGGCTAGCGAGCCTTACCACAGGGACGAGGAGAGACCGGACTCCGTCACCTCGAGTAGTATGCGGTATGTGGATGTTTTTTCAGGATGAACTTCCGGACTACCTCGCGAGAGGGTAGTAGACGGTGCTCAGTTACTCCCTGGTACTTACGCCCATCTACATGACTCATAGGATGGCACCAATTGAGTTGCGAGGAACTTAGAGTCCGGTTACGGGAGCTATTGGACGGGGTTCATTAAGCGAGCATTTCCTTATGGGGCGCTCAGGTTCTGTTTGAGAAGAATGAAGACCCGCCGCGTGTGCATTGACTACAGACCCGAGTTGAACGAGGGTTACGATCAGATGGTGCCATCAGGATTGACAATTTATTTGATCGGTTGAGAGAGGCCTTGAAGTCTGCTTCGAATGAACCGCCTTGGTTACCATCGGTGAGGGTTAGGGATACGAGATATCCTAAGGCGGCGTTTAGGAGCGTTATGGGCACTTTGGAGTTTACGGTGATGCCCTTTGGATTGGCTTAGTGCGCGACATTTATGGATCTCGTATGGTTGTCCGACCTGTTGATCGGTTTAGTCGTAGTCTTCGTGGATGACATCTTGATCTACTCCCGGTCGAGTGGAGTATGAGTATCACTTGAGGATCATTTACGATTGTTGAGAGACCATCGGTTATCACATAGGATTCGATGTAAGTGCAGGTGGCTTGTGAGGTGAGATTTTGGGACACGTGGTGTCGATCAGGGTGTAGTCGACAAGAGAAAGGTCGAGCAAAGATGAGTTATGGAGGCGAAGTGGTCTTGAGATGTGTTTCTTGGGATTGGTGGGTGATACGGAGATTCATTGAGGATTTCTCGGGGATAAGCGACACTTATGACTAGGTTGACGGAGGTGGTTGATTAGGATAATGGGTGAGAGGGAGGCATTCCGGGGAGTTGAAGAAGAGACTTATTGACTCCCATCTTGATAGTGGATTAGGACGGGACGGGGGTGCAGTGTATTGTGATGTACCGAGGAATTTAGTTGGGATGTGTTTGATGCGGTCCCAGGTAGTAGCTTATGGTTCTCGTCGGTTGCAGAATCACGAGACGAATTACCGCTGCAGTGTGGGTTGAGGCGAGTAGTCTTCTTGAAGATTTTGCTCCTTACTTATACGGGAGTTGGGGTAATACTCAGAGACAATAAAAGTCACGGTATATTTTCACTTGCTTGAAAGGGACACTCAATGTGATAGCATATGGATGGAGTTCTAAAGTTATGACTTCACTTTGCATTTACCATGCTAGTAGCAGATGTAGTCTTTGATGCACTCATTAGGAAGTCACGGAGCGTTAGCTAGTATAGCTTCTCGGGGTGTGGATGCTCGAGGCTTGTGGGACCGGTTTGGGCTGATCTGTGGCGAGACTCGAGTCTGCTGGGGAGTTTAAGTAGCTACGAAATCTCTGTTGAAGCGAGTGATCGATCCCAGGTGAGGGACGAATGGTGTCATCGGGGGTTCGGTACGGTCGGGTACGGGTGAGGCTGGGCCGTTCAAGTAGATGGTAGTCTTCGATATAGGGGGGCGAGTAGTGGTTGATTAATGGAATTTGAGAGAAGATTCTCGGGGTTTCATTGCTCTCGATTTGTGGCAGTCTAAATCGGGTGGCGCGAAGATGTACCGGGGATCTTTGATAGCCGATACTATTGAGTGGGATGAAGAGACACGTGAGAACTTTGTTGGGCGATATCTCACATGTGAAACTAAAGGTTAAGTGAGCACAGGAGGGGACCACTTCGACCATTGGAAGTGGTGAGTGGAAGTGGGAGCGTCTGATGGACTTTGTGACCACTTTACTGCAGACAGCGAAGCATGGCAGCGGTATAGGTGACGTGGACGGCTCACGAAGTATTTTCGGCGTCGGATGACACTGGCGCGAAGTGGCGGTTGTACGACCGAAGATAATTCAGGTACGCCGAGAGGCTCAGACCACGAAAAATATGGGCACACGGTGGCGATGATCTGACTTTCCACCCTCAGACCAGATGGTCCGATGCGAGGAATTTATCTGGTGTTAGGGGCGCGTATTGCGGCGTCGTCTGGATCATAAGAGCGTTTGGGAGGAGCATTTTCCTTTAGTGGGTCGCATAACGCGATTGCTCGACGAGTATCTGATGGCACCGTATGAGGCCTTTGTATCAAGGACATGCTGGATGTGTCATGGTTATGTTGGACCGAGGTGGAGGAAATATCACGGGTCCCCGATCTTAGTAGAGACACCTCTCAGAAGGTGGACTGGGTAAGTGGCATCTTCTCACGGCTTTCAGTCGACGAGAAGAGCTATGGATGTGCGACGTCGACCTGGGGATTGAGGTTGAGATCTAGTGCTCTTGTTGAAGGTGCCTAAGGAGGAAGTGGTCGGGTTCGAGCGTAGGAAGCTTCTCCGTAGGTTCATTGAACCTTCCCGAGATACTCGAAGGGTGAAACGCAGTTGCGTGCCCAGTTAGCGTTCTTGCCGGCATGTCGGTGTCACGAGGTGTTTCACGTCTCCATGCTCCCAGTACTCGAGATCCGGCTCATGTGGTGGATTGAGGGGCCGGATTGAGTTGACGGATGAGACAGCCGAGGAGAGGACCCGGTGTGCATTGTTAATGTAGCCGTGATCGGGTTTGCGACCACAGAGACCGTGAGGCTAGTTAGAGGGTATATGGAGGCACTATGGAGTGGGAGGAGTCACGTGGGAGGCGCGAGGACACGATCACGGGCCACTATCCCTTCTTGTTTAGGGATGAAGGTACGTGGTTTAGTCGTTTAAGAATTAAATGACCGTTTACATGCATGGTAGAGTGCACGTTGCATATGCATGTGAGTGATTATGATAGTCCTGAATTTCGGGACGAAATTCCTTTTAAGGTGAGAGAATGTAAGACCCGAGAAATTCAAATTTCTGGAAAAATGGTAAAATCGTAATTTCGATTACAAAATTGTTAATTTCTGTTAAAAATCCGTAATTTATTCTGTAGATCTCGGATGACAAAATGGTTGCCAGATTGGAATCGTCATGAAATCTAGCGCGTAAAATTTCGGTAATTCGAGACGGTTGGAATTTACGTTTTGAAGGGCATCGCGTTTGAATTAAATAAAAGCAATTCCCGATCTGACGAAAGTCACATAACAAAGAGTACTCATATGCCATAAGTGGTATGAGTAGAGAAATAATGAAAATGGACGGCCGAGACAGTGCCGAATGTCAAAACTGAGAAAAGAAGGACATAGGAGTCATTTTGAAATTTGAATTAAGTCACTAGATGGCAAAATGTTGTACAGTGTATTCTTCTCCAATTAAAACAAGAAAAAAAAAACGTGGGGGAGCAGAAATTTGATGCGGAGTGGGTTAGTTTTGGGAAATTTTAAGAGGCACTTCTCTCTGAAATACAGCGCGAGGTCGGCCCAGTCGGCAGTCTTCGAGGACAAGAAGGCGCTCTGCGGAGAGGAAGCAGTGGATGCCGGTTAGGGGTTTCCTCAAACTCCGAGAGGTAGGGGTTTCTCCCTACTTGGGTTTTATTCCCTCTTTAAGCACTTTATGAATGTTTGAGTTGAATAAGGCCGTGAGAGGCCGTTTGATCGGTCCCAAAACTTGGGACCGAATTGATATAATTTTTAAAACCAAAATGGAGTAGCCCGTGACTGCTCCCCGGTTGTTTTGGGTTGATTTAATTGTGCTTTCCATGATAAATCATGTATTGATTGGAATGAGGTCGGAAATGACCGTGAAATGCGGGTTCACAAAGTGAACCGATGAATTGTGATTTTTTGGGAATAGTAACCGAGGGTTTCACTATTCCCGAAATAGTGTTTTCAAAATATATTTTTGTGTGAAAATGTGTTTGATCGAGTGATTCAGAGTTAGATTGCACCGTGTTTGATCTGTAGTGAGCTAATTTTGATGTATGAAATGAGAATTTACATGACATGATTGTGTGAATTGATTGTTTTGTAAATATATGCATGTTTATATATTTACATGTGAATTAGACCGATATTGGAATTGGCATCACATTGCATTCCATATGCCTTTGGAGACACCACTAGGACTATAGGGTAGGTGCATGAATGATCCTAGAAAATGGTTCGGAGGTTGTCAAAATGTGTGCTCGAAGGGTAGTCCAAACTAAAAAATATCAATCGTGGAGGCGGCCCGATTGATATTCATCGGAGTAGATCCACAAACAAATAATATATCAATCGTCGGGCTTGTGATTGATATATACACACATCGGAGAGGTTGTCCTGAATCAAACAAAATATCTTAAAATTTTCATACGAGGCCTAGGCGAGTGTGATGGAAATCGATAGGGACTCGGGATCTGAGTTAGTCATGTAGACATTAGTAGGATCGCACATTTCTTGAATGTGTGTTTATTTTAGACATTCTCGCTGCCTTAGGTGGAGAGTAGCCAGCCCAGGGCGGTCCGCTCTTGAGCATTAGCTCACCCTGTCGAGGGATATTATTTTACAGGTACAGGGAGCGTGCGAGGGCCGGCTCAATCCTAGGGCCGAGATTTAGAAGAAGGCTGGGTGTGGCTTTGAGGGTTCTTCGATGTTTACATGTATTAAATTCGTGTATTTCATATATGTTGTATAGGTAGTGTTTAAACTCTTAGAACTGTGGATTATAATTGGATTCATAGTTGGTATGTTTTTATGGGTATTGTAGTATGGGCCCAGAGGCCGTTTATCCATGTTGTATCATTGTGATTATATTGGAATTTGCCGAGGCAGGGTTTCATGCGGGTGTTGTAATTAGGTAGAGCTCCCGTACAAAGGAGGCTACGCAGATTTTCTGAAGTGTGTCGGGTAACCCGACATCCACTTCACGTTCCACGGGTTGTGAGTAGTCAACGGACCCCCGGGTTTGGGGTGTCACAAGTGAAGATGAGGAAATGGTTCATTAGTTATTTTTTATACTAGAGATTACATTTGAATGATAAATGTTTTCAGTATATAATGAATCTTTACTTTATTTTTTATTTATTTTTATCATGGTTTCATGATATATATAATATTCATTTTTAGTTATTTCCTTTTTTTAATTTAAAAAAAATTTATGACAAATGCTTATTTATTCAAACATTTCAAGATTATAAGTTTTTATGATGGTCATTTCAGTAATTTCAACTGCTATAAGTGTTTATGTAGTAATGCACCCAAACACTTTAAAATAATGCATAAACGCCTTTTTAAAATATGCATCCAAACACAAATAGCTTATTAAATGATATATGTATGACATAAACTCTCATTTAATAAGCTCTTATAAAATAAATGTTTAATTAAGCTGTTTATCCAAACAGGGCTTAAGTGGAATTTGATTTTTCCCTCTACCATATAAATATATTCAATTTTAACCACTTATAAAAATAAATTATATGAATTATAACAAATTATAATTAAATATTCTTTAAAAATAATAAAAACTTCGCACTTAAAAATTAGCTTAAATAATTATATAAAATTATTTATGATAATATGAAGTGGGATTTATTTTTCCTTTTACCATATAAATATATTCAATTTATTATTAAATGACGATCCATACATTCTATATAAATACACAATACTTTACTAAATTGTGATTCAATTACTACTCTACTATAAAACGGATTTTACACTGTCATATATTTCCATTTTTATATTTCATTCCATTAATACCAATTTAAGCTGTCGTCATTACCGAATTATGTTTTTCTCTTGTTTGATCGTGCATGAAATTTTAAAGGAAAAAAAATCGATTTTTTTAATTTTCCTTTTCGACAACTTTAATAATTTTTTGTGATATTTTATATTTTATAGGAATATAAAATTTGTATATGATGATGCTTTTCAAGCTGGGCCCGAAATTTGGAGTGTTAGGATTCTTTGGAGTCGATTCGTATTTTACACGTTGGGCTCTCAAAACAAAGAAACAAAGAGTGGCGAGGGTTACCGCCGTTGCCTCTCCGATGCTTAAGTCAATTTTTTCCGGTAGAAGAGAAGATCAATTGCTTAGGTAATGAAGTTTTGTGCATATGTCTGCGTACTTCTCACCAATGGGGTGGCCTGATATTTATAAGGGATGATCATGATGACTTTCCTAGTTAGATGATGACACAGAATAGGATCTTTCCTTGTTGGAGGATGATACGATATTCCTTCCATTGGGTTGGAGATTTTCTTTCCTTATAGTAAACCGATTAATAAGGGATAATTGATGGGCAATAATAAGGAAATATCCTACTTTGCTGATTGGTGGAGATTGGGTGTTTTCCTCTAATACGGATTCCTTGGGCTACCAATCTTTTAAAGGGGCGAGTTGGGCCCTCGCTTCGGGCCTGCATTTGGGGGATGCCATTAGGGGCCTATCGCTAGTATTGGGCCCGTTTTTAATCCTGATGTTTGGGCTTGCATCTTGGGCCTGGGCGCCTATTATTTCAAACCCCATCAGTTGCCCATCTAGCCTTTAACTAAGTGAGCGTAGGCAAGGGCTGTATCGCTTCTCGGATCAGGCGCAATACCCACGTGGCTACTCAGGAAGGGTTTGATTAAGGCTTTGTCGCTGTCCCATGTCTTGTGATATGATGGCTTCTCGATTTCCACGTTTATTTCGACGGTGGCTCTTAGCTTCCTTAAAAACGCCCCCTGACCGTTTGCACTTTGTTCCCCTATTCTTTAAGCTTTTTTGCCTCTGCAAGTTTGTGCTTCCTTTTTTCTTGAATCTTGTCCGACTAGTGTTCAGGACTGGTTTAGGTGGTCCCTTGATATCTCGCTTGGGGTTGGTGTCCCTCGTCTTGTTTCTGGCCTTGGTACATCTTTTCTTCTCCTCTATCTTTTTGGTTTCGAAGTCTTGCGAGGTTCTAGGGCGTGCTCGGTTGGGGTTCTGCATTTCCTTCGATTTCTCTTTTTTCCTTGCTTAACCTTGCGTACCTCCATGGGTCTGGTGGCTCCTGCATTTGCGCGTAGGGAGTAATCCTTCCGGCGTAGTTCGAGAGAGGCGGAGCGATAGGGAATCAAGAGTTTGGTTGTGGTGGTTCAGGGCTGCCACAGAGGCCTCACTCATTGGATAGACAGGGCAAGATTAACGAAATTTGGTATCCTAGCGGCTTTGAATATTTGAGGGTTGCCATACAAAATGCTGAGGCCATGGGCCCTAGTCGGGTCGAACCTCTGTGCGGTGAGATCTTTTCGGCTCGGTATGGGCCCCTGTTTGGGATCCAGTTTTGGTGTCCTGACGTGCTGACCACCTACGTTGTCCAAGTGCCTAAGATGGTGTGCTTTTTTGAGGTGGCGTTTGAGAACGGCCTCCGCTTCCCCTTCCATCCTTTTATAAAAAGGGTTATGCAGCATTTCAATATCTGCCCCTCTCAGCTTTCCCCCAACTTTTGGGGTGTTCTAGTGAAATTTCAGTAGTCTTTTTAGGGACAGGCTTGGGGTGTTCCAGTGTGCCACGCTCTTAGATTTCTTCGATTAGTAAAGGAGGTCGCAGAAGGCTTTTAGACCTCCTCCAAGCGCTCGGCGCAAGTTGGTATTGGACCTTCCATGCTTACGCACAGAAGTTGGAAGGAACGTTATTTTTTCGTTAGTAGCCGTCATTGGGAGTACAAGCCCTTTGATCGAGAGGACACACTTGGCGTTCCTGTCGTCTGGACTACCCCGAGAAACTACGTGAGCTCTCCTTCGTTCTGGTTTGTCTTGGTTTTCAGAGGTCACAGGATATTTCTGACATTGCTTTGGTCACATGGCCTTCAGGTGCTCGGCCCGATCTCAGTCCTGAGGATGAGGAAGTGAAGCGGAAGCTAGTGAAGTGTGCCTCACATACCTATTCCGAGCTCATTAGGTCGGATATTCCTAGTTCTTTTGGTGCGAGGTCTACCCGACTTCCTTTCCTGAGATCTTCTCCCCTCTCCGTCATGAAGCCTCCCGTCCCCAAATCTTCCTCACCTTCTGTTTCGAAGCCCCTTATTGCGAAGCCTACAAGGGGAGAGCTTTGGTCGCGCTTGGAGGTGCTGGCAAAGAAGAAGAGGAGTGTGAAACAGAAATCTCTGAGCTCGCCAGAGGGCTACCCCCCTGCTCGGGGTAAGATCCTAAAGGTGGGGGCCTCTTCCTCGCCTTCGTCCGCCGTCGGAAATTTGGAGACTCTTACGGGATGAGCGGATGAGCCCCCACAGGAGGTTCTCCACTGTTGATTAAGGTCCACGTCGCGGCGCGCGCCCCCTCTACAAATCTGGGATGAGGTGGCCAGGGAATCGTGATGGCTTTGGGTACGGATGAGACTCTATACCTCATATGGAGCTCGTATCGGGATGTTTCCTCCATCACCCATTGTGACTCAGGCCTCGAGAGTGGGTGCCACGCGGAGTCGAGGGGCTCTGGCTCTTCTGCCCCCGGGGAACCGCCTCTGTACGTCCAAGTGCTTTCGTCGATCTTTTTATTTGTTATTTCAGATCTTGACTTTTTGTTGATATACCAAGATTCATTGAGTAATTTCTTCGCTCCTTTTCCTGTTTCGTTGATTTGAGCTGCTTGGTTCCTAAGCCACGAGGTTTTCCTAAAGTAGTTATGTTCCGCAATCGAAGCTATTGGGTTCCTGGGCGCTAAGATCTCGTAGAGCTATTAAACCGTAGGGTGAAACTCTTTTTAGGCTCACAGGCGCTAAGACCCTCTGCTTTCAGGCCCCGAGCTACTCGGCTCTTAGGTGCTTAGACCCTTATGAGTTGTTAACCTCTGCAGGCTGAGCTACTGGGCTCCGGGGTGCTAAGACCCTTCTTTGTGAACTGAGCTACTGGGCTCCTGGGCACTAAGACCCTTCTTTGTGAACTGAGCTACTGGGCTCCTGGGCGCTAAGACCCTCCTGAGCTGTTAAGCCCTACAGGCTGAGCTATTGGGCTCTAGGGCACTAAGACCCTCCTATGTGAGCGAGTACTAGGATCTTGGGTGTAGACACTTTCTGTTTGTGGCATACGCGTTTGAGCTCTTTGGGCTCAGGGCGCTAAGACCCTCCTCTTGTGGCCAGGCTCTTGGGCTCTGAAGCCAGACCCTCCTAAGTTGTTAAGCCCTGCAGGCTAAGCTACTGGGCTCAGGGGTGCTAAGACTCTCTACTTGTGAGGCGAGCTCTTGGGTTCCACAGGCGCTTGGGCCTCTGAGTTGTTAAGCCACAGGTGAAATTTATTAGACCCGGCGTTAAGACCCTCTTATGTGGCCCGAGCTCTTTGGGCTCTGGCGCTTAGACCCTCTTGAGCTGTTAAACCCTACAGGTTGAGCTACTGGGCTCCAGGGCGCTAAGACCCTCTTGTGCGGGCCCGGAGCTCTTGGGCTCTGGCGGCCCAAGACCCTCTGCAAGTTGTTAAGCCACAACGGGTTAAGCCCCTCTTGGGCTCGGGAGTGCTTAAGACTCTCACTGCCTTGGGCGGGGCTGCGGGTTCTGGGCGCTTAGACCCTCCCCGAGGTTGTTAAGCCCTACGGGGCTGAGCTAGCCCAGGCCCGGCGTTAAGACCCTCTTGTGCGAGGGCGAGGCTCTTTTGGGCTCCTGGGCGCTTAGACCCTCTGGTATTAAACCACGGGTTGGGCTCACGGGCTCGGGCGCTAAGACCCTCTTGTGCGAGGGCCCGGGCTCTTTTGGGCTCTGGGCGCTAAGCTCCTCCTGGGTTGTTCGCTGTAGGGCCGGGCTACGGGGCTCGGCGGCTGAGACCTTCCTACGCCAGATTGAGCCTCTTGGGCTCCACGGGGCTTATGCCCTCTGAATTTGTTAAGCTCTGCCCGAGTGAGCTACGGGGCTAGGGTGTTAAGACCCTCGTCTGCCTTGAACTTAGCTACTAGGCTCACGGGTGCTTAGACCCTCTAATTTGTTAAGCCCTACTACGGAATTTGAGCCTTCTGGGCTCCGGGCGCTAAGACCCTCACAATGCGAAGCCCAGCCCGGGCTCCTAGGCTCTTGGGTGTTAAACTGAGTTGTTAAGCCTACAATTTGAGCCTCACCCCGGGCCTACGGGGCCTTAAGACCCTCCTGCGACCAGACTCTTGGGCTCTGAGGCGCTAAGACCCTCTTTGGGTTGTTAAACTTTAAAGGGCTGAGCCTCTTTGGGCTCGGAGGCGCTAGAGACCCTCTGCGAGGGCCCGGAGCTGCGGGCTCCTGGGTGCTAAGACCCTCTGGGCTATTAATCCACTGCGGAGGTGAACTGCGGGCTCGGAGCGCTAAGACCCTCTGTGGGCCAGGCTCCCAGGCTCTGGGTGCTAAGACCCTCTGAATTTGTTAAGCCACTACATGTTGAACTCTTGGAGCTCTGTTTGAGACCACCTGGGGTACAGTGACTCTATAGGCTGAGCTCTTTGGGTTCAGGGACCTTTGAGACCCTCTATGTGACGAAATTTCTTTGGGCTCTGGGCGCTTAGACCCTCCCGGGCTGTTAAGCCTAACGAAATTTGAGCTCGCGGGCTCAGGGTCCTTAAGACCCTTTCGTTTTCCTTCCCTTGGAAAAGCGCGTGTGGCTTTAATGCGGATCTATGGAGAATAGGAGCGGTTGGTTGACTTCCCAACACCGGCTCCACTTATAAATAGCGATCCTACGTGGTGGTGCTATGCGCTACAACCTTCGATCCTTTCTTTGGCGGTCGGATGCGCGCGTGATGAAGCGTCAAGGTTTGGTCATCACTACATGGGGTCTATCTTGTGATCGTGAGCCGACGTTTGGTGTCGATGGTCTACCAATGGTAGGAGTTGTGTTTATTTAAATATGATTCTTGTTTATTTAAACCAAAAGGTGGTGTCACTCTAGGTTTATGACTTTTAGTTGATGTGATTTTTACAATTTATGATTGCTTCGAATTTGTAAAACATGCTCCCTTTGTACCTTTATAGGATATGAAGGTGGAATATTATTTTCAAGATCCAGCTGAAACATGACAAATCTAGCTATGATATTATATATCACCACCAGATTCCATCATTAGCCTTGAATAGAACCTTCACAAATGAAGACAGGAATGTGGGAAGCAAACTTCAATATCTCGGCATCAAAATAAGAAAAAGCCAATGCAATTCCTAACATCAAGATGAACATTCTCTTTGCAGACTTTGCAGTATATATCATCACTAGATATTTCTTCTTATAAAATGTTGCTCCTTCTGGAATCAAATCCTTAAGCTTTGATAGTGAGGTGACAATAGCTCAAGCCCATCATGCTTAGCTCATGTGATAGAGTGTTTAATGTTTAATTAGGTAGGACATAGTGTTGGGAGGGGTTCCGGGTTTGAGTTCCAGTAAGAACAATTTACTACATTGTAATTAAAAGTGTTTTGCTATAAAAAAATGGTGGATAAGTATCTAACTATTTAAAGTAATTTATTTGACCACCTTTTCAACTTTCCAATATATGTTTCACTTAAAACTTCGCCACCCTTTCAACTGCCAAAGTTCATAAACCTTTTTATCGTCCCATGCAGCTTTTTTTGGGATGATTTTGGGAGAAATAAAGAGGAGAAAATAATTCATTTTTCATGACGTGTTACAAAAATGTACAAATTAAACATCAAAAGAATGGTAATGGAAAGTAAATATAAAGTAATAGCCATCCACGAACTTAATTAAATAGATCCTAGTAAGCTTCTCTACACTTTTCTTGTTTCAGCCAAATGTTGCACTTGGAGTTGTTTTAGATCTTCGTTCTAACTTGTTGTAAGGCTCACTTCCAACTCCTTAAGTTCTAATATTTTCTTTTAAAACTCCAATACTAAATTGAGTGAGGAAATCTCTTTATTGTTTTCCAAAGTGAATTTCATCGGAGTTCTTGATTCGTCAATAACAATTTGAGTAGCATGCTTCCTCATTGTGTAGCAAATTTTAATAACAACTGAAAACTGTTATTGTTATCTGAATTTAGTCATTTTTGAATTTTTCAAGAATAAAAAGAAATTGGGAACCAAAACGTGTTTTCCCCGTTCTCCTTATTTTTGAGAACAAAAAATATATAGTTTTCAAAAAACTGTAACGAAACTAGCGTTAGGATGTTTTTTTTACCACTCCTTTAAGGCTCAAGAGTAAAGTTACAATTTCTTCCCAATGCCCCTTTACTCATATTCTACTCATGGGTTTTAGGGATGATGGATTTGTAACTCCACTTTGTTCTAGTGAAAGAAATTTTGGATGATTTTTTATCTCAAGTTCAAGGGTTTTTTCATATTATATCTGGTGTCTCTTTTGGTTGAATGCTCTTGATTTATTATTCTTCATATTATTGAGTAGTTATTCTTGTTGAGAGGTTTTTCGGATCTTTTGAAAATTTCTATTTTTTCAGTGTTTGTATTTGCATATTTATAAGTAAATTCAATTCTTTTTGTATGCATTTAACTCGAAAAAGTTTTTTCAGTATATTTAAATATATATTTATATTTATATAACTTTTTGATAAAGAATTTCTTCTTTTTTTACCACTAAAAAATTCTAGCCCAACAATTAACTTGCATAACCCTCATATGAAAACAAATTGAAGGGTCAATGACCTTATTTTAGTTACTTAACTGAAGCTATTTGTGCAAACCAGCTTGTTTTGTTTTTTTTTTCAATTTTATTTTTAAAAATTTTTTTGTTAAAGCTTAACCATAAACTTGAATTGCCTTCATATGATTCTTGTAATTAGGCTGTTGATTTCATCCACATTATATTATTTAATTTCTAATTTATTTCTTGAATTTCTTTAACCGGACAAGTGGGAAAGGATACACACACTATATTGCTTTAATCTATCTTATATAAGGTTCACTTTCAACTCCTTCAAGTTCTAATGTTTTCTTTTAAAACTCCCATAATAAATTAAGTGAAGAAATTTCTCCATTGTATTCCAAAGTGAATTTCATCTAAGTTATTGATTCGTCAATAAGAGAACTTTACAATAAACTAAAAGAACTTTACAATAAGAGAATAGCTTTAAAAAAATCTCCTAAGCATGACATCTAAAGCCAAAATCTTTGATTTTTCTAATCCCTAATGATAAATGTGATTTTCACCCAAATGAAAGGAAAATGAAAGTAATGATCAACCTCTATAATCTTGGCCCATGGTTTATCACCATACATCGCAGCACACGGGTTAAATCCTCTTTGCTCCTCTTCAAACAAACACCACCCACGGACATAGTACATGAAAATTTCTTTTCCTATTCTTTCAAAACAATTTCAAATTTTTTTTATAAACCACATCCTCTCTTTCAATTTTTCTATCTTCGTTTTTTGTTGATTATCTTTGTTTCAAAGGTGGCATTCGGGGCTTGTGATTCATGGTTGAAAATCGTAGTATAAGTCGTTAGAGTCCCAAGGAATATATGTCTCAATCCGGTATCAAGTTATACACAAAATGCGATAATTAAACATTTTTGAAAAGTATAAAATAAATTATTAAAAAGTTATAATAAATATTCATTATAAAAACTTCGACACTTAAAAAATTGCTAAAAAAATTTATATTAAATTACTTATGATAATATTAAGTGGGAAATTTTTTTTTTTTTTTGATACACGGGAAGGGGGGGACCCCAATCACATGCTAGTCAAGGCTCACCACCCTCCATTCTCTTTTGAGGAGGTCTCTACAGTTCTCCATAATGGTCACCAGTATGGGGTTCTCTTCTCTCTTCATTCAGCAAGTTGTAGATGATGAGGGAGTCTGATGCTAGCTCAAGGTGTCGAATACCCTGATCCTATGCAAGACCCAAGCCATCCAGGGGTGCCCAAGCTTCCGCTTCAAGCTTAGAACATTTCCCTAGCAGGATTGAGAACCCTCCCAGTCAGTCTGTGTTCCAATCGCGGAGAGCGCCACCTGCTGCAGTGATGCTCGTGGTTCTCCTCTAGCAACCGTTCACGTTCAGTTTTGTCGAACCATGTAGAGGCGCTTCCCATTTGACCCATATCATAGAGTGACAATTCCTTTGCCTATGCAGGATGTTGACAATAAAGAAAGCCGATTTGACTTATCACGAATAATCTCTGATCTTAGTTACCTTGTAGAGGAGATCTCAGTTCTGACCGCAAAAAACAGCTGCATTCCGCTACTTCCAAATCCACCAAATGCAAATCGCATTGGTTAAAAGCAAGGTGTTGGAGATTTTCCCACTTGTTACCCTTCTGAACAAATGATCCAGGTCCTTCGCCTTATCTATGCAAAAAGTGTTGGAAAAAATGGGTTTGAGCACAATCAATTAGCTATCTTTGAGCTAAAATTACAATGGGTCCCATAAAGTTTTTTCGGTGGGTCCACATGGGAATGTGTTCTCCTCTATGAGGAGATGAAGATTATATATTGAGTTGTTCAAAATCATTAAGAGGAGTAATTAGAAATTTAAGCAGCATCCTTACTTGAAAATGGTAACTAAAGGTTTAAACTTGTGGAAAAGCTTGTGTCCAGCCGGATGGGAACAACAAAACTTTTAAAAGGTATATATATACACCCACCTTGTAGTTGGGTTGGGCCCCCGAAAGGAGGCACTTGATTTGTGAAGGGGGGAGGACCTAGCTCTTGCTTGGTTCACCACACGCGCGCCCCGCACCGAACCAAGCCGGGTTCGGGTACGAAGCTAGCTTAAACTCACATTTTGGCATCAAAACGCTGTCGTTTTATGACTATACCGAACAATCATGAGCAGGTCTATATATAGGCCACACTTTCTCTCATTTTGCATAAAAATATTCATTCATTCATTTCATTTCATATGTTTAAGAGACAAACTGAGTTCTGTACAGTTCTGGTTCGACAGCCAACAAAGAAAGTGCTTTCTTACTGTTGGGAGATCATTTCATCCTGAGAGACAAATTGCCATTATTCTCGAAGCTATATATAGGCCACACTTTCTCTCATTTTGCATAAAAATATTCATTCATTCATTTCATTTCATCGTTTAAAGACAAGGCGGAGTTACACAATTCTAGTTCGTGATAACAAAGGAAGTGCTTTCTTACTTGTTAGGAGATCTATTTACCATCCACAGGAGACAAGAAATGCCATTATTCTCGAATCTATATATAGGCCACACTTTCTCTCATTTTGCATAAAAATATTCATTCATTCATTTCATTTCATACGTTTAAGAGACAAACTGAGTTCTGCACAGTTCTGGTTCGACAGCCAACAAAGGAAGTGCTTTCTTACTATTGGGAGATCATTTCATCCTAGGAGACAAATTGCCATTATTCTCGAAGCACCCTTTGCGAGGGTTGGCCCTTTGTTTAAGGAGATTGTGTCAAACCGCAGACTTGATCTTGCAAAGCAGGTTACGATTACTTTGAGTTTTCTGAACATTTCCACATACTAATTTAGGTTAAATCTGGCTGTTTTTCATCGAATGTGTTAGTTGTTGGAATCTACGCTACCGCAGTTTGTTCTATTTCTGATCTTACATTCGCTAACAAAAGTGCGGTAGGCAGCCCGAAGTCATACCACGAACGGCATCTTTCCATGTGTTTGTGAGTAGTTTTTCCATGGCAAAGCACCCCAAGCAACATTTTTAATTCATTAGAATCATGAGTTTCACCAGCGGGACCAATCTCTATCGCTAAGGATTCGGGTTGCTATCGTATATGCGGAGTTATTGATGGGTGCCCGATGATGGTTTCCAATGTATGTTATCATATTCATCTCCTTGTTCCCTAATCCTTATTTGTAACAAGCTTACTTAAGTTATGCAGGAGGAGCCATTAGGTGCCCGCCTCCATCCTTGATAGGGAATCATGATCACTCGACATTTTGTAAATTGCTTAAGAGTTATTGTTAGTTTTTAAACGTTTTGTGATTTTTAGTGTGAATAAATTATGGCAAATATGTTTGAAATTAGTAACGTTTTTTTAGTGTGAATAAATTGTAATAAATATGTTTTAAATTAGTAACGCGTTTTTTGAGGTGTGAAGATAAATTGTAATAAATATGTGTTTTTATTTATTAAATACAAGTATGTCTTTATATCTCAGAGTTTTATTTGTATTAGCTCGGGGGTGGCTTTTGGAAATACACGTTGTGTTATTTGGGTGATAGAGTGAAGGCTTTCTTAGGTTCGTTGGTATAGGATTTTGGGGTGCAATTTCCAGAAATTCTCGGTTAATTCGTTGTATCCTGGGAGACGAACACTCCAATTGACACAAGCACCAGTGGTAATGGAGCAGGTCGTTTTAAAGTTGTGTTTCCTGATTACCTCGAATCATACTGTATTCATATTCGGTTTGTTGAACAGGTTGTTTATTAATCTTAATTTCATTTTATTTATTGATTTGTAATTTAGAATTTTCTATCTTACATGGTGTGTTATATTTATGTAATTTATATAATCTCTGTTTACTGTGTGTAATTGACCAACAGTTATGTCCTTTTAAGCTATGTCCAACAGTGGTGTTTGCTCCAGCCAAGGTTCCCTCCGAATAAGAGATTGGTAGCTGGGTTAATGGTGACTCCCATTCCTAGCTCCAACACCTCTTTGGTTGCAGTAATTCCTCTCCAAACGTTTGAAGATCCTTGTTTGGCTTTAAGCTTGACGATTGAAGGCTCTCCTCTCATATACCTGCTAGCCAACACCATTCTGGAGGATATTTTGTCAAGCAAGTTTTGGTAAGTCCCAACATTTACTCGGCCGTGGAGTGAAGGTGTGCCAAGATACTTGCCTAAATTGTGTGTGCAAGGGATACGATAGCGAGGAGATCTTAATATTTCTTTGCTCGGTCCTTTGCTTTAGAAAAGGCAATATTAGATTTACGGAAATTCACCCTTTCTCACGAAATTGTGCAGTCGTTCAAACACTCCTTCACAATGTTGATTTGATCCCACTTTGAGGCTTCTTTGAAAAATGAGTCATCTGCAAAGAGGTGAGAGGTGAGAATGAGTGCGAGATAATTTCGTAGTGTCCAAATCTTGCATGTGTCAACGGTTGCATGAACCCCTCGTTGGTTTGAACCACTCAAGTTGCTTCCCATTCCAAAGAATAACCATTCTGGAAGTTTCAACACAGTGCATGATGTTATGAGAGTCTATCTTGATAGTCATGAAGCCCCTCACTGAGTTCTTGGTTCTCATAGAGTGGAGGACCTCTTGATAAATGATGATGTTGTTTGCAATGTGCCTTCGGAATGGCGCTTTGGTTTGGAGTCAATGGCGTTCATCCATCACTTCCTTTAATCTGTTGGTGATTGTCTTTGTAATTACAGCCCATGTTGCATAGGCTAATTGGTCTCGATTGGGTTCTTGCTTACGGATAGAGTACCTTGGGAGGCTGGACAGGAGAGTGTCATTGGCGCTAGAGGGAGGGTGCTGCTTTCGATTCAAAGTCGCGTCGCAAACTTGTAAACGGACTCCCCTACAACTTCCCAGAGGTGTTGATAGAAGCTAGCCCATAGTTCGTCTACTCCTAGGGCTTTGAAGGGGCCCATTTCAAAAAATGCTCTCCTTATTTCCTCCATGGAGATCGGTTGGTTGAACATGTAGAGGTTATCTTCTTAAGATGCGAGAAGCCCCGGGGGCATCTTCATGAACAAGTACCATTGTTCCTTAGTTGTGACACTGATTCCACAGGGTGAAATTTTTGACTTTTTTCCACTTGACCAAACTCTGTATCTCGATAAAGAATTCTACATCCGCGACGGAGTAGCATATTGGTTGCTCAGCGTTAGAACCTCTACGTAAATAACCCCTATCGTGCTTTGCACAATACTGCCTTCGATCGTGCACGCCCTTGCTACGTTTGGTCGGCGCGTGGATCATGTCGCAAGCACGCGCATGCGCCGCCTTGGCATCTTATCGGGTCTTATTTGTGTCTCTTGTGTCGCGCTCTATCGCCGCTTGCCTCGGCTGTGCCCTGTCAAGACACAAGGGCTATGTCGCGACATCGGAAACCCAGTCTGGGATTCTGTCGCGACGAGAATACTTCTACATCGCGATAGAAAACTTTGAAGTCGATCGCGGCGAAATTCTCTGTTGCCATAGAACTCCTACATCCACGCCACCTGTTGCGACACATAAATTTGTGTCGCGATACAGACCTCGACCTTGACCACGCGATGCAACATAGAGCCAAAAAGAGTCCTGTCGTAATAGAGAAATCTTTGCTCATTATTTGAATCATGACTTGCACAGGAACCACAGCCGCGACATAGAGCCAAAGAGCTCTTTGGCGTCTTGTTAAATTGCTATCGCGGACCGCGTCTTGTATGGAGTGCTCGACTGGGACCTGATGTGATCATGAACCACTATCGCGACACGAGTTTGGAGGAACCTGTCATGACATAGAGAATTTGGGCTCTGTCACGATAGAATTTCTCTGTCGCGATAGAGGACCCAAAATGGGCAGTAGCCCACTCTGGTCTCTTGCACCTCTAGTTTTCCTCTTTTTTTTTCGTAATTTCCAAAACACCCTAAATTCAATATAAATTAGTCTT
Source organism: Tetrastigma voinierianum (assembly GCA_016808115.1). NCBI lineage: Eukaryota > Viridiplantae > Streptophyta > Magnoliopsida > Vitales > Vitaceae > Tetrastigma > Tetrastigma voinierianum. The sequence goes on along the minus strand of JAEQBH010001743.1, from coordinate 415,986 downwards.
TCTATTAAAAAGACAACAGAAAGCCTGGAAAACTTGCCAAAATGTATTTATCATACAAAATGAGTTTAATTACAACTCTTTGTTCCTTATACAATAAAGAAACTAGGGTTTCTACCCAGATTTTACAAAATACAAAGCAAAGCCAAATTTGGCATTTTTCTTCACAATTGAGGTCTTGGATGTGTTCCATCCCCCGAAGTACCTTCAGTACCTGAAATTATTTTCCCACTACAGGGTGAGCAATGCCCAGTAGATGAATTCTCCTACAAGGGCTATTCCCCACCTAAGTGCTCATGCAATGGAAAACACCCACACATTCAAGTAAAATTATGCACATTCCTACTCGAATGTCTACATGCCATGTACCATGCCTCGAGTCCTCAAGCTCTCTTACATATTTTCCAGTGGCCACATGAAATTTATTTACAGGCAAAGTTTTCATTTTTCGAAGCTCGATGGACAATCTCCGATTTCAAAATTTATTAGTCAACCCTCCGATATAATTTAGTGGACATACTTCGACAAATAATTTTGTGGACAACCCTCCGATATAATTTAGTGGATATACTCCGATAAATATTTGTGGACAACCCTCCGATAATAATTTATCCAAAAACAGTGTCATGCACACACACCCTATTACTCTCACGATTGTCCCGTGCATATGAAATGCAAATGTCATTTCATACCAATTCATGTTAATATATCATATGCGCATATAACATAATATACACCACTGACAAACATATTGTCCCTTATTAGCAATAACTCACAAACAGCACACATGGACCAATAACAGTCGAAAATCGGTCCAGGGATTGCCCAAAATAGTCCTAAAAATTCCAGCATTCAGTCCCAAAATTTTAGGACCGAACTGCACGGCCGTTCCGTTCCTCAAACACCTCATGCCATTTGAATGGCTCTTAGACCAAAATAAACCGAGTAGGAGAAGAACCCATACCTCTTGGAGTTTGTTGAAACTCCTCGATTCCGGTCTCTACTAGACTCTATTACATAGGAAGAGGCTTTTCCTCTTATCGCGAAAACCGATGGTCCGATTGTCGAAAAATCTAGAGAAAAAGTAGAGCTTCTCTTTCTACTTCTTCTTCCCTCTCCTTCTCTTTCTTTCTTCTCTCCCTCCTTTCCTCTCCCATCCCACTGATTTGGTCCAAGATGGGTCAAGTGAGAGTGTCCTCTCTTGCCACGTGTCATCCCCCTATTGGTTCTCTTGGATTACCCTTATCCACTTATCCATCTACTTTGGATTTCCATCCAATCATGTGGTGACACATGTCTCATATGGCCCCACTTGAGCTCTTGTCTGAATGGTTCTCCACTTGACATGTGGCTCAGTGTGAGCCACTCTATACGTGCCAAGTGTCACTTGTGACTCTCGGTGCCTCGGAAAACGTGAAATTCTGACTGTCTCGGAATTCGACAAAATTCGATGTGGTATCTAGATTTCTCGAGACGATCCCAACAGTGAAGTCTGTTTCATCATCTGAGATCTAGAAAATTTTCATATTTTTCAACTGAAATTACTGTTTTACCATTTTTAGAAAAATTGTATTTTTCATGGGTTTTACATTTTTTTCCCCCCTTAAAAGAATTTTATCCTAAAATTCTACACACACATTCACATCAACTCTCATGCATATGCAATGTACACTCTCATGCATGCAAACTAGTCATTTAATTACTAAACAACTAAACCACGTACCTTCATCCCTAAACAAAAAGGGATAGGTGGCCCGCATCGTGTCCTTGCGCTCCCACGTTGCCTTCTCTACTCCACGGTGTTGCCACATCACTTTCACTAGCCACACGGTCTTGCGTAGCAAAACCTGGTCCCGACTATCCATGATACGCATTGGTCCCTCCTTGAAGGTCCCATCTCTGTCCACAACAATCTCTCCCCAATCCACTACTTGAGCTGGATCTGGAGTATACTTTCGGAGCATAGAGATGTGGAACACCTCATGAACACCTGACATGCTAGGCGGTAATGCCAACAAATACGCCACTGTGCCCACCCTCTCAAGTATCTCGAAGGGTCCGATGTACCTCGGCGAAAGCTTTCCTTGCTTGTCGAACCTGACCACTTCTCTCTTAGGCATCACCTTCAAGAAGACGTGATCACCCACCTCGAACTCTAGAGGTCGATGTCTCTTGTCGGTGTAGCTCTTCTACCGACTCTCAACAGTGAGAAGACGCTGCCGTATAAAACCCACCTTCTCCGAGGTGTCTCTAATCAGATCCGGACCGTAATGGAGCTCTCTCCCACCTCTATCCAGAAAATCGGTGATTGGCATGGCCTCCCATACAGAGCCTCATAGGGTGTCATCGGTATACTCGCCTGATAACTATTGTTGTAGGCAAATTCCACTAAGGGTAAGTGCCCCTCCTAACTACCCTTATGATCTAGAACGCATGCTCGTAACATGTCCTCTAAAATCTGTATGGTCCTCTCCGATTGACCATTTGTCTGCGGATGAAATGCAGTGCTCATAGTCAATTGTGTCCCCATGGCCTTTTGGAAGCTCTTCCAACAGTGTGTCGTAAACCTGGGATCTCTATCCGACACTATGGACATTGGCACTTCATGTAGCCGGACAATCTCTCAAATATACAACCGATAGAATTCCTCTAGTATGAAGGTCATCCACATGGCTAGAAAATGTAATCGACTTCGTGGCCGGAGTCCCATCCTTGTCGACGTCATGCCTCGCGATTGTCCGTGGCAAGTGGGTCATAAAGTCCATCGTGGCGTGCTCTCACTTCCATTCGACCACCTCGATGGCTAGAGTAGCCTGGCGGCGCCACGGTGCTCGGCCTTAACCTGCGACACGTGAGCATCGTGAACAAAGTCCCGACATGTCCACTTCACATCCCACTCCGTGAAATGCGTGGCCGAAGATCTCGGTACATCTTCATGCCACCTGGATGCACAGCAAATCGGGAGCAATGAAACTCCCTAAGGATCTCCTCTCTCAGATTTGTCAACTGGGGAACCACTACCCGTCCTTGATACCAATATAGTTAGATATATTTTGGTGAGTATGTTGTATGAGCGATATGTTGTTTTTGTATGTATGGGTCTCCTTGATATGAGATACACGGGTTTTCCTTGAGTTGACGGTAGTCACGCAGGTTGAGGAAATGGGGCGTCACATTATATGATTTTTATTTTATCAATATTTTTGTAAAAATATCCTCTGATATTTCCAATATATCCATAAAATCCAAGATGTATCAATGTTTATTGTCATTTTGATCCGTACCATATCTATTTCTTTTAATAAGTATGAAAATTACTTCACATATGACATATGAATAATATATTCAATATCATCTATCCAAGGAAATTAAAAGAAAAAAATTGGTCTAAAACTTTTATAAAGGATGTAGTTAAAGGTCATCCCTCCGTAAATTAGGGTCATTTAAAACATAATTAAAATAAAAAAAATTGTAGTTAGCCAATTTTTAATAACAATCTTACTTGTTAGCTTTGGTATTAGCTTCCACAAATAGAAGAAGTAGTTTAAGATCATATGCTTTTGGCCTACACTCAAAGATATCATTTATCATTGATATAAAAGAATTACAGTCATTGTCGCTACAAGTAGATTGCATGTTCACAAGTTTCCCTTTGTATTCTTTTTGACAAATCTTTTGATGCTAAATCCTCTGAGGAATCATTTTGTAACATATGAAAAAACTAGAGCTGGCAATATGGGTTAAGCCCGATGGGCCAACCCATTTTAGCTTGACTTTTTAGAGGGTTGGGCTGTAAAATTTAAGACCCAAATAAAATCAGGCCAGGTTGGCCTGACCCTTTTTGACTCGTAGCCCTTGTGGGTCTTGTTTGGGTTGACCAGATTAGCTCAATTTGTTCGAAATCTTTATTTAATTTTTTTAAGTAACTACCTTAATAATTTAGATTTTCAATGATTCATCTACAAAATTCAATATTTTGACTCTTAACATGGAATCAAATATATGCTTTTATAGCATAGGGGCTTTAAAAATAATAATTATTATGTTATATGATTAATATATTAAACTTTGTTGTTTTAACTATTTTCTTTTTAATTTTTAAATGTATACTTTTAATATAATTTAATATTTAAAAAATATTGTATGGAAAATTACGGAATGCATTTGAATTAAATAAATTATAGTTTTAATATTGAATATATTTTCATTATCTCATTAATGATATTTTAAATATTTACAATTTCATATTTTTGTATTTATCCTATACATTTTATTTAATCATATATGTTTTTTTTTGTTGATAAAAATGAAGTTGTGATAGTTTATAAATTAAATTAAATTTTATTGTTATTTTAAAAATAATTAAGAATAATCATACACTTATTTCTTTCCTAATATGGTTATATGTTCCACTAAGATGAATTTTCAAAACAAATAGGATATTTTATTATTATATAGATGTATTTTGGGAAAAAAGTTTTATTTTAAATATAAAAAATATATATTTTTATTCTAAATATAAATGAAATTTTTGTTGTTTTTTTACAACTAAGCACTTTGTTACAATGTAGTTAAACTATCCACACAGACACGGACCCATCCCTCCACACAAATGACCTACCTTTTGAAACTTTGAACACTCTAACAAGTGAGGTAGGCATGTGGTATATTAACTGTTCTAAAATTTTAATTAATAGATGATTCGACTCAACCAGCATCAAGGATATACATATTTCTAATGTGGAGTCACATGTTATTATTGGATATAATGAGGAAGAAGATTACAAGCATATGAGATTTCATTTAATACTTTGAAGTTGTTTTTCAGAAATGTTATTCAGTTGTTACTTTATTGTTTTGGTACTATTTTTATTTTTATTTGAAGAATAATAGAATCAGTAAAATTAATATTTTAAAAACATTTTTAAGGTTTTGACCCGTTTTGGCCCGCCCAATCCATGAGTTGGTGCAGTTGAAGCTTCTTTGAATAGAAGTGGCTAGATTAGCCTAGCGGGTTTAGCCTGGCTGGGAATGGGCTGGCTCAGAGGGAATGGGTTGGTGCAGCCCGTTTTCAGCTTTAGAAAAAGCATGTTAGATCATTTTGAAGTAATTAAAATATTGCACGTGATAAGCACATGTTTTGCACCTTGTTTGTGACGCCCCAAACCCGGGGGTCCGTTGACTACCCGTCAACCCGTGGAATACAAGTGGGGGTCGGGTTACCCGACGCCACTTTAGAAAATCGGGCAGAGTCTCCTTTGTACGGGGAGCTCTACCCAAATACAAAACTTGTTTAACCTGTCCCAAACATCAATATCATGACCACACAGGGTCTCATACACAACTATATTGAGTAAAAATGACCTCTTGGGCCCCTGCAATTATGCTCACAACATATATCCATATCGATATAATCCATCGCATGAGTAAAATAATAAGCTTGGCCCCCATAAACAATACTCATAAAACATACCAAGTATATATCATAGTTACAAGAGTTAATGATCTACTCTTATACAACACATATTAAAATTCTAAAAAAAATTCTAATACATGCAAAACCACAAGCCACGTCAGAACTGTACAAGAGCTTCGACCTCTAGGGCAGGCCGTCTCCTTGCACGCTCACTGGCTGCTGTAAAGGGGGTCCCACGACCAGATGATGACTAGTGCTCGATGGGAGAATCGCCCCAAGTGGGCTACTCACCACCTAAGTGCGTGCAATGTTTAAATTAAATACGCATTAGTAAATGCATGATCCTACTTGAATGGCTGCACTGACCAACTCGGATCCTCGAGTCCTCTGCTAGGCACCCTCACTGCTCGCCCTAGGCCTTGTGTAGAATTTCTATTTTTTTTTTGTTTGTGGACAACCCTCCGATGTATATATATCAATTGGGCCGCTCCGACGATTGATATATTATTTGTTTGTAGACTGACCCTCGGAATGTATATATATCAATTATAGATTCGCTCCGGCGATTGATATATTATTTGTTTATGGACTACCCTCCGATGAATATCAATTGGGCCGCTCCGACGATTGATATTTTTAATTTGGACTATCCTCCGATAATTAATGTTTTTAGACAACCCTCTAGAAACTAGTTTCATACAGACTCATCTCATTGATTAGTGCCCAAAAGTGCTATTTTGAGCCCTATTCAAGATGGGTTTTAGTGCTTTTCTTGGCATAAATCATATAATTAAGCCGGTGTCATGTGTATGTCCACTTAGTGCTTATAATTTGTTTTAGAGATTGTTTTGGATAGTTTTGCAGATCTTGGGAACTTTAGTTAGTGAGCTTGGCTTCTTATTGGTGCTGAATGTGAGAATCCTCGATGATTTCACCAAGCTGAGGAGATGAAATGTCAAGATCTGATGAAGAAGTTGATGAAAATGATGAAGAAACCATGCAGGGAAGCAGTAGTGGGGGCAACACTGAAGGAATGGTGGAATACGAAATTTAGCTATGCATTGCGAAAATTTCGCTAGGATTAATGAAGATTTAGCAATCATAGCGAAAGACCCCATAATCATAGCAATTAATCATAGAAAATTTACTTAATCATAGCGAAATTCGTAATCATATAATTTTAATCCCTAGCGAAATTTTTTCTATGTCTTTATTAAGCTAGCGAAATTTAAGCTAACAGCGAAATTTACTATTCATAAGCGAAATTTTTCATTTTTCGTATGTTAGCGAAATTCTATAAGCGAAATTATCTGCGCCCTGTGTTTTTGATATTTTTGATTCCAAACGACCACGTTTTGATTAATTACCATGTTGTCCCTATTGTAATTTCATATTTTAGGCCTTTTTGTCATTTCAAACCTTGGGGTTGGCTATATAAGCTTCCCTACAACTTTGATACCCTAACTTTTCCATTTTTGTGCAAGTCTCCCGCAGCTTTTCATTTTAGGTTTTATTTTGCTCTCTTCTCTCTCCTCTTTCTCTCATTTTCTCGGCTGCCAAACACACCCTTGGGGATGGCAAACTCGAGGATGCTTGGCTTAAACCTCAAAGCCTTATGAAGAGGAGGGTTGCTAGCTTGGTTATGGGGCTACTGCGGGTTGTCCTCATGCTTTAAATGTCTGATGCGCATTTTATGGTTCCAAACTTTCCAAACTAGGTTAATGCCATTTAATGTCTTTTCTTTGGTCAATACTTGTCATGCTTTAGGGTTCGATTGCATTCTTATTGGTAGATCTTGTTGACATTCTTCTAGATGTCATTCTGAGCCATTGAAATGAGGTTAAATGTTAGGGTTTCGTGTGGGACATTGAATGCTTAGTATTTGATTTGACTCAAATAGGAGTGGTTCTAGGGTTAGGTTTTATAGCTAAACAAAGATCCGGTTTTGGCTTTGACTATATGTCATTAGCCCTAATGCGAGGAAATAACCGAGGACAATTTAATACCCCATGTTATCAAGCTAGTGACCCGAGCCTTCAAGGTTACCATTTCACACTTCGGTTTAAGTTATTTCGGTTATCGAGTGAACAACCAACTCCTGTTTTAACCAAATCAAAGTCCAAACAAAAGTCTACTTCATCTGCAAACATTAATGCGAATCATTAGGTAGGATGAAAACCCATCCCGAGTATTTGCGACCCTGAGCCGCTATCTTGCGATAGCTTGACTACGGCAGTAGGAGGAGTATAGGAAACAAATATTGTTTATTCCGGATCCTGCCCCTCTGGTGTACGAATCAAATGGCGCCGTTGGCGGGGATGGTGCCAAACTACGAATGATGAGTTGGGCGGTGCCTCAATCCACATTACGGTGTTGGTGACCTTTCAATCCTTTTGAATTTAGGTGTCTGAGGCGCAAGTTTTCTTTTCGCGATTCTTGCTTGTTTTATTTCTGATCCCGGTTCTTTTTGTTTTGGCTAACACTGACCTTTCTTTGGCAAGCTTTGTTGGTGTTCTTTGTTTTGTTTCATTTTGTGCAGGTGTTTATGCAGCACTAGGACAGAGGGATATCAGGTAGATTGCAGAGTGAGTGCACGAGTTGAGCAAAGGTTGTGAAATCGATTGTACCGGTGATCAAATGGATCCTCTACGAGGAGCAGCGAGTGACGAGGTACTCTTATGAATCAGCTGACATACGGTCGATGAGGGATCGCGTACACCTCACAGAGTTAGTGCTCATTCTGCGTCATACACTCTGGCGAGGGATGTAGCGGTGAGACCCTACACAGTGCCCTTAGTACATTTCATGGTATGGAAAATGAAATCCATACACCCGCTAAGGGATTTTGAGGGAGTATGCATAACCTTTGGGAAGTGCAATTGACATGGATTTGTTGAAATTGAAGGCATTTCCATTGACCCTCAAGGCAAAGACAAGATATGAAACTAACTCTTTGAGACGAGAACCATAGAAGGCAGGGTGAGAAATTTGCGAGATAAATTTTAAAGAAATTCTTCAGTGCTCACAAGACCAATAATTTGAAGAGACAAATCTACACATTTGCTGCCCTCGACAATGAGAGGTTCTATCAATGCTGGGAGAGATTCATGGAGACCATCAGTGCTTGTCCACATCATGGTTTCGACACTTGGATGCTAGTGAATCATTTCTACAATGGTATGTCCCCTGCCATGAAGCAACTGCTAGAAACCATGTGTGGAGGTGACTTTCTGAGAAAGCATCCAGATGAAGCTATGGATTTTTTAGTTATGTGTTTGAAACTTTGGGGTTGGGATAGGCCAAATGAGGAGGTGGAGAGATGGGAGCCCTCAACCCACCAAAGGGGAGGAATTTTTGCACTTTCGGAAGATATGGAAATGAAAGCAAGAATATCAACCATAGCTAGGAAAGTGGAAGAGCTAGAAGGAAAAAGGCTCCATGAAGTGCGGGCGGTGTTGAAAATCTTGCATAAACGACCCGTACATCAATTGTCGATCCACTATCCATCAGGAGAAGCTATCGAATGCCCCATCGGTGAAGGATTTGATGTCGGAGACATGCTAATGCGGAGTGGGCCAATACAAGCCACAACGAATGCCCCATACGGTAACACATATAATGCCAATTGGAAGAATCACCCTAACCTCTCCTAGAAACCTAATCCCCCTGCCTATGTGCCCCCTAGTGCCAAACAACAGTTTGGTTCCTTATCTCAACCACAGCCATCATCATCCTCTTCTCCTGTTGAACAAGCTATACTGAGTTTGAGCAAGGTGGTAGGCAATTTTGTGGAAGAGCAAAAGGGGATCAATGTGATTAGTACGAAGGGTGTCTTGTAGAAGTACGAACAAAAGAATAGGCGGGCTTGAGAAGCGATCTTAATCGAGAGAAAATTGACAACTGCGGTATTCAATCACAAAGATCAACAATTTGTTGGAAGTACGGGAGAGGAAGGTTCCCTTCCTAAACATTGCCAAATCAAAGGAATCCATATAAGGTAGGTTCATCCGACCTTCGGGGATGGATGGCGAGCTATCATCACTCGAGGAGTGGAAAGAGATAGAGCAACCCGGTGCCCTTATTTGTTGAAGAAACATGTAAGGAAGGGGCGAGGCACGAAGAGGTAGGTCGAGTGAGGATCCGGTGAAAGCATGCCCCCTCCATTTTCCCCAAGAACTAAGAGGCAAAAAAGATCCCGAAACCAAGGTGAAATTTGGGAAGTCTTAAGGCGATGAAGGTAAACATTCCACTGCTCGACATGATTAAGCAAGTCCCAACTTATGCAAAGTTCTTGAAGGACATGTGCACAGTCAAGAAAGGGTTAGGCATTGAAAAGAAGGCCTTCCTAACCGAGCAAGTTAGTGCCATAATCCAGAGCAAGACCCCAGTCAAATACAAGGATCCAGGATCCCCTACAATATCAGTCAACATTGGTGGGACTTGCATAGACAAAACACTGTTAGATTTGGGGGCCCGGTGCAGCCTTCTTTGCCGTACTCGGTATATAAGCGGTTAGGTTTAGGGAGCTCAAATCTACCAGCACATCACTTTGTCATTGGCTGACCGTGTCGGAGTGAAAATTCTAAAGAGATAGTTGAGGATGCTCGGTAAAGGTAAGTGAATTCTACTACAGTAGACTTTGTAGTGCTTGATCTAGAACCCGATAGCAAGTGGGACTAATCATGTTGCCAGGTATCACGGGAAGCCATTTTTTGGCCACTTTGCCAATGCAATCATCAATTGTCGGAAATGGAGTCATGCGGCTCATTTGGCAACATGACATTGGAGCTCGATATTTTTTCACTTGAGTAACAAACGCAGTTAGTGGAAAATGGCGATCAAGGGGTGATGAAGTTTGCTCGGTTGACCCAAATGCAGAGAAGCCAAATGTCCATAAATTGCAAGAATTGTCTAAGAGAAATGAAACAAGCTGGGCGGGATTAGTTGCTTTAGTCATTCTGCGAAGTCGACAATCGACCCCAGGAAATCACCCGGTGAGAAATCAACGAGAATGGACCCGAAACGCCAGCTAATTTGCGGCTGAAGCGCTGCCCAGGGGTCGAGGAGCTCCTCCTCCTTGACCCTCCATGAGTAAATCAGTGAAATTGAGCTGGTTTGGTGTTCTCTAAAACCAAATTGCAGCTCAAAATTTTTTTTTGGTTTTTATTTAAAATTTGTCAATTTTGATAGTTACTATTTTTGGTAACTTTCCTTTTTAGTAGCCTAATTTTAATTTTATTATTTTTATTATTATTATTCTTAGGTTTTTGTTAAAAATAATAATAAATTTTATTTATTTATTTTTATTTTTATTTTAGTTTTTAATCTGCCTAAATCAAATTTTAACACAATGGTTCAGGCAAGAGCTTCGCTATAGCGAAATTGGCTCTCAGTGGCTCTTCGTTATCCCACGGCCTTATAAAAGGGGGAGGGGAACTATTCATCTTCATTCCATCGCCCCCCCTCGAGCCTCCATTGTTGTCCCCTGCCTCCACTCCTTGCCGTGAGCAGTGCTGATCCGGAGTTCCTAGCGGTCTTATTTCTTCCGTGTACTTCTTCTTGGACCGCGTTTGCCACGAGCCACCCGTACCGTGAGCGGCGGCAAACCTCTTTGTTCTTGCCGCGATTACCGCGTTCTCTCAACCCGGCCATTGCGGTCCAGCGCCCGAAGCCATGCCACAGCCCGGCCGTGGCTTGCTTTGGTTGGCCGGCCTGGTCGAGCTGAGTGCGGCGTAGTGCGCTGCGCTCCGGTAGTGAGGCTCGCGCTATAGGCTCTCATTCTGAGACGGACATGGTGCGTACGGGGTGGTTCAGCGAGGCCCGAGGGTTGGGTGCCTCCCGGAGAGAGGAGGCAGGCCCATTGCCGTGCTGAGGAGCCTCGGGGATTAAGATATCGAGACTAGGTTAGGACCGGGGCCCTTTCCGGTGCCTCGGGAAGGCGGCGTAGGAGGGCGATCCTCAAAGCGGGCCGGGACATCGGGCCGAAGTCCTTGACATCTCGGCCTCAGCCATCCCCGGTAGAGGAGGCTCATCCCTGTCTATCGCCCGACTCGAGGATTAGGCGGCCGTTGATGCCCAGGACCGGTCAGCGGAATGTAGATGCACGACGAGACTTTGTGGGGGAGACCTATTACGTCGTGCCGGCATTGACCAGTGATCCCGATTCGGGAGCTCCATTAGGCTTATCAGCGGTACTCCTGGCGCCATTTATGACACCCGCGGTAGTTTATTATCCGGTGGTGCTTAGGTTCTACCATCCGTGACTTCGGGGAGTGCGAGTCGGCTGGGCTGGGTTCACGCAAGTGATGATCGGCCAGAGTACTCAGGAGCAGCCCGGACATTTCAGCATTGGGCTGCTGCGGCGAGAGCGGCCAATTACGGAGGATATCAGATTGGCCACAGCCCGACCTGCAGCGGGAGATGGTCGGTTGTCTCGTAGAATCTGCGGTGGGACGCCCGGTACTCTTCGGGCGGCTTCGCGGATGCTTCGTGGATCACTGCCGGACCCGGCTTGTTCCATTGCGGCGCACTACGTTTAACGCGGGAGCCATACTCGAGGCCACATTACGGATCTCGGAGGATTCTGGTTTTAGTCCCTCACGAGTTGGTCGCTGACCGCCACTGTTTTAGCTTTGAGGATAAGGTCCACCCGAAGGGCTGGCTCGGCGGGTTTACCCTTGTTGATACCGCGACTATTGAGACAGGTCCTGGAGCATCTGGGATTCCTTGAGGAGCCTCGCATCGAGAGGAGGATTAGATGCCCTCAGGTTCTGTCCATGGAGCGATCATTGACCATGCCTATCTCTTTTGTTCTCCGGCGGGATCGGGGAGGAGGTTCGGATGGGAATGACGAGAGGACCCCAGGGGTGGGGATCAGATCCACGAGGTGGAGGTAGAGGTAGAGAGGCGGTTCGGGATCTATCTCCCTCAGTCTCCACCTCCATACGCTGGCACTTGTTGACCTTTGCCCGGCCCTTCATCTACAGCGCAGCATTCTCCGGAGCATGTTCAGGTCAGTTCGAGGGAGCTTGCTACTGTCATGGATGCTGTCTGCGCGCTTGCTACCACACAGGCGTCGTTGGACCAGCGGTTGGCCCAAGCCGAGGCCACTATAGAGCACAGCCATGCCATGCTTCTACGTATCATGAGCCCGCCTCCCGGTCTCACTTTGAGCCTACACGTCGAGATCGGTCTGACCGGCGACTCATTGGACGTACTAGCGGCGGCCGCAGCGGCGGATCCACGGCACATCACCACCACGCCCAGTGGTGGTCGCACTCCTTTCTCCTAGCTTTCCTATCAGTGTCACATGTTTTATACTTTGGCTGGGAAAGTTAGAAGTTAAGTGTGTATCATGATTTGTACTGTTTTTATCTTTATCAACTGCCTACTCATTTTATATAGGATTGTATAGAGTTCATGTATTAGCCAATAGTAGGCAGTGATACTTTTGTTATGACTAGCTATATTAAGCTTTATAGCATTATTTACAGTATATTACACTTTTGCAAATCATTTTTGTACCTACATTTTGTGTTTCTACTCTTGCCTTTAATTGAAGAATTGAAGCCCTATATGTTACCTTAATGATAGAACAATTCCATGCATGATTTAGTTTTTGGTCAATTGAAGTTCCAGCATAGTCAACCTTGAGCATTCCCCCTTTAGCTAATTCACACACTGCACTCCAGATTGTGCCAATAGGTTGAGAAGCTATATACCTCTTTCCACTTTGCAAAGCCGGCCTTAGATTTGTTGACGACCCATAATAGGTTTGTGTTACCCATGTATGAAGACCAATGTAGTCTTCCAAATGAAAAAAAAAAAGAAGAAAAAGCAAAAAGAAAAAGAAAAGAAGAAAGAATAAAGCGACCTTTGCCTTGAAACCGAACACGGATCCGAGGGGTATATGGCCAGCCTTTAAAGCCGATGCAAGCCTTGGTGGTTGGGAGTCATCGACTTAGTGTTCGCTACACGGGTGGATGGGTAGAGTTTAGCATGTTGTAGGTGCTTAATTCTCGAAATCATTCGGAGTCCGGGGTGAAGCCTGCAGAGTTTGTGGTCAAGTGATCCTTTTGGCTTGATGCCCTAAACCTTAATTGGTTGGGAGTCATCGGTGAACCCCCGTTACACGGACTTTGGTGAAGTCGAGTTTTTAGCATTGCACCATACAATGTAATCAATTAAAGAAATAAGAGTGTAGCTAGTCCTATTTAGGTTGGTCAACAGTTTAAGGCCATGGCAGTAGCTAGGTTGGGGGGAGGGAATAACTTTACAATTTATTGGCTCAATCTGGTTACCTTAGGAACAATTAGATTTTTTGGTGAAAGTTCAGGTTGACTTCCTTGGAACCGATGTTGCCCTAAACTTGTTCTTATATGGTTTTTGTTCTCTCATGTTGATTTTCGAACAGGGTGTAAATTGTTCATATTAAAGGTCAAGCCTATCTATACATACACTTTTTGAACCATACACTTTTGTAACCGGCATGAATACCCTTATTGTTTTAAACATTCGCGGGGGTGCTGCTTGTGTCGATTGGGGGGTGTGATTAGTGCCCAAAAAGTGCTATTTTTGCTCACTAATCATATGAATTAAGCCAATTGTCATGTGTATGTCCACTTAGTGCTTCTAATTTGTTTTCGAGATTGTTTTGGATAGTTTTTCAGATCTTGGGAACTTCAGTTAGCGAGCTTGGCTTCTTATTGGTCAAGCGAATGTGAGAATCCTCGATAGTTTCACAGGCGGCGATGAAATGTCAAGATGCAGTGATGAATTGAAGGCAAAATGATGTAGAAACCATGCAGGAAGCAATGCAGGGGGCAACACTGGAGGAATGATGGAATGCATAAATTTCGCTATGCATTGCGAAAATTTCGCTGGGATTGAGAAAATTTGCGATCATATGAAAATTTAGATCCCCAACAATTTATATATGTAAAATTTTCGCTAAGCTAGCAAAATTTCACTAGCTTAGCAAAATTTACTGTTCATAGCGAAATTTTTCATTTTCGCTATCTCTTGTGAATTTCGCTAGGCTAGCGAAAATTTAATAGCATAGCGGCCCCCAACTATGCTAGTGAAATTCCTGCATGCGCAAATTCTTTGTGTTTGATATTTTGTTCAAACGACCACGTTTGATTAATTACCTTGTTGTCCCTATTAATTTCTATATTTTAGGCCTTTTGTCATTTCACCTTAGGGTTTGGCTATATAAGCAACCCTACAACTGTAACCTAACTTTTCCATTTTATGCAGTGCTCCCTTGACTTTTCATTTTAGGTTTTATTTTGCTCTCTTATACCTGCCATAACCTCTGTTTCTCGGTTTGCCAAAACACACCCCTTGGATGACAACTCAGGGATGCTTAGCCTCAAAGCCTTGAAGAGGGTTGCTAGCTTGGTTATGGGGCTACTGAGGTTGTCCTCATGCTTTAAATGATCACAGTCTTGCATTTATGGTTCGAACTTTCCAAAGCTAGGTTTAATGCCATTTTAATGTCTTTCTTTTGGTCAATACTTGTCATGCTTTAGGGTTCAATTCATTCTTATTGGTGAATCTTTGCGACATTCTTAGATATCATTCTGAGCCATTGAAATGAGGTTAAATGTTAGGTTCCCTCATGGCCAGGACATTGAATGCTTAGTA
Organism: Tetrastigma voinierianum; assembly: GCA_016808115.1. Taxonomy (NCBI): domain Eukaryota; kingdom Viridiplantae; phylum Streptophyta; class Magnoliopsida; order Vitales; family Vitaceae; genus Tetrastigma; species Tetrastigma voinierianum. The sequence continues at coordinate 400,925 of JAEQBH010001743.1, read as the reverse complement.
TTTGATTTGACTTAAGCCAGGTGGTTCTAGGGTTAGGTTTTATAGCTAAACAAAGATCTAGGTTTAGCTTGACTATATGTCATTAGCCTAATGCGAGGAAATAACCCGAGGACAATTTAATACCCCCATGTTATCAAGCTAGTGACCCAAGCCTTCAAGGTTACCATTTCACACTTTCAGTTTAAGTTATTTCAGTTATCCAGTGAACAACCAACTCCCATGTTTTTAACCAAATCCAAAAGTCCAAACAAAAGTCTCTGTCTGCCAAACATTAATCACGAATCGTTCGTGGGATGAAAACCCATCCCGTGTTCGGCCCTAGACATTATCTTTGCGGGTAGCTTGACTACGACAGTAGGAGTATAGGAAACAAATATTGTTGATTCCGGATCACCCTACCGTGGCACGAATCACTCATGCACTCACTCCTATAGTCCTAGGGTGTTCCAGTGCATATGGAATGCATGTATGCCAGTTCCAATACAGTCTAATCACATGTAAATATATAAACATGAATATACTCGCATAATTCAAATCACACAATCATGTTATGTAATTGTACATTTCATCACATCAAAAAATTAGCTCACTTAGACTACTTGATCCAAATCGAGCAATTTACTTGAATTACTCGACCAACATATATTTCAAAAAATATATTTTTGAACCTCTTGTTTAGAATAGTGAGGAAACCTTCGGTTACTATTCTAGAAAAATCCTAAATCATCGGTTCACTTAGTGAACTACGGAACTCATGGCCATTTAGGCCTCAATCAATCAATACATGATTAACACATGAATGCACACTTAAATCAACCCAAAATAGCCGTGGAGCAGCCACGGGCTGCTCCATTTTTGTTCCAAAAATTATATAAATTCGGTCCCAAGTTTTGGGACCCCGATCGGGAGCAACCCCTCACGGCCTCATTCAACTCAAACATTCGTAAAACACTTAAAATGGGAATAAAACTCAAGTAGTGAGAAACCCCTACCTCTCGGAGTTTGTCAAAAACTCACAAATCCGGTGTCCAAGCGTGGCCTCTCAGCGTGGCGGTTCTCCTTCTTGTCGAATCTGCCAGACGGTCGGATCGCCCGTATTTTTAGAGAGAAGTTCCCTCTCTCTCTAAAACTCTCTCAATCACTCCTCTGCATCCAACCCCCTGTTCTGCTTTTGTTTTGGTTCTTTTAACCTTTTGAGAAAGGCGACCAGCTGTAACTTTGTTGTTTTTAAATTCTCATTTAATACATTTAATTTATTAATTCCCTTAACTTTCACCGGTTTGATATTCGGCTCTATCTCGTGATCCATTTTAAATCATTATCTATCATTACCACTTGTAATTTTGTAGTGCTTGTTATGTGACTTTCGTCGCATCGAAAATCGTTTTACGGCACCCAAAACGCGATGCCTCGAAAAACGTGTCAGCTCCGACTGTCTCGGAAAATTACGAAATTTTACCTGCTAACTAGATTTTGAGGCAGAGTTCAACGATTGAAATCTGTTTTAGATCGCCCTGAGATCTGAAAATAAATTACAGTTTTTTAAATTTGAAATTTTAATTTTGTAGCTGAAATTACGATTTTGCCCTTATTCTATAATTTAAAATTTCTCGGGTCTTGTTCTCCCTCATAAAGGAATTTAGTCCGGAAATTCGGGACAATCACTATCGCTCACATGCATATGCAACGTGCATTATACCATGCATGTAAACTGGTCATTGTATTAAGCGACAAAACCACGTACCTCCATCCCCTAAACAAGAAGGGATATGTGGCGCATCGTGTCCTCGGCGCTCCCCGCATTGACTCTCGGCTCCATAGTGCCGCCGTAGCGCTCTCGCTAGCCTCACGGTCTTGCGTCGCAAAGAGCGATCCACGACTATCAAAATGCACCGGTCCCTCCTCGAAGGTCCGTCGTGTCAAGCAATCATCCCGATCCACACGCATTAGGTTGGATCACGGGTATGCTTGAGCAGGGGCGTGAAACACCTGCGTGGACACTGTCATCTTGGCGATAGCATGCTTAGTGCAGACGGTGCCTACCCTCGAGTATCTTGAAGGTCAATGAACCTCGGCGATAGCTTCCACAGCAACTAGAACGACCCTCCCCTCTTGGGCAATGCCTTCAGAAGGCGTGATCCCCCGACCTCGAACTCTAGGTTGACGGTAACATCCATAGCTCTTCTGGCAGAGGCTCACGTCAGGTGAGAAAGGCTGATTTGTCGTATCAAGCTCACCCTTCGGAGGTGTCTCTAATCGGTCGGGTTGATTGATGGAGCTCTCTCCCGCCTCGGTCCAACATGTGATGATCTACATGGCCTCCCATACAATGCCTCATACGGTGCCATCGTATGCTGCTTCAGTAGCTTTTGTTGTGGTGAATTCCCTCTTGAAATGAAATGCCTCAGTTGCCTTATGATCTGGGAGCGCATGCTCATAGCATGTCCTGCCCAATACCATGCCTGAAGATCCTCAGGGTACGGTATCTGTACGAGGGTGGTGGTCATACTCATCGTCGGTAGGTGTGCCCATAGCCTTTTGGAAACTCTTCCAAAGTGTCACGCTAAACCTCGGTCCCTTGTCGGAGCAACATGGATCTTTGATTACTCGTGTGTGGGACTAACTCTGGGAATATACAACGGAAGAATCTGCCCGATGCGAAAGTGCGTGCTTTTATTTGAAAATGTGCCGACAGTGATGGGTCCACTATCACCCATATCGCGTCATGCCTCTGCGGCGTCAGTGGCAAGTGGGTCTAAAATCCATCGTGACGTGCTCCCACTTCCACTCATTACCTAAAGTGGAGTGTAGCCTGTGTTAAGCTACGGTGCTTGACCCAGCAACCTGCGACAGCATGTGGCGGACAGCCATTGCTAAAGTCCCCCCCTACGATGTCATCTTCGTTTCCTCCGATAATCTGACGGCGAAGATCTGGCGTCTTGCGTGCCACTGGATCTGCGAGCAAATCGAGAGCGGTGAAACTCCACACGGTATATCTCTCTCATCTCGATTATTGAGGAACCACTACGAGTCCTTATGCAGACTACCATGCACGTGCGGCCCGACCCTGCAAAATTAGCCGTACCTGATGTACTCGGTCCACGATGGACACTCTGCGTCTGCCAGCGGGACTCGAATCACTCTGCTCACTTGGGGAAACGGTGGCATAGCCCTTTAAACTCTGATGTACCACGATGCATTGGCATTTGTCTTTGGCGACTGTCCCTGGGTCTTCGGCGTCCGCCACTCCGAAGCTATACTAGCCAGCTCCTCGTGAATTCAGCGGCGCATAGGCCACCATTTGCCCCTTCTGGGATGGTATTAAAAATTTGATCTCATCTCAGAGACTCCATCCATCTAGCGTTCCCTCATCATTGAGGGGTCCCCTTGCGTGAAAATATACTTGGACTTTTATGGTGCAGTACACCTCGAACTCCTCACCACACGCTATTAGTGGCACCAAATCTTCAAGGTGAAGACTACGGTGAGCTCCATGCCGTGTGTCGAGATGATTTCGCTCATGATTAATATTGGCGAGACCATAGCTCACTACCCTCCCGGACTGCATCAAAACACATCCCAATTAGGCCCTCGAGGCATCACAATACACTGTGTACCCATGTCCCCTGTCAGGAACTATCAAGATGGGGCTGAAGTGAGTCTCCTCTTCAACTCACCGGAATGCCTCCCTGCATCAGGTCATCCCAGTCAAACTTGACCTCCTTTCGAATTGACCCTAGTCATAGGTCTTTACTATCACGGAGAAATCCTTAATGAATCTCTTATAGTACCCGACCAATCCCAGCTCATTATCTCGAAAGTGACCCGACCTCTTAACTAATCAACGCCTCGACTTTCTGGGTGTTGACACTCTTGATGTTGACACCACGTGTCCTAAAAATCTCACCTCAGTAAGCCGTAACTAATACTTACTAAACTTGGCGTACAGTTGATGGTCCCTCAACAACTGTAAAACGATCCTCAAGTGATACTCATGCTCCGCTCACGGGAGTAGATCAAAATATGCATCCCCCGAATACTACGACAAAGTGATCTAGATAGGGATGGAATATCCCAACCATGAGATCCATGAATTAGTTTAAGCGTTAAATTGATCGAAGGGCATCATCGTGAACTCAAAGTGCATTATACGTCTAGCTCTTTGTCTTAGGGATATACGTATCCTAACCCTGGTGATGGTAACCCGGTCACGGTTTTTCTTAGGTAGCTCGCGCTCCTCTCAAGCGATCAAATAAATACGTCAATCCTCGGTAATGGTACGATTCTTGATAAGTAAACCTGTTCTTATGTAGTCAATACTGTCGAAGGGTCTTGTCCTTCTTCAGCCGCCATGAACCCGGAGCGCCCGTGGTGAAGTGCTCGGTCCCAATGAACCCCCTTGTCCAATAGCTCTTGTAAGCTGGATACGAGTTCATCTGACTCGATTGGTGCCATCCTATGCGGAGTCATAGAGATAGGTGAAATACGGGGGTGTAACTCAATGCAAAGTCTACTACCTACATGTGGAGGTAGTCAGGGTGCTTCCATCTCTGGAAAAACATCCACATACTCGCACACTACGGTAGATCTAAGTTTGGTCTCTCCTCGTCCTTTAGGGTAAGGCTCGCGCCAACCCCTAAGCATCCGACACCGGACTCGTATGCATGCGGGGCGAAATACCATGCTTGTCCCCCTGAGACACCACCACAGTACTGTCCTGGCATTATGGCGGTAGCTTCTCTTCACGCTCACAATCGATAACGACCACAATAGTTTGTCGACCCGATCCATCCCGAGGATGACATCGAACATATTATCCATGATCCTCATGTCCACTATGAGTAGAGTCCCGAGATCTTCAACTCGCAACCTCGACATATCATCCACATTCTGCATCTTAATCCTAGGGGAGAACTCACGTCTGAGCTCCTTGAGGTCTCAACCTCTAAGCCCAACTCTTTCTCTCTATGGTCGAGTTTGTCCAGCCGTGGAGTCCATATCCTGTAGGCGAAGTCCTACAATCCTGTCTCGAATGGACAACTTCAGTCCATTCTCAAATCTCCTAACCTTGGCCCAGTTTGTGGCCACATAATCATCAACAAACCGGGCTAACTCTGTGAATCTAGCCCTGTAGTCCATCACAGTCGTTGCCCCACACTTCTGACTCTAAGGAACTCCACGAGCCTTGCGACCTACGGAAAGTGATACTTACCCGTGACGGCTCACGAAACTCTGCCCGTGTCATTGCCTCCCAAGTCTCTAGAAGTCCTTGCCCGTTTCCACCATACTTGGGCCTCACCCTCTAGGCGGAGCCTTGACTAGTCTAATACAGGTCGCGTCGGTAATCTGCCAGCCTACATTACGTTCTCGATCTGCATAAACCAATGAGTACGCCACCATCGGATCTCGCTCCCCTAGTGAATGTCGGATGATGCGCCTAAACCTACGGAGGTTACTAGGATCTTCTGTCTACACACCCCGCTATTCCGGCTGTGCGATGGCATTCTTTGTAACCCTCTGACCTCCCATAAAGTCTGGCTGATCAAACAGCGATGGTGCACGACCGGTACCCCGTGGGCGACCTCGTCGTTGTCCTTGTCTAGCCATCATCACAGTTCAATGACACGTTCAATTTCAATTCAGCATCTCTAAGGCATAAACACTGCCCCGAGACACTAATCATACACATAAATCAGTGTATACACATTGTCCTTGCATTTACAGGTAATGCAAGACAATCAATTATGCATTTAAAACATTTTTTATCAACAAAAATTTCATTTTTTGAAAATTTTATTTTTTCGAAAATTTATACAATTTTATTTAAATTTAATTTTTTTTCCAATTATTTCCAGCTATTGGAAAATGTTCCAAAAATTTTATTATTCATGCTTTTTTCTTCTCCGGTACACCCCGAATAAATTTATGAAAATTTATTTTCTTAATTTTAACTTTACTGTTGTAAAACTTTTAGAAAAATATTTCTTCTCATCATATAATTTTTTCACATTTCCAGCCAGGAAAACACTAAAAAATTTATATACCTATTTTTTTTTCTTCATTTTCCAAAATACTCTAATAAATTTATAAAAATTTATTTTCACTCATTTTTCTTCAGTTTTACACCGTAAAACCTAAGAAAATAATTTTCTTCACCTCATGATCTAACACTAACCCTAGTGTTCACCCTTAAAGTTTATTTAAAATTTTATTTCATTATCCTTAAACCAAATAAATTTAGTAAAATTTATTTCTTTTATTTCCTTTGTTCCAGTTTACACACTGTAAACTCCATAATTTTCCACACTTCATCCTATGCTATCAACCAAGCATATCAATCATATAATTTCAATTGCATAACACCTAACAATTCATATTATGCCTGACCAAACATGTAAGCACTTCACAAAAATCCAATCACACAAAACACACCAACACATGCATGCTGTGTCCTAGTTTTGTCCCCTGATTTCCTAGGTAATCTCATACAATAGAGACATCAAACCACCCAGTGGTGATGTTCTTAATTGGCTTATGCTAAGCCCGAATCCTCGATCTCTAGGTTTTCATATACCTATACTCCACATCAAACCACCTAGTGGTGATGGATGCAACAGGCTCCTAGGTATTCGTATACCTAAGCTCACGATGCAAACTGTGGCCTTGAGCAGGGTCGGTTGACTACCGTCGACCAGGAGGGAATACAAGTGGGGGTCGGGTTACTCAACGCCACTTTAGAAAATCGGGCAGAGTCTCCTTTGCACGGGGAGCTCTACCCAAATACAAAACTTGTTTAACCTGTCCCAAACATCAATATCATGATACCTGGTCTCATACCTGTATATTGAGTAAAAATGACCTCTTGGGCCTACGATTATGCTCACAACATATATCCCATATCGATATAATCCATGCATGAGTAAAATGGCCACTTGGCCCATAAACAATACTCATAAAACATACCAGCTATATATCATAGTTACAGGAGTTAATGATCTACTTATACAACACATATATTAAAATTCTAAAAAATTCTAATACATACCCAAAACCACCAAAGCCACATTACAGTGTCTTTAAAACTCGACCTCTAGGACAAGCCTCTCCTCGCACTTGACTCCTTTGTGCCTATAAAAGGGGGTCCCACGGCCCGGGGTGAGCTAGTGCTTAGTAGGAGAATCTTTAAGTGGGTACACTCACCACCTAAGTGCGGTGCAATGTTCCAAATTAAACACGCATTCAAGTAAATGCATGATCTTACTTGAATATGCATGCCGACTCGGATCCACAGAGTCCTCAGAGCTCAACCACACTCGCCTAGGCCTCGTATGAGAATTTCTATTTTTGTTTGTTTGTGGACAACCCTCCGATGTATATATATCAATTGGGCCGCTCCGACGATTGATATATTATTTGTTTGTGGACTACCCTCTGATGTATATATATCAATTGGGCCGCTCCGAGGATTGATATATTATTTGTTTATGGACTACCCTCCGATGAATATCAATTGGGCCGCTCCGACGATTGATATTTTTAATTTGGACTATCCTCCGATAATTAATGTTTTAGACAACCCTCGAACCCGTTTCTCTAGACTAATCTCGCTGAACTCACTCCTATAGTCTAGGGTGTTTCAGTGCATATGGAATCACATATACGATTCAATACAGTCTAATCACATGCAAATATATAAACATGAATATACTCGCATAATTCAAATCCCACACAATCATGTTATGTAATTATACATTTCATCCTCAAGAAATTAGCTCACTTTGGAGCTACTTGATCAAACCACGAGCAATTTACTTGAATTACTCGACCAACATATATTTTCAAAAAAAAATATTTTTGAGAAACCCTCGGTTACTATTCCCGAAAAATCACAAATCATCGGTTCACTTAGTGAACCCGGGTTTCACGGCCATTTCCGGCCTCAATCCAATCAATACATGATTAACACATGAATGCACACTTAAATCAACCCAAAACAGCCGTGGAGCAGTCACGGGCTGCTCCATTTTGGTTCCAAAAATTATATCAATTCGGTCCCAAGTTTTGGGACCGATCAGACGGCCCCTCACGGCCTCATTCAACTCAAACATTCGTAAAGCACTTAAAATGAGAATAAAACTCAAGTAGGGAGAAACCCCTACCTCTCGGAGTTTGTCAAAAACTCAAATCCGGTGTCCCTGTAGCCACACTCCGCGTGAAGGTTCTCCTTCTTGTCCCGAAGACTGCCGACGGTCGGATCGCCCGTATTTTTAGAGAGAAGTTCTCTCTCTCTCTAAAACTCTCTCAATCTGCTCCTCTCTATCCAGCCCCCCTCTGTTCTGCCCGTTTTTGGTTCTTTTAACCTTTTGAGAAGACGGCCACTGTAGCACATTTGTTTAAATTCTCATTTAATCCATTTAATTTATTAATTCCCTTCTTTCACTAGTTTTGATATTCGGCTCTATCTCGGCCGTCCATTTTCATCATTTATCTACTCATACCACTTATGGTACATGAGTACTTGTTATATGTGACTTTCGTCGGATCGAAAATTGTTTTAAGGCACCCGAAACGCGATGCCTTGAAAAACGTGCCAACTCATTGTTTGAATATTCACGAAATTTTACGTTATTGCTAGATTTTGAGAACTGATTTCAACGGTGAAATCCGTTTTGTCATCTGAGATCTAGAGAATAAATTACGGATTTTTTTAGCTGAAATTTCAATTTTATAACCAAAATTACGATTTTGCCCTTATTCCATAATTTGGAATTTCTCGGGTCTTACATTGTTTGAGGCTCCGTGATACAGTGTTTTGACACTTTCCTTAATTTCATTAAGGACAAATACTTGTTCAAATTTACAAGCCACTTTTTAGTGTCTAATTTTGATAGCCTTTTGAAGGCGTTGACAACTATTGAATCATCATTATTAAGAATGGTTGAAGATTGTACTAGGTACAACAATTGGCCTTTAGGTCCCAAAATTAGTGGCTGCCAATATTTGGTAATTTAGTGTTCCTACATACGAGGAAAAAATTAGGATCATTGAAACATGGGATTAGTAATCCTGCTTGGTGGCTTTTGGTATTGCTTGTCTGCAAATGTAAGAGATTTGTGTGCACGTGTTTTTATGTCAGCTCTGCCGTCTTTCTCATTCTTAGCAAGGTAATAGAGGTCTCAGAATCCATCCCTGCACAATTTTGAACATATATCAAAATTCAATATTTTTAAATGTTTAAAAGTCAAAACGACAAAAATATGAAAGTCTTCTCACCCACGGAAGAATTTGTAAAAAATCCTTCGTGATATTACCCTTCCTCACCAAATGATTGCCCTTCAACCATTTTGTAAACATAGTATCAAAATGTTAATATACCAACAAGGCGTATTTGGAATTGAATTGCGATGCTACGTCATATGAGAAAATATAGTCTCCATCCCTAACTTCTCTTGCACGGATAGTTATCACATGACCGATCTTATCCATTTCCACCATATTAAAGTCCTATGACTAGGTTTTTTTTTTAAATAGAAAAAGAATAAATATATTATAGGAAACATCATTACTAATGTCAAAGACATAAGCATAACCATGGTTTAATATGAAAAAACTAAAAAAATGGAGCCAAATTTATCAAGAATTAAATTATCATTTTTCGTCAAAGTTAAACACCATGTCAAATGGGTTTTTATGGAGTCAAATTAATAGATATTGTAAGCTAAAGAAGAAGAAACATTACGAGATTCATCCCATCAAACTCTAAGAATTTAGGATAAATAACCTCTAGGATCGATGATATGGTGATGGTAGTAGGAAATGTCCAATATAGTATAATAATTAAAAATAATTTAATTAGTTTTGACTTAGGAATTTAGACGAAATGAGTCTTGATTTTAAAGAATTTTTTTTTTCTCTAAACAAAAAAAAAAAAAAAGAGAGAGAATTGAGATAATAATATGGAAAAAATAGTTAACTCTAACGAATTACATAATTATTATGCAACGAAATATAAAATATGGAAGTATAGATACAAAGTTTATATCTAATATCAATACGCATACGGAATGAGTTAATAATGAGCATGAGCCGATATTATAAAGTGGTAAATGTGATAATAACAATACATTGTAATAAGAAGGGCAATTCATGGTAATATTAATGATTTGCAAATTAGCACGACTATTAATTTGTCATAAGATGTTTATTAAAGAATATTAAAGAAAGTTGCAAATCTATGGAAAGGGAAATTGTTGTTAACAAATAACAATAATATACAAATTAAGCAAATAATAGCATGAAACAAATTTATATGGTGATTAATAATAATGACAATAAATACGACACAGAAATAATGACACCAAAATCTTGAAAAAAAAAAGTTAATCTTTAAAAAAGAATTATGGGCTGAAAACTACATTAAAAAAATTAAAAGAAATCTAAACTTGCAAAAGACATGGAACCAATGTTCTAAAAAAATCGGATCAAATCGATCGGTCGGTCGTACTAGTTTGACTGTCGACTGACTGCATTTTCGGTTTAGTTCACCTTGTTGAACCATCTTGCCAATGAACCGTTTGAACCGATGGTTCAGTCGGCAAACCAAATGAATTTGATGGTTCCTTTCAAACCATGTGGTCCTTTTCCATCATTTAAAACATTGATTAGAATAAAAAATTTTAGTTAACCATTTTTTAATTAATAATCATACTTATTAGTTTCGGTATTAGCTTTTACAAATAGAAGAAATAGTTTAAGATTGTATGCTAAATGTTTCATGGAATTTCCCTTCAACAAAGTCTTTCTCATTCTCACCAAGGTAAAGGAAGCCTCCCGAATACATCAGCACTGGTGCAAACATATACGAATCAATATTTTTAAATAAAAAAAAACTCAAAACGACAAGAATATGCAAGTCTTCTTGCCCATTGAAGAATTTGTAAAAAATCATTCATGAGATTACTCTTCTTCACGAACTCATTGCCCTTCGACCATTTTATAAACGTGGTATTAAAATGTTCATAAGCCAACAAGGTTGAGTTTTCCTTTCCCCCTATGTAATGCTTCATTATATTTTCAAGATGCATTCAGAATCCAATTGCGATGCTACATCATATGAGAAAATATAGTCCCTATCCCGAACTTCTCTTGCACGGATAGTCAACATAGGACCAGTCTGGTCCATCTACATCTTATTAAAGTCCCTCATCTTCTTTTTAGATACTCGGCAATCTTGGGTAAGTGTATATACATGTGACATAAAAAACCATGTTAGTTCATTTTGAAGTATTTATTGCAAAATATGTTAATTCCTTTAAGATGAACTTCACTAATCAAATTACAAAAAGAAAAGAAAAGTGGTAAACGTGATAATAAGAATACATGGTAATAAGATAAGAGAAATTTATGGTATGTATGTGGTTGCAAATTAGTATATTAAATTTGTCAATCGTTGTTAGTAAAGGTAATAACAATAATATACAAATTAGACGAATAATAATAGGATACAAATTTATATGGTAATTAATGATAATGACAATAAATATGACACAAATGAAAGTAGGGTGAGTAAAATAACAAACCCCGAACATAGAAAAACCAAATCAAAGCCCAGAGGCAGAAAAATAAGTTAATTGAACCGAGTGGTTCTGTTTTGGTTTTGTTTTACATAAATCTTGGTTTTGATTTAGGTTTCGGTTTACAAAATATAAAAACTGTGGTTTTAGTTAACCAACCAAATAATAACAAAATATATTTAAAATAGGTTTCGCTTCGCTTTTACTTTTTTTCTTCCAAACCAAGCTTTTACTATTTCCTCTAAACCAAAGCATATAGGTTATGGTTTCTTTGGATTAGTTTCTTTTTCTAATAAAGTTGTTAATACATGTGGTTGATTAAAAACCATGATTAAATTGTGAATGTATTATAAATGCGCCAGTGTCATGGGATTGCAAATGAATATAGTGTATTCATTTTTTCTTTGTTTTTTTATATTGTATTTATAATAATTATTGTAATTTGAACTTGATTATAGAATTGAAAATTTATTTTAGTATAGGTTAACCGAAAAGCGATATATAGTTAGCAAGAACAAATGGTTATTTGAAGATTTGGTTAACCATATTAATGGTTAGGTTTTTTGTTTATATAAATAACAAACCAAAAATCAACGGTCAATTTTTATTTTGTGGCACAGTTCGATTAATCAAATCATGCCCACCCTACTGAAAACTACATTAAAAAAAAAAAATTTAAACTTATAAAAGAGATGGAACCAATGTTTTAAAAATCAAATCGGACCAACCAGTCGAATTGATCCTGACACACCCCCACCCCCCTACCAGCGTCGGGTGTGCCGACCACTCCACAGAAATCCCCAGCTGTTACCTCTAACGACTAGAAATCTCTGTGAAGCGAAGCCGTATTGCTTGCAAAAACCTCCTATAAAAATTTTCTTTTATTTATAACTTAGGATTTGGTAAAATCTTAGCGGGGAAAAACCGACATGTGGTGCATATAGTGTAAATTCCCAGATCTTGTATCAATTATACTAATCGAACAAGCAGCGGCGGCATTACCAACACATTCTCACAATACTAAACAATGTACATACATATGTTCCAATATATACATTCAAAGTCTTTTCCTTACATAATATTCTTAATTTATAGCACTTGTACAATGTCAGGACAAATCCTATTGTGCTCCAGCGTCTTGCGTACCTGTACCTGGAAAATAGTTTTTAAAATACAAAATAATGAGCTAAACGAGCTCAGTGAGTGTATGCTTTTATAAAATGTTTTGCTTTTCCGGAAAACATCTCAAAACTATAAAACTTTCTTTTACAAATATTTTCCAGAAGCTTTACTTTGCTTTGCTTGCTTTAAAAGTTTCTAAAACTTTTATTTGCTTGCTTGCTTTTGTACTTGCTTGCTTTTAAAAGTTTCTAAAAACTTTTAATACTTGCTTGCTTGCTTTGCTCTGCTTTTCTTTAAAAGCTTATAAAACTCTTATTTCTTGCTTGCTTAGAAGTTTATAACACTTCTCAAAATTTCTCTTTAACTTGCTTTATTTTCTTGAAAAGTTTCTTGGAAACCTTTCACAAACCTTTTGCTTTAAAGTTTCTCAAAACTTTCATAAATGGGAGCTGGGCTCAGCAGCATCTTTGAAAATAAAGCGGGACTTGGGCTCAATGGGTTTGCTTTAAAACCACGGGAGCTTGGCTTAACCGATCGTTTTGAAATCGCGGGAGCCTAGGCTCAGTAGTTTGCTTTAAGCTTTCTAAGGCTTTGGGCGGCCTGGGAACCAATGGTTGATTTTCAAAAGCTGTATATCATGCTTGTAAAACATCAACCCGGGAAAACCTATTTTTGATTCTTTTGTACCCTAGTGAACACGAGGGCACAGGCATCGACCGTGCGGTGGAAAGACCTGTGTCCGCATCACCTTTTCCGGTAAATATGGTGGAATTGACACGGGTCGCCAGTGCATTATTTAGTTAGGCTAACCTTATATACTCACATCGTGCCACGGTCTCCTTTAAATGCATGATGTATAACCTAAGTTTGCTGACCAGGTAAAACTACAATGCATGTATGAGATCCTAACTCTACCGTGCACGTACGGAATACCTCTGACCGGTTTGCTTGCTTAGAACTAGGGAAGGCCTGTTTTCGCAAATTTTCTTTGCTTGCTTGCTTGCTCTTTGTAAAATGGTTCTACAATTTAAAACCATTTGCTTGCTTGCTTGAAAAATGGTTTAATTATTCAAAACCATTTACTTACTTGCTCGCTTGCTTGAAAAATGGTTTAATTATTCAAAACCATTTGCTTACTTGCTTGCTTGAAAAATGGTTTTACAATTTAAAACCAATGCTTACTTTTCAAAAATGGTTTAACTCAAAACCATTTGCTTTTTAACTCATTGCTTGCTTCTTGAAAATGGTTTGCATTCAAAACCATGAAATACCAGTGTAAACAGTTTATAATAATAATAATAATACACTAGTATTTGGAAAATGAGTTTAGAACACTCACTTCTTTGCTTGCTAAACTTGAGCACAGTTCCACACTTTTCCCCGCCTTGGCTTTTAACCTACATCTCAAACGAATACGGCAAATATTAATCACCTACGTAATCACGTAACTTAACTTACTTCCTAGCACTTATTCATACTCAACGAATGTCGCTTCGCCTCGGTGGCCAGTGCGGCTACGCCGTTTAGGTCAGTCACACGTCTTATTGAACCTATCTTAATCATTTTAATAAGGTTCCTAAACTCGATTATGCGAATTCGGGCTTAATTATACAAAACACTTAGCATTACGGGCATTTGGGGCACACATGTGCGGTACACCCTGAACATGTGCGGTACATGTTTGCACGGTGGGGTAATGCCCGGTACACCTCTGTCTGTACCGGGACACCTTGCATTACGTTGGGGTGTGCCCAGAACACCCACATTTTATGTCTGGTACCTTGCGAAATTTTACTTGATTTACTTCTTTTGCCACTTTTGACACCAATTCACTTCATACAACTTCTATAATTCATAACACCTCAAGAATTATCATGGAATTCATCTTAAAACAACTCCACAACACTTGAATTGGTGCTTTGGAACTTCATAACCCAAACCTTAGGTGAAAATCCTAAAAATCCAACCTAAGGTCCACCAATTCTTCTAAGAACCATATAATTTGATGATTCCAAGTTTATTTTCTCCCAATTGAGGTTTTACTCTCATAACCCCAACAATTCAAAGGTTTGTGTGATCTTTACACAAAACCTAGACCAAAGGAGCATCTAATCTCCATACCAAAGCCCTAGGAATCCAAAATACACTTGATTCTAAGGCAAACACATACCTTGATCTTTGGTCTTCTCTTTCTCCTCCTCCTTCTTCCTCTTCTTCCTCCTCTTGGCTCTCTCTTTCTCCTCCTACGGGTTTGCTAGGGCAAACTTTGAGACCAAAATGAATTTTGGCTTTTGTTTTTCCCATTTTTATAATATCAACTTTTCATTTATTGCAACTAGCCCTCATCTCTTTAATATTGCAATTGTAACTTATGTTATTTGTATTGTGGCCCATCTCTAATTTGATTTTTGCTTTTCATATCCATTTTTGTTAAATGACAATTTTACCCTTATTTTCATACACAAATCTCGAGTTCCATAAACTTTCATTTCCTACTTTAGTCTCCAAAATACTACAATGTGATACTTGGTACTCTTATACACCCCCTTACAAAGATCATGTACGTACACTCTCTCTGATCTGAGTGTCATGTATCCAACCATCGACTACGCCGTGTTTCCAAGCTCAATTCACTTTGTCAATGAACCGATCGGTGGAACCATTTGAACTTACGATTCAAATGGCAAACTCGGATGAACTAACTCGCTCCTTTCAAAAGTTGCTCACAAGCCCACTTCCCCCTGTAGGGCATATGCCTGAGCCTTAGTCAGTTTGGCGAATGCATGGAATCCTAATATGCGTCCATACCCCCCATTCCCCATTATGAGCCTTCTAAGGGTAACATTTAGATACAATTAATTAGGATATATAGACAATCAATTAGGAAAGACAAATATAAATTCTTTTAACGTTTAAATTCAATTAATTAGGATAACGTCTAGATGTAATTAATTAGGGAAGATAAACAATCGATTAGGAAAATCTCATAAGAACTCGGTTTATAAAAATAGGATAAAATGAGACTACTTTAATAAAGTTGTACTAACAAGGGTAGTTTTGGAAGAAAAGTTAAATTAACAAGGATAGTTTCAGAAATAAAAAGTGTATAATACCTACTACTTTTATGAGCAGCATAGATATAGATTTTTCAATTTGAATTCCCTAAATATTTTTATGTTTATTTCTTGAAGTTTTGACGTGACATGTTTCTTGAGGCTTGACTCTGCGGTAAAGCCGGATGTAGCGAACTGAAATTAGACAATAGAGGTCTTAAAGTCCTTATGAGAATAAAATACGACAACATTGAAATACAAAGTAAATAGATTGTCAAAAAACTTACATGCCATTGTATGTTATTAGTATTATACAAATTCAAAAAAAAGTATTACATAAATTTAATAATAAATAAATAAATTCAAATTAGATTCAACTCTAACAATCTAAGAAAAATAAAGATAAAAGAATTCTTATTTAAACATATTTTTTATGATATTAAGATACTTAGTGTATCCCTCTTGTAATTACTCATAACCTTGTAATAATTAATTAAGTAAAGATTTAAGTTTTAATTTTAAAATTAATGTTGTAAAAAATTATTTATTTTAATAAGTATGAAAATTACTTATATCCATGAAAATTACTTCACGATTACGACAAATTTTTTTTGACATATATTAAATTTTCATTACATCATAATATTGAACAAAATTGTCACATCGATACTTTGAACCTTGGACCCCTCCCCTCCTTATGTTGGTCCGAGCTCTTAACCATTTTAGCTGAATGCTTAGGCCTGAGTGGTGGTTTGGAACAAAAGAATTAATTTTATCGGTCGACAATCGCCAAAATATTGAGTGTCGAGCGACATCGACACTACATTGGCTACTAAAGTCGCATTGATGAAAATATCGACTATAACCCGCTTGCAAAAATTATTCTTTAACTAATATTAAATTTTATAAATAAGTCAGGTCTAATTATTTCATTGTTAATTTTAAATCTTTTTTATATCTATTTTTATAATTAAGCACTTTGTTAAAATGCAAGAATTGTTCTGTGAGCATGAACTCTAGGACCTATCTTTCCTTTTATGTTCTGCATTTTTAAACTTTGAACCCTCTACCAATTGAATCGTGACTTATCAAATTTATATAAGCAAATTTAAAAATGATAAAATATTATAATGGGATGTAATTTTTTTTACATTATTCAATAAATTTAACTTTAATTAAATTATATTAATGTTAAATATTTAATTTCTTTCATTAATAATTTTCTTAAAAAATTACTATCACTTTATTTTTATTTTTTCACATTAATAGTTTATTTTAGAAAAATACTAAAAATATATCTGGTAAAAAATTCAGTAATTAATCAAATTATAATTTATAAATTAAAACTAATTTGATAAGATAAAATATATAGATATAACTTAATGAGATAACGTATTAATATTACAAAATTAGAACCTTTTAAAAATATGAATTTTTCGTATAAATCAATTATTTAAATAAATTAATATCAATATCAAAATACCAATTTTTTATTTTAATGATAAAACATGTTTTGATAAAAATAACTTTAATTTTTATCATAAATAAATACAAATATATTAATAGAATTTAAGATAATTTTATATAATTTTCATTTTATCATATTTTTGCTCATATTTTCAATATATACGTAAAATCCAAGTCGATATTTTGATCCTTGATTAGCGGATCGATTTATGAAAATTATTTATGTTGATGAAAATTAATTCATGATTATATTATTAGCTTTTTCTATAAGATATGAATAATATTATTCAGATTACTTATCCAAGGAAATTAAAAGAAAAAACAAATTACTCACCAAACTCTTATAAAAACCTTACTGGTTAGATGTAGTAAAGGCCATCCTCCATATCTGATATCTCATGGTCTCAACAGGATCTAATTAACCCTGTGAAAGAGAATTATTTGTCTTGTGGAGAAAGAAGACGGAGGTAAAATCCAAACTATGGTTAAGGTGCCACTCCCAAATGTCTCTTGCCATCGACACGAGCAAATTGAAGATCAATCACTACGAGTCTCCTAATTTTGATGTACTTCCTTTACCACTATTCAACATGTTAAATCTGGGAGAGAATGATCTCCCTTTGGAATGAGTTTCTTTGTAAGAGACTCCAAACTGTATATGGTCGACGGTGAAAAAGCACAGCCAGGAGCATCACCAGAATTGTTTCCTAGGAAAGCAAGGGCAGCCACTGATAAGTCATGCTGGAGGAAAGAGATTCCCCCTTTTATGCCCACGTTTCTGCATCTTTCAAATCTGGTCGCCCACAATTGACTTCGCTTAAGCATCATAATTCTATACTACAAAAGAAATCAATTCCTATTGTTGAGGAGATTGAAGGTAAGATTTAGGTGTCAGTTCGTACTCAAGCAAATGAGTGTCACCCCGTCTAAACGCTTCAGGTTTACGACGCATCGATTGAACACAGTTCCTCCCCGAGCCTCCTTTCCACGCAGAACGGCCGGGCCTGGTTCTCAAAATACTTAGGTAATTTATCACTCTATCGTAAACCACCCTTTATGTTGGCTGATCTTGACAATCGACATATTATTCTACAATGTTAATGAGGAAATCGACGCACAGGGGAAATCAAGGGATAAGTTACTCCGCCCCGTACCTTCAATTTTCAGGTGTCAGAAGTTTGTACCTGGACTGCTTGTGACGCCTCGAGTTGAATTTTGGGATTACTTAACAAATCAACAAGATTTTCTAATCGTTTTCAGCAGTCCGTGACCTGTGGCTGAGGTTTGGTTTTGATCCTGATCGACAGTTTTCTGGCTTTATAAGGTGTTTTGGAATCCCACACCGTGACGAACCTCAAGGGACTAAGAGGCACCCTTTTGTATATGGGTCCTAGATTTTGGTCATTTGGGGTTGCTTGTTTTGTGATGAAATGATGTATGGATGCATGGAACCAAACTGGCTTCTTGCTCAGGAGAGACTCAGAGGGTACTCCTATTGACGGGTCCAAGATTGTGACCTTATGTGTTATCACATATGAATAACATGTCGTGGTGAAAAACATTCACATATATGTTATATGATGTATTAACATGGATTGCATGGATGTTAATTATATGTATAAATTATAATTATCCATGGTATGTGAATGTTTCATGTAGCACTTGTAACGCCCCGTCCCGAGAGTGTACGGTATGGGTAACCGGATGCGCATATATATGTGCACCAAGTGAAATTGTAATATTTTTGGGAGTTGTTATTAAGGATGAAAATATGAAATGATAATTTATGGAACCTGGAATTTGTATTAGAACAAGTGGTTAAACGACTGATCAATGGGACATAAAGGCATAATCAAAGAAGATATATGCCAAAATTGAAATAAAACAAGTTGATTTGCAATATTAAGTGCTTCGAGGGACCTATTTGTAATTAGTTAATTTAGACTATAAATAGAGACGACAGCAAATAAAATCTCATTTGTTCTCCTTTCGCTAAATTCCACGCTTCAAGAGAAGAATAGAGCAAGGAAGAGAGGAGGAAGAAGAGGAAGAAGGAGAAGGAGAAGAAAGGGAAGAAATTCAAATATGGATCAAGTGTATTTTGATGTCTAGGGTTTTTGGTATGAATTTTCCATGGAGATTAGTTGCTCCTTGTTCTAGGGTTTTGTGGAAAGATCACATTAACCGTAGAATTCTTCAAGTTTTGTGAAAACACTAATTGGTAAAGAATAAAACATGGAATCATCAAAATTATATGGGTTGTATGAATCATGGACCTGTGGTTTAATTTCTAGAATTTTTACCTAGTGGTTGGTAATAAGAGTTCAAATCACCAATTCAAGTGTTGTGGAGTTGTTTCGGTTAGATTCCAGTTGATTTTGGAGGTATTATGGAATGGAGAAGTTGTAAGGAAGAGAATTGGTACCAAAAGATGCAAATTAGCATTTCGGGCAAAAATCATTTATGGTACTTACTTCCAAAACAGTGGTGGTACCCAGACATGTAATGATAAAGAGAATGCATCGGCATCATGCATTTCATATGGCCCGCACATCTGCTTAGCCTGGTGTGGCGCATGGTATGGTTTATTCATCGATGTTGCAATGGGTTGTGATCTTGAACAAAGCCTAAGGTAGAGATCACGAGCGTGTAAAGGAATTTGAATATGGTAAGTCACGTAGGTTGCAAGAGACCAAGGGTACGATCCTGTAAAGCCTTCGTATTGGTGTTAGTACTCCGCGGTGCCATGTCCTAAAAAAAAAAAAAAAAAAAAAAAAAGCCAGATAAGTAAGAGAATTAGTTCAAATTCCCAGCGGCAAAAAATAACCATGCAATGGGTCCGGCAAAAAGCCCTGTGTGGGTATAAGAGGATCGTGCAAAGTGAGCCAAAGAATTGTTGCTCAAAGAAGACACACGATCATGATTATCACCATACTTCGAAAGGGGTGATAGGAGTCGGATTGACTCGATTAGCTGCCAGCTGGTACCGGCATTTGGCACTGCGTGAGCCGGTAAGGGGCTCGGGTATATGTGTGTCATTGCACACGAAGGATCAGTTTTCACACTTATCATTCCGTGCGAAGGAGCCTGGCTGGGACTCTAGCATGAGCGTACCTCATCTCATGCATGACATGAAATATTTCATATATAGATCGTACATTTATATGGAATATGATGTTTTACGACGCATTGCATGTGCATTAGTGGGGAGTAAATTTCAGAGGAGTAAATTTTCACATCGGGCCATTGTTCACCCTGCTTGCACGCCTCATTTCCCGGTGGGTCCGCTGACAACCAACCATGGAAAATCTGTGGTCTATATCACGAGACACACATATTAGCAAAATGGCCACATCGTCACACATCATACTCATCAAAATCTAACCAACTATATTTCAATTGTTCAAGAGTTAACAGATTTACTCTATTACAACATGTTTCATAATTGTAACAATTCATACATGTTTTACAAAAATGTAATCAAAGACACAATCCGACTTTCTTATAAAAAACGGTCTCAGCGGGACGCCGTCCTCCGAACAGCTTGTCAGACTAAATAATGATCCTCGACAAAGGTGAGCAATGCCCAAGAGCTGAATTACCCTACGTGAGTTACCCTCGCCACCTATGCACATGTAATGGCAACTAAACACACTCAAACAAATACATGATCCTACTTGAATGTCTACATGCCTAATCCCATGTCTCGAGTCCTCACCGACTCCCTCACACATGCCTCAGCCAAATGTGAGAAAAATACAGTTTTCAAAACAAAAGGTATTTGTTTTGGAAAACATACTACCGAGGTTTGGTAAAATCTATTAGACAACCCTCCGAGGTGAATTAGTTGGATAACTCTCCGAAACAATTCATGGGCCCCTCCAACGTGAATTGTTGGACAATCTCCCAACTCAATTCTCCAGAAAATCTTCCATTGGAAATCCCCTTTCTGGGCCAACCATTTTCATTTTTATTTTCTTATGTCATGCACTCACATCTAATATTCTGTGGTGCCTCAAGGTATACTGCGAATCACAGATACCAATTCCAAATAATTCATGTTAATATATTTTACATGCCTATACTAACATAATTTAACTCACATAATCATGTTATTCATTTCATATCAAGAACACCAAAATGAGCTCACATGGGCTAATTAACAATCCGCTAAATTCATTTCAATCACAATAAATCACGTGAACAAAGGAAACCCTAGGTTCTAAGATCACGTACCACACTAGGATTTTCTCAATTAATCCCAATCGTTGGAATCAAAACATGGCTAATTCAAGCCTCGAATATCCCCTATCCATTCACATACTTTACTAAAGAATAACACAAGCAAAGAGAAGACTCTACCTCTTGGAGTTGTCGAAACTCCGCAAAACCGGTGTCCACGCCGAGCCCTGGAGCGTAGCTCAGCCTTGCCTCTAGTCGACAGCGAACCGACCCGCTCGAAAGCCGGAAATCTAGAGATGGGTCACACTTTCTCTCTAACTTAGTCTTCCCCCCGCTGACAAAGACGTTTGAGCCAAAAATGGGAGAAGATGATGTCTTTTTTTGTCTTTATTTTAAATCTTTCCAATTAATTCTCTTTGTGTCCCTTAGCCTTGACTTCTTTTATGATCTTATACTGGCTAAATTCCAAGCCATTTATCTCCATCCTCTCACAATCATGCAACATGTATCACATGGGTACATGTAGTAGGTGACTCTTGTCACATCACATGTCTCTCACAAGTCAAGAGACTTGACTGAATACCCCAGGTCTCAAAAACGCGGAAATTGTGACTGCTCGAATTCGGTCGAAATTCGATGTGGTAGCTAGATTTCACGAGTTGATTCCAACGGTGAAATCTGTTTCGTCATCCAAGATCTAGAAAAATTCCGGATTTTGACCGAAATTACTATTTCACCCGTTTTTAGAAAATTAGAATTTTTTCGGGTTTTACATTCTCCTCCCCTTAAAAGAATTTCGTCCCGAAATTCCATACAATCACAAAAAATCACATGCATATGCAACGTGTACTATGCCATGCATGTAAACTAGTTATTTATTAAATGACTAAACCATGTACCTTAATCCTTAAACAAGAAGGGATAGGTGGCCCGTGATCACGCTCCCTTTCAAGGTCCCACGCGACTCTCCACTCCACTGCTGCCATAGCACCCTCACTAGTCTCATGGTCTTGCATCGCAAAACCTGATCCCGGCTATCTATAATACACATTGGTCCCTCCGGCGTCCCTGCACCATGTTAACTCTAATCTCTCCTAATCCACCACTACCGGATCCTATATACCGAGTACGGAGACGGAATACCCCGCGACAACCCTGACATGTTGGATGGCAAAGCCAATCGGTATACATAAAGGCCTACCCTCTCGAAAGTATCTCGAAGGGCCCAATGAACTCCTCGACGACAGCTCTGGCGCTTGCCGAACCTCGGGCCCACTCCTTCTGTGCAACACCTCAAGAAGACGGATTCCAACCCGAACCCAAGGGTCGACATGTCAGACACCATAGCTCTCCGTCTGATCCGAGAAGACGCCTGTATTAAGCCCACCTTCTGAGGTGTCTCTAATCGTGACTCGACCACGATGGTCCCTCCACCTCGGGTCCAACATATCGGTGATCTACGGCCTCCTACAATGCCCCATACTGGCGCTGATCCGTTTCACTGCCTCATAACCGTTGTTGCAGCGACTCCACCTGGGCGGCGCACTCTTCCGCCCAACCTTATGATCTAGGACGATGCTTGCAAAGATGTCCTCTAACACCCGAATGGTCCTCTGACCACCACTTGTCCGTGGGTGGAAAGTCAGATCACGGTCACCAAGGTCCCCAGTTTCGAAACTTCCTAAAAGTGCGCCGTAAACCTTGGGTCTCTATTCGACACTATGGATATTGACACTCCATGCAGCTGAACAATCTCTCGGATATACAACCGATAATCTCTCCACGTGGAAGTCATCCAGACGTGCTAGAAAATGTGCCGACTTCCACAGAGCCAATCACTATCACACACATCGCATGTCCTCACAGTCCACGGCAAGGGTCACAAAATCCATCATGACGGCTCCCACTTCCACTTAGCCACTCCACGCTGAAGTAGCCCTCATATTTCCTGGGGGTCTACCTTAATGATGTCAAGATGAGACATCAGCGAACAAAGTCTCCTACGTGTCTCTTCATCCAAATCCAATAGTACTGGGCGCATTTAAGATCCGTACATCTGCGGCACCTAGATAGTAATGTGCGAAACCGAGAGTAGTGAAACTCCCTGAGGATCTCCTCTCTTAAATCAGTTAACTGAGGAACCACTACCTATCCTCTATACCTAAGACTACTATCTCATGGTGGGATGGTCCGTTCTCACTGCACCGATCGCACCCGATCCTCACTGACACTATCTCCGTCTCACCTCAATCGATCGTCGCTCATATCAGAGACAAGGTAGCCACTAAACTCCCAATGTACCCTAATCCCGCACGATGTAATCGTATCCAAACCCCACGCCCTAAGCATCCGGCTACTCCCAGAAGCTTACTTAGCCAATGCCCCGACTTCCGACCGAGCAGACACCATCACATCAGGCTCTACTGTGGTGGTAATGCAAATGAAGTCATAGTCCTCTAAAGAACTCCATCCATTTGCGTCGCTCATGTCGAGGTCCCAGCCAAGGTGATACTCGACCAGGTCCGAGTACACTCGAACCGGCCGCCATATAAGTAGGCGCCAAATCTTCATATTAAGACCACAACCGCCAACCCATGTCACGCTGGGCAATTTCATGATTCTAACCGACTGGGAAACATAAGCTACTACCCTCCAAGACTGCATCAAAACACATCCCAGTCTGGCCCTCGAGGCATCACAATACAATGTGTACCCCTGTCCCATGTCCGAGACTATCAAGAGAGGAGCAGTAGTGAGCCTCCTCCACAACTCCTGGAATGCCTCCTCGCATCGGTCATCCCAATAAAATCTGACCCCTTCCCGGTCGCCTTTAGATAGGTGCCAATTAATCGGAGAAACTCACGAATCTCTTGTAGTACCCAGCCAATCCTAAGAAATTATGTATCTCGAAGACTGACTTTGTGACAACCCATTTCCTGGGGGTCCGTTGATAATCGGTCAACCCGCGGAATAGTAGTGGATGTCGGGTTACCCGACACCACTCATGAAAATCGGACAGCCCTTTCAGACAATGAGCTCACCATGGTACATCACCCAACTCAGCCAGTAATATGATGAGTACATGCGGCCACTTGGGCCCATAAAACAATACTCATAAACATACCAACTATACACCATAGTTATAAGAGTTCAAAGTTTACTCTTATACAACATATATTAAGATTTTAGAATTCGAATACATGTAATACACCATGAAACCAAAGCCACAACCCGACTTTCTTCTAAAGCAACTCTATGATTAGTTCTTCCTCGTGCGCTCCTCGCACCCGAAATAATAGCATCTCAACTGACGGGGTGAGCTAATGCTCAGTGGAATCACCCTAAGTGGGCTACTCTCTACCTATGCAAAGGTAATGTTCCAAAATAAACACACATTAAAGCAAATGCATGATACTACTTGAATGTCTAACTTATCATCTCACATCCCGAGTCCTCCTTGACTCCCTCACACCTGCCTAAGCCACGTATGAGAACCTTAGCTTTTATTTGTTTGTGAGTCATTCGATATATATATATATATATATATATATATATATATATATATATATATATATATATATATATATATATATATATATATATATATATATATATATATATAACAATTGAGCTACCTAACGATTGATATTATGTATGGAGTACCCTCCGATGTATATCAATTGGGCCGACTCTGACGATTGATATTTTATTTGTACTACCCTCCGATATTCATTATTTTTAGACAACCCTCCGAACCCTTCTCTCAAGAATTACCTCATGCACTCACTCCTATCATCCTAGGTGCTCCGCATATGAAATGCATTGATGCCAATTCCATTTCAATTCTATAACCATGCAACATATAATCATGCATATATTCACATAATTTAAATCACACAAACATGTTATGTGATAATTTCACATTCCATTTCATCAAAATTAGCTCACTGCGCTAAAGATCAAACACTCCAGCAATTCAACTTGAATTACTCGACCAAACATCGCCACACAAAAATTGATTTTCGTGTTTCATCGTGCTCATATGAACAAAGAAAACTCGCTTACCGTCTGGCCCACTCTGTCAATCACGCTCACTTTCAGGAACCCAAATTTCAGCCACTCATTTCCATTTACACGCATCAAAGCATCATTCATAGCACCACTTGTACTCATGAATAACTCCAACAGCCCATGGACAGTCACGAACTGTCCACATGGGTTTCTAAAATCACTTTTACCCAAGATTTGGAACCGATCAAACGGCCCCTCACGGCCTCATTCAACTCAAGCATCAACAAAGTACTTAAACAAAGGGTAAAACCCAAGTAGGAAGAAACCCCTACCTCAAGGAGTTTGTCTAAACTCCTTAAATCCGGTACCCACGCGAACCCTTCTCTGCGTAGAGCAACTTTCCTTCTTGTCCCGAAGACTGCCGACGGTCGGATCGCCCGATATTCTAGAGAGAAGGAAGACACTCTCTCTCTAGAAAACCAAAATATCTAACCTCCCGGGCCGCATTTTCTCCCTCTCTCACGTCTTTTCCTTTTTCAATGGTGAGACGACACTATTCACTTTTGTCTTTAGTTTCATTAAACTTTTCCATTAATACCAAGTATGTCCTTCTTTCCTGGCTTTTGATGACTCGCACTCATTCGTCAGTCCATTTTCATCATTTCATCATGCCACTTATGGCACATGAGTGTCGTGATATATGGGACTCTCTTCGTTGTCGAATATCATTTATACAAAATTCCAAACGCTTATGCCTCGAAAAGCTGCGGCTAACCCGACTGTCTTGGAATTCGACGAAATTTTACGTGCTAGCTAGATTTCGTGAGACAATTCCAACGGTGAAATCTGTTTCATCATCCGAGATCTAGAGAATAAATTTCGGATTTTTTTTAACCGAAATTACAATTTTGTAACCGAATTATATTTTGCCCTTTTTCCGTAACGGAATTTCGTCTTACATTCTCCTCCTAGTTAATCATTCGAAATTCAGACGATCACAATCACTCATGTGCATATGCACGGTACCTCTACCATGCATGTAACAAATATTTAAATCTTAACTGACCAAACCACGTACCTTCATCCCTAAACAGTGGATAGGTGGCCTGCATCGCGTCCCGCGCTCCCACGTCGACCAATTTACAAGGTCGCCATAGCACCCTCACTAAATTTCACCCGCCTCTGGCGCCGCAAAACCCAATCACTACTTATCTAAAATGCATCAACTCCTCCTCAAAGGTCCCATCGCTAACCTCAATATGTCCCCAATCCACCACACGATCGGATCCGAGGTACCGAGTACGATTTGAAATACCCTACGGACTTAACATGTCGGCGGTAATGCCACCTGGATACGCTTACAAAGTTGTCTATCCTGTAGAGTATCTCGAAAGGCCCTATGAATCTCGGCGATAGCTTCCCACGCTTGCCGAACCTGACCACTCCCCTCTTAGACATCACCTTCAAGAAGACATTGATTCCAACCTCAACTCAGGTCGACGCCGCAGACATCCGCAGATAACTTTCCGTCTTCTGGCCCGGTACCCGTAGCAAGACACTGTCAGATAAGCCTACCTTCCTCGAGGTGTCTATCAACCAGACCCGCATGGAGCCTTCTCCCACCCGGTCCAACATAACGGTGATCTATATGGCCTCCCATAATGCCCATACGGTGCCATCCGTATACCGCCTCGTAACTGTTGTTGCAAAGCAATCCCACTTAAGGGCAATGCTCTTCCAGCCAATCTTTTAAGGATCCAGACGATGCTCATAGCATGTCCTCTAACACCGTATAGCCCCCGACCGACCATCCGTCTACAGGAACGCACTCATAGTCACCAGGGTCATGGTACTTTTGAAACTCTTCCAAAGTGCGCCAGAATCTCAGTCCCTATCCACTATGGATATCGGTACTCCATGAAGCTGGACTATCTCACGAATGTACAACCGGCAGAATCTCTCCAAGGTGGCGTCATCCCGACGGCAGAAAATGTGCCGACTTATGAGTCAACCACTATCACCAATATCAGGGTTACGGCTTCTCTTCTGCAGGCCCAGGGTAAGTGGGCATCAAGAAAGTCCACCGACGCGCTCCCACTTCCACTCGCCCACTTCCACGGGCCGGGCGAGCCCCCATGGCTTCCTGTGCTCAGCCTTAACCTCGTTGACATGAGACATCAGCCGAACAAGCCCCACGTGTCTCTTCTGTTCCACTCCAATAGTACCGGGCGACGAAGATCCCGCCATACATCTTCATGCCACCTGGATGCACTCCGCAAATCGAGCAAAGGAAACTCCTTAGAATCTCCTCTTCAAATCGTCAACCGGGGAACCACTACCCCGCCCCTATCAAGACTACCATCTCCGTTAACGTCCGTACCGTCACCCGTACCGATCGTGATTTCTGGCCCTGATGGACACTATTCTACGTCCCGGCCACCTGGATCAATCACTCGCCAACAGATGCATGAGCCACCAAACTCCCTGGTACCCTGAGTTTGCTCTGCATCGTAGCCCAAACTGGTCCCATGTCTTGAGCATCCGCCACTCCCAGCGAAGCCATACCAGCTAACGCTCTTCCCGACTTCCGACCGAGTGCATCGCCCACCACATTTGCCTTACTAGATGGTGGGAATGGAAAGAAATCATAACCTCTAGGAACTCCATCCATCTGTGTTGCCTCATGTTGAGGTCCCGCTACATGAAAATATACTTCAGACTGTTATGGTCTGAGTACACCTCGAACTCCTCGCCATATAAATAGTGGCGCCAAATCTTCAAGGCGAAGACTACGCCGCCAACTCCATGTCAGGCGGGGTAATTTCGCCAGTGATCTTCATCCGACGAACCAGGTTACTACCCTCTCAAACCGTGCATCAAACACATCCCAATCCGGCCCCCGAGGCAATTCTGCCAATACACTATGTACCCCGTCCCTGGTCCCAACTTCACACAAGATGGAGTCGGCAGTCTCCTCTTTCAACTCCCTGAATGCCTCTCGCATTTTACCATCCACCAAACTTCACCTTCCTGGGGTCATTGAACTTGAACAGAGGTTGCTACCGAGAAATCCTCAATGAATCTCCCCAGAATAACCAACAATCCTAGCGAACGCCACGTATCTCGAAGACCCGACTTCGCCTCTCCTAACTCATCATCATCACCTTCCGGTCGATTGACACTTTGATGTCAGACACCACGCCAGCCCCAAAATCTCACCTCAAGAAGCCGTAACTCGCACTACTGAATCCCGCGTACGGCAAGGTCTCCTGGAACAACTGAAACGATCTCGCGATACTCATGCTCCTACTCGATCGGGAGTAGATCAAAATGTCATCCACAAAGACCATGACAAACTGATCTAGATAGGTTGAATACCTTGGCGCATGAGATCCAGCAACATGGCAGATCGCCAATCCGCGGCATCACCGTAAACTCAAAGTGCCCATAACGCCGCCCTAAACGCCGCGGCTAGGGATATCTGATGATCCCACCTCGCAATGATGCAACTGAAGGCGGGCGTCACCAGAGTAGACTCGCATCTCTCAACTCGATCAAACAAATCATCAATCCTCTTCTGCAATGGGTACCGATTCTCATCGAACCTCTGTCTAACTCCCGTTGCCCTGTCCTTCTTTCTTTGCAACAGATCGGAAGGCCCCATGGTGAAGCACTTCTGGCCTGAACAATCCTTTATCCAAAGAACTCCATCAGACTCCTAGCCCCAAGAATCTCAACTAGTGCCAATCCTATGCGGAGTCATAGAGACGGTGAAGCAATTGTAACCTGACATCAAGTCTACAACCCTCTGAGGTGTACTATGTAGCCTTATCCGAAAACATCCACATACTCGCACACTACTAGATTAGATCTGTCTGTCTCTCGTCCTCTGTAAGGCTCGCTTAGCCAACCCGCTTAACTGTCCCCCGACACTTGACTCATATACTCATATGGGGCAAAATATCATACTTGTCCCCCTGAAAGATCACACGAAAGGTCATTCCCGTGTGTAGCGGTAACCTCCTACGCCTCACAACTCAACCCATAACGACCTCAGTCGTCAACCAACTAATCCTCAGATTACATCGAACTCTGAATACGTCCATGATCCTGTGTCCACCGGGAGTAGAGTCCCCGAGATCTCCAACTAGCAATCTCGACATATCATCCCTATTCTTGCCCTAATCCCTAGGGGAGAACTTACATACAAAGGCTCCTCTAAGGTCTCAACCTCTAAGCCCAACTCTATCACAACTGATGCAACAATGAATGAATGCGACGCACTAGAATCAAATAACACTCTTGCCCATAAAGGTAGATAGAAAATGTACCTCAGAGAACTTGATCTCACGACTCAGCCTGCGATGTGACATGACACGCCCCTGAACCCCCGATGTTCCTCCGCCGTGGCCTCGCCTCCGCCTCCGCCTATACTTCCCGGCCCCTGTGGCCTCGCCCAGGAAATGTGAGGTGCTCGCAGAGCTCCCCGAACCGAGACCGACTCCGCCTGCATCAAGGCCGTGGGAGGAACGTAATTGTGATCCTCCCGCCCCGCCACCGACTAGGATCAAGGCCCCCAAAACCCCGATCCCCTGCCTTCGGGCAAATCTCCTCATGTGTCTGGAAGCCGCCGTGGCTACGCAGAAGACACCATCCGCCCGCTCGACTGTAACTTCTCCGTCTCTCGGCCTAGATGGTCGCTGACTCTGTAGGGACCTCGGGAATTAGTAGTTTCGTTCTTTCGAATCGAAGAAGACTGACCGGGTCTCTTCCTCTGTTACACACTCGCATCCCGAGTGCTCCTCAGCATCCTCTATCTCTCTATGGTCGTGGTCATCTCAACTACGGAATCCATATCCCAGAGCGAAGTCCTATTAATCTCGCCCGAATGGACAACTTCACCCCATTCTCGACCCCACTGGCTGTGTCAGGCTATGTAATCTCAAAGAAATCGGGCTAACTTTTACGACCTAGCCACGTAGTCCATCACAAGCCATCGCCCGTCTTAAATTAGGAACTCCCAGCCTCAGATGCCCCTCGCGCTCTGAGTACTTACCCATGAACAACTCCTGAAACTCCGCCCATGTCATAACCTCTAAGTCTCTAGAAGTCCTAACCCATCTCCATCATACCCGGGCCTCGCCCCACCGGAATGCACGGACCCCATCCCTGGCCGTATCTGGAGTAGGGATCCCATAGCCTCCAAGACGCACAGATCCGCAGATGCAAACCAATGGTCTCGCCACCATCGGATCTCCTGGCCTCATGACACGTAGGGAGATTGATGTGCCCTAAACTTCCGATGCTACTAGACCTTCCTTACTACCTCGCCACGTCAAGCCCGCAGCGCCGCAATACCTACAAATTTCAAAGAAAGGCCCGTTGATCAACATCGTACCGGCCGTGTCATGGTGCCCACTTAGTACCGTGGACAACCTCTACTGTCCTTATTCTCTTACTTAGCCAGCATTTACACAAGTCAATGGCATATTAAATTTCAATACAGTATCTCTATGTTCAAACACACTCGACGCTATTCATATACCGAAAAATTTCTACATACCACGCCGATGCATTTATGAATCTCCATAAAATATTTTATATATTAACTATACACAAGAAAATTTTAAAAAATTTTGTAATATTTTTTTACCTCATAGAATAGTGTCATGAATCGTATCCAAAACAAGGACTCCTAAATGTTGCACCGTCAATAAAACTAACAGGTGGAATACAAAGACATTCTTAGAAACTAGGTCGCACGACACTGAGCGCATAGTTCAAATCGCGGCGTCACAGGCAAGATACCGACCGTCGCACAGATATCACGCCGCATGCGTTAACGCAGGGTCGCACGATTGGCGTAAGCACCGTGACACGCCTGTGCAAATTTCGCCTCTGTGTCGCGACCAGCTCCATTCGCCGGCACTAAACCGACCACAATGTATGGGTCGGTCGCGAAGACATCAAATCCAGTCGCGAATTGACGTCAGCCTTGCCTGCCAGGTCGCAACGCCAAATCTAGGTCGCGACTCTCCTAGAGACTACCCTATGTCGCGACATCACCGCGTCGCTGTAATTGCCGCCTACGTTGATTTCCAGTCGCGACACCAAAATCCAGTCGCGACTTCCCCCATCGCTATTCCATGTCGCGACCTCAAAAATGATGTCGCGACCTCAAAAATGATGTCGCGACCTCAAAAATGATGTCGCGACCTCAAGCCGAGCCTAGCCAAGTCGCGGACTCAAACCGAGTCGCGACCACCGCTTCCCTCATAGAACGCCTTTGTCGCTAATTCGTCCCCGTCACGACTCCAAACCTCCCGTCGCAACCACCCGTGCCAGCGACGCCCGCCGGTCGCCAATTTCAAGCTGAACACCAGGTCGCCAACTCAAAGCCGCGTCGCGACCTCAAAACATTTTTCCCTTAGGCCAAGCAAATTATTAATTTCATGTCACGCACTCCAGTGGACCCTTCGGGCTCCTAATTCCACCAAAGGACACTGCAGCTGACGTCGCGACACCAACCCCTCCAGTCTAGGTCGCGACGCCAAAACGATGTCGCGACCTCGCCCTGTCTGGCCCAGGTCGCGCGCGCGTTGCCCAGGTCGTGGGTCTGGCCGGGCGCCGTCGTGCTGCCACGCCGCCGCCCCTCGCCCCGCACTTGTCGCCTTCCCGTCACGACTTAAACTAGGTTGTGATCCAAAGGTCGAAATTAGCGTAGCCATTCAGCTTCGCCGCACAAAAAAATTATTTATTATTATTATTTCAAAACCCCTCCAAAGAGCTTTCCCACATTCTAAGATGCGTAGTCTTAAATCCACTGCTATTTACCCACTCAGAATTTATGAGTTAAGCTTAAATCTTTTTTTTTCTTCATTTCTATCAATAGCCTTCCTTGCTACTTCATACATGCAGTAACTTGAATATTGCATCCATACAACTAAAAAATTTTATTTTGTCATCCAATAAACCAAATAAATTGATTAAATTTTTTTTTTTCATTTATTACTTTTGTTTGTGGCCAGCAAAATCGTAAACTTCAAATAATTTTTTTCCAAATTGACATCATAAATTTCTTTTCCTATGTGCTAATCACTTGGTTAATAATAAACAATTTTATCAAATCACACAACCACACCAAACACATAAAAAGAACAATGTCCTAGTTTTGCCCCGTGATTTCAGTAATCTCAGATCTGAACTCAATGATCAACCACACCTAGTGGTGATGTTCTATACTCAAAGATCACGCTCTAAGCCCAAATCCCCTAAAGCCTCAGTGTAGCCGTATGCCCAGCTCTAGCACTGCCATGACAACCCATTTCCTGGGTCCGTTGACAACCAAATAAACCGCAGAATAGTGGATGTCAGTTACCCACACCACTCATGAAAATTCCAAGAAATTCTCAGTATATGAGCTCACCTACGCATAATTGCCCCGAAATAGCAACATAATATGCAAGCCGCCACCGGGCCCATAAAACAATACTCATAAACATACCAACTATACACCATAGTTACAAGAGTTCAAAGTTTACTCTTATACAACATATATTAAGATTTTAGAATTCGAATACATGTAATACACCATAAAACCAAAGCTACAACCCAACTTTCTTCTAAAGCGACCTCTATGAAGAGTCTTCTCCTCGTGCGCTCCCTGCACCTGAAATAATAAATTCCCACGATGGGGTGAGCTAATGCTTAGTAGTGGAATCGCCCTACATGGGCTACTCTCTACCTAAGTGCAGTGCAATGTTCCAAAATAAACACACATTCAAGCAAATGCATGATCCTACTTGAATGTCTAACTTATCATCTCACATCCCGAGTCCTCCTCGACTTCACCTACCTAAGCTAATTAATGGTAACCTTTTAGCTTTATTTGTTCGTGGACAACCCTCCATATATATATATATATATATATATATATATATATATATATATATATATATTAATCGGTAATAATTCGAAATGATTGATATTTTATGTATGGATTCACCCTCCGATGTATATCAATTGGGCCGACTCCGACGATTTATATTTTATTTAATGTCTTCGATATTCATTATTTTTAGACAACCCTCCGAACCCTTCTCTTCAAGAATTACCTCTACACTCAATTTATCATCCTTAAAGCTCAAAGGTACTATGGAAATGCACAGGATGCCAATTCCTCCATTTCACCTCTATAACATACGCAAATATATAATCATGCATATATTCACATAATTTAAATCACACAAACATGTTATGTAATCACATCCACTTCATCAAAATTAGCTCACTGGCTAAGATCAAACACGAGCAATTCAACTCAATTACTCGACCAAACATCGTTAAAACAAAAATTGATTTTCGTAATGCTCATATGAAAAGTAAAACCCTTGGTCATCTGTCGCCCACTCATCAAATCATCAATTCACTTTAGAACTCAAATTTACGCACTATTTCCAGTTCTTTACACGCATCAAAGCATCATTCATAGCACCACTTGCACTCATGAATAACCCAACAGCCCGTGGACAGTCAACAACCAGTCCATGGGTTTCTAAAATCCACACCCTGCTCCAAGTGATTTGAATCAATCAAACGGCTCCCTCACTACTCATTCAACTGCATCAACAGTACTTAAACAAAGGGTAAAACCCAAGTAGGAAGAAACCTCACCTCAAGAGTTTGTCAAACTCCTTAAACTGGGTACCCACACGAACCGCTCTCCGCAGACAACTTTCCTTCTGTCCAGATCACGGGACATCGAATGGCTCGATATCTCTGTAGAGAATAAGACACTCTCTAGAAAACCAAAATATCTTACCTCCTATTAGATTTTCTCCCCCCCTTCAGCACGTTTTCCTTTTTCCTTTTTCAATGTAGGAGACGGCACTATTCACTTTTGTCTTTAGTGTCATTTAAACTTTCCACACATTCAACTATGTCCTCTTTTCCCACTTTTGACATTCGACACTATCTCGCCGTCCATTTCATCTCTTTCACTGGCGCCGCCTTATGGTATATGAGTACGCGGTTATATGTGACTCTCGTCGTCGAATATCGCTTTACTATTCGAAACGCGATGCCCTCAAAGCGTGCCAACTCCGACTGCCTCTAATTTGCACGAAATTTTTACGGCTAGCCAGATTTACAGACGATTCGAACGGTGAAATCTGTTTCATCATCCGAGATCTAGAGAATAAATTTTGGATTTTTTTTA
This sequence comes from Tetrastigma voinierianum, assembly GCA_016808115.1. Taxonomy (NCBI): domain Eukaryota; kingdom Viridiplantae; phylum Streptophyta; class Magnoliopsida; order Vitales; family Vitaceae; genus Tetrastigma; species Tetrastigma voinierianum. Next base: position 366,300 of record JAEQBH010001743.1, on the reverse strand, counting down.
ACCCAAAATTATATACCAGAACCGAAATACGGTTTACCTCTTTTCCGTAAATTGGAATTTCTCGGGTCTTACAGACTTTGGTCTCTCCCAACTCATCACAACCTTGACTTTCTTTGGGTCCACTAACACGCTTGAAGCTGACACTACGTGTCTTAGAAATCTCCACCCGCAAGCTAAAACTGCACTCATCGAACTGCGCGATACCTGATGGTCTCGCAACTCAAAAATCCTCAAGTGATCCTCATGCTCATCCTCTAACTGGCAGTAGATAAGAATGTCATCCACAAAGACTACGACAAACTGATCTAGATAGGGTTAGAATAATTTATGATGAGATCCACAGAATGTTACCGCACATTCATCAATCCAAAGGGTACCACCAGAAACTCAAAGTGCCTATAACGCTAGCTCAACACTGCCTTAGGGATATCCTGGTTTCCTAACCTCAACTGATAAAATTAATGCGTAAGGTCTATCTTGGAATAGACTCGCGCTCCTCTCATTTGGTCAAACAAGTCATCAATCCTCGGCAATGGGTACCGATTTTTGATCGTAACCCTGTTCAACTGTCAGTCACGAACGCTTGAAGTGGTCCCGTCCTTCTTCTTCGCAACAACCCCAGGAGTTCCCATACTAAGTGTCTCTGGCCTATCTGAACCCCTGTTCAAGAACTCCCTGTGAATTGGAATTTTGTCCCCAGAACTCAATCCAGCCATCCATTTGGAGTCATAGAGAGATGGGCTTAAGTACCAAGGTGTAATTCGATAAAGAAGTCTGGCCACCCTACAGAGGCAATCCCTGTGAGCCTGTCCTAAAAACGACCTCATACTGCAAACTATTCGAGGTAGATCTAAGTTCTGGGCTCTCACTGGTCTTCAGTAAGGCTTGCTAGCTAACCCGCTAACCCAGTCCACACACCTGGACTCATACCGGTGAGAGGAAAATATCGCTTGGCTCCCGAATACAACATGAGTACCGCCCCCGTAGCGGTAAACTTCTTACGCCCAATCGATGACGACTTTGTGTCGTTAGCCAATCCATCCCCAAGATGACGGGTCGAACTCGACATGTCCATGACCTCGTGTCCATCACAGGAGCAGAACCCGGAGATCTAACTCAACCTCAACATATCATCCCTATCCTCACTAACCTAGGGGAGAACTCATGCACTGGCCGTGGGCTTTTCCAAGGCCCCAACTCTAAGCCCAACTCTACAAGCAACCGATGCAATGATGAATGAATGCGATGCACCGTAGTCAAATACTCTTGCCCATAGGCGAGATAGTAAGAATGAACTCGTATAACTGGCCGATTCGATGGTCACCCGTGGTATAACGGCGCATATGCCCTCAGATCCTCGTCCCGCCAGGCCTCGCCCTTTGCCCCTACTTCATAGTCTGCCCTTTGGCTCGCTTCAGGTAATATGTTCAGACAAGACTGACTGGAAACCGTTCTCGCCCATATCGAGACGGAGGAACATCCACCGTCCCCCGACTAATTAGAAGCGTGTTGTCGAAACCACGGGATCACGTGCGGTGATCCTCATAAGTATGTCTGGTACGCTGGTAATGGTGGCACACCATGCGCCCGGTACGGCGAAACCTTCGGTGATCCGACCTAGAATGGTCGTGACTCCGGTACGACCGCCTTTGGCTTCCCGGCTTGGAAGAAGGCGACTCTCCCTTCTCTTGCCACCTTTTCGTATCATGAGTTATCGAAATCTTCGGTCTTTCTGCTCTATATATAGTTAGAGTCTGACCATGGAGTCCATGTCTGGCCAGGCGAGTCTATAATCCACGCCCGAATGGACAACGCAGCGTCTCAAATCTCGACCTTGGCTGGAGTGCATTGGCCACATAATCGTCAGCAAAGCAAGCTAACTCCATGAACCTAGCCATATACTCCCTCACAGTCATAGTCCCCTGCCTCAGCTTTAGGAACGCTTGGGCCTTTGCATGCCTAGCAGTGGTCGGAAAATACTTGCCCATGAAAAGATCATGGAACTCTGCTCAAGTCATTGCCTCTATCTCCTAGGGTCTTCCTTGATTCCACCACACTTGAGCCCTCGCCCTCCCAGCTGAAATGTGGCCCAGTGCGATCTGGTCATATCGAGAGTCTCCATCGCCTCTAATATCTTCTCAACCAGCATGAACCAATGGTCTGCTACCATCGGATCTCCTCCCCCTGTGAAAGTCGGAGGATGATGTGCCCTAAATCTCTGGAGGTGACTCAAACCTCCCCGTCTTACAGTGCCTTACCGCTGAAAAGCGGCGGCGCAACCCTACGACCTCGGCAAGGCTTTGTTGGTCACCGGTGACCAATACCTCTGGTGGGCGACCTCGTCCTCTCCGTGACTAACCATCTACAAATAAATGGCGAGGTTAAGTTCTAGTAGAACACTCTCTAGGTGTAAGCACGACCCCAGGAAACTATTCACATACTGAAAAATTTCATACGCAAATGTCAGTGCATTCATAGGTGATGCAAGACAATAATTTCCTATATTAAATCATACTAAAATAAAAAGATTTTATTTTTAAAACCTGGGTGAGCAGGTGTTCATGAACGTGTAACTGTGCACTAAATCCAAGCAGATAAGTGTATGCATCTCAGCCTGGCGTGTTCAGCGTATTTGCTGAACGGTGAACATCAGTGTTCGGATCTTTGGCGATGCTATCCGGTGCGCGGCGATGCCGCGACGTGTCGCCAAAGCGCTGCCCGCCAGCGTCGTCGATACCGCCGTGTTGGCGCGGGCGCCATGTGCGCGGCAGCAGTATCACCGCGCCCACTCCCGCGCCCGTATCGCCCAGAGCCTCCCTGAGTAAATGCGGCGGCGCTGCATCATCGCCAACTGATGCCGTGATACACTCGCGGCACCATGCGCTCTGTATTGCTAAACGCCCAGTGCGGGCGGCCCGGGTAATCTCGACGATATCGTGGCGCATGCTCGGCCGTATCGCAGGGCCTACGCCCCTGGGAGCCCTGCGCGCCCGACCACGCCTCCGGGCCACATTGTCACGTTGATACAATTCCACGTATCATTGACCCGGCTTCGGCGAAATGGGCGTTAGCCCGTCGGTACTCACACATTTTGTTTTTCTCTTTTTTTCACTCATTTTTTCATTGTTCCTAGAAGACCACCAAAAAATTATTTATTTATTTTTCATTTTCGGTAGAACCTAAAATATTTATTATTTTTCTGTTTACTGTAAAACCTCGGGAAAAAATTTCCTGTTCTAATTTTTTTATTTCTCCAGTAGCCTCCTTGCTACTCCTAAAGATGCAGTAGCTTGAACACTGCTATTTACCCAATTCAAAAATTTTCCAAAGTTTAATTACAAACTCTTTTTCTTGTGCAAAAACTGCACTAATTTTTTTTCCAGAATTTCACAAACACAATCTGTTTTATGTTTAAAAACTGGAGCTACTGTCTATAAATTATTTTTTTTCGTTTATTTCTAGACTATTCTGTCCAAAATTCTCAACATTTAGGGGTTATGTTTTCTCGACCCTAATGTTCGACATTTTGCCTCTTATGCTACTCACCAATCATAAAAATCACACAATTCAATCACACATCACATTTAATTTATCAAAATGCACGATGGATGCATGATCTAACACATGCCCATCGAGCCCTAGGTATTTGTATACCTAGGCTCTGATACAAAGCTGTGATACTTGCTTTCGAATTAAGTTGACAACAGTTAACTAAGCGGAAAAATACGTGTCTCATATCATGAGACACATATGGTAAATAATACATTGGCCTACATCGCCTCATCGACCAACTATATTTCAATAGTTTAAAAGTATACATCACTCTTAATACAACATGTTTCAATTGTAAAAATTCATACATGTTTTACAAAAATGTAATGAAAACCAGAATCCGGCTTTCTTCTCAACGACCTCTAGTGGACGCCGTCCTCCCGATTGCTCCCTGTACCTGAAATAATGATCCCTCGACAGGGTGAGCAATGCCCAGTAGTGGAATTACCCTACGTGGGTTACTCCCCACCTAAGTGCACATATAATGGCAGCGAGCACTTTCGAGCAAATACATGATCCCTGCCCGGATAATCTGCATGCCCATTCCCATGTCTCGAGTCCCTCGCAGACTCCCTCACATGCCTAAGCCAAATATGAGAAAAATACAGTTTTCAAAACAAAAGGTTTTTGTTTTGGAAAACATACTACCGAGTTTCGGTAAAATCTATTAGACAACCCTCCGAGGGGAATTAGTTGGGTAACTCTTCAAAACAATTCATGGGCCCCTCTGACGTGAATTGTTGGACAATCTCCCAACTCAATTCTCCAGAAAATCTTCCGTTGAAATCCCTTTCACAATCATTTTCATTTTTATTTTCTTTTATGTCATGCACTCACATCTATTATTCTAGGGTTCCCTAGTGCATATGGAATGCATTATGCCAATTCCAAATAATTCATGTTAATATATTTTACATGTATATACTAACATAATTTAACTCACATAATCATGTTATTCAATTTATGTCAAGAACACCAAAATTAGCTCACATGGGCTAATTAACAATTCAAGCAATTCATTTTGAATCACCCAAGCAACACAAAAATCACACACAAATCACGTGAACAGTGAAACCCTAGGTTCGGCACTGTTCACGGCCACACTAGGGATTTTCTCACTCAATCCCAATCGTTGGAACTAAAAACATGGCTAATTCAAGCCTCAGAATATCCCTATCCATCCACATGACTCTTAGCCAAAGAATAACACAAGTAGGAGAAGACCCTTACCTCTTGGAGTTGTGAAACTCATAAAACCGGTGTCTACGTAGCCTTGAAGCGTAGATCAGCTTTGCCTCTTATCGACCTTCGAACCTGACGGTCGAAAGTCGGAAGCCTAGAAATCACCCTTTCTCTCTAAAACCAGTCTCTCCCCACTCACTGCAAAAATGGGAAGATGATGTCTTTGTCTTTATTTAATCTATTAATTTCCCCTTTGTCCTTTGGTTTGACTTTTAAGGGATCTTTGACACTTGGCTAAATTTAAGCCATTTATCTCTAATATCCTCTCACAATCATGCAACATGTGTCACATGGGTACATGTATTAGGTGACTCTTGTCACATCACATGTCTCTCACAAGATGTTATACAACACCCGACACCCGGTGCCTCGAAAAACATGAAATTCCGACTGTCTTGGAATTCGATGAAATTCAATGTGGTAAATAGATTTCGTGAGACAATTCCAATGGTGAAGTCTTTTTTGTCATCCGAGATTTAGAAAAATTCTGGATTTTGACCAAAATTATGATTTTACCATTTTTCAAAAAATTAGAATTTTCTCGGGTTTTACACTGTTGTGGGACCCCCTTTCGGTACGAGGGTGTGCGAGCCGGCGCTCGGCGGGGATTATGAAGGCCGATGTGTGGCCTTGATAATACTTTTGTAAAAAGTATTTTTGTATAAAAAATTGTAATTAAATTGTTGGCCCGAGACTATTCTAAATGAATCGATTGTCTTGGTATTATGATAAGAGTGTGATCCCGGGACTCTTACGGTACGTAATTAAGTGATTTACTTTCATATTTGAGATCGTGTGATTGAATGGATCCGTGGGGGATGTATTGAGGTGGTCTGATGATAACTTGGTGTCCACAGTAGTTGTGTTCTGGCGTATATCAAGATATGGACGAATGGTTGTGGTCATAACTACTTCTTGGGCCAGATGGGTTATGGTTATACGGGTTGTATGTTGGGTGAGCCTCCCCAGAACAAGGCTTCTGCTATATTTTTTAAAAATATGGATCAAATAAATGGGACCGCAACGGTGTGTATCGGGTGGCCCAAATCACGGGAATTCCACGTAACGGGTTGGCAGGACCCTTGGGTTTTGGGCGTCCTGACATGGTATCGAGCATAGGTACACCTGGTACCTAGAGGCTCGGGGGCGATGGTATGGTTATTATGGTGAAGTGATACCGAGTCATAGCTTGGTATCGGGTTTAGGTACATAATACCTAGAGTTCATGGGATGAGTTTATGGTATGTTTCATGTTGTGTTAGGATATGTGTTCCATGTTTGTGATTGCGTATTTGTGTTACAAATTGCGGAAGACGACCTGCCATTATGATGTATATGAAACGTGATTGCATGGTGTTGCGCGGAAAGAGTGGCCTATGTATATAGGAAAAGTGGATGCTAAGGTTAGGAACTATAGGGGTTCAGTGAAAATGAACTTGAAAGTGTTAAGAATTTGTGAAATAAATCAAGGAGTGGTTGGCTTAAGTAGCACCACTGCCCAGGCGATGGTAATTCGAGTTCATGTTAAGTCTAATATTAGCATGTGCATTACTAGTTAGGTGAAATGGGATTAAGCAAGTTTGTTTGACAATGTAGATGGAAAGTCGAGGGCGATGGCGTGAAGTGGGAGTCCATGAGGTGCTTGACACCACTAGTATTTGACCAGCAGGCCTTTGTTGAGGCTATTGGGGTTGAAGTTCTTTGCCATTACCGCCAGTGCAGCTGGTAGTCGAGGAGGTCGGTAACCTCTAGAGATTTAAGTCACATCATCTCAGGCATTTATAGGGGAAGGGATCAGATAGTGCGGGCCATTGGTTTCTCATCATATTGGAGGGGTATGGATATTACCTCGATATTACACCTGCGATGCGGCGAATCGGGCTAGCTACGTTCGGCTAAGAGGTGAGTCTCTCGAAGTGTGGTGGGGCCGGGTTAGAACCTCTAGGGACTTAGAGCAGCTGGCAGGCCGAGAGTTACGTGGGCTTGTAGGCAAGTATTTTTGGACACTACTAGACATGCAAAGGCGAGTTTCTAGAAGTGTAGGGTAGGAACGATGACGAGTGGGGAGTACATGGCTTGATTCCTTTGAGTTGGCACATTTTGGTGATGGTATGTGGCCACGGATATGGCCCAGGTGCGGAGATTTGAGAATGGGTGAAGTTGTCCATTTAAGGGCAGATTATGGGCCTCCGCCTACGGGATCATTGACTCTATGGTCGGGATCAGCTCTGGCCATAGAGAAGATGAGAGACGCGAAGAGCGTGGGATCGCAGTCGCAGATGGTAAGGAGGATCAACCTTCTTCGAGTTTGGGCTTAGAGGTTGAGGCCTCTGGGAAAAGCCATTGTATGAGAAAATTCTCCCCTAGGATCTAGGGTGAGAGTTGGTCAGATATGTCGGGATTGTGAGTCAGAAATCTCAGGGATTCTACTCATGGTGGACCTTCGGGTGGTAGACATATCGGGTTTTGACGTCATTCTTGACATGGATGAGTTAATGACCATGGGTTGTCGGTGATTGTGACCTTAGGCGAGGTTATCATACGCCCGCGGTCATGGAATTATTATAAGGTTGCATATGCATGTGGTGATCGTATGTGTGTGGAATTTCGAGGACAAAATTCTTTTAAGGGGAAAGTATGAAATCGGGAAAATCCAATTTTGAAAAAAAGGGTATGAGTAATTTGATTGGCAGGAATTTTCTAGAGCTTCGGATGTGAAAGCGGACTTCATCGTTGAAATCGTCTCACGAAATCTAGCTACCACGTCGAATTTCATCGAATTCCGAGACAGTTGGAATTACACGTTTTTCGAGGTATAGGATGTCGGATGCAATATGGCACCCTGAGAGAGTGACACATGGCAAGAGCTATGTGGTGCACTTGAATGTGTGGCTCACAATTAGTCACATGATTGATGATGCAATAAAAGGAAATAAAGGAATTAAGAAAAAGGAAAAATAAAATAATAATAATAATAATAATAATAATAATAATAATAATAATAATAATAAAATAAAAAAATAAAAAGCATAAAAGTCAAAAAAAAAAAAGGCAAACGGACAGAGGGCGTGAGAAGTGCGTGGGAGAGAGATTTTATTTTATATTTTTCTTCTTTTCGTTTCTTTTTCTCGGATACATGAAAATCGGACGACGAGGTTTAGTCGGGTGAAGGCAAAGTTGATCACGCGGTAGGGGCTGCAGTGGTATCAAAATCTTAGAGTTTCATCAAACTCCACGAGGTAGGGAATTTTCCTACTTGTGTTATTTCTAGCCTAAAGGTCATTTAATGGATTGGAGTTTTCTTTGAGGCCATGAGTAGTAAATTTAAGTCTAAAATTTTGAATTTGAGTGTAGGAATTTTAGGAATTTTGAGGATTTCGGACAGTTGAGTGGGTCCCCAGGGCTACATTTTAGGACGGAGTTGAGTTGAATTTTAGGATTATTTCGGACCGATCGAATAAGATTTTAGGCTTGTTTTTAGAACTTGTCCAGGGACATGTTGAGGTTTGGTTTTGATCCCGGGACTGATGTCTTCGGGTTTTGTGGTGTGTTTTGGAATCCCAATAATTCGGTGACAAATCTTGAAGGGACCAAGAGGCGCCTTGTTGTATATGGGTACGGGATTTGGGCCATTTGGGGTTGCTTGTTTTGTGATGAAATGATGTATGGATGCATGAGGAAACAGCGGGTTCTTGTTTGTGGAGGGACCGTGAGGTACCCTGTTGGATGGGTCCAAGATTGTGACCTTATTGTGTGTTATTGCTTATATGAATAACATGCTATGTGAAAATATCATGTTAGTATATTTTATATGATGTATTAACATAGATTGCATGGATGTTAATTATATGTATAAATTATAATTATCCATGGTATGTGAATGTTTCATGTAGCACTCATATATACATATAACATGAAGAAGAATGCATTGGCATCATGCATTTCATATGCACGGGCACATCGCGTTGAGTTGGGTGTGGGTGCATGGTATGGTTTATTCACCGGTGTTGGTGAATGGGTTGTGATCTCGGAAAATGGGGCAAAGCCCAAGGTAGAGACTCACGAGTGTGTAAAGCCATTTAAATGGCAAGTCACGTGTGTTGGGTGTAAGAGACCCGTGGTATGATCTGGAAAGTTCTGTATGGGTGTAAGAGACCTGCGATATTATCCAAAAAGGTTGCAATAATAGGTGTAAAGACCCGGTATTATCCCGAAAGTTCTTTATGGGTGTAATAGACGCATTGTATCATCGAGGAAAGTTACAACGTGGCGGGTGTGAGGCCAGCGCGTGAGCCGAAAAGTTCTGTTGCCCAAAGAAGACACATGGTCATGATTTTCACTTATACTTCGAGTGGGGTGATAGGAGTCGGGATTGACTCGGGATTAGTTGCTCAGTGGTACTGACATTGGGTACAGGTGAGTCGGTAAGGGCTCGATATATGTGTGTCATTGATACTACAAGTGACTGGTTTTCACACTTGGCATTCCAAGTGTGAGGGAGTCGGTTGGGACTCGGCAAGTGGGCATGAGTAGTCTCATCTCATGCATGACTTGAAATATGTAAGACCCGAGAAATTTCCAATTTCTGGAAAAAGGGCAAAATCGTAATTTCGATAAAAATCCAAAATTTATTCTCTAGATCTTAGATGACGAAACAGATTTCGCCGTTGGAATCGTCTAGCGAAATCTAGCTAAAACGTCGAATTTCGTCGAATTCCGAAACAATCGAAATTTACACATTTTTCGAGGCATCGAGTTTCGGGTGTCGGAAAACGACTTGTGATGTGACAAAAGTCACATATAACATGTACTCATGTGACACAGGTTTCATGAGTAGAGAGATGATGGAAATGGACGATCGAGATAGTGCCAAATGTCGAAAATCCAAGCTTAGGGATGCATTGGTCATTAATTGAAAAGTTTAAATGATAATAGGACAAAATAGTGTAGTCTTGAGTCTCCTACATATTGAAATAGAGAAACACAACGTGGAAAAAGAAAGAGTGCGGTGGCTGAAAATGGAGTTTTAGAGTGAGAGAAGACTTCTCTCTGGGTTTACAGGCGATCAGTCGTCAGTCGTCGGAGACCAGCAAAGTGGTTCTGTGACGAGGGCTTGGCGTGGAATGCCGGATTTGAGGAGTTTCGACAAACTCCATGAGGTAGGGGATTTATCCTACTTGGTTTTACACTTTGTTTAAGTGTTTTATAATGTTTCGGTTGGATTGAGGCCTTGAACGGCCGTTTGAGTTTTGGGACCAAATTGTTTGAATTTATGGAACCTAAATTTACAGTCCGTGACTGCTCATGGACTGCTTGGGTGGCTAATGGTATAATTTATGCCATGGATTTTGTTGTGATATGCATAAGAGCTAGCGCTGGATTTCGGGTTCTGAGGTGGGCAAGCGTTGAGAAGATTTGTGAGCAGTAACCGAGGTTTTATTGTTCCGTGAATAGTGACACGAAAATAAATTTTTTGTGTGGCGATGTTTGGTCAGTAATTCAAGTTGAATTGCTTTCGTGTTTGATCATTAGCCGCATTGAGCTAATTTTGATGTAATGGATTGTGAAATTACATGACATGTTTGTGGGATTTAAATTATGTGAATATATGCATGATTATATATTTACATGTGTTGTATAATTGTATTGGAATTGGCATCGTCGTTTTAAATATCTTGATGGGCACCACACAGAGCGATAGGAGTGAGTGCATGAGGTGGTTCATTGAGAGAGTGATTTTGGAGGGTTGACTAATAATAATAATTATCGGAGGGTAGTCCATATAAAATATCAATCGCCAGAGTCGGCCCAATTGATATACATAAGAGGTTTGTCCACTAAATAGATAATCGGAGTTGGTCCAATACTTATATCGAAGGGTTGTCCATAATTGAAAACAAATATCTTTGTTTTGAAAATTAATGTTTCTCATATGTGGCTTAGGCAAGTGTGAGGGAGTTGGTGAGGACTCAGGGTATGAGTTGATCATGTAGACATTCAAGTAGGATCACGCATGTACTTGAATGTATGTTTTCATTGGAGCATTGCATATGCACTTAGGTGAAGAGTAGCCATTTGGGGTGAGTTCCACTGCGACGATAGCTCCTGCAATAGAGGATATTATTTTTCAAGTACAGGGAGTGTGCGAAGAGACGGCTCATCCTAGAGACCGTTTTAGAAGAAAGCCGGGTTGTGGCTTTGGTGTTATATTGTATACATGTATTATAATTCTAGAATTTTAATATATGTTGTATAAGAGTAAATTATTAACTCTTGAAACGATGAGATAGATATTTGGTTTTGATGTATTGTGATGAGTATTGGTTTATGGGCCCAAGAGGCCGTTTTTACTCATGTGATTGATGTTGGGACAGGTTATGTATTCCGGGTAGAGCTCCTTGTACAAAGGAGACTGCCCTTGATTTTAAAATAGTAAATTCGGGTGCAGAGCATTCACGAGTGTTTAACGGGTTGACGAATTGATCATGGACCCCCTCACAGGAAATGAGGCGTCTATTGTTATCGAGCTTAGGTATCGAATACCTAGGGCTTGAGGGGATTTGGGCTTAGGCCATAGTCTTTGAGGTGTAAGAACATCACCACTAGGTGTGGTTTGATGTTAAGTTTAGGTATGAGATTACCTAGGAAATCTGTGAGACCCCGGAAAATTCATGTTTTCTAAGGAAGGATAAAATGGTAATTACGGTTGAAAATCTGGAATTTTTCTAGATCTCGGATGACGAAACGAACTTCATCGTTAGAATCATCTCGCGAAATCTAGCTACCACGTCGAATTTCGTCGAATTCCGAGACAGTCGGAATTTCACGTTTTTCGAGGCACTAGGAGTCTGGGATGGCATATGAGTGGCCCAAGAGGCGCCACGTGTCAAGATATGGGAGATTCAAACATTGAGCTCAAGTGGGGCTCACATGTGACACATGGCATCATGCCATTCAAGGGAAATCTAAGTTAGAAGAGATAAGGTGATAAGGTAATGCAAGGTGTCCAATGAGAAATGGACACGTGGCGATGAGAGGACAAGTCCTCTTGACCAAGTCTTCCAACCTGGTTTGGGAGGGAAGGAAGAAAGAGAGAGAGAGCAAACGGAGAGAGATAGAGAAAGAGAGTGTTTTAGAGAGAGAGGCTCCACCTTCTCTCTAAAATTCCCGGCGATTGGACCGTGACTCAGAAGCGAGGCAAGCAAAGTTGCTCCCGGCAAAGGACTACGTGGAGTTCAGTCTTGGGGAGTTTCGGCAAACTCGAGAAAGGTGGGGTTTTCTCTACTTGCTACTTACTGTTTAAGGGCCATGTAATGGATGAAGGGTTTGTTGAGGCACAGATGGCGGTGGTTTACGATTCCAGATTTGGAGCAATTGAAGAAATCCCTAGAGTGGTTTTGGACGGTCCACGGACTGTTTGCGTGATTTGTATGATGTTGTGTTATTGCCATGAGTGAATAACATGCTAATTGTGATTTTGTGGGCTGTTCCAAAACGAACTATCGGATTGTGCCTTAGCCCATGTGAGCTAATCTTATGTTATTATTATGGCCCGAATAGCATGATTTATGAATTCTTTGTTAATATATGCCTGAGTGATATATTAGCATGTGTTGAATGTTTTGGTGTGCCATTGCATTGCACTTAGGTGGGGAGTAACCCAAGTAGGAAAATTCCTCTTTGAATGATGCTCCTGCAATAGGGAAATACTTTTAGAATGCAGAAGACCTTGGGAATGAGACTCATTCGGGGCCTTAGAAGCGAAGAAATATGTGGCCTTACTTGTGTATTTTTGTAAAATTACGGGCAAGAGACCCCATTTTTGTATAAAAATTGTAATTAAATGGTGTAAACAAATCGTAATTAAATCATTTTTGTATAAAATATACATTTTATGAGTATGAGGTGTAGGCCCAAGTGGCCATTTTTGCACATGTATGGGTCTCATGACATGAGACACGTAGATTTCCGCAGGTTGATGGGTTGTCAACGGACACCCCGGTTTTGGGGTGTCACAGCTTGGTATCAGAGCTTAGTTATACGAATACCTAGGACTTGATGGGAAACGGGTTAGATCATGCATCCATTTTGCATTGATGAATGGTGTGTATACAAGTTGGTTAAATGTGTTAATATGTTTGTATGCTTGGTGGTAGCATGGGAGAAATTGTTAAACACTAGGGCGAGAGAAGAATATAACCTTAGGTGTTCCGAAATTATGGGCGAAACGGTCGAAATAAATAAAAATAAACGAAAAAAAAATCACGGATAGTGCTCAGATTTTGAACATGAGCAGAATGGGTTTGTGAAATTAAAATTATTCCGATTTTGCACAAGGAAGAATTGTAATTAATTCTAGAAATTTGAAGTGGGTAGAAGCGTTGTTCAAGCTACTACATCTTTAGGGTAGCGGGGAAGGCTGCGGAGGGAACAAATAAAATAAAATTTGTAAGGTAGAAGGTGAAATATTCTTGCGATTTCAACTTACTAAGGTCACGACCTAGTTTTGAGGTCGTGACATGTAGAGGTTGGGAGTGGAGAGCCGTTGGTCGTGAGATGAATTTCATGTCGTGACATGGGCTGGGTGATCTGAAGTCGCGACATCGAAGTGAGGTCGCGACCTGGTTTTGGCTTGAGGGTGTTGCAACCTGGATTTTTGAGGTTGCGACAGGGTGGAAAGCCTTAAGGAGCAGCCTTGGGTCGCAACCTGAAATTTTGCGTCGCGACCTGGCTGAGCTGGGTAGGACTTGACTGAGTTTCGACCAGAAAAAGAGAGGTCGTTGTGGGTTAGGACCTATTGAGGTCGCGACATTGATTTGAGGTCACGACCTGGTTTGGTCGTGCATGAGGTCGCGACTAGGAAGTGGGCGTCAGCGATCTGGTACCGGGTTGCGATTAGGTCGGGCTTGTGGGCAAAGGATTTTGGCGTCGCGGGGGAGGGCCCGGCGTGGATTGGTGTCGCGACATCGTTTTGAGGTCGCGACATCGTTTGTTATGATTGGGCGAAAACGGCGTCGCGACATGGATTTGAGGTTGCGACGTGAGATGGCCTTTTGGAGTTGCGACTTGAAAATTTGAGGTTGTGATTTGGCCAGTTGAATTTGAGGTCGCGACATCGTGCACGAGTCGCGACGCCGTTGGCGGTGTGGGAGTCGCGACGGAGTTTAAGGTCGCGACACAAATCTAACGTGGCGGCGAAATTAAGCGACATGAAATTGATGTCGCGACATAGGTTAGTCTCGGGAGAATTCGCGACTGGTTTGGTGTTGTGACTGCGGGACGGCGGGAGCGGTGTCAGCGACCAGATTTGAAATGTGCGACATGGTTTAGCTCCATATGGAAATTGGTGTCGCGACCCCAATTTTTGAGGTCGCGACCTGGGCGGTTTTGATTGGGCAGAAGGGAGGTCGCGACTTGCGCCTACGAAACGTATGTGAAGCATTTATCGCCTGGCCCGAGCAAAACCTCTGCGTTGTGGCATAACATCACGCCTGACGGTCGGTTATGTGTGCGGCGCCCACGACACAAACGCTGCCGCAGCGCGGTGTCTGCGACACAGGTTTAGGGCGTCGCGCACTGTGCAACCCGATTTTGATTCGATTACCTTGTTTCTGATCCTTTATTTTGGCTCATTGTTCATGGACCTTGTTCATAGAAAAGTGTTCCACAGGGGTAAAAAAAAAAACAAAAATTTTAAAAATTTTCTTGTGTATGATTGAATATATGGAATATTTATATGGCATTTACTATAAATGCATTAACATGGTATGTGAAATTTTTTCCGGTGTGTGAATAGTGTCTCGGGGCTGTATTTACACCCTTTTGAGATACGTCATTATTGTTGCATGTTTTGATTGCGTGATTTGTGTTTCAAATTGCGTTAAGGACATATACATGGAATGATGTATATGAGAATTATGATTGTACGGTTATTGCGTTGGAAATTATATGCATGTGCCAATGTCATAGGAAAAGAAGAATGCTAAGGTGCAGGGCGCTATAACCTTAGGAGATTTAGATAGTGAAATGGTGTAGAAAGTTTTGAAATAAATGAATTGAGTGGTTGCGATTATGCCAGCCTTAGGAAGTGAAGCAGATTCGTTCACGGTTGTCAAGTCTATTAGTAATTGGCATCTTATGCTAGCTAGGCGAAATAGAAAATTAAATGAATCTTTTTGCCATTGGACATATGTGGAGAATGGCTAGTCGAGGGGCGGGGCGTGAGGTCGTCCGGGTGCTAGCGAAACACCACGTGTTTGACGGCGAGGCCTTTCTTGAAATTTTGTGGGAGTCTTCTTCAACCTTTATTGCACAAGCTGGTGCGATGACCCGAGGAAGGAGTGGGCGACATACGGGCATCCGAGGACATGGGTGGCGGTAGTAGAGAAGGAGATTCATCTTCTTCGAGCGAAATGAAGCGGACCACATTTTGCCAGATATCGGGACGGGCAGTTATCGAGGCGAGGCCGGGATGGGACGTTTGGTCGGGCGAGGGGCCGAGATGATGTGTTATTTACACGAGACAGCACGGGTGCTGGCTGAGATTGCCACGAGAGCGAAATCAAGAGATTATAGGACACTTCAGTCCCGATCATCGGTGAAGGCAGTTAGGGTTTTGATCGGGATGGCGGAGATGGTGTGCTACCATTGCCGGCGGCACAGGCATATGAGGAAGAGGATTGCCCACAGAGACGAGGATCCCAGGTTTTAAGGCGGCTAACCCGGTCAGCGGTAGAGACGGGAAGGACACGGTTGTTCCTCCCGCCCCCTAGCATGGGTCGGGGAACGATATCAGTTCGGGGTGCCACACCGGCACCTAGCATAGCATCTACGGTCATAAAGGCAGGCTTTCGGTCGGGGGTTGGCGCTAAGGGTTGCGAGGCGAGTTCGGGTCAGGCTAGGCAGATGATGTGTTACCATTGGCCGCCCGGCTGGGCATATGGGCCAGATTGTCCTAGTAGCGGAGATCTGCGTAGTACGGAGGCGGCGTTCGAATTAGCCGGATATGCGAGGGTACGTTTCTCGCACTTGTTGATGAGCGCGTTTAAAATTGTATGCATCATACTCATTCTTTGTTGCATCTTGTGTGATAGACTTAGGCTTAGAGGTTGAGACCTTTAGAGAAGCCAGATATGGATGTTCTTCCCTAGAGGTAGGGTGAGAGTTGACCGGATAGGTCGGGATTGCGTTCATGTGCACGGTAACATCGCGTCGAGTCAGGTGTGGGTGCACGGTATGGTCATTCACCACTCTTGGTGAGTGCGGGTTGAGTTTGTCTTTGGGACTACATCCAATGAAGACTCATAGTTCGAATTAGAAAATGAAGAGTAATTAAGTGTATTTGGTAATGAAGGGTAGTTAATCCCCTAAGGTGAGAAGCCTAGAATTAGGGTGAAGGAGACCCGCAGTAGTATCTGAAAGGTCCTATGTGGGTGTAAGAGACCCAGGGAGTGATCCCGAATTTCTGAGTGGGTGTAAGAGACCCGTGGAGATATCCTGAATTTACGTGGCTGGATGTAGGGCCGGGGAGTGATCATTTGCAATGTGGGTGTAAGAGACCGGGAGATATCTGAATTTACGTGGGTGTAAGGGCTTCGGGAAGCTATTCTGAATTTCTGTGTGGGTGTAAGAGACCCGTGGTGTTATCTGAAATTTCTGTGAGGGTGTAAGTGACTCGGGGTGATATCCGAAATTTTAATGAGGGTGTAGAGACGAGGTGCTGATCGAAATTTACGTGTGGGTGTAATAGGCAGTGGTGCTATTCAGAAATTTACGTGTGGGTGTAAGAGACTGTGGTGCTATTCCGAAATTTACGTGAGGGTAGGGCAGGTGGTGTTATCGAAATATCTGTAGATTAGAGGGCAGATGGAGAAATCAGGGAATTTACGTGTGGGTGTAAGGGCCGGGAAGCCATTAGAACTACGTGTGGGGTGTAGGAGACCCGTGGAGAAATCCGAAATTTCTGTGTGGATGTAAGAGGCTCGAAGTGTAGGCCGAAAAGTTCTATTGCCCGAGAGAGAGAAAACACACGGACATGGTTATCACCAAGACTTAGAGTTGAGTGATAGGAGTCGGGAGGACTGAGATGAGAGTTTCTGAGACATGGTTATCACAGGACTTAGAGTTGAGTGATAGGAGTTGGGAGGAACTCGGGATGAAAACACCACGAACATGGTTATCACCACGACTTAGAGTGAGTAGGAGTCGGGAGTGACACTCAAGTTTGGATACCCATTGAAATTTCATTGGGTGATGGTGAGCGAGCAAGGGCTCAGGTGGATGGAGGTCGTCGAGGACATATAGTTAAGTTGACGCCAAATTAGGTTATTTTCCTCATCTTTTATGTTTTAAAAAAAATAATATATAAATTGTAGTGGCTCACGGGGGTCCCGTTGACCGTGTCAACCGGGTAAACTTGTGTGTCTCATATCCTTGAGACCCGTACATGAAGTAAAAATGGCCATATTAGCTGCACACATGCCCTCCATAAAATATATCAAACTATATTACAATAGTTTAAGAGTTGTTATCACTCTTTTCTGAAACATGTTTCAATTGTAATATTTCATACATGTTTAAAAGTGTCAAGCCACTATAATCGGCTTTACTTGCTCAAAAGCGACCTCACAGCAGTGACGCCGTCTTCGAACACTCACTGTACCTGAAATAATTTTCCCTCGACAGGGTGAGCAATGGCCAGTAGTGGAATTATCCTTGTGACACCCCAAAACCGGGGTGTCCGTTGACAACCCGTCAACTCGCGGAAATCTACGTGTCTCATGTCATGAAACCCATACATGTGCAAAAATGGCCACTTGGGCCTACACCTCATACTCATAAAATGTATATTTTATACAAAAATGATTTAATTACAATTTGGTACAATTGTATTTAATTACAATTATACAAAAATGGGTCTCTTGCCATAATTTTTTGAATACCGCGATAAGGCCGGTTTGTTATTCTTCGCTCTAAGATTTTGAATCGTCCCATTCCCAAGTCGTCTTCGGTGCACGAAAAGTATTTCCCTCGACGAGTGAAGCGATGCCCAGTAGTGGGTTTCCCTCGCGGGTTACTCCCCACTAAGTCACTAAATGCAATGGCACACGAAGCATTCAACACATGCTAATATATCCACTTTCATTTTATGCTATTAACAAAATTAATTCCATAAATCATGCTATTCGGTTCTGACGATAATAACATAAGATTAGCTCGCATGAAGTGAACACAAATCGACAGTCGTTTGGAACAACCTTCTAATCACAATCAGCATGTTATTCACTCATGACAATAACACAACATCACACAAATCACGCAAACAGTCCGTGGACCGTCCAAAACCACTCTAGGGATTTCTTCACTCGTTCCAAATCTTTTGGAACCGAAACCACAAAAAATCCAAGCCTCAACAAATCCCCATCAATTACATGGCCCTTAAACAAAAAGTAAAGCAAGTAGGAGAAAAACCCCTACCTTTAGATTCTGTCGAGAAACTCGAGGCTGGAACACGTGTAGTCATAGCAGTAGGGCTTGACACTATTCCTTGCCTCGTCGGGCTCGCGGTCCGATCATTCAGGACACTGAGAGAAGGTGGAGCCTCTCTCTAAAACCTCTCTTTCTCTATCTCTCCGTTTGCTCTCTCTCTCTCTTCCTTCCCTCCCAGACAGGTTGGAAGACTTGAGGTGAAAAGGACTGTCCTCTCATTGCCACATGTCCATTTCTCATTGGACACCTTGGAACACTGGCATCTTATATCTCTTCTAACCGTTTCCCTCGAATGGCCTTGTGATGCCATGTGTCACATGTGAGCCCCCACTTGAGCTCAATGTTGACTCTCCCTTAATATCTTGACAACGTGGGCGCCCCTCTTGGGCCACTCATAAGGTGCCAAGTGTCCCGCACTCCTCTACGTGCCTCGAAAAACATGAAATTCCGACTGTCCTCAGGTCACTGACGAGAATCAACGTGGTAGCTAGGTTTTGGTGAGGCGATTCCAACTGTGCAATTAGTTTTGTCATCCGAGATCTAGAAAAATTCCGGATTTTCAGCGAGTACCATTTTTATCGCTTCCGCCAGAAAACATGGATTTTCCGAGGGTCTCACAATCCTACATGGGTTACTCCCCACTAAGTGCATGTAATGTCAAGCAAACATATTCAACGATGCATGATCTTACTTGAATGTCTACATGCGATCCACGTGTCTGAGTCCTCGCGAACTCACTCGCACATGCTTATTTCATATGTTAAAACCGAGTTCAACAAATATTTGTTTTTAATTGTGGGCAACCCACCCGATACTCATCGTTGGACAATCCTCCAAGGCAAATTTGTTGGGTAACTCTCCAAAACAATTCATAGGCCCTTCGTGAATTATTGGACAATTTTGACACAATTCTTGGACAACTTTCGATAAATTATTATTTAATAGTGCAAAAGGAATTCATTGTTTGGACAACCCTCCGATTTTATTTGTCATGCACTCACACCTACTATTCTAGGGTGCCCCGGTGCATATGGAATGCAATATGCCATTTCCATACAACACATGTTAGTATATAAAAACATGCATATACTAACAAGAATTTACACACAACAACATGTTATTCAATTCATAGTAATAACATCAAAATTAGCTCACATGGGCTAATAAACAATTTAATCAATTCATTTTGAACCGCTCAAGCAACACAAGCCACACACAAGATCATAAACGGCCATTAAATACTGAGTCTCAGGCGTTCCACGACCACAGGGATTTTCTCACTCAATCCAAATCTTTGGAATTGAAATGACGACAATTCTTGCCTCAGAATATCCCTATCCATCAAAATGGCTCTTAGCCAAGGAATAAAACAAGTAGGAGAAAACCCCTACCTCCTGGAGTTGTCGAAACTCCAAAAAAAAAAAAAACTGGTGTCCACGCGTAGCCCTTGTAGTGTAGACCAACTTCTCCTCTTGCTCCGACGAGAACCGACATTTTGAATGCCGGGAAATCTAGATAGAAGTTGGACTCACTTTCTCTAAAATTTGTTTCTCCCCTTCACTGCCGGATACCAGGCCAAAAATGGAGAAGATGTTCTTTTTTTTTCTTTTCATTTTATTCCCCTTTTGTCCTCTTAGTTTGACTTTTAAGGGCAGCTTGGCATGGCTTAATATAAGTCGTTTATCTCTCTCACTATTCATGTGACATGAGTATCACATGGATACATATAATCAGTGGCCCACTTGTCACATCACATGCCTCTCACATCATGTACACTTCTCCGCAATTTGTCATCGGCACCCAGGCACTGGCGCCTCGAAAGACGTGAAATTTCGACTGTCTCGGAATTCGACGAAATTTGACGTGGTATCTAGATTTCATGAGACGATTTCAACAGTGAAGTCTGTTTCATCATCCGAGATCTAGAAAAATTCCGGATTTTAACCGAAATTATCGTTTTACCATTTTTTAGAAAATTAGAATTTTCTTGGGTTTTACATAAATAATTATTAGTACATTTAATTGAAAGATGGAAAAAAAATTTAATTAATTTTAAAATCTAATATTAAAAATGAATTTCATAGAATCCAGTTCTTATTTTTATGGTTCTTAAATAATTGTGTGGAAAGATACTTTTTCCAAAATTGATTGAATTGGATGTTTGGTTTTGTTGGGGTGTTGTTGGTTTAGCATTTGTAAAAGCTCTACAAGGATGTGATAAGTCACAATCATGCAGCAACTTTGCGTCAATAATGACTGTCTTTAGATAAATGTATTGTCAAATGATATATAAAGGACTTCATTTTTCATTCATTGATTAATTTTCATATGAAATGATATCAGTAATTGTGACGATAGTATGATGGATCAGTTGGAAAGAGTGATTTGTGACAATAGTATTAACTCCAAGGGTATAACTTTGTACATTTTGAGCTACGTGTATAAATGCCCTAATTTTTACTCTCATGTCTCATTTTACACCTGAACTTTTTTTCGGTCCTAAGATACTCAACATTTATTTCCATAGTTCAGTCTATAGATATTTACATTTGAACATTTTTTTCGGTCTGAAGATACCCAACGTTTATTTCCATAGCTCAGCCTAGGGGTGTAATCTAGTTGAGTTGATACAAAGCCAAGCTTGAGCTTGAGCTCGACTCGAACTTGATCGAGTCTTTTTTTTTTTTTAATTTTTTCAGATGTTTGAAACTTGACTCGAAAAATGGTCGAACTACTTGAACTTGACTTGAAATTGACTTGACTCGATTAATAAAATAGTAAAGCTTAATTAAGCTCACGAGCAGTTTGAGTCAGATATTATGATACTTAAACTCGACTCGACCAACTACTTGAGTTCGAGTTTGACTCAATTAACTCTGAGTCAAATTTGAGTATTTTACGAATGAAGCTCGAGTAAATTGGTTCATTTACACTCCTAATCATGTCCTTATATTTAGAAAATGACACAAATGATTAAAACAAGGTTAAATACTCAATACGAGTTTTCAACTATTTTTTAAAATCAGGCGAGTAGGTATATATATATATATATATATATATATATACTCATATATATATATATATATATAATATCATAATTCTTTGCGTGGATCATGGCATCAAAGCCTAAACTGATAACCTTTCATGATATGTCTCCAAGCCACATGAAAGAAAAAGGGAAGCAGCAAGTTTCATGATAACCTTTCACTTAATGATTCGTGCCACGGTAGGGTGAGCGGAATCAACAATATTTGTTTCCTATGTTCCTCCTTCATAGTCATTCTCTCTTTGCGATTATAGCAGTCTGGTCGAACTGCGGGGATGGGTTTCATCCCACGAATGATTTGCATCAGTGTTTGAAAATGGTGAGGCTTTTGTTTGGGTTTGTGGATTTGGTTAAAAACAGTGGAGGTTGTTAGTTCACTGACTAACTGTAATGGCTTAAAGTGAAGTGTGAAATGGTAACTTTGAAGGCTTGGGTCACTAGCTTAATAACATGGGGCTATTAAAATGTCCTCAGGTTATTTCCTTGCATTAGGGCAAATGACATATAGTCAAAGCCAAAACCGGATCTTTGTTTAGCTATAAACCCTAACCCTAGAACCACTCCTATTTGAGTAAAACCAAATACTAAACATTCAAGGTCCCATTCAGTTTGAAACCCTAGCATTTAACCTCATTGATGGCTCGTAAATGACATCCCAGAGATGTCGAGTGCATATACCCATTAGTGCACTGAACCTAAAAGCATGACAAGTATTGACCAAGGAAAGACATTAAATGGCATTAAACTAGTTTGAAGAGTTGGGAACCATAAATGTTGTACACCGTAACATTGGCTTATGAGAACTGACACCTGTGACCCCGAAACCAAGCTAGCAACCCTCATCTTCAAAGTTATGAGGCTTAGACAAGCATCCCTTGAGTTGTCATTCTCAAGGGGGTGTTTGTTCTTGAGAAAAATGGGAAGAAAGAAGGAAGAGCAAAATAAACCTAAAATGAAAATGCAGAAGTATTAAAATGAAAAGTTGCTTAGGGTTACAAAGTTGAAGGGAGCTTGCCTAGCCAACCCAAAGTGTGAAAATACAAAAATGCCTAAAATATGAAATTACATCAGGGATAAACTGGTAATTTATCAAAACGTGGTCGTTTGGAATAAAAATACCAAAATCATAAATTTGGCAATTTACCGCTATACGTAATTTAGCTAGCATAGCAAAGAATTCGCTGGCGCGAATTTAGCTAGCCTAAGCGAGTGAGCCTAGCTAAGACGATAAATTTCGCTAGCTATGGCCGAAATTTCGCTATCTTGAAATTTTTCGCTATGATTCTGAAAATTTTGCAATCAGTAGTACTAGCAATCATAAGCGAAAATCACACAGTTTGCTCTGTTTCTCTATTTTTTAACTCATCCACCTTTCTTCAAATCCACTTCACATTTCTTCATTTTTTGAATGATGAAAACACTGTGAATCCTCAGCATTCAGCACCGATCTTGACATCACACTTGAACTTATTGGCTGAGGCATGCAAAAACCTACAAAATTACCAAAAACAATCTCGAAAACAAATCAAAAACACTAAGTGGACATGCACATGACAATTGGCTTAATTCATATGATTAGTGCGCAAAAAGCACTCAAAACCTATCTTGAATAGAGAATAAAATGTTGTTTGGGCACTAATCACTGACCTACACGTTGCTAGTCCCTTAGCAATGCACTACAAAACAATAATGGTATGCATGCGTGCTTTACAAAAAAAGTGTATATGGTTCAAGAATTGCATATTACCAAATAGGCACTTTAAAATGAACAATTTTACACCTGTTAGAAAACCATCATGAAGAACAAAACCAAATAAGAACAAGTTTTAGGGCAACATCGGTTTCAAGGAAGTCAACCTGAATTTCCACCAAAATCTAATTATTCCTAATGTAACTAGCTTGAGCCAATAAAATGCAAAGCTATTCCCTCCCCAACATCTGCCATGGCCTTAAAGCTGATGACCAACTAAATAGGATTAGCTACACTCTTATTTCTTCCTTGATTGCAATGTAGGGTGCAATCGCAAACTGACTTCACGAAGTGGTGCGAGGGTCCGCAGATGACTCCCGACCAATTAAGTTTAGGCATCAAGCCAAGGATCATGACCTAAACTCTGCGAGGCTTCACCGGACTCGAATGATTTACGAGAATTAACACATACAACCAGCTAAACTCTACCCATCTACGTGTAGCGAACCTTTAGAAGTCGATGACTCTGACGATTAGGTTTAGGGCATCGGGCTTTAATGGCTTCGCCATACCCCTCGGACCGTGCTTTCGGGTTTTCAAAATGAGTGTCCACGGCTTTTATTTTTCTTTTTCTTCTTTTCTTTTTCTTTTTGTTTTTTTTTCCTTTTGGAAGACTTCAGTGGTCTTCATACACTTAAAATTAATAAGGCTGTATAGGTGGTCCCTAAGTGCAAGGCCGGCTTTGCAAAGTGAAAAGAGGTGTATAGCTTCTCAACCTATTGGTACAATCTAGAGTGCAGTGTGTGAATTAGCTAAAGGGGGAATGTTCAAGGTTGAACACGCTGAAACCTCAATTGACTAAAAACTAAATCATGCATGGAATTGTTCTAACATTAAGGTAACATAAGGGCTTGAATCTCGATTAAGGCAAGAAGTAGGTATACAAAATGAAAACACAAAAGTGATTTTTCGAAAATTAGTAATCTTGGAAATAATGCTATAAAACTTTTGATATAACCAAAATGGCTAAATACATGCTTAATAGCTAAACATAACAAAGTATCCAGCATACCTGATTGGCTATTCATGAACTTCATACAAAATGGTAGGCAGTTGATAAAGCTGAAATTTGTACCAAAAGCAGGATGAAGACACTCCTAGCTCTGCTTTTCCTCCCGACCCAAAGTATAGACATGTCATGGGGATAGGAGTTAGAGGCAGGAATGACTACCCTCCTCTCTCGGTGTGGTGGATTTGAAGAATTTCTTCTTCTTTGTCGTCGGCATGTATCTGGGAGAATTCAGCTGGCATTAGATATCCGCACGATGTGTGAAACCGGGCGGGAGGCAAGGTGACTCATGATCTGAAGGAGCATGGTATGACAATGCTCTAAAGGTCTCGGCTCGGGCCAAATCTACGGGTCCATCGATGGCGTGTAGTAGCCAATGAGCGAGGCCGACATCATAGCACACGCTAACCCCTCGAGTGACATGAACATGCTCTAGAGAATGCTGCACTGAATATGAAGGGCCATGAGTGTCAGCTGAAGCTGGGGCCGAAGGAGGTGGAGGAGACAAATCTGGCATTGGACTCATCTCCACCTCTATCTCTGGAGCAGGATCATCTCCCCTCAGGGGATCCTCTGCTACCTCATCTGGTACCTCCTCCTAGTCCTGCTGCTGGAGGAGAAAAGAAATCGGCATCACCATGGCTCGCTCCATAGACAGGACCTGAGGGCATCTGATCCTCCTCTCAATACGGGGCTCCTCCGAAAATCCCAAATGCTCAGACACGGCTCGGTAGTCGTGGCCTCAACGTGAAGTGGGCTCTCAGCGAGCCGAGGCCCTTGCGGTGGACATCTTCCGAGTGCGATGGGTGTCATGGCCCGACTCAAAGGGGCTGGCTTGAATCCTCGAGATCAGGTACAGGGCCTCGGTATGAGCTCCTACGCTGGACCGTAGTCTTTATGCGAGGAATGAGGTGAGGTCGGGAGCGGGTGATCCTGAAGCATCGGCGGAGCGCCTCAGGAAGAATGCGATCTGCAGGTGGTATCTCTATTGGCGACGGACCATCTAGTGTGGTGCATGTGTTGATCTAGACCATCCCTCTGACCAGCCTTCTGTGTGTTCAGCTGACATCCAGTACCCAGTGCTCTGATGATCATCAATGGTGAAACGGAGCTCCAGCGGACTCGGCACTCCCCGGGAAGTCATGGAGTGGTAGAATTAAAGCACCACCCGGGGATAATAGAACTGCTGCGGTGTCATGAACGGCAGCGAAGTCTTTGTATGTCGACCTTATGGAATCACTGACAGTGGATCAGCGGTCAATCTTAGACGCACATCGTGAAACGACTCTCCGTTAAAGTCTGGCGTGGAGCCACCAGATTCCCTGTCGGGGTCCGACCGAACGATGGCGTAGCCCTGATCCTTGAAGCCGGCGACAGATGGGGCGATGAGCTCTCCTCTACTGCTGTGGGAGGCGATGGCTGAGGCCTAGATGATGATGACTCCCCCAGGCTTGATGTCCGGGCCCGCTTGGAGGGCCGGGCCCTCTGGTCGTCTCGGGCATCGGGAAGGGGCTCGAGTCCCATCTGATGCAGTATCTCCACGAACCCCTGAGGCTCATGGGCTGCCCGGGCAGGGCCATTGTGACTGCTCAAGCTGCCCGGGTAAAGAATCACGGAATGGGTGCAGACGACCCAGGTAGTGCTCCCGGGCCCTCCATCTCCACGAGTCTTTGAATCGCGACAACCCGGGCGTGCGAGAGACCACCCCGGGTCACGAACCATGTCGTAGTCGGGAAGTCTATAGAACGAAACGGGGCTCCTGGTGGGGAGGTACGCTGTGGCGCACTCGGGGACCGAGGGCTCGGGCGAACCAGGCAAACCCACGGCTAGTGGAGGCGGAGCGGGGGAGCAAGGCTGGGGAGGCGGTGCGGGGCTGGCCCGGTCTGGTGATGGGGGCGAGCGAACCTGCCTTGTGGTGGTGGCAGGAGCGAGTGTAAGTGCAACCAGGGCTCCGGGCGGCGGGAGCCTGGCTGAGGGGAGGCTGAGCTTGGCAAATCTGATTGGCATTGGCGATCTTAGTGCGGTAGCCTCCTCTTGGAGACTCCCGAGTGAGGAGCATCTATTTGGGGCTCAATTTGAGTAACCCAGGGGGGGGGGTGATGGAATGAAGATGAATGGTTTCCTCTCCCCCCTTCTTTTTATAAGGCAGAGGCGTAGAAAGAAGCCTCGGGACGATTTCATTATCTTGTGAAGTGCATAGCAGGACTCTTTGCAAATAAAAGAAATAAAAAAAAAAAAAAATATATACTTATATATATATATAAATTTTATTTATACTGATTAAATTAACAAAAACAAGAATAACAAGTAACAAAAACCTAAGAAATATAGAAAAAAATAAAGTTAGGTTACTAGAAAGGAAGGCGCTAAGCAAAAATTACACAAAAGGGAAAGTTACTAGAATAGTAACTATTAGGTTGATCAATTTTAAATAAAAGCAAAAAATTTTGAGCGTAATTTGGTTTAGAGAACACAGGCCAGACCCGATTTCAACGTCTACTCATGGAGGGTCGAGGAGACTCTTTAACCCCGTGTAGTGAGCGTGTTTACCGCCTCGTAGCGGGTCCCATTGTGGTGATTTTCTTCTCACTGGGTGATTTTGGGCTGACCAATTGCTCTGCAGTGGTGACTGATGACAACTCCCTATCAACTGCTTCATCTTGGTTAGCCGATTCTTGCAATTTATGGATCTTTGGCTTCCCTGCATTCTGACCAATTGAGTAGACTTCATTGCTTCCTTCCTTATCACCTTCCACTGGTTTGTGCTTGTGACTCAAGTGAAAAATGTTGAGCTCCAATGTCATGTTGCCAAATGTGAGCTGCATTACTCCATTTCGGCAATTGATGATTGCATTGGTGGCAATGGTCTTCGGGATGATGGCACATAGTTGTTGTGATTATTTGGTATCAAGCACTACAAAGTCTTGGGTAGTAGAATTTGTCTCAAAAAACTTATAACACATCCTCAACTATTCCCTTAGGAATTTTCAACGTCTGTCGACGATGACAAAGTGATCGTTGTTGGTTGAGCTCCTTAAACCTAGCTGCTTATATACGCGAGTATGGCGTTAGGTTTACTGCGGCCCCCTAAATCTAACGATTCTTTGTCTATGCAATTACCTCCAATGTTGACTGAAATTGTAGGGGATCTGGATCCTTATGTATTTGGTAAAAGTGCTTTGCTCGGATTATGGCCGACTTGCTCGGTTAGGAAGGCTTTCTTTCGATACCTAGCCACTTTCTTGGTGTCGTGGAGTCGAAGAACTTTGCATAAGTTGGGACAGCGTCATGTCGAGCGTTGGAATGTTTTACCTTCACTTGCCTTAGCACCTCCCAAATTCCGACTTTGTTTAGGATTTTTTCTTGCCTCGTAGTGCTTGAGGAAACGGAGGCCTTCTTCTCTTCAGGTCTTTGCTAATGATTACCCTCGAGGTTCGACACCTTTTCTATGCATGTCTCTTGACGGGTCATGGGCCTTTGGTTATCTATTTCTCTTCCACTCCTCGGAGTGATTATGAAGCTTCGCTTCATCCATCCACAATTCTTCAGGTTGAACCTACTTCATAGACCCCTTTTGGATTTGGCAATGTTTGAGAAGGGAACCTTCCTCTATCCTGTACCTCCAGTAAATTGTTAATCTTTGTTGATTGAGATGGGTTGTCGATTTTACGATTAAGATTACTCTGGCGAAATATTCTTTTATTAAAGTGTACTTTCTATAGTATCAATTCTCACATTGCCCGATTGTGCATTAGTCCTTTGTTCTTCCATAATTGCCTACCACCTTGCTCAAATTTAGTATAGCTTGTTCAACAGGTGAAGAGGATGATGATGGCTGTGGTTGAGATGAGGAACCAAACTGTTGTTTGGCACGGAGCTACTAGGCGGGGTTAGGTTTCGGGAGAGTTAGGGTGATTCTTCCAATTGGAAATTGTATGTGTTACCGTATAGGGCATTTGGTTTGTGGCTTGTATTGGCCCTTGGCGTTAGCATGTTCGACATCAAATCCTTCAGCGATGGGGCGCCGGATGATGTTCTCCTGGATGGACAGTGGGTTGACAATTGATGATAGGTTGGCACGTGCAGTGTTTTGGTCATGCACGCACTTCATAAGACCTCTTTCCTTCTGGTTCCTCTACCTTCAACTAGGGTTGAGATTTTTCTTTCATTTCCATGTCCTCAGAAGTGTAAAATTCCTCCCCTTTGGTGGTTGGAAGGCTTCATTCTTTCGACTCCCTTGGATTCGGTTCATCCCAAGCCTTGGAAGTTTCAACCATAATTCAAGAAGTCCATGGCTCCATCCACGGTTTTGCTCAAAAATCATCACACATGGTTTCTAGCGGTTGCTTCATGGCGGGGACATACCATTGTAGAAATGATTACTGCAGTAAAGTGTGAAACCATGATGAATGACAGTGTCTCCATGAATCTCTCCCAGCATTGGTAGAATTTCTCGTTGTCATAGGCCGAGTAAGTGTAGATCTGCCTCTTCAAACTATTAGTCTTGGTTGCACTGAAGAATTTCTTCAAAAATTCAGTTTGAAGATCGGCCCAATTTCTAATCGTTCTCGGCCTCAGTGAATTGAGCCATATTTTGGCTTTGTCCTTGAGGGTTAACGGAAATGCCTTAAACCCAGGCAAATCCATGTCACGATTATACCCTCCTTAAAAGTTGTATACCTCCTCGAAATCAGTATGTGTGAATGTGGATTTTCATTCTCCATACCATGAAATGTAGGGAGGCTTGGGGGCACTAAGTAGGGTCTCACTTTGCCACATCTCAGTATGATGCGAGGAGGGAGCACTGCTAACTCTAGGAGGGTGTATGTAATTCCTCATTGATCATGTGTTGTTGGATTCACGAGGGTACCTGGCGACTTTCTTGTTCTTGGGTCAAAGGATCCATCGATCTTTATGTGCATGATTTCACAACCTTGCTCAAGCGGTGCTTCGATTCTTTGCAATCTACGATATCCTCTTGTCTAGTCTTTGCATAAACACACATTACACAAAAATGAGACACAACAAAGAATACAAACAAACTTGCCCAGGTCGGTGTTAGTTAAATGGCGGCTGTGAAACAAAAACGATGCGATAGCGCCAAGTAGTGAAAACACGCAATTCTGACAAATGAAATTCAAAAGGATTAAAGGTCACTGTAACGTAATGTGGATTACAAGTACATTATCATCATACGTGGTTTGACACACCATCCCCGCAACGGCGCCGTTTGGTCGTGCCACGGTAGGGTGGCCGGAATCAACAATATTTGTTCCTATATTTCCTCCCTGCCCCGAAGTAGTCAAACTACTTTGCGATATAGCGGTCTAGGGTGGAACACGGGGATGGAGTTTCATCCCGAGAATGATTTGCATCAGTGTTTGAAAATGGTGAGGCTTTTGTTTGAATTTGTGGATTTGGTAAAAAACAGTGGAGGTTGTTTGTTCACTGACTAACTGTAATGGCTTAAAGTGAAGTGTGAAATGGTAACTTTGAAGGCTTGGGTCACTAGCTTAATAACATGGGGCTATTAAAATGTCCTCAGGTTATTTCCTTGCATTAGGGCAAATGACATATAGTCAAAGCCAAAGCGGGATCTGTTTAGCTATACACCTAACCTAGGAACTTCTCTATTTGAGTAAAACCAAATACTAAACATTTCAAGGTCCTGTCGGTTTGAAACCCTAGCATTTAACCTCCCATTAAATGGCTCATTAAATGACATCTAAAGGATGTCAGTCCATCTATATTAAGAATGCACTTGAACCTAAATATAGCATTGACAAGGAAAGACATTAAATGGCATTAAACCTAGTTTGGAAGGTTCAGAACCATAAATGTTGTACTGTAACATTTCAGACATAGAGGATAACACACCATGACCCCAAACCAAGTACTTAACCCTCATGCTTCAAAGCTATGAGGCTTAGCCAAGCATCCCACTGAGTTGTCATCCTCGAGGGTGTTTGAATGTAGAAAATGGGAGAAAGAGGAGAAAGGCAAAATAAACCTAAAATGAAAAATTTGTAGGAAGCTATTAAAATGAAAAGTTGCTTAGGGTTACAAAGTTGAAGGGGCTTATATAGCCAACCCCAAAATGTGAAAATACAAAAATGCCTAAAATATGAAATTACATAAGGGACAAACTGGTAATTTATCAAAACGTGGTCGTTTGAAATCAAAAATACCAAAATCACAGGCTGAGCAATTTCGCTATGCAACAAATTTCGCTAGCATAGCGAAAATTTCGCTAATGTGAAATTTCGCCAAGCTTCTTGAATGCTGTGAGATAAGCGAAATTGAGAATTTTTATTTAGGAACGATAAATTTAAGCTAGCTATGAAACACACTAGCCTAGAGTTTTCACACTGTGAAAATTTATTCAAGATTGCCAAAGTACACTGATTGCGAAATTTTGCAATCGGTAGTACTGCAATCATGGCAAAACCCTAGTTTGCTCATAGCCTCTGTTTTGCTCGCATCCACCTTTTAACGATCCGCCATTTCTTTGTTTTTTGAATGATGAAAACACTGTGAATCCTCAGCATTCAGCACCGATCTTGACATCACACTTGAAGTTATTGGCTGAGGCATGCAAAAACCTGCAAAATTACCAAAAACAATCTTGAAAACAAATCAAAAACGCTAAGTGGACATGCACATGACAATTGGCTTAATTCATATGATTAGTGCGCAAAAATCACTCAAAACCTATCTTGAATAGGGCTCAAAATAGCACTTTTTGGGCACTAATTAGTCAGATATTATGATACTTGAACTCGACTCGACCAACTACTTGAGTTCGAGTTTCACTCAATTAACTCTGAGTCAAATTTGAGTATTTTACGAATGAAGCTCTAGTAAATTGACTCATTTACACTCCTAATCATGTCCTTATAGTTAGAAAATGACACAAATGATTAAAACAAGGTTAAATACTACGGTCTGAGTTTTCAGTATTTTTAAATCGAATGAGTAGACATATATGTTATATATCCATAATTACTGCATGGATCATGGCGCCAAGCCTAAAGCGATAACCTTTCATGATATGTCTCGAAGCCACATGAAGAAAAGGAAACTGACAGTTTGCGTCACTTAAGTGGAGTATACACTTAAAGGGAAAATTTATGGGGCACATGCACTCACGTGATTCTGAAATCTTCAGTTTTAATTTATTTTTTGTTATTGTTTCGTGCTGAAATTATTTGTCTCTCCATGTTAGTCTTTTGATATTTTTGGATGTTTCTACAAGCCTAGTTAGTGGTTGCTGAATTTGTTGAACAATATGTTGGTCATCTTTTACAACTATGGGACGCCACCTCTACATTTTGTCTTATCTTTCTTGAATATTTCACCTATTTTTTACTTAGTTATTATTGGAAGTCAAACGTGGGTTGGACACAGTCCAGTTAAAATGAATATAAAATGAATATATATGGAGGAATCTTCCTTTTGTTATAAAGCTTTTTAATGAGAGGTGAAAATGTGACGCCCCAACCCGGGGGTCCGGTTGATAACCTGTCAACCTGCAGAACATTCGTGGGCATCGGATGATCCGATGTCCACACTGGTCAATCCCATTCACAAGGACTCATTTCTTTATATTTTTCTTGCAAATATACAACTTCTCATATTATTATACAAGAGTTTGATATACAACTCTTTCACAAACCATGAAGGAGGTTAGTCCTCACCCATTATTTTTGAAAAGGAATTTGATCCACAGCGGGGATTGTAGGAGCACAAGAAAATTCTAATTTTCTGAAGGAAATGGTAAAATATGGTAATTTTGGTAAAAATCATAATTTTCTAAATCTTGGATGGCAGAGAAACGGACTTCACTGCTTTCGGAATAGTCTCGCGAGAAATCTAGCTAGCACGTCGAATTAACATTGTTAGAGCCGGTAGGAATTTCATGTTTTAAGAATTTTTTGAATTATCAGTGCCGTAAAACAGGTTTGAGAGACATGTGATGTGACAAAGTCACTACCATGTATCTTGACATATTTCAAGGTCAGAGATGTGAAATGGATGGCTTAAATTAAGCCAAGTGTCAAAATCAAGACAAAAGGACACAAGTGGAATTAATGAAAATGTTAATGAGAATGAGACAAAAGTTAAATAGTGTTCATCTTCTTCATTTTGAGACAAAGCGATCGAGGAATCTGTTAGGCTGGATTTTGTGATTTTTAGAGAGAGAAGGAGCTCATCTCTTTAGATTTGCGGCCGTCCGAACCGTCGGTTCTCGACGGAGCAAGAAGCAAAGTCGATCTACGCGGCGAGGGCTATGCGTGGACACAGATTTGGTGGAGTTCTGACAGCTCTGAGGTGAGATCTTTTCACTTATTATTCTTTGGCTGGAGCCGCTGTAAATGGTTAGGGATGTTAAAAGGCGGGTTGGCGTGCTGGATCTCAGCCTTGTTTTGAGCAGGAGTGAAAATCCTCATTGTTGTGAGCCGTGGAACGTTCTGGCCGGGGTTTCCTTTGACCGTGAATGAATGGCGTGTTTTTGTGTGATTTTATGATGTTGAGTGATTCAAAATGAATTGGTTGTGTTTGTTAATTAGCCATGTGAGCTAAATTTTGATCTTTTGATTACAGTGCATATATAACATATCTTAACGTAGGTTTGTTGAGATTAGCGTCATGCATTCCACCTGCGTGGGGCACCTAGGGTATTAGGAGTGAGTGCATGACATGAAGTGAAGAAAACTAAAATGCTAAAATGTTTGTGAAAGGAATTTGAAGGAAGATAATCTAAAGAATTGCCTTGGAGAGTTGTCCAACATTTCACTTCGGATGAGGACCATGACTGTTTCAGAAAAATATCCAGCAATTCGTCTCGGAGGGTAGTCCAATATTTTACCAAAACTCGATAGTAAGTTTTCGAGAACAAAAAGATTTTGTTTTGAAAACTAGATATTTTACTGGCATTCGGCTTAGGCATATGTGAGGGAGTCAGTGAGGACTCGGGACATGGGATTGGTCATGTAGACATTCGAGTAGGTTCATGTAATTGGTTGATGTGTTTGTTTTGCCATGACATGTGCACTTAGGTGGGAGTAACCTGGCGAAGGAAATTATCTCTATCGGGCTTTGCTCGTCTGGCCGAGGATCACTATTTCAGTACAGGAGTGTGTGAATAGAGGACGACGCCACTAGAGGCCGCATTTTAGAAGAAAGCCGGGTTGTGGCTTTGGTATTTATTTTGTGAAAACATGTATTAGAACTCTAAATTTTAATATATGTTTGATAAAGAGTAATGTTGTAACTCCTGAATTATTGGTACATAGTTGATATATATTTTTTGTGAGTATTGATGCATGGGCCCAAGTGGCCATTTTACTCGCATGTGGACCCGGTGTGGTTGTTATGAACTGTTTGGGACAGGTTTTGTATTTGGGTAGAGCTCCCAGTACAAAGGAGACTCTGCTCGATTTTCATGAGTGGTGTCGGGTTACCCGACATCCACGAAAGATTCCGCGGGTTGACAAAGAAACAAGACACCTTTGCCAGCGCTACTAAGCACGTAGCTAAGGTAAACGTGACAATTCCTGGAGCTCGGTGGGTGTATCCATAAGTTTAGTCCTGATACCAACTTCACAGCTTGGTATCAGAGCTTAGGTTTATAAATACCTAGAGTTTAGTGTCAATAAGTTAGGTATGCGATTACCTAGGACTAATTGGACACGGGTTAGATCACGCATTCCTTGTGCACTCTGATGATTATTGTGTGATGTGTGATTGTGTGTTATGAATTGTGTGATTGTGTGCTGAGTGAAGAGAACATAGGAAAAAAAATGATGAGAAAAGATATTTTTTTTTAAGGTTTTACAAAGGTGTAAAATCGAGGAAAAAAAAAATATATATATATATATATATATATATATATATATATATATATATATATATATATATATATATATATATATATATATAATAAAATAAAATTTAAGGAATTTATTTTGTTCTACTGAAATGAAAAAAAAAATGTAGGAAAATATGGAATGGGCTATTGCCCAATTTTTTAGTTCAGCCACACACAAAGAACCTGTATTATGACAGTAAGGTCGGGAGGCAACAGCAGGGGTGCCCCACCTATTACCTACAAGCAGCCAGGCCACGATACGGCTAGGCCACGCCCATGACACGGTGTGGTAAGGCCATGATAAAGGCCATGATATAGGCCATGATACGGCCGGGCTCGCGCAGGCTCGCGGTGCCACTTCGCCGCGCAAGGCCCGCCTGGGGGAAGCCGCGATACAAATTTGTATCACGGCCGGGGAGGCCTTTCAGCGTCGCGATACAGCCAGCGTACTCGGCTAACGGAGGTCCGCGATACGTGTTTTGTATCGTGGGCTGAGGGGGCGATCCCGGGTCGCGATATAGCGCAAATCCGAGTCGCGACACGACGCCCGCGCCCGACACAAATGGAGTAGTGTCGCAACACGCACGCCAAGCACGACATGATTCGAGGAGCCCGCGATATGGGCACGCTAGCCAGTCAAGACGCGGCGCCGCGGGCGACATAGTGGCGCCACGACACGGCCGCAGCCGTGCCTACGACACCTGGCCATTAGGGTTTGCGACACGGCCAGGCCAGCCCTCAAGACACGGCCGTGCCGCTCGCGACACGGGCAGTTGCGCGCCGCGAAGTCGGGCCAAGGTGTGCACCGTGCACCCGACTCGCTTTTGACTTAGTGCAATCGTCAAGTCACCGCTTGAGATAATCGCTCATGAACACTGTTCATGAGGTTTAAAAAAAAAATCAAATAAACTTAAAATTTTTTTTTTGTTAAATATGATTTAATATATGAAATTATTGTCTTGCATTACCTATGAATGCATTGACATAGAGTATGAAATAATTTTTCTAAGATGTGAATACCGTTCGAGGCCAGGTTTACACCTTAGAGATGCCGCATCACTGCGGATAGAGTCGGGCTTAGAGGTAGAGGCCTTGGAGGAGCCCTTGTATGTAGCCCTTGTGGGATTAAGGCGAGGATAGGGATGATATGTCGTGGTTGTGAGTCGAGATCTCGGGATTCTACTCAGAAGGACTCGAGGGTCATGGACATGTCGAGTTCAACGTCATCCTCGATGAATCGGGTAATAGCTACGAGTCGCCATCGACAGAGCGTTAGGAGGGTTACCGCTTACATGAAGGACGGTACTCGTGTTGTGTTTCAGGGGGGCAAGCATGATATTTTGCCCCAGATGGTGTACGAGTCCTGGTGTCAGGGATAGTTGGCGGGTTGGCTAGCAAGCCTTACCCTGGAGGACTAGGTGAGACCAGACTTAGATCTACCTTGAGTAGTCTACGATTATGACGATGTTTTTCTAGATGAGCTACCGGGATTGCCTCCGCAGAGGGTTGTAGACTTTGGTATCGAGTTACACCCTGGTACTTCGCCCATCTCTATGACTCCAGATGGCATGTAGTTGAGCTAGAACTCGCAGTCCAAATTAAGGAGCTTACTGGACAAGGGTTCATTAGACCGAGCACTTCACCATGGGGCGCTCCGGTTTTATTTGCGAAGAAGAAGGACAAGACCCTTCGACCGTGCATCGACATGTGTCATGAATGTGGTTGCATGATCAAGAATTGGTACCCATTGCCGGCATTTAATGACTAGTTTGATCATACGAGAGCCAAAGGAGTCTACTCCAAGATAGACCTCTCGTGCATCGTTACCATCAATTGAGGGTTAGGAGGCATAGATATCCCTAAGACGGCGTCTGTATTCTATGGGCACTTGAGTTTACGTGATGCCCTTGGATTGACGAATGCCAATGATATTCATGGACCTCATGCATGTGGGTATTCCAACCCCATCTAGATCTGGGCTTGTCATACTGCGGGATGACATTTCATCTACTCCCAAATGTGAGTGGGAGTGATGAGTATCACTTGAGGATTGTTTGCAGCTTGCTAAGAGACCATCAAGCTTGTGAGCGCTAAGTTCGTAAGTGCGAGTTTTGGCCATCGAGGTGAGATTTTCGGGACACGTGGTGTCGCATGAGGCGTGTCGCTGACCCAGAGAAGGTCGAGGCCGTACGAAATGAGAGGCCAAGTCACTTTCGAGATACGTAGTTTCGATCGGGTCGGGTACTATAGGAGATTCATTGAGGATTTCTCCCGATTAGCGGCACCTATGGCTAGATTGACCCGGAAGGAGGTCAAGTTTGATTGGGATGACTGATGCGAGGAGGCATTCCAGGAGTTAAAGAGGAGGCTTACTTTAGCCCCAATCTTGATAGTCCCTAGCGACGTGGTTTCACTGTATCGCGATGCCTCGAGGGTTTAACTAGTGATGTGTTTTGGATGGGCCAGGGGAGGGTAAGAGAGCTTATGGTTCCGCGCCTGAAGAATCATGAGCACTACCCCACGCATGACATGGAGTCAAGGCCGAGTCTTCGCCTTGAAGATTTA
Organism: Tetrastigma voinierianum; assembly: GCA_016808115.1. Lineage (NCBI taxonomy): Eukaryota > Viridiplantae > Streptophyta > Magnoliopsida > Vitales > Vitaceae > Tetrastigma > Tetrastigma voinierianum. The sequence goes on along the minus strand of JAEQBH010001743.1, from coordinate 329,777 downwards.
GCGCCCACTACTCATATGGCGAGGAGTTCAAGGTGTACCTGCACCACAAAAAGTCCGGTTATATTTTCTATCGCAAATGACCTCAATACGAGGCAAACACGTACGGATGGAGTTCCTAGAGGATCGATCATTTTGCATTACCATCCCGTAAGGCAAATGTGGTGGCCGATGCGCCGCTGGAAGTCATGGGGAGTATCACAAGAGTGGCTTCCCGGGAGCGGGCGGATGCTCGAGACTGGTGGGACAGTTCTGGGCGCACGCAAGCAGCCTCAGTGGCACGCGGGGAGTTTAGTGGGCCTACACCGCCTCTATTGAACATAGCGACGAGTCCTAGCGTGACGCAAAGATAGTGTCCATCAAAGACCGGGTACAGCTTAGGTAATCGTGATGAGGGCTGACCGTCCACTTGCATGGTATTTTCTGATAGAGACGTGCAGTGGCTCTCAAAGAGACCGATTTGGAGAGGAGATTCTCGTGGAGTTTCACCGCTCTCGACTGGCCATGGAATCCAAGTGGCACGAAGATGTACCAGATCTTCATCGCCGCACACCGAGAGGAATGAAAGACATCGTAGGGACTGTTCGACGATGCGTCTCACGTGTCGCCAGGTTAAGGTCGAAGCACCGTACGCCAGGCTACTTTAGCCATCGAGGTGGTCAGCGGGAAGTGGGAGCACGTCATTACCGGATTTCAGGACCCACTTCGCTGAACGACAATCGCAGGACATGACGCGGCATGGGTGATAGTGGATCTGGCCACGGCCTGGCGACATTTTCTAACCGCGCGGACGACTTCACATCGAGAGATTCTAACGGTTGTATATTCAAGAGATCGTTCGCTGCTACGGGAGTACCAAAGATTCCATAGTGTCGACAGAGACCGAGGTTGACGGCGACTTTTTGGAAGAGCTTCCAAAAGGCTACGGGCACACGATCGACTATGAGTACAACTTTCCACCACGTACGCATGGTTAGTCGAGAGGACTACAGTGTTAGAGGACATGTTGCGAGCATGCGTCCTGGATCATAAGGGTAGCTGGGAAGAGCAATTTCCCTTAGTGGAATTCGCAACAATAGTTATTGGGGCGAGCATACGTGATGCTTACACCCATTTATACCAGAGCTGGAGGCCATGTAGACTGCCTAACATGTTGGACCGAGGCTGAGAGAGCCCTGATCTCGTGCCACAAGAGGTGATTCGAATCAACAAAATTTGTATCCTGTTCCTTCCTGCACGCGTAGTCAAGCTAATGCAATATAGTGGTCTAGGGTCTAACACTGTGGATGGGTTTTCTTCGTACAAATGATTTGAGCGAAGTCAAAATTAGTGAATTAAATTCGATTTTTAAGGTTCGGGGTAAAAACAAGGTTGGTGGTTTGCAAACTGGAAAAGAAATAAAATAAAATGTAAATAGAACTCCTGAAGTCTCGGCCACCGGTTTAGGGTTCTAAGGCATTCAACATGTCCCTGTCTTTTTCTCTGCTATTGGGAGGATGACATATAGTCATTTCCCGAACTGCTCTTTCATTTGGCATTAAAACCTAAACCCTAAAATTATTTCTAATGTTTAGCATTTATTACCCCACGTTTCAAAACATTTAAACCCTCATTGGATCTAACTCCAGGAGCTCATAAATGACAATCCAAATGGGCATCGCGGGATCTTACTAGTAAGCATCCACCGAACCTTTAAAGCTTGCCAAATACCGTCACCTGTGTGGTACATCACAGTTGATTCAAACCTAAAAAGTGAGATACGTAAAATGCGAAAAGGGAATAAATGCTTGCGTGAAAAAAATGAGGACAGTTCCCTAATGAGATATGGCATTCAGTGAGCATTCAAGTCCCTAACAATGTGCATATGGCCTCAAAAAGGCAACCTACTAAGAACTAATAAGATAACTAGTGCATGATGTCGATCTAAGATTAAGCATCCACTGTAACCACAAAGCTTGCCAAATACACATTGGCTAGGGTTGATCTAGGAGGTTTCAACCTAGAGTGAGATGTAGGGAGCTTAAATGCTCATAAATGCAAAGGCGATAAATGAGAAGGCATGAAAACTTACCTCAAACCCCACTGACCTCCTCTTCATGAAAGCGGGCTTTAGCCAAGCATACCTTGGTTTGTCATCACCAAGGTATGTTCGCTGCTGCAAAATGGAGCAGAGCAGGAGAGAGAAGAGAGAAAACCGTAAACCTTAAAGAGAAAAGTTGCGATATACTGAAAGATTAAAAGTTAGGGTTACAAAAGTCATAAGGTGGCTTATATAGCCAACCCAATTGTGTGAAATACCAAAAATGCCTAAAATATGTAATTACAATAGGGACAAAATGGCAAATAATCAAAACGTGGTCGTTTGGAACCAAAATGCTCAAAACACGGGCTGAGCAATTCCTCGCTTATAAAAGAAATCTCTAGCATAGCGGCACTTTCGCTAGCGAAATTTCGCCAGCCTAATAAATCTCTGGCGTAGCGAAATGGAAATTTAGCCAGCGAAATGCCAGTTTGAGAAATTACATAGCGAAAATTTCGCTAGGCTTGCGAAATTTTCGCTATGATTGCGAAATTTTCGCAATCCCAGCAAAATTTTTGCAATCATAGCGAAAATCCCTGGCCTGCTCCTTCTTCCCTGATTTTCTACTGCATCCACCTTTCTTCAAATCCACTTCACATTTCTTCATTTTTTGAATGATGAAAACATTGTGAATCCTCAGCATTCAGCACATATCTTGACATCAAACTTGAACTAATTGGCTGAGGTATGCAAAGACCTGCAAAATTATCAAAAATAAACTCGAAATGGAATCAGTGGTACTAAGAGGACCTGCACACATCAATTGGCTTAATTGATACGATTAGTGCGCAAAAAGAACTCAAAACCTATCTTGAATAGGGTTCAAAATACACTTTGGGCACTAATCACACCCCCCAACTGACACGTTGCTAGTCCCTTAGCAATGCTAAAACAATAATGGGATGCATGCTGTGCTTTTACAAAAAGTGCATGTGGTTCAAAAAGTGCATGTACAGATTGGCCTTACCTTTAAATGAACAATTTACACCCTGTTCAAAAACCGACATGGAAGAACAAAAACCATAATAACAAGTTTTAGGGCAACATCAATTTCAATGAAGTCAACCTGAACTTCCACCAAAATCTAATTGTTCCTAAGCTAACCAGCTTGAGCCAATAAATTGCAAAGCTATTCCCTCCCCCCAACCTAGCTACTGCCATGGCCTTAAACTGTTGAACAACCAAAATAGGATTAGCTACACACTTATTTCTTTATTTTATTGCATCAGAGGGTGCAATGCTAAAACTCGACTTCACCTCAAAGTCCGTAACGGGGTCCACCGATGACTCCCCAACCACTATGGGCGAGGCATCGTCAAAAGGATCACTTGACCACAAACTCAAGTAGAGTTTCACCTCCTGACCACGACTTCTCGAGAATTAAGCACCTACAACTCGCTAAACTCTACCTATTCACCCGTGTAGCGAACACTAGGTCGATGACTCCCAACCAGCTAAGGTTTAGGGCACCGGGCTTTAAAGGCTTTACTTATATACCCTGACCGTGCTCTAAGTTTCAAGGCAAAGCTGCTACGACTTTTATTCTTCTTTTTCTTCTTTTCTTTTTCTTTTGCTTTTCTTTTCTTTTCATGTGGAAGACATCAATCTTCACTCACGGTAACACATACCCATTACATGGGTCACACCGATCTAAAGCCTACTTCCAAAGTGGAAAGAGGTGTATAGCCTCTCAACCTATTGGTAAAAACTGATGTGCACTGTGTGTGATTAGTTAAAGGCGGATGTAAAAGGTTGAATACGTTGGAACTTTAATCGACCAAAAACTTAATCATGCATGGAACTGTTCTAGCATCATGGTAGTGCATACGCTGGCTTCAATCTTCAACCAAAGTTAAGAGCGTAAAACACAACAAAAGACCACCCGCCTACTACGCTAATACTTACATCCTCGGACAATCCTATACAAAAATAAGTAGACAAGCACAAAGCTAAAAACAAAACAAATGTGATAGATGCCACTCCTAACTCTAACTTTTCCCCCCAACCAAAGTATAACTGTGTCTCCTTTGGGTAAGGATTGGAAAGCTACGGAAGTGAGTGCGACCACCTCACTCTCGTGGTGGTGTATACGCCGAAGGATCCGAAGCCGCACCGGCCGGCCAAAGATATCCCAAGAGGCCCCGAACCGGCTGAGCGAGGAGCCGGCCGAGGTTCCTGGATGTTCCAACCGAACCAAGACTGGGAACCATCCACTATGCCATGCGGTATGTGCAGCTGCCATCTTCTTTGAGGTAGTGGCAAAATTCTGTACAATGGCCACTAATCTCTTGAAGTTTTTCAGCATGGGCAGTGATGGGGTGGCCTTTATAGTGGGTGCTTTGGGTGTGGATCGTACTGGTGTTTCAGTTCACGCAGGGTGGCGAAGATGTACACCGGCAATGTGGTTATGTGTGGCCCGGGCAAGGGCACCAGGGATCTCGCCTATGGGGCTCAAGGAATGATAGGCTCTCGGGGTCCTCCCTTCCTTCCACCGCGATCCTCGCCAACAATAGGGAGGTTGCTTCCTTCTTCTCCCACAGGCAGACAGCAGCACCAATTGAGGATTCAAAATTTTCTACCGAGTCTTCCTGGTCAGCCAGGCACCTGGGCCTCCGCCATGGTGTCACTTTGACACTCCTCCTCCGTGACATTGCCGCTGATCACCTCAGTCTTCAATGGAATCTTGCAGTTGTCCCATTCATGCTCAAAATCACTGCTCAACCCATCTAATCTTCGCAATGGGGAATTCTCCTCAAGATGGGATTTTTCACCAATTGGGCATTGAATTTCTTTGCTCATCCACAGCATCACCCACCAGTTTGGTAAGGTCTAGAATTGCCTGCTAAACTGGAGAAATTAATTGTGGTGATTGTGGTGGTCGAGGATCGAGAGGATACTATGAGGCACCCATGTAGGGGGTGCACTCATCCATCGGGTCTCTATATTCCCTCATGCATCTAGGGTTTGGATTTCTCTCATGTTGTTGCCATCGCTATGGAAGGTTCTCAGATCCTTCATCACATGAATGTCCTAGGTTTCTCTCCTAACCTGTATTGCTCTTCATGTGGGGTTCCATTTGATCACAAATAATTTTCCCACTCGAACTCAGATCGAATCGCTTTCCTTCAGAATTTTTAACTCAATGAAAATGGATTCTTGCAACAAGCAGGGCAGACACCAAACAAAGAAAAAAAAAAACAAATCTACCAAAAAGGGTAAAGTTAGATAAAAACAAGATAAAATGAAACAAAATTAAACACACTAAAAACACTAAAAAATATATATGTACAAGAAAATTCACCAAAACTTGTGATGAGGATCACAAGTGTTCCATAGCTTGTCAAATGAACTTAGCCACCATCACTTTCACAGAGACTGGGCGCTTATATTCGATTCGCACACAAGAGTGCAAGGATTCAATCAACAAAATTTGTATCCTGAAGCCCCCTCCCACGTCGTAGTCAAGCTATTGTAGTATAGTGGTCCGGGCCGAACACAGGATGGGTTTTCTTCAGACAAATGATTTGAGGAAGTCAAAATTGTTGAATTAAATTCGATTTTCAAGGTTTGGGTAAAAACAAAGGTTGCTGGGTTTGCAAACTCGAAGTTAAATAAAAATAAAATGTAAAATAGAACTCCTTGAAGTCTCTGCCATCAAGGTTTAGTGGTTCTAAGGCATTCAACATGTCCTCGGTCTTTTTTCCTCACGCTGGGAGGATGACATATAGTCACTTCCCGAACCTACTTCTTCATTTGGCATTAAAACCTAAACCCTAAAATTATTTCTTTCTAATGTATAGCACATTACCCCTTAATGTTTCAAAACAAGAAACCCCATCGGATCTAACCCGCAGGAGCTCATAAATGACAACTAAATGGGCATCATGATCTAATAGTAAGCATCCATTGAACCTTTAAAGCTTACAACATCGTCACTGTGTGGTACATCACAAAGATTCAAACCTAAAAGTGAGATACGTAAAACAAGAAAAGGGAATAAATGTTTGCGCGAAAAAACATGAGGACAGCTCCCAATGAGATATGGCATCTCAAGGAGCATTCAAGTCCTAACAAGCAGCATATGGCCTCAAAAAAGGGGCAAACCTATGGCAACCAATAAGAGACAACTATGGGATGACAGTGATCCTAGTGATTACATCCATCAGAATCACAAAGCTTGCCAAATACACATTGAGTTAGGCTGGATCTAGGAGGTTTCAACCTAGAGTGAGATGCAGGGAGCTTAAATGCTCATAAATGCAGTGTGATAAATGAGAGGGCATGAAAACTTACCTCCAAACCCCCACCAGTGACCCTCCTCTTCAAGGAAAGGGGGCTTTAGCCAAGCATACCTTGGTTTGTCATCACCAAGGTATGTTTGGTTGCCGAGAAAATGAGAGAAAGAGAAGAGAGAAGAGAGAAAACTGTAAACCTAAAGAGAAAAGCTGCGTATATACTGAAAGATTAAAAGTTAGGGTTACAAAAGTCATAAGGTGGCTTATATAGCCAACCCAATTGTGTGAAATACCAAAAATGCCTAAAATATGTAATTAAAATAGGGACAAAATGGCAAATAATCAAAACGTGGTCGTTTGGAACCAAAAATACCAAAATCACGGGCTGAGCAATTTCGCTATGCAGCAAATTTCGCTAGCATAGCGAAAATTTCGCTAGCTAGCAAAATATCGCTAGCCTAGAGAAATTCTACAGAGATAGCGAAAATGGGAAATTTCGCTAGCTACAGTAAATTTCGCTAGCTAGCGAAATTTCGCTAGCCTAGTGAAATTTTCACATAGAAAAATTGCTGAAGCTTATAAATTTTCGCTATGATTGCAATTTTCAGAATCCCAAATAAATTCGCAATCATAGCGGAAAACCGCCCGGCTCCTTCTTCCCTGCTTTGCACGCATCCACCTTTCTTCAACAATCCACTCACATTTCTCTTCATTTTTCGAATGATGAAAACATTGTGAATCCTCGCATTCAAGACATATCTTGACATCAAACTTGAACTAATTGGCGGAGGTATGCAAAGACATGCAAAATTATCAAAAATAAACTCGAAATGGAATCAGTGGTACTAAGAGGACCTGCACACATCAATTGGCTTAATTGATACGATTAGTGCGCAAAAAGAACTCAAAACCTATCTTGAATAGGGCTCAAAATAGCACTTTTTGGGCACTAATCAGCTCCATCATTGGTCTTGATCCACTTAAAGACACCTCCGAGAAGGTGAGCTTGATACAACAACATCTTCTCACGACTCAAAGCTGGCAAAAGAGCTATGCTGATGTACGACACTGACCCTTAGAGTTCGAGGTTGGAAATCACGTCTTCTTGAAGGTGATGCTTAAGAGAGGAGTGGTCAGGTTCGGCAAGCGCAGAAAGCTATCGTCGAGGTTCATTGGGCCCTTCAAGATACTCTAGAGGGTAGGCATTGTAACGTACCGATTGGCTTTACCGCCCAGCATGTCAGGTGTCCACGAGGTATTTCATGTCTCCATGCTCCGGAGGTACACTCCGGGGATCCAACCTGGCGTAGTGGATCGGGAGAGATCAGGTCGATTAATCGATGGGACCTTCGAGGAGGGACCAGTGTGCATTATGGATAGTCGGGATTAGGTTTTGCGACGCAAGACCGTGAGGCTAGTGAGGGTGATATGGCAGCACCGTGGAGTGGAGGAGTCAACTTAGGAGCGCGAGGACACGATGCGGGCCACCTATCCCTTCTTGTTTAGGGATGAAGGTATGTAGTTTAGTCGTTTAATACTTAAATGACTAGTTTAGTATGTACGGTATAGTACGCGTATATGCATGTGAGTTGTTTGATTGGTATTCAAAATTTCGTGACGAATTCCTTTTAAGGAGGGAATGTAAGACCCGAAAATCCAATTTTCGAAAAAGGGTAAAATGGTACTTCGTAATAATCCGTAATTTTGAGATCCTGACATGAAACGGACTTATCGTTGGAATCGCCTCTTCGTGAAATCTAGCTACCACGTATCTCGCCATATTCCGAGACAATCACTTCATCGTTTTCGAGGCACCTGACATCGCGTCGTGAAATGGCTCGATATATGTGATGTGACAAAAGTCACCTACTACATGTACTATTGTGACACATGTTGCAATATTAGAGAGATGATGGAAATGGACGACTTAGATTAAACCAAGTGTCAAAATCAAGACAAAAGGACATAAGTGGAATTAATGAAAATGTTAATGAGAATGAGACAAAAGTTAAATAGTGTTCATCTTCTTCATTTTGAGACAAAAACGTATGTGAGATGCAAGTAGCTGGATTTCAGATTTTTGCAGGAGATAATGTTCTTCTAGATTTGCGGCTGCTCGACTGGCCGGTTCTGACGGAGCAAGAAGCAAAGGCGATCTACACTACGAGGCTATGCGTGACACCGATTTGGTGGAGTTCGATAACTCCAAGAGGTAGGATCTTTTCCTACTTGTGTTATTCTTCGCTAAGAGCCATGTAAATAGTTGGGATGTTCGGAGGTTTTGACATGTTTTCGGGTCTCAAAACATTTGAACCGAACGAGAAAACTTATTGTTAGGTCGTGAACAAGCAACCCGAGGGTTTCACTGCTCATGTGAATAGTGATGTGATTTTTGCAGGTGATTTTATGATGTCGAAAGATCAAAATGAATTGTTATGGTTGTTAATTAGCCCATGTGGTTTAATTTTAGTGTTATTGATTGTGAATTTGAATAACATGATTTCTGTGGATTAATTATGTTAGTATATACATGTTTTATATATTAGCATGAGTTTGTTGGGATTGGCATCGTGCATTCTATATGCACTGGGGCACCATAGAATATTAAGAGTGAGTGCATGACATGAAATTGAAAGAAAAACGAAAATGTTTGTGAAATGAATTTCAAGGAAGATTTTCCTAAGAATTGCCTTGGAGAGTTGTCCAACATATCACATCGGATGAGGACCATGACTATTTTGGAAAAATATCCGGAAATTCGCCTCGGAGGGTAGTCCAATATTTTACCAAAACCCGTAGTAAGTTTTCGAGAACAAAACGCTTTTGTTCTGAATATTTTACTCGTATTAGGCTTAGGCATATGTGAGGGAGTTGGTGAGGACTCGGGACATGGGATTGGTCATGTAGACATTCGAGTAGGTTCATGTAATTGCTTGGATGTGATTGTTTTCCATGACATGTGCACTTAGGCTGGAGTAACCCATGGTGGAAATTATCTCACTGGGCTAATGTTCTATCGAGGGATCACTATTTCAGCAGCAGAGTAGGTACGACGACTACCAGAGGTCGTGATTTTAGAAGAAAGCCGAGTTGGGGCTTTGGTATTTATTTTGTGAAAACATGTGTTAGAACTCTAAATTTTAATATATGTTTGATAAAGAGTAATGTAGTAACTCTTGAACTATTGGTACATAGTTGATATATATATTTTGTGAGTATTGATGCATGGGCCTAAGTGGCAATTTTACTCGCATGTGGACCCGGTGTAGTCGTTATGAACCCGTTTAGACAGGTTTTAGCCTCGTAGAGCCCCTCGTACAAAGGAGACTCTGATTTTCATGAGGGTGTTTCCGTTACCCGACATCCACGAGTATTCGCGGTCGACGGTCACAACGACCCCTTGCTGGCGCCACAGGATGAGATAATGTCAGATGATATCCTTATATGGCTGTTCTGCGTGCGCCACACAATCACACACCTAAATGCCTACATGTCATGAATAAAATGCGACCAATCATGACCCAATCCCAAGTCCCCACTATTCCCTCACACATGCATATGCCCAATGGGAAAACCGTCATGTGCGTTCCATCCATGATCCTTTTTCCAAAACAAAATCTTTTTGTTTTATTTTTTTATTGGATAGTCTCTGAGATATGGTGCGGATGGGGCCTCCGAAAGCAAGCATTCTGGTCATTGGTCCCAGAAGTACCGTGGAAAATTCGATATGTACTTTGGTCGCCGAGAAGTACCGTGGACAATCTCCGACACGTGCATTTCTTGTCAATCGAGAAGTACTATGGATAGTCTCCAAAAATCATTTGCATTCTTGATGTACTATCGAACCCTAAAAACAAGGTCAATCATTTCCATGCACTCACACCCATGTCATGTGATGCCCCATGCATAAATGCAATGCAAGTGTCATTACATGTCATTTCATGCTACATGTTGATTTAGTACCCAAAAAGTGCTATTTTGAACCCTATTTATTATAGTTTTTGAGTGATTTTTGTGTACTAATCATTCTAATTAACCCGATTTGCATATTAAGGTCCCTACTATTCTACTGATCGCATTTTGTGGCTAATTTTGTAGTTTTTACAAGCTATTTATGCCGAAATTGTTGAGTCGATCCAAGCACGAAGAATTTGAGTCCAACTCAAAGATTTGCAGATTTATCGTAGACCGTAAGGAAAGAACAGCTATAAAAATACAAAAAGAAAATGGAACCCGCGAAATTTGGTTCCCCGCGAGCACTGCTCATCCCGCAAAGACTGCTCACCTCTCCAAACAATACTATTCACCGTACCTTTTGACGCTTCCCTCGTTTTTGTTACAATTTTTTGTTTCTTCCCATTTTATCCCTTCTAATACCTTCCGATCTTGGTTTTTTTGTAATTTTCCTTGTTCGGCATATGTCTCGCCTATACAAACTTTCAACCAATCAATAAACTCATGGAAGCTTTCGTGCCTTCCCGCTCTTCTTCTCTCGCTTCGCTTTCATTTTCTTTTCCATTTTCTCGGCTGCCAAACACCCTTTGATGATGACAAATCAAAGGATGTTCGGCTAAACCTCCCCCATCCTTGAAGGGGAAGGCCACTAGGTGCTAGTTTTAAGGTAAACCAACTGTTCTCTTGCTTTTCATGCGAGCATTTATGGTTGTTTACGTTCCTGCTTTTCACAATAGGTTTAAATCTTCAAAACTGGCCCTCACTAACATGTATGGCAAGCTTTTAGGGTACAATGGATACTTACCACTCAAACTAATCGGTTATCCAGCTTAGTTGTTTTCTATTAGTTGTCAGAGGGGTGAGTTTTGAGATGTGTTCTCACCATGTGGACATTTATGCCCATTAAATGCCTTGTTTCAAGAAGGAAAATTTTAGGGTTTAGGTTTTAAAGCTAAATGAAGATCCAGTTCGGGAAATGACTATAGGTCATCCTCCCCAATGCGAGGGAAAAGACTTGAGGACATGTTGGTTGCCCTAAAAACCCTAACCTAATGGCCTGAGACTTCAAGGAGTTCTTTTCTTATTTTCCTTCATTTTAATTTCAATCTACACACAAACCAACCATTACTGTTTTTACCAAAATCCCCCTGTTTTTATAAAACCCTGAAATCCAAATTGAATTCACCATTTTGGCCTTCACTGTAAATCATTTGTACGAAGAAAACCCATCCATGTGTTCGACCCTAGACCACTATACTGTAATAGCTCTTCTACGGCAGTAGGATTTAGGATATAAGTTTTGTTGATTTCGATACACCTACTGTGGCACGAATAGAATCAAATGGCGCCGTTGCCGGGAACACTTGTGATCCTCATTACAAGTATTGTGAATTTTTTTTTTTATCATCTAACTTTCAATTTTTTTTTTAGTTCATTTCACTGTAAAAAAAAAAAAAAAAAAAAAAGAGTTGTCGCAGGACTGCTTTTCCGTGTCGTCTCCTCTCGGGTCGCCTCTATTTCCACCCAAGTAGATTGCATGTTCCAGTGGTCTGAATTGTGATCAAATGGAAGAGGGAGAACAATACAGTGAGTATTCTATGGAGAGAAACCCTAGAGCATACATGTCAATGAGGGATTATAGAAACCTTCCATGGCAGAATTAGCAACCCTTGGGGAGAAAGCCAAACCCATCTAGGTCCATGAGGGACTATAGAAACCCTCCATGGATGAGTGCACCTTTTTACAGTGCTCCCCCAACTTATGCACCTCCTACTTCTCCATCTTGTGCTTCAATTCCTCAGCCACCACAGCCACCACGCTTAATTTTGCGCTTGAGCAAGCACACCGAACCTTACCAAGAAGGGTGACATCAGGAAGAACAAAGACAACCAATGCTCAATTAAGTCAGAAAATTGACACTATGGAAAATATTGTGGACAAGGGAATTGATGGACTTCAAAGTGAAATGGAGCATAGATTTGACAACCTGCAGTACTCCATTTCAAGGCTCACCAATCAGCAGCATGTTCACCAAGAGGAAGTGAACCTAGAAGATGAGTGCCTGATTGACACCACAGTGAAGGAGCAATGTAAACAGCAAAAAGAAGAAACCTCCCCAATGCTGACTGAGGAGGGTAGTGGAAAGGAAGAAATAGAAGAGCCTCGAAAGTCCACTGCCCAAGCAATAAACAGCCCACTGCTAAAAGTGCCTCTCCGACCTGCACTAAGCAGAGCATCCCGCCTCGGCAAAGACAACCAACCCCTGAAGCACCCACTGGAAAGGCCACCCAATTTGCACTGCCTACCCTATAAAACTTTAGGAAGTTAGTGGCCACTGCTAAGATTTTTGCCACTACCTCAAAGAAGATGGCAACCGTCATATCGTATGGTATAGTGGATGGTTCGGTGTCGGTTCTGGATTTGCAAAGACCCGAACTCTCGTGATTTCTAAGCCCAATAGCTCCAACAAATTTCCAAAGGCTTAAAGAATTGGTTTGGGGGGAGCATAGTCTCCCCCACCTTTTGTTTTCATCTTTTCTTATTTTATTTTATTTATTTTGATTTCTTTAATTTTTTTCTTTAGATTTTCTTTAATTCTTAGTTAATCTTTGTTTATAGCTTAATTTTCAATTTTCTGCAATTTTTCTTAATTTTTTATGTGTTTATTTTTACAGTTTTTATCAAATATTTGCTGCAATGGAGTGAAGTAGGAGTAATTTAACTCGCGAATTTCTCAGCAGGGCCAAGTAAATTCTACAACCACGTAAATTCTCAAGCAAGAACCGGTCTCCAGAAGCAGCCTGCATGTATGCTCCTCCATATAAGACAAAAATGTATCAAGAAGTTCAGTAAAAAAGAAAGAAAGAAAAGAAGGTTCTTTTATTATTATTATTATTTTATTTTATTTTTATTTTTATTTTTATTAAAAAATTTTGTTTTTTATTATTATTATTTTATTTTTTTTATTATGAAAAAAAATTTGTTTTTTTTTTTTAATTCTCAAATCTGTTATTAAAAAAATCGTATTTAAAAATACTTTTTATTTTATTTATTTATTTATTTATTTATTTTTTTTTTTTAAAAAAAAATTTCGCAGTGCGAAATTCCGCAACCTACGAATGAAAATTCGCAACCTGCTCCAATTTCGCAGCTAAATTTTGTTTTGATCATAACTTTCTCATCCGAACTCTGTTTTAAGAGTTCTTGGTACCGTTGGAAAGCTTAGAGAGTTTAGAATCCAAATATAGCCATAAATAACACTTTTGAAATTTTTATAAATGCGAAATTTTAAAAATGCTCTAACTGGTCACTTTTTTTCTTTCTTTTCTTCTTCCAACTTGTTCATTTGAAGCCCAAATGGAGTGAATAAGGTCTCGATGGAAAGCTTGCGAAGTCTCCTATCCAACAATGAGCACATCTCATCAAGGAGGTAGCACTTCTTTCTCTAACTTTCCAATCCGAGTCCCATTGCGGACAATGAGACATTTGGTTAGGGGGAGAGTTAGTGAAGGAAGTGACTTTTACATTTATGTTTTTGTTTTTATTTTGAGCAAGCCCATTTTGTGATGTTCAGTGGCTTGCTGGTTTTCCTTTTTGTGAGGTTGTTATACTATACACCTTACTTTTTCAAAAATTTGACCCATTTTGCACCCAAATTTTTTTGTGGCTTGGCCTAGCCTGTAGTTTGGAAAATTGAAATTTTTTCCAATTCTATTGGTGTTAGATTGGTTCCATGCCTAGTTGAGTAAATTATTAGTTGAATTATTGCTACTTTCGACCTTTTTCTTCCACCTTTAGCTAATCACACACAGTGCACATCATATTTCTTCAATAACTTGAAAAACTGCATAGCCTCCTTAACTTTGCAAAACCTACCCTAGTTTCATTGACCACCTTTAATAGGTTAAGGGCCCCCATGAAAAGAAGGCCAATGTGTCTTCCAAATGAAAAAGAAAAGAAAAAGAAAAACAATCGCAAAGCTTTTCCTTGAAACCTGAGCATGGTCCGAGGGGTATATGGAGAAAGCCCTTAAAGCCCGGTGCCCTAAGCCAACTGGTTGGGAGCCATCGACTTAGTGCTCGCTACACGGGTGGATGCATGGAGTTTAGCAAGTTGTAGGTGCTGGAGTCTCGAAATCATTCGAGTCCAAATAAACCCTAAGTGTTAACGCGGTCGAAAGATCCTTATGACTTGATACCCTAAGCCTTAATCGTCGGGAGTCACCTATGGATCCCCGCTACGGACTTTGGTGAGGTCGATTCCTAGCATTAAATTCCCTACAACACAAAAAAAGAGTTGGAATAAGAGTGGGTCTTGGATCTATTTGGGTCGGTTTGTGGCAATAGCCTGTCGGGGGAGTGCCGCTTTGAAAGTTTATTGCTGAGAATCGATCAAACAAACACTTAGATTTCGTGGAAGTTTCTGGTTGATCCACCGAGATGGAGGCTCTTTTGATACTCAATTTTGTATGGCATTCATTCTCTTAAGATAGTTGTTGGGCAAGGGTTTGATGATTCTTACTTAGGGTTAGGAATTACTCATTCATAACCTTTTTGAAATATAATAATTTTTGTGAACATCATTTTGTTATCGTTTTGTATGCTCTTTCTTTCTTTCTTTCTTTCATTGCTAAGGGACTAGCAATGTGTAGGTTGGGGGGTGTGATTAGTGCCCAAAAAAGTGCTATTTCAACCCTATTTATTATTGGTTTTGAGTGCTTTTTGTATACTAATCATTTTAATTAACCCGATTTTCGCATTAAGGTCCCTACTATCTACTAATCGTGATTTTGTGGCTAATTTTAGCTTAGCTAAGCTATTTATGCTGGAAATTGGCTGAGTCGATTCAAGACGAAGAATTCCGAGTCAAACTCGCGATTATGCATCGTAGGACCGTATGAAAGATGAGCAGTAAAATACAAAGAAAATGGAACCCGCAAATTTGGTTCCTCGCGAGCACTGCTTCATCCTACAAAGACTGCTCACCTCTCTCCAACACTGCTCACCTCGCGTTTGACGCTCCCCGTTTGTTTCCAATTTTTGCTCTTCCCTCTCTAATACCTTCTGATCTTGGTTTTTTTTTGTAATTTTCCCTTGTTCTGAGCATATATAAGTCTCAGTCTGTACAAACTTTCAATCAATCAATAAAACTGACAGGAAGCTTTCAGCTTTCCCGCTTCTCCTTTTCTCTGCTTCACTTTCTTTCATTTTCTTTTCCATTTTCTCGGCTACCAAACACCCTTTGATGATGACAAATCAAAGGATGTTCGGCTAAACCTCCCCAATCCTTGAAGGGGAAGGCCATTGGGTGCAAGTTTTAAGGTAAACCAACTGTTCTCTTGCTTTTCATGTGAGCATTTATGGTTGTTTACGTTCTCAAGCCACAATAGGTTTAAATCTTTCAAAACCTACCACTAACATGTATTTGGCAAGTTTTTTGGTACAAAGTGGGATACTTACCACTAGATCCACTCGTTATCCAGTTAATTGTCTTCTATTAGTTACTGTAGGGTAAGTTTTTGAGATGTGTTTCACCGTCGTGGACATTTATGTCACTAAATGCCTTGTTTCAAGAAGGAAAATTTGGGGGTTAGGTTTTAAAGCTAAATGAAGATCCAGTTCGCGAAATGACTATAGGTCATCCTCCCTAACGCGAGGAAAAAGACCTGAGGACATGTTGGTTGCCCTAAAAACCCTAACCCAGTGGCCTGAGACTTCAAGGAGTTCTTTTCTTATTTTCCTTCATTTTAATTTCAATCTACACACAACCAACCCTCACTGTTTTTACCAAAATCCCCTTGTTTTTATCAAACCCTGAAATCCAAATTGAATTCACCATTTTGGCCTTCACTGTAAATCAATTGTACGAAGAAAACCCATCCTCAGAAATTCGAATTTAGACCACTATATCAAGCAAAGAGCTATACTGCGGGCGCTTGGATTTGTGATATAAATTTTGTTGATTCCGATACACCTACTGTGGCACGAATCACATGTACGATACGTGTCACATGCAACATATAAATCACACAGTACACGTCAAGTGTCATGGATAGATTATGTTTAATGCATATAATTATTTTCATTTTTATCCCATATATATCACATAATTTCACACATTACTATTATCTAATTTACAAGAATAACACATTAGCCATTCCCGACCATAAATCCGACCAAACTTGGCCTCGAAAAAATCTAGACTTAGTCTAGAAATTCCAGCTTTTGTAAATTTCACACAAAAATTCAACACGCAATTTCCTGGTCAGACTATACGTAGCCTCTAGCATTTCAAACACAACCCGGTTTCGAAAACAGAAGTTTTGGAAACCAAAAATGACCGTTCCTCAACTGTTCGTGACCCAGCCCACTTCTCAGCCCAAGTTTTGGTTGATCAATTCATCTTATTAAATTCTAGACTCAACGAGCTTTCCATAGATTCCAAGAATGCGCAAATCGAAGTTCGGACGGGAAAGTTATGGCCATCCGCTGGCATTGCCGACAAGGTGGGTGAAGTGAAATGCTGCATACCGTTTCCATTCCGCCAGATTGCTTAGTTTCTGACGCCGCGCCTACTGATGGTCTGAACTCATATACTCGGTCCATGACTGTCCCATAACAAAAAACAGACTACACAATGAAATAATTCAGCCCGAAGTGGGGCGAAATCGTTAGGCCCGTACATGGCCCCTAGGTGTGAAATGAACTAGAGTAGGAGGAAACCTACCTCTTACAGCGCAGTTTCAGGTCGAATCTCCAGACGTTACTCATTGGTCCAACGAGTTCTAACCGTCATAACGCCAATGAACTGAGGAAGAAACCGTCGGCCTCCTTCGACTTTCTCTCTTTCTTTTCATTTTTTTTTCCTTTCTTTTCTTCTTTATTTTATGTTTCCCTTTTTCTCCTTTCCTCCCTTTCTCTTTTCTTTTCCTCCTCCCCCCTCCTTCTTCTACGAACTGACCTATTTGTACTACTTGCACCTTCCATGCAAGTGGACACATGGCTTGGCATGTGTCGCACCCATGGCCTTCCATGTGTCGCATCCATGGCCTGCTATGTGTCACTCACATGGCTTTCCATGTGTCACCTGACACCCGATACCTCGAAATACGTGAAATTCCGACTGTCTCAAAATATAACGAAATTCGATTGGGTGGCTAGATTTCACGAGGCGATTCCAACAGTGTAGTCCATGTCGTCATCCGAGATCTGGAGATTTTCCGGGTTTGAAATTTATACTACAATGGTAGTTTACCGCATTAAAAACCAATTTACCAAGGTTTCAATATTTGTCTCTTTAAAATAATTTCGTCCCCCAATTCACACTACATATATCATCAACCACATGCACATGCATCAGTCATTACTACCAAATGATTAAACAACGTACTCACATCCTCAAATAGGAAAGGATAATTGGCACGCATCGTGTCCTCATGTTCCCATGTCACCTCCTCCACTGACGTCGCCACAACACCTTCACTAGTCTCACGTTTCGCTGGGCCTAAAACCCGGGACCCTGCATTCATAATACGACAGGTCCTCCCAAAGGTCCCACATCCATGTCAACAAAGAAGTGCATCTAATCCACAACATGATCGGATCCGAGTGTACTTCTTCGAGCATGGACATGGAATACCACGGATTAATCGATAAACTCGCTGGATGCCACCCGACACACAACCAGGTCACCTTCAAATATCTTGAAAGGCCCGATACCATGATAGCTTTCCGCTTCGAACCCGACCATTCCTCTCTTAGGCATCACCTTCCAACAAACATGACGCCCGCCTTAAACTCTAGAGAGGTCGTCGGGCATCTTTCTATAGCTCTTCCGGCCGGCCGGCGTGAGAAGTCAAGCTCGACCGAAGTCCATCTCTCTCGTATGTTCTAATCAACCGGACCCATGATGGATCTCACTGTTGATCGAACCAAAACACATGTACGAATGTATGACCCTATTACCCAAGGACCATTTCTAATCCCCGGCAACGGCGTCATAAAACTTGTTGATCGAACCAAAACACATGTACGAATGTATGACCCTATTACCAAAGGACTATTGTCTAATCCCCGGCAACGGCGCCATAAAACTTGTTGATCTTCCTACTATATAGACCCAAAATTTCTTTGAGTAAATCATTTTCAATTTTGGTTTTGGCTTAATATCCTGCAAGTGCACAGGTCGACAAGTAATAAAATGGATATAAGTCCAGATATCGATCCCACAGAGATTCAAGAATTCTGTGATCAACTACCCGATCACCGCTCCATACTATTTGGACTATAACATGACATTGTGATCCAGCTTAAGAAGCTGTAAACTGTTCAAGTATAAGGAAAAAAAAAGAATGAACATTCAAATAAACTGGAATATAAAGAATAAAGAATAATGAATGGTTAGGAAACTAAATGGACACTGAATAGTTATCTTTTAGAGGACACATAAAAAAAAAAAAAAAAACACTGCTATAGTGAAGTATCAATTCCTGTAGTTAACACTGATAAATTTTAAGCCAGGTATTTCAAGTTTTAAAACTGGCCCGTTTAGCAGTACAGCTGATCTTCCACACTCCACAATTCATTATCTAAATTTTCCCATTC
The DNA here is from genome assembly GCA_016808115.1 of Tetrastigma voinierianum. Lineage (NCBI taxonomy): Eukaryota > Viridiplantae > Streptophyta > Magnoliopsida > Vitales > Vitaceae > Tetrastigma > Tetrastigma voinierianum. The sequence goes on along the minus strand of JAEQBH010001743.1, from coordinate 310,908 downwards.
TTTCAAGACAGGAATTAGATAACTACTTTTTAATAGTGATTTACTTATTCTCGGGTATTTTCTTTGCAATACTTCATACCCATTTTATGGACCGTAACCTTAGCTCCCCAAGTTATCGTCAAGCAAGGATATACAACTTCCTGGTTGCTCTTCCTCCAAATAGAACAGATTCACCCTCCTTGATTAGATCTCGCCTAACACGGGTTTGGCTTCACTATTCGACCGAGTGAACTCTCTCGCCGGTTTAAATTGGCTAACTCATTCAACTCTTTCTTGATTTCAAGTGAGAAGAGGATTTATCTAAGTAAACTTACAGCTTCATTAGATCTCTAATAAATGTGTTAATATACTCCTCTAGAAATGTTCATAATCCTCAGAATGCCTTCTCTCGTGTCACCTGCAGGGCCTCCTCAAATCGCGAGCAATGTAACAATTCTAAACCGGGTATAAGAACCGATATCTCGATCAAAACACTAATCCCATAACCAGAAGTAAATTCATAAACTGAAATTCACAAGCTGTTGAAAACAACTACAGGAAAGATAAATTCTGACTATAGCATTCATTTAATGGAAGCTGGGTTCCTCAATTACTGAATTACACACTACAACATTCTTCTGATCATAAGAACAACTGCAATTTGAAACTGGAAAAGTCGAATTCCAAAAATTTGTCTGAACTTCAAACATTCCGTGCAAGTAATTTGAAAAGAATGGAATTCTGCATTCAGCTTCTACTCAAAACGATAACATCCAGATCCAGAAAAAAAAAAAAGAAAACAAAAGAAAAGAAAAGAAGAAAAAAAATGAAAGGAAGCCTTAGGCTACCCGTGACCGCTCTCGCTGGCCGCCACCGACCATTTTCCCGGGTAGTCGCTTATTTATGGTTTCATTGGCCCTAATTCCAATGCATTTTGCGGATTTCCGCCGATCGCCCATGTCATCAGCTCGTCGCGACCGCAAATCCCTTGTCGCGACACCATCCATGTCGCGACATCGACCTTTTGTCGCGACATCAACTTAAGTCTATGCAATTTAATCGGTGTCTTCTTATGTCATGACATCAATCCTCGCTTCACGACATCACTTTATGCCTCGCAGTTTCAGCCGATGGTTCCCTGGCGTCGCGACATCAATCTCTGTCGCACATCGCCTCAACTATTTGTAGCTCAACTTATGGTTCCCCGAGGTCGCGACATCAATCATTTTTGTCGCTGGCTACATCGCCTATGGAACCGCAACTTTCAATCGATGGTTCCCGATGTCGCCGACATCAATCTCTCGCCGCACATCGCCATGTCTTTGCGCCTTTCAATCGATGTTCTTCTTATGTCACGACATCAACTCGTGTCGCGACATCTCTTTATGCCTCGAGGTTTCAATCGCCAGCGGTGTCGCACGCCGGCCTCTCTCGTCATGACAATACTTAGGTCACATCATTTTCATCTCATCTTTTCAAGCACATCGCTAGCTTCAAGGCGTTTCTCTTATCGCGACCTCCATCAAATTTCTTTCAAGTTTCACGATGTCGCGACGGCAGTCTAAATGTGGATGCTCCAGCGACCTCTTCTGCCTTCTGGCTGTCGCGGCGGCTGTATCGATGTCGATGTCACGACATCATCGAGATGTCGCGACCGCGAAGTCTTCTTTTCTTCATTTCTGGTTGCTTCACACAGGTTTCTTTAACGCCTTTGCCTTGTTCTTCAAGTAACCGTTTCCATTTGGAGTTTCAGCATTTGCAACTGGATATGCATTTCGGTCTTTATCAGGCTTGTGACATTCTATCCTTTCATCTTTGTCGCCTTTTCTCTACTTGACTTGCGCCCGACCAATTATATCGTGCGCTCATCCACCTTACGCACTGCAAAATTCTTCTTTTCTTGAATTCCACAACCATTTAACAGTTTGGTTAGTTATTCCATAATTACGCACAAATGTCGATCTTGTTTAAATAAAAATAGATCAGAAAAATGGACTGAAAATGGATGACTTTCAAGCTCATCAAACTCCCCCAAACTTAAAGTTTTGCTTGTCCTCAAGCAAAGAAAAAAAAAGAATTGTTTGTCCTCAAACAAAAAGGACATTTTTCTGTTCTGTTTTACAGTAGTAGTCAACTTGATTGAAATACAAAGAATGCATTGTTTTCTGTACATCTAGCTTGAGTCCAGTTGAGGTTAGTTTTAATCTTTAAAGTATACAAAAATAAGCCCATTGAAATTTTACAAATGACATAATCATTAGATCTGTTGAATAATAAATTATTTTCCTTTTCTCATCTTCATAATGAGTCCCTTACTCCTAAAGTCCTTCACGGTTTGATTGTTTCCATATTTTTCCAAATTCCGTAGGTTTGTTGTTCATATTGATCTCCCTTAATGTAGGTAATTCCATTGAGATGTCGAGGTCTTTTGAAGCCTCTTTGTTAGGCTTGAGTAATGGGTAGGATGGAAGGAATTTTGGGATTAGGATGCCAATACTCCTTTTTCCTTTTCACTCATGTCTTGCCCTTTTCTCCTTGTAGTTTGGAATAAATCCCCCGAACTTCATGTTTGGGGATACCACGATGATTTTCTTCTATTCGAGCGTATGTTCCCATTTTCATTCACAATTCAACTTGGGAATTTTCTTTTCTATCGCCATTCGAGGGATAGTGCAATGTTTTTACCTTTTAGGCTTTCTAACACTCTTGCTTGAACTTTGGGTTAGTAGCTCCCATACGGATAGCATTAGAGTGCTGGTGTTGAAACACCCTAGAACTTAATTGTGAGAGTTAGGCCACAAGATAAAACTTATCCCTATAAGCTTTCTTTTCTATTGCATTTTCTGCTCTTTGCCTTTTTCTTTTCCTTCCCCTCTTTTTTTTATATTTCTCTTTTTTTTTTTTCTCCTTGAGTTCCTCAAAAACATATACTCCCCCAAACTTCATTTCTTTCTTCCTCCTTGAATTCACAGGTAATCATAGGTTCTTTCTTGAGAAGGATTGATTTTTTTAGGATGGGTTGGGGTTTCCATTGGCTTATTTTTGAAAGATAAGCTTGTTTGGCTGTTCTGGAGCCAAGGTATATGTGACATATGAATAGGGATGGCTAGAATGGCTCAAACTATCCAAGAATGGCATGCATCATCTCTTGTCAGTCATATCACCTAAGTTTCACCTCGTAATAATCTAACAAATTTGAATTTGGATTGGATAGTTATGGCTAGCAATACTAAATTTCCTTGACTCATTTTTGTTGATGAGTAGTTAAATTAATTGATATTCAATAGGTTCCTTGACTTACTGTTCGTACCACAAACTCAAAAATATGTTTTGTTCCTTCTATTGTATTACCTTCCTCTATTCTGGACTTATCGGCCCGGACTTAAGTCACTTTTACTTTGTGTTTCAATTAAGCGTATTCATTTTAGCGCAATGCACGTATTATGCGCATTTCAGCTTATTCCTAATCTAACTGTATTTCAATTCAGCTTATTATATCTCGGCCCAGGTTTTATTCTTGAACTAATTCCTACTTTGGCACTTACGACCTTTATGCAACCACAAATCAACACAAAATTTAACAAACCCAGCTTAACCATGACAATTCAATTCAAATTTATCATTTTATTTCTGATTCAATTGCAAATGTTGGATACAACCGTATGGGCTTTGGAGAATAAGGAAGGTCGGATTGGAAAGAAGTCTATCTTTTTCTTTTGGAAGAGGCAGCAAAGATATTAGGAGGATCCAGGTCTAGGGTACCCAAATGAGCTGGGAATGGAGGGAATTTCATTTCCCATGCTTTCTTTCTTTGCTTAGTTTCCTTCTCGACTTGTTTAACGATGAAGATCTCATTGGAGAGATCAACCTTCTTGTTTAACTCATCTTGTCTCTTTCCCGAGCCATTCATTATGTTTTCCATTTGATCATTACTTCCAAAAATTTGGAAAGATTGTTTAATCGAGATCAAATTTTCTAGCCGATCTCTGTGTAGGATTGACATCTTTGCTTTGTCTCTATCATCCGATTTACTCTGAAATCTTTTTGTAAGAGACTTGTATAAAAATTTGAATCCTTTGATACATTCTCCCGATTTGGCTTCTGTTCTGCCTCCTTCTTCTTCATGATGGTTAGGGGCGAGAATCATCTTCAATGATTGTTATAAAGATTCATGAAGCAGGTTTCACGTAGAATGCGATCTTTCCTTCATTTCTTTCTTGAAGTCTTCTCTTTGCTGCTGAAGAACCTCTTTCATCTGTTCTTCTCTTCTTTTCAGTTCTTCTTCCCATTGTTGATCTCTTCTTCTTAACTCTTTTTCATAGACTCCTTCCCTGAATTCTTGTTTCAAATTCCACTCTTTTTCCCTTTCTTCCATCTTCTTCTGGATGGCATTGAGGGCCTCCATTATTGAGTTGTTATCTTGTGTTCCCCTTGAGCTTTCTCCCTGCTCTCTGAATGTTCTGTTTTGCATAGGGAGAGAACTAGCTAAAGGGATGGAGAAATCTAAGGGGCTTCTTTCATCCCGCCCTTCATTGTCTGCGAATGTGAAAGTATTATTATCAGGAGGAGTTCCTGGGTTCTCTTCTTCTTGGCGACAACTCAAAGAAGTCTTCCTCTTCTTGTCTTCTGTTTGGAGCTTCTTCTCTTGTTTCAATCACCACCCCACTTTTTATTTTGGTTTACGATTACCGCTCCTCTGTCGGTAGGAGTGGTGATGTCATAAAGGGACTTCTTCACCTTCCCCGAACTCCCTTCACCTGAAGCCTTTAAACATAAAGCAGGTTATTGTTCTTTGGGTGAGGATCGACCCTCTCTTATTTCCTTCATGGTACCTCATTATAGAATTTTCAATGATTGTTCCTACATTAATCTTGTACCCCTTCAGAATAGCATAGAGTATAATTGCTTCCTGCTCTCTCCTTTGTGCATGCCTTGTTGGGACCCAGCGAGCCCGAGAAATAGAACCATACCTTAGCCTCCTCGGTGAGGCTTCCTGATGAGGTTTTGGTCCTCCTTCCCTTGTCTCGGTTGTGCCTTTTCGTCAGTAGGCTTTTGGCAATCTTCTCAAAATTTGGGTTTTCAAGAGCTTTTGAACTTGGACATGCTTATTGCCTGCCATTCCATGAAGCCGTTAATGGCCTTGGCTCCATATGGTACCCATACTCCTCTGACAAACACAGTGTTGTCTTTCCTGCCTACCAGATTTGAATAAAATTCTTTCACCACTGCTGCGTAGCCTGACTTTTGATGTGTGCATAAAGCTTCCCAACCTCTTTGTTCAATCATCTCCTTGAAAGGGGTAATAGGGTTTCTGAATCTTCTCTTTGCTACGAACCCCTTGTTGGCATAGTGCTTCTTCCAGTTGGAATAAGGTTCCTCTGACACAAAATCTTCTACTTCTTCTTCTCTTACTCTTCCCTTTCCCTTGTCCGTTCTTTCTTGAAATTGCGGTGCCTGCGGTGTATTGGGCATCTCTTCCAGCGGTTCTTCTGTTGGATTTCTTCACAGTTGCACATATTCCTCGATGATCTCTGAGTTAGGAGACGAGTTTGAGGTTTCGGCCATTTGAAACGGAGAAAGTTTCGAAGATTTAAGCTAAGGTTTGAGGGGTGAGAATCGAAGGAAGGGAGGGACGAACGGTTTTAAAATTAGAGTGGAAGTGGGTGAAGTTCTCAACCCAGTTGCAAATTCAATCAGAAGTTTTTGTGGGGTAATTATTGTTTTATTAAATTCGCATGTCGCGACTTGATGCCAAGTTGAAATTATATCTTTGTCATTAAAATTAGGGCAAAATTTAAAAGCGCCGTGGCGAATTTCCAATTATGTCATGACATAAAAAATTGCTTGTCGCGACATAATCAACCTTTAATTAGACAGTCGTCCCTTATTTCTGACTTGACAATTATTTCCTTTATGTATTATGACGTCGCGACAACTCCCTCTTGGAGGAATTGCTCTTGTCGCGACTTCTGTCTTTTTCTTCCTTCAATACTGACTGAGTCACGACATCAATCTTTGTCGCGAACTAATTAGTATTTGCCTTAAATTTAATGAACAGAGAGTCTTTCATTCTTTATCAACCCTCAAATCCTCAGCATCAATTAAATCAATTTCACCTGGCAGTTCATTACAATATAATTTGTTCCTTTTCTGAAAATTTGTAAAGGGAAAAAGAATGCTTCCCTTTCTGTAACTCCTTCACAGCAGATTCGCTGGAGTCGTTCCCGAATTGTCTCTTCTCTCATTTCCTCGCATTTTTTCACAAGCACTCTGCAACATTTACGGAAAGGATTTAATTACACTAAAATTACTTCTAGATTTCCAACTAGTCATAAAAAATAAAAATTTAGAGAAAAAGAAATCAAAGTGAATTCTAAATAAAATTCAAAATCAGTAATTGAAAGTCTTTATGGGTTGCCTCCCATCAGCTGCTCAGTTTTGAGTCCTTAGCATGGACTTGCTGTTTTGGTTCTTCTTCTTTCTAGATACCCTGCTGGAGCTCTTCCATTCCTTCCTCCCTGCTTAGATAATGCTTCAGTCTTTGTCCATTGACTTTGAATTCTTCTCGATCATCGATCCTTAATGTCAGCGCTCCGAATGTATTGCTTGACACCCAGCGTGTATGGTCCACTCCATTTGGTTCAACTTTCACGAAACAATTTCATTCTAGAATTAAGCAGTAGGAACACATTTACACCCTTTCTGAACTCCTTCCTCAGATCCTTTGATCATGCTATTTCTTTGTCCATCCTTGTAGATTCTAGCATTATCATGGGCTTCCATTTCTCAATTCTTCGATTCGGTCGGTTCGCAATCTCTCTTCCCTTGCGAGTTTTAAAATCGAAGTTCAACTTCTTGATGGCCCACATTGCTTTGTATTCCAATTCCGGTAGGTAGCATGGTTTGCCAAAAACAGTGCAGTATGGGGACATCCAATGGGAGGGATTTTGTATGCGATCCTGTAAGCCCAGTGCATCATCCAAGTTTGGAAGACCAATCATACCTTGAGCTCACGGTCTTTTCAAGTATTCTTTTAATCTCCACATTTTGAAATTTACCTTGTCCATTGGTGCAGGGATGATAAGCTAGACTCATTACATGTGATCCCTTGCTCATGAGTTTTGCAAATATTTTGTTTGCAAAATGGCTTCCCCCATCACTAATGATAGTTCTGGGTGTTCCAAATCTTGAAATATTTTTTGCAAGCTCCTGTTGTATTAGCATCATTCCTTGGACAGCCCTTTGCTTCCACCCATTTGGAAACATAATCAGGCGCTAGCCGGTATGTACGAGGAGTTCCCAAATGATGGTGGGAATAGTCCCATAAAATCTATTCCCCATACATCAAAAATTTGCACCACCATTATACCTCTTAGAGGCATTTCATTTCTGCTGCTGATATTTCCCATCTTTTGGCATCTATCATGATTTAACCCACTCGGCCTGATCTCGAAGATGGTGGGCCAATAAAATCGGATTGGAGTATCTTATGAAGCGGAGTTCTTTTTTTTCTCTGAAAAATACCCCCATATGGTGATGCATGGCATTCATTCAGAATTTTGCCTTGTTCATTTTTTGGCACACATCTTCTTATTATCATGTCAGCACCTCTTTTAAATAATAGTGGATCATCCCAAATATAATACTGCTTTGTCGATTAAAGTTTCCTCTTACATTTGGTAGGCGGATGGGAAGGAACTACTCCACAAGCTAAATAGTTCACAATATCAGCATACCATAAGGAAGTTGGAAGGAAACTTTAAACGATTACTCATCACGGGAAGTTCTCACGTTAATACTACTCCCTCTTGTTGGCCAGTGCTTCTTTCTCTCTTGACAAGTGATCGGCTATCACATTGTCACACCTTTATCAACCAAAGTCTCAGTCAAACTCTTGCAATAGCAGCACCCACCTTATCAATCTTGGCTTAGTTTCCTTCTTTACGACATCGAATTGCCAGTTATTTGCATGATCGGTATGAATAACATGGGATCCCAAATGTATTGCACGAATTTTCACGAAGCAAATACTATGGCTAGCATCTCTTTCAGGATTGTTGAATAATTTTCTTGTGCTTCATTGAAGGTTCTACTAGCATAGTATATAGTCTGAATATTTTCTCCTTTCTTTGCCTAGGGACTCCATTGCAAAAATCATGCATCACACATAATTTCAAATCCCTGATTCCATTCTGGTGCAACCATTATAGGTGCTGGAACGATTTGATCTTGATTTCTTGACCTTGGCCTTGCGAAATTCATCAAATTAAACCTTGTGGCATCCTTCTCCAGGTAATCTGCATAGTGGAGTAAGCTGTTTTTGAGAAGTCTTTGATATAGATCTCTATAAAATCCAGCATGTACCCCAGAAGCTTCTTACTCCTTTTACTGTGGTAGGTGGTGCAAGAGTTTTGATAATAGATGCCTTGGATTGAATTACACTTCCGGTCGATGGCGAAGTACATACTTGAGAACAATACCTTACATTAGCAAAATGGCATTTTCCCGGTCGGTGCTGAAATTTGTTTTTTGTCTTGACATCTTTGAAAGCACTATTTCCGAGGTTCCTGTTGCTGATCAAAAGCTGGATCCGCACCAAATTAAGTCATCGTAAAAATTTCCATAACCTCTTGACCAAAATAAAATATTGACATCATACACCTTTGGAATGTAGCGGGAGCATTACACGGCCCGAATGGCATCATACGAAGGCAAAGGTACCATAGGGGCATGTGAATGTGGTCTCTTGATCCTCGGGTGCAATAGCAATCTGATTATATCCTGAATACCCGTCGGCAAAAAATGAGGTGTCACGCTGTCCCGTCCGACATCGATCAATGGGCAAAAATGATCTTTTTGATGGCTGTGTTCGACTCACGTAATCAATGCATACCGCTTCCATCCCACATCCTGCATTCTTGTTGGAATCAATTTATTTTTTCTCATTGCGGATCACAGTAAACCCACCCTTCTTTGAACCACATGGTAGGCTCACCAGGCTATGAAATTGCATAGATAAAACAGGCATTAATGATTTAGTACCTCCTTCTGACTACTTAAATCGCTGATTCGATCTCTCCTTTGATGTTCACCACAAATGGCTTTGAATTTACTTCCTAGCGAGAATTTGTGCATGCAAATTGATGGACTGATGCCCTTGATTCTTCGACGGACGAGCTATAGACTCTTTATGCTTAACAAGATTTTCAACAATCTACGTTTCCTCGGCATCGGAGTCTAGCGAGAGATAATCAACAGTTTTTCTCTTTGGTGATTCTAAGTAAGCATATTTCAAATGACTTGGCAACTCCTTTAACCTGCTTCTTCACTTTGGTTTCTTGAGTGAATTTTCCCTTTTTCATTATTTCCCCTTTGTCATTTGTTTTTGCTTGGGCTCAACCACGGTTTCCTATAGAATGAAAGCTGTTATGGACAATCGGAGTAGTCATCTTATTATCTTTGAATTCATACTTTCATGATAAAATTTGAGCATTACAATCGTATGAACATCATGGTTGTAGGTATAGACATCATCGACTACATTTGTTTCTGCATACATGTCTATATTACGCATGCTTTTGATCAAGGCGAAAGCGGCTGACTTCCTCTCTCGACCCTCGAGGTAAGAACTCCTTTTTGCATCAACCGATCGAGGGCAGCTCCGGTGGCTAGGAATGGTCTCCCCCAATAGCGAGGGTACTTGTGAATCTTCTTCCGTAATCAGAATGATGAAGTCTTGGAAAAACAAATTTCCCAATGGTGACCCGGCCACATCTTCGAGATTCCTTCGGAGGTTTACCATCGATCTGTCTACCATTTGAAGAGTAATAGTGGTGGGAATAAACTCCCCAAACTTAGTTGTAGCAGCGAGAAAGAGAGACATCAAGTTTATACTAGCTCTAAGTCACAGAGAGCTTTGCGGAATTCAACTCCTCATGATGCAAGAGATTGTAAAACTCCACTGGATCAGCCTTAGCGATTCTTTCTTTATCCGCAGCCTTTACTTGAGTAAGCGGTAGAGATTCTAATCCCTTCTTCTACTATCTTTCTTGGTTGCTCGGTATGTCCTTGGGGAATTTTGCATATAATTGGCGTCTGGTCACCACTTCTATAAAGGGGCATACGATCTCTAGGCTTGAAAGGTTTTCAAAAACCTTGCAAGCCTCCCTATCTTTGATTTTAAGTCTCTGTGGAAGGGGGGCTGGAGTCTATAGCCTTGGATATCCTTCTGTCCACTCCTTCTTTCTTTTTCTCGGTCTTCTTGTTTGGGCTTTCTTCTTCTTTGCTCTTTGCATCATTTTTTCTTTCATCTTTTCTAACCTTTCGCTCAGAAGTTGCACGGCCGTGGAGTCTTTGGATTCTTCTTTGTGTCACTTGGGAATTATCTTTCCTCGACTTTGCGGGGTTAAGGCGGCTTGCCCTACTTGTGTTTTCGATTCTTGAGGATGCATTGGTGGTGCGAAGAATTTGACAATTGGTAGCATTTGGCTGAGTGCGAGCTTTGTTCATGGAGGTTCCAGCCCGGCTTCTTATTATCCCGTAGGCTGATCTGTTCTTGAAAGATTGGGCCCTTCTCGACCTACGATATTCATTTCTTTGTTCGATTCCTTCTTTGCTGGCGTTGGAACAGAATATACATTGATAACCACAGTAGGGTTGTCCATCACCTTGGGCCTTGTGAAGCCCCTCCACCGTATGAGAAATTCTCATGGTTCCTTGTCTTTGGGTGATAATGCGGCAGGTTAGTATTGGGTTTGAAATCAGTGTTTTGCTTGGCTCACGGATACTTAGCCTCTTGACATCATAGATTCTTGATAGCTCTCTCGGCCCACTTCCCTTGATAACTCTCTTTCATTTGCTCCTATCTCATGGGCGTGCTATGTCTCCTTTCTTGCTTGTCCGTCACATTGCATAATGGCATCGACTTGGCCTCCGGCCGTGTCATCTTGCTCGGCTCCGCAGTCCACTTTCCTCTGCTGTTTCCTCTTGAAAACTCAGAAGGAGTTTTCATATTGCATTAGCAGTCTTGATCGGCTCTCTTGCCTCTTGACACTTTTCGTTTGAATGCTCCTGACATGAAGCATGATGATCCCTTTGATATATCATTCAAGGCATGATATACAATGTCCATACGAGTCTTGAGATCTATCCCATGCATTGGACATCTTCACAAATAATAGTTTGAATCTTTCCCAAGCTACATCTGGGCTTTCATCTTCCCCTGTTGAAACTGTGATTTCCTCTTCTCACGAGGTGAGGGCTGGGGAAGAATCTACCTAAAGTAGGCCTCACAACTCCTCCCGATATCAATGAGAACCATATGGTAAAGATTGATACCATGTAGGTAATTGTATCTCTTAGAGAATGGGAATAAATGCGGGTTTGACACAGGTCTACCCGTTTCAACTTCTTGTATTAGCCATCTGAGAAATCTTCCACGGTGCTTTCGTTTGGAGTCCTGATTAGGATGACCAAATAAAAGCGTCTTCTTTGGACCATTATGTCGGTCTTGGTTAAGATTAAAAATTATTTGCATCAATATTGTTTGCTGATTCGCAGTACTCGTCTTGAATAATTGGTCTCCAGAAGTCCTCCATTGTATCAGTGATTGGAGTCTTCCAAATTTCTTCGATCCGTTGTCCTTGATCCCGATCCTGTCTTTCATACGCCATGGTTGAGTTTTTACGCCTTCTTTATCTTTCTAAGCAAGTGTTCTTTCTAATTTTGTGTTTCTTTGGAATCGGGTCCCGGTGTTGTTTCCTATGCATTAAATTTTGTCCACGAAATCAAAAAACACACTAACATTAATAGGATTAGTCTGGTCAACAAATATTTTCAATATGGTTTGTTAAAGGTTAGTGGCTATAATAACCACTGCTTGAAAAGCTATTTTTGTTCTTTTTCTTTTAAATGTCCAAATTAGCATTTCCTTCTTTCGTCTGAATATTGATTTACTAAATTCTTTCGATCCCCGGCAACGGCGCCATAAAACTTGTTGATCGAACCAAAACACATGCACGAATGTATGACCCTATTACCCAAGGACTATTGTCTAATCCCCGGCAACGGCGCCATAAAACTTGTTGATCGAACCAAAACACATGTACGAATGTATGACTCTATTACCAAAGGATTATTGTCTAATCCCTGGCAACGGTGCCATAAAACTTGTTGATCTTCCTACTATATAGACCCAAAATCTCTTTGAGTAAATCATTTTCAATTTTGGTTTTGGCTTAATATCCTGCAAGTGCACAGGTCGACAAGTAATAAAATGGATATAAGTCCGAATGTCGATCCACTTTGAGATCTCAGAATTCTAGATCAACTACCACGACTACTCAAGCTCCATACTATTTGGACTATAACGTAGTGATCTGAGCGGGTGGCAGTAAAAGTATAAGGAAAAAGAATGAACATTCAATTTAAATGGAATATAAAGAATAAAGAATAATGAATGGTTAGGAAACTAAATGGACACTGAATAGTTATCTTTTAGAGGACACATAAAAAAAAAAAAAAAACACTGCTATAGTGAAGTATCAATTCCTGTAGTTAACACTGATAAATTTTGCTTGTGTATTTCAAGTTTTAAAATATGTCCAAGGTGTTTAGCAGTACAGCTGGATCTCTCCACACTCCACAATTCATTATCTAATTTTCCTGATTCTTTCGAAGACAGGGAATTAGATAACTACTTTTAATAGTGATTTCCTTATTCTGGGTATTTTTCTTTTGCAATACTTCATACCCATTTTATGGATCAGAACCTTAGCTCCCAAGTTATCGGTCAAGCAAGGCGATATACAACTTCCGGTTGCTCTTCCTCCAAATTAGAATAGATCACCCTCTCCTCGATTGGGATCTCAACTAACACTCAGGGTTCGTCTTCAAAAGATTCGGAATCGAGGTGAACTCTCCGTCAGTTTAAATTGATAACTCATTCAACTCTTTCTTCAAGTGAGAAGAGGATTTATCTAAGTAAAACTTTACAAAGCTCATTAGACTTCTAATAGCAAAGTTAATATACCTTCTAGGAAATGTTCATAACTCTCAGAATGCCTTCTCTGTGTCACCGCAGGGCCTCTTGGAAATCAAAGCAATGTAGTCAATTTTAAACTGTATAAGAAACTCCGATATTCGGGGATCAAAAACACTAATCCCATAACCGTAAGTAAATTCATAACCAAATTCACAAGTCGAAACAACTAAGGTGAAAGATAAATTCACTATAGCATCTATTTAATGGAAGTCGGGTTCTCAATTACCGAATTACTCACAAAGATTCTTCCTCGATCATAAGAATAACCGCACTTGAAATCGGAAGTCGACCTAAAATTTGTCTCAACTTCAAACATTCCAGCAAGAATTTGAAAATAATGGAATTCTCAGATTCATCTTCTCGGGCTTCAAAATGATAACAACATCCGCATCCGTAAAAAAAAAGAAAACAAAAAGAAAAGAAAGAAGAAAAAAATGAAAATGAAGCCTTAGGCTACCTGCATCTCCTCGCTCAAGGCCGCCACCGACCGCCTTTCTCTCCCGGGTAGCTACTTATTTATAGGTTTCTTAGTTAAATCTTAATTCCATGCATCTGTGGATTTCCAAGTGGATCGCCCATATCGTTCTCAGTCGCGACCGCAAATCCCTTTCATTTATTGCGATACCATCCATGTCGCTTATTATCGATCTCTTTGTCGCGACATCAACTTAAGTCTCGGCAGCTTTGAATCGGTTTCTTATGTCGCGATATCAATCCCTTTGTCGCGACATATCACTTTATGCCCTCGTAGGTTTCAAATGAGTGAAAGTTCCCGATGTCGCGCGACATCAATCTCTGGTCATGGCTACATCACCAACTCATTTGTAGCTTTCAACTTATGGTTCCTGAGGTCGCGACATCAATCACTTGTCTCGACATCAGCTTATGGAACTGCAACTTTCAACTGATGGTTCCTGATGTCGCAACATCAATCTCTTGTCGCGACATCGCCTCATGCTCCTGCGTCTCTGATAAGTCTTCTTATGTCGCGACATCAATCCCGTGTCGCGACATCTCTTTATGCCTCTGGAGGTTTCAACTGGTTGCTTTTGGTGTCACGACGTCAGTCCTCTGTCGCGACAACAGCTTAGGTCACATCATTTTCATCTTTTCAAACTCCGCTATACCTTCATGCTTCTTCTTGTCGCGACCTCCATCAAATTTCTTTCGCTTCCCGACATGTCGCGACAAATGACCTAGGTGCTGGATGTCGCGATCTCTTCTTACTATCGCCGTCAGCGATGTACTATCAGACAAGGTCGGCGTCAATGACAAAGATCCGTGACATGTCGACATCTAAGTCTAGCTTTTTCTTCATTTCCCGTTGCTTCACCTGAGTTTCTTTAACGCCCCGTACTCGCTCGTTTCAAGTAAGCTTCGTTTCCGACTGGAGTTTCACTGTTGCAACCTGGATATGCATTTTGATTGCTGTCAAGGCTTCACAACATTCTATCCTTTCATCTTTGTGCGCCTTTTCTTCTGCAACTTGCTTCAGCCAATTATATCATTAACGCTCATCCACCTTCTGCTTTTTTTTCTGCAAAAATTCTTCTTTCAATTCTCGCCATTTAACAATTTAAGGTTATTCCATAATTTCGCACAATAATCGTACCTTGTTGTTAAAATAGACTTCAGAAAAATGGACTAAAAATGGATGACTTTCAAGCTCATCACTCACTCCCACCTTCGTCTAACAAATTGGAGATCGACATGGCCTCCCATATATAGCCTCATAGGGTGCAGGTGAACTCTACCAAGGGAAAATGCTCCTCCCAACTACCCTGAGATCCAGGACGCATGCCCGGAGCATGTCCTCTAACACCTGTATGGTCCTCTCCGATTGACCATCCATCTGTGGATGAAACGCAAGCATCATCATCAACTCGCAGATCCACGCCCTGTAAGCTCTTCTTCCAAAAGTCGGGCTCATAAACCTAGGATCTCTGGTTTAATATAATAAAGACTGCACCCATGTAGCCGACTGTCTTACGCAGAGACATAACCTAGGAATTCCTCCATATAAGGTAATCAAACACCAAACTCTCTAATCGCTCCTCGAGCCTAATCTCAGACCGCATCCAACCGGTCCCACAGCCTCGAAAGACCGCTACTCCTAGGAAGCTACACTAGCAAGATTTACAGTGACTTTCTCTGACCGGAAAGATCGCCCATTGCATTTCCTTACCAAGGTGGTAATTAGTGAAGGTCATGATTAGTACCCAACAAGGTTATTTTAAGCCCTCAGATAATGCGTGTTTTAAACATTTGTGTACTTGAATCGACTTACTAACCTAATTAAACATTGGGGTCCTTGCTTTGTTAACACTCAAGATTTTGTAGCCATGCTTTCGTAGTTTTGTGTCAAATGCCCTATTATCTTCAATCCATTCAAACACGATGAACCCGAGCCGACCAAGACGATGATCGAACTAGAGGAAATTTGAGCAAAAATGTTGAAGGGAAGGAGCTCGAAATTTTTATGGTTGCAAAATCGCAACTCGCAAATTTCGCAGTTAAGAAATTCAACATCGCTCCCGCACCTCGCCGACTGCCACCTCCGCTGTGGGTTTTATACAAGTCGCCTTTATTTAATTTTGGTTCATTTGCACATTTTTGTAATTCCCTTATACTGAGCACCTATATAAGCTCATTCTTGTTTGTAAATCAATCAACTCTCACTCCATCAATCAATCAACAGGTGTCATACTTAAGCTTCCTCCCCTGGTCAGCTTAAGTGATTTTCTTCTTCTTCCTTACTTTCTTGTATTTTCACTAGCCAAACACCCTTGATGATGACAAATCAAGGGATGCTCGACTAAAACCCCTCATCCTTGAAGGGGAAGGCCACTGGTGTTGGTTTTGAGGCAAGCTGCATGTTCTCATGCTTTTCATGTATGTATTTAAGGGTATTTGTGTTCCTGCTTCTCACCTTAGGTTAAATCTCTTAGGCATGCTCTCCCTAACGTGTATTTGGCAAGCTTTTTGGGTTTAATGGATACTTATCACTAGATCCATTGATGCCCAGTTAGTTGTATCCTATTAGTTACTGAAGGGTAGGTTTAAGAGGTGTGTTCTCATCGGTTAGGAGCATTTATGCTCATTAAATACCATCTTTAAAGAGGAAAACCTTTTAGGGTTTAGGTTTTAAAGCTAAATGAAGATACGGTTCGGGAAATGACTATATGTCATGCTCCTAACTGTGAAGAGCACCCCAGACATGCTTCCGCCTGCGAACTTAGAACCCTAAGCCTAGTGGCCCGAGACTTCAAGGAATTCTCTCATAACTTTTTACTTCAAGTTATTTCTAGTTTCCAACCATTCACCCTCACCGGCTTCCATTAAACCCTTAAAATCCAACGAGAAAACACCACTTTCACACTAAAACTCTTCCTCACTTAAAAACCCATCCTCAGAAATCTTTAATCTCTAGAGCCACTATACTGGGCAGCAGCTTTGCTACGTCAAGAGTAGGAATCCTAGGATATAAATTTTGTTGATTCAACACCTACTCGCCTAAACGAATCAAATGGCGTCTGTCGGGATGGTGCCCCAGTGAAAGAGAGTTATGAACTTGTGATTCACATCACAAGTATTGGTGAATTCATTTCTTTTATTTCCATAAATTTTCCCACTTGCGCTTCACACTATTGTGGAGGTGAAAAACTTACTGTAAGTGCATCTAAGCTTCCCCTATTTTGATTTTAGCTAACTTTAACCCTTTAGGTAGCCTTGTTTTTATTGGTTTCTTTCTTTTTGTGTGTTCATAGCAACTTATGCAAAGGGGGACGTAGCACATGTGCATTGGAAAGGCTAAGGCTCTAGCTTGAACAAGGGTGTGAAATCGCTTACACACCAACCTGATGGAGACCCCACTAAGAGCAACAGAGCTACCAGGGGTTCATAGGGAGCCCACGCTGATGTAGGCCACTGAGGGATTACATACACCAATTAAGGGTGAGTGCACCATGCATTATACCCCGCGAGGATGTGCGTTGAGGCCTTATCTTGCGGCTCCCTACTCCTGACTCGGTATGGAGGTACGAAAATCCATACACACACATCCGGGATTTTGAGGAAGTTTGCATGACTTTCAAGGAGGGTGCATTTAATATGGACTTGCTCAAGCTGAAAGCCTTCCCTTTGACCCTCAAAGATAAAGCCAAAATTTGGCTTAATTCACTAAGGCCAAGGACCATCAGACCGCGTAGCCGCAGCGTAATTTTTGAAGAAGTTCTTCAGTGCACACAAGACCAACAATTTGAAGAGGAAAATCTACACCTTTGCAACTCATGACAATAAGAAATTTTATTAGTATTGGGAAAGGTATCTAGAAACTATCAGTGCATGCCCTCACCATGGCTTTGACACATGGATGCTAGTAAACCACTTCTACGATGGAATGTCCCCTTCCATGAAACTACTCTTGGAGACCATGTGTGGAGGGGACTTCTCAAGAAGAACTCGATGAAGCTATGGTCCCTCAACTATGTGTGGCTAAACCCCAAGGGATGGGATGAGCCTAACCCAAGGGAGGTAGAGAGAACGAAGCACAAAGAAACCCAAGGGGGAGTAAGTATTTATTCACCGACGATGTGGAACTAGCATGTTGTCCACCCCTAATTTAAGGATGGAAGAACTTGAACAGAGAAATCAGCAGGAGGTACGGGTAGTGACTGAGGCATCTATGCCTGGCCAACCATGTTTCAATTGTCAATCTCCCAGTCATCAAGGAGAACATTATCCAATTCTCCCCGCAGTGATTCACGGGTTGAAAATGCAAATGTAGTTGGGCCAAAATAGGCCACTAACCGATGCCCGTGATGGCAACACCCTATAATCCTAACCTGAAGAATCACCCCAACTCGCCTGAAACCTAAACATTCAAGATATGTTCCCCTGTGTGGGCACATCAAAGAGCAAAATGCACTCAAACTTTATCAATTGCGAGCAAGCTATCATGAATTTGAGCAAGGTGGTGAGAAATTTTGTAGAGGAGCAGAAAACTATTAATGCTCAGTTGAATCAAAGAATAGAAAATGTAGAAAGCTCCATGGACAAAAGAATTGATGGGCTCCACAAAAGCCTAAATCAAAATTGATAATTCGCAGCCTATCCATCAATACCACCAATCAAGAACAGTAAGAGAAAGGGAGATTCCCGTCCCAGAAACTGCCCAATCCTAAGGGAGTGCATGAACTAAGCTATGCCAGTGAGCCTGCACAAAAAATGGATGAAGTCTAGGCCATTATCACCTTAAGGAGTGGTAAGGAAATCGAAAGTACCGGTCCAAACCAAATGAAAGACCGAGAAAAAAAAATGGGCAGCTTAACACATATTCATTAAAAGGATTCGATGAGTTGAAAAAGCATGCCTCCTCCATTTCCCCAAGCACTGAGAGGAAAAAAGAAGGCCTCTAAGCAAGAAGGCATCCTGGAAGTGCCGAGGCAGGTAAAGGTGAACATCCCATTGCTTGACATGATCAAACAGGTTCCAACTCATGATAAATTTCTAAAGGACCGGAAGGCACGGGCCAAGAAAGTGGTCGGGCATTAACAAGAAGGCCTTCCCGACCGAACAAGTCGCTCCATCATCCAGCCAAGAAACCTTAGTGAAATACGCTAAAGATCCAGGATTCCCACCATCTTAGTCAACATTGGAGGGACTCACAGATAGACAAGGCACTCGCCGGATCTCGGGAGCCGTGTCAACCTATCGCCATACCAATGCATACAGCTAGGGCTCAGCCGAAGCTCACTAACATCACCCTATCCTTAGCGGATTGATCAGTGAAAATACCAAAGGGGATAGTTGAGGATGTCTTAGAGAAGGTAGACAAATTCTACTATCCTGTGGATTTCGTGGTTCTTGATACAGAGCCAATGGCAGAGAGCACTAACCAAGTGACCATCATACTTGGGAGGCCATTTTTGGCCACATCTAATGCCATAATCAATTGCCGGAATGGAGTAATGTAGCTCACCTTCTAAGAACATGACATCAAGCTCAACATTTTTCACTGGTCAACAAGGATAAGCCACAGAGATGAGTGACAAAATCGAAGAAGTCCGTCGAGCGGCACGATGTAGGAAAGCACAAAGGCTCAAAACTGGCAGGGAAGATAACCAAGAAGGCGAATGAAGGATCAACCGTGACCGCCACCCTTCCGCTCTCATCCCACCAAAGACCACTCGCAGAACAAGATGCTTAATACAAAGGAGCGTGTCGAACTCAACTCCGCAAAGAAACTACACTGGAACCAAGGAGGAGCTCCCAGACTTCCATGAAATCTATCGGGTGCATGAATCGGGAGTGGTTCCCTGTGAGAAACTTGTAAATAACTCAAATTTTGTCGATTTTTGCTTTATATTATTCTTCAAGTTTTAAAATTAGGATTTCTATTACATCCTAAATTTTCAATTTTGTAAATTTCCATTTTCAAGCTTATCTTCTCATAATTTTTAGTCTCAGGGTGTCAGAGGTGTTCCAAAGGCTGGGGAGCCAAATTTGTCTGAGAGCCTCAAGTGTCGCGAAAATTCGCAGCCTCGCAGACACCTGCTCATCGTCTCCACTGCCTTAACTCTTCGTTTGCGCCTTGCAAAATTTCTTTAATTTTTGAACCATCCAATTAATGGCCACTAATGACATTAATTATCCATGTCTTCCCACCTACCCCCAATCCCTATATAAACCCCCTATTCCCCTTCATTTTCATTTCACCTTTCACCCTCCCAGTTTCTGAAACTCCCTTCTCCTCTCAAATTTGCTCTCCTTCAAGCCCGACAATGGCAAAGACTTGTGGGGCTCATTCCTACTGGGCCACTTCTGCACTGAGCTCCACTCCCGTCTAAGACTTCCACCCCAGAGCCCGCCGCTGGGCCTCTGCGCCCCGCGCACGCCCTCGCCCGCCCCCGCTGCTTGCTCGCCCTGGGCCAAGGCCAAGCCGTCGCCCGCCAAGGCGCTCAGCCCGGCGCCGCCGGGGCCCTGGGCGCCTAAGGCCGCGCGCCCCTTAGCCCCGCCGCCTCCCCGCCCTACCGTCGTCCAAGGCATTGCCGGGCCACTGAGGCCGGGAGGGCTCCTCCTCTATGGCCCCGCCTGCAGGAGATATCATACCTGGGTTGGCCCCACTCCGCTTGCTCCATCGCATCCTAGGCCACCGAGGGCCCCATCAGCTTCAAGAGGTCTCGAACCCCAGCCCAGGAGTCATCCACCTCAGACTGGCACACCTCACCGCCTTATCGTGGCATTAGAGCCCTGACCTATCCCCTGGGCCTTCATTATCAAAGACTCTTCTTCCCTTGCAAACTCCATCTGGGGAATGTCGATCGCCGCATGAGAGATTTACGAGGAGGTTTACGACATCTCCTGCAGATTCGGGCCGAGGACTCCTGAGCTCCGAATCCATGCTCCTCGTGCAGAGATACCATCTGGAGTCGTTCATGGCGCCACGTCGATACTATTATCCTCGGGTAGTCATCGAGTTTTATCACACGATGGCATCTAGGCGTGAGGCTAACACGACTGCTCTGCATTTTTCCATCGACGGCAGGCCAGGGATACTTCGGGCCTCCGACATCACAACTGCTCTCCATCTGCCAGTGGTCCTTGCCAACGCAGCTATTTATAGACAAAGGGGTCTCATCCTCGACCAGGAGATGGTCCTGCGCTTTCCATAGATGCCACCGGTGGGATTATTTTAGTCTGTGAGGCACCTCCTCGTAGCCAGATTTTTCGATAGAATGGCATTTTCAGGTCTATTATGTTCCCCGCTCCAAATTTCATTGTTCGTGAGGGAGGGAGCTATTTTGGAGTCCTTATATCATATTTCAGAGGGCTTCTGGTTTAGCCCGACAGAGCTGATTATGACGTCCTTGTTCCACTTCGAGGACAGGGTCCACCACCGGAGTTTGCCCCGCGCTGAGTCCATGCCTCTTTATCACTGACTTTATGCCGTGATGTGAGCACATCTGCCCCCAACCGAGCCCCGATCGGAGCTTCGTCGTATCAGAGGCACCTCATCGCCGACGAAGGCGGGCCAGCCTCATGCCTTTCATCTCCTCCGGACTAAACGAGTGGAAGAAATGACCACGGATATCCACTAGTGGACCCGTCCCCATAGTCGAACACACCGAGGAGCCCTACCCCTCCACCCATCGCTCCACCATCATCCCTTCACCCATCGACCACAGCCCAAAGAGTCTGTACCTCCAATACCTCAGCTCGATGCCCTCATCCCTCTCAGAGCCCCGCCCCATGCATTGCTCATTCAGACGAGTCGGGTCGAGCACCTCGCCGCCACCTCTCAAAGATATATTACCATCTCTACTGTGGACTTTCGATCATCACGGAGGGCAACCAGCTTCATTCCCCACCACTGTAGCTTCATTTGCAGCCTCCTATGCCACACTTGCAGATAGGATGACTCGCACCGAGGCCGCCGAGCAATGCAACCTACCATCCTCATGTACCCGCAGCCACTCGGGCCTCTCACGGCCTATCCCGTACGCCCTCGCAGCCTCGCACCCCTCCCTTAGTAGGATCACCCCACCATCACCCCCGCAGATCCTTTCGATGTGCTCGGGCAATGGCAAAGAAGATCTCAAATTTATCCAGCCGAGGATGATTTCTTCACGCCCACCGATTTGAGATATTGACTTCCACTAACTTTCCTCTCGTTCCATCACGGAGAGCAGCGTTAGAAGTGATGTTCATACTTATTGACTTTAGTTTTGTTTGTACCATATGTCCAAAGAAAGCCTATTTTTTATATATTTGTAGGCTTGTTGTTTACATTCTTTTGCAAGTCGAAAATTTTGTGAAATACACTTTATATATATATAATACAACTCCATTTTTCTACACTTTTTGCATCTCATTTCGCCTCAGTTTAGTGGTTTTGCCTTTCCCCGTGAATTGAAAAGCCTGGCGTAATCGATGCTTCCATCAATGGTAGACTAGTTCCATGCTTGATTGAGCGGTTGGTCACTTGAAGACCTGTAATTCACCTTGTCTTCCACCATTATCTAGCCACACACAAGCAAGTGCACACGCTGGCTTCATAGGCTATAGTCGATACCCTCTTTACTTTACAAAACCGACCTTAGTTTCATTGATGCCCTTTAATAGGTTAGAGTTCCCTAAGAATGAAGGCCAATGTGTCCTCCAAAAGAAAAATAAAAGACAAAGAAAAAGAAAAAGAAAAAGAGAATAGAAAAGCCCCGGCGCTTTGCCTTGAAACCTGAGCACGATCCGAGGGGTATATGGCAAAAGCCTTTAAAACCCGGTGCCCTAAACCAACTGGTTGGGAGCCACCGACTTAGTGCTCAAGCATGGGTGATGGGTGGAGCTTAGCGAGCTGTAGTCGGATTCTTGAAATCATTCAAGTCCGGGGCAGAACTCAGGAGTTTGTGGTCGAAGATCCTTTTACTGATGCCCTAAACCCAATATTGGGAGTCATCGGTGGATCCTGCCATACCTGACTTCGTGAAGTCGTAGTTCCTCAAAGATTGCACCCTACAAGACAATAAATAGAAGTGTGAAATAAGAGTGGAACCGAATCTATTTAGGTTGGTCACAGCCCATGCACGCGAGTCGTTGGGGGATAGTAGCCAGCGCCTATTGGTAAAACCGATCACCTAAAAACACTTAGATTTTGGGTGGAAGTTCAAAGCTGGATTTCCTGGAATGAACACTCCATTCGAAACTTGCTCCAGTATGGCACTCATTCTTCCAAGCTGGTTTTATGCAGTCCCAAGTTTTCATACTGAAGGTAAGGCCTCCTTTATGCACACACTTTTTTACAAGACAAATAGCAATGTGTCGGTTGGAGGGAGTGATTAGTACCCAAATAGTGATATTTTGAACCCTGTATAATGCAGGTTTTAAACACTTTTTGTGTACTAATCGACTTTAATAACTCAATTGATACATCAGTCCCAGCTTAAGTACGATCACATTTTGTAGCTATTTTTAGTAGTTTTGTGTGTCAAATGCCTTTATTATCTTCAATTCAATTCAAACACAAGTGAACTCCTGAGTCGAATTCAAGATGCAAGATCAAACCAGAGGAAATTTCCATGCAATTCTAAAGAGAAGGAGAGCTCTGAGTTCTTTGCAAGGTTACGAAAATTCGTAACCTGTTGAAATTTCGTAGCTGCAAGTTGCGAAATTTCGCAAGACTCAAGCCTCCCGCACTGCTGACTACTTTTCGAATTCGACTCTTTTGGTTTTATACAAGTTTTCCCTTGATGTAATTTTGGTTCATTTGCACATTTTTTCAATTTCCTTATACAAAGCACCTATATAAGCTCAGTCTTGTTTGTAAATCAATGAACTCTCACTCCATCAATCAATAAATAATTTGGGCACAAAGCTTCCTCCCCCTGGGCTGCTGGTGATTTTCTCTTCTTCTTCCTTTACTTTCTTGCATTTTCTCACTAGCCAAACACCCCTTGATGATGACAAATCAAGGATGCTCGGTTAAAACCCCTCATCCTTGAAGGGGAAGGCCATCAAGTGTTGGTTTCTGGAGGCGTCGCATGTTCTCATGCTTATGTATTTAAGGGTATTTGTGTTCCTGCTTCTCACCTTAGGTTAAATCTCTTAGGCATGCTCTCCCTAACGTGTATTTGGCAAGCTTTTTGGGTTTAATGGATACTTATCACTAGATCCACTGATGCCCAGTTAGTTGTCTCCTATTAGTTACTGAAAGGAGGTTTAAGAGGTGTGTTCTCATCGGTTGGGAGCATTTATGCTCATTAAATACCATCTTTCAAGAGGAAAACCTTTTAGGGTTTAGGTTTTAAAGCTAAATGAAGATACGGTTCGGGAAATGACTATATGTCATGCTCCTCAACTCGAGGAAAAAGAACCGAGGACATGTCGATTAACTTAGAACCCTAAGCCTAGTGGCCCGAGACTTCAAGGAATTCTCTCATAACTTTTTACTTCAAGTTATTTCTAGTTTCCAACCATTCACCCTCACTGTTTTCCACAAACCCTTAAAATCCAACGAAAACACCATTTTCAATACACGTAACTCTTTATCTCATGAAGAAAACCCATCCCCCGTGTTCTAATTCCTGGGGAGCCACTATACCGCAGTGAGCTCACACGCAGTAGGAATCCTAGGATATAAATTTTGTTGATTCCGAACACCTACGTGGCCTAAACAAATCAAGTTATAATCCTCTAGATACTCCATCCATCCGTGTTGCATCATGTTGAGGTCCCGTTGCGTAAAGATGTACTTCAGACTTTTGTGGTCTGAAAACAACTCAAATTGCTCACCGTATAAATAATGGCATCAAATCTTTAAGGCAAATACTATGGCCGCTAGCTCCATATGATGTGTGGGGTAGTTTCGCTCGTGGTTTTTCAAATTGCCTAGAACCATAGTTTTCGCAACCTCTTCCCTGACCGCATCAAAACACATCCCAAATTGGCCTTCAAGCATCGCAAAGATACAAGGTATTGGTCCCCTTTCCGGGATGATCAGAATAGGAGTTGAAGTCAGCCTCCTTTTCAATTCCTGGAATGCTTGCTGACATAAGTCATCCCACTCAAACTTGACCCCCTTTTGGGTCAACCTCGTCATAGGTGTAGCTAACTGGGAGAAGTCCTCAATGAACCTCCTATATTACCCTGTCAATCCCAAGAAACTGCATATCTCAAAGACTCACTTCGGTCTCTTCCAACTCATAACTGCCTCTGTAACACCCCAAATTATGCCCTAGTCGTTTTATAACATGTTTAGGGTATAATAAAAGTAAATGTATATTTTGTCGGAATTTAAAACCTAAGTGAGAAAAATAAGCAAAACCCGAAATTAATACAAAAGCCAAGGATAAATTAGTAATTTGTCAATTAAGGACCCAAGTGACATAAGTTAAGAAGCTTATATGATAAAATGGAAATATGTTAAATTAGAGTTGCATATAGAATGAAATAAAAGAACTTAAATGCAAGAATAGAAAATGAATTCAAAAAGGGGTTTTGGCCAAACATGGCCTTAACTCCAATGGAGCAAGACCAAGCAATCGGGTCTTAGGAATCAATTAGGGCTCCAGAGAGCAATATGAGAAGAGAAGATAAGAAGAAGAAGAAGAAAAGTAAAGCAAGGTATTTAATTTTATGTAACTTGTTAGATTCGTATGGATACTTGCTCAGTGCCTAGAATACCCTTTAGTGTAGAACTTTGTCTGAATAAACTTTTAAGGTATGATATTCGATGGAATGGTTGTTTGTCTGGTTGTGGTTCTCAATGGAGGAAAATTTTGTATAGAGAAAATGTCAGTTTTAGGGAGATACGTCTTTTTTAAATCCATGATCTTTTGCCATAACTCACACCACTTTATCCAAACCATGATTCAAATTTTTAAGTAAACTAGACTTCTAGAAAACAAATCCTCCTTGAAATAAGTGTATCCAAATCTGGGATCCCATTGGACCTGCAAATTCACAAAGTAAGGCTTTGCTTTTCTATCATACTCTGCCCGCTTTGATACAACTTTGAAGTTTCGAATAGTTTTGGTATTTAGGGGCCATAGCCAGCTTCACTCATCCAAATTGAGTGATTCAAATTTCTGGGTAAACTAAACTTCTAGGAGAACAAATCTCCCTGAAATAAATGTATCCAAATTTAGACCCCATTGGACCCATAAAATTAGTCAAAGTAAGGGAACAATTCTGTCCTTGAACTGGAGTAATTCCGGTTGTTTAAATCATAACTTGAATTATACTAGTCCACATGAGGTGATTCAAATTTCTGTACAAACTAGACATCTTGGAGAACAACTTTCATGAAGAATTATGGTCAAATTATGTCTCTAACATTCCCATCAAAATTTTAAATATAAGACATAATTCCATTCTCGTTCTCGGAAATCATTCAGAGCAAAGAGTAATGTCTAGATCATATCCGCCAAACTAAAAGTCCAAATGACATGATGTCTGGAATCCATAAGAAACTTAAGACATAAGGGTATACTGAAGGATGATCAATTTTTCTACAATCCCGCTTTTACATGGTCAAAATTGTAGTTGAAATAATTTGGAACCACCTCAAACCGTTTCAAAGTGCACTGGTTATGGAACCAAATCAGATAAGGGTTATATAAATGTATTGTTATATAAATAATGCATCATAGTAATATGATCATGATAATAATGCGGTTATGAAAGCTAAAGAGAATACACGTATAATTTGTTATATGAAAAAGGCGCTTAAATGTTTGTAAGAGATTATTTGATAATGAATACCCCATAAATATAATTGATATCAGTAGTTATTCATGTATATGAGATATCTTTTTCTGATACCTGAAAGATTATTGAGAAAACATAATAAAATTAATTGCCTGCTTATGACCGGGTAGTTGGATAGGTAGACATTCCTATAGGGATAAATACAGGCAAAGATACAAATGATGATATTGAGGCCCCATTTGGTTGATGAGCATAGACTGCTTCGATCATTATAGCAAATTTAATTGGGGTCATAGATAGAAATCCCTGTCTTGTACAGTGATAGTACCTTCTGACATACAATTCTTTCCCATAGCCACTTCTAAGGTATATATAAGAAAACATAAAAGCAAATGACAAGAATATACAAATGATTTGAATATGATAAATGACATTATATGACATGATATGAGAAGCATAGCACTGCTATGTGATGACAAGTATATTGAGACAAGAACAAGAAAGGAAATGTATATGAACAATGATAAGTAAATATGATGTATAAGCATGTGTAAATTACATGTATGAAATATGCATAAGCATGGGTATAAGTATATGATGTGTTAAGTGTATATGCATGTGTCTAAAGTGTGATGATCCTTATTAGTGGGTCAGTCTACGAGGTTTATTCCCTACTCAAGCTATGTTTAGTATGGGTGTTTCATCCATGTAGGTATAGAAGAAGGAACTAGAAGCTCGGACAAACTGCATCAGCAACAAAGGTCAACACAATACTAGGTGCCCACTAAAGACCTCTATGGTCTATTTTGTATATGTATTTTTTTTTGTAAACAATGTAAAGTTTTTATATGTCAACACTCTATTTGATGTGGAGTTTTGAATATATTTTGTAATCCGCTGCTACATAATATATTTGAAGTTAAATGTTTAATAAAGATATGAATGAACAAGTTTATAGTGAATTGAATTAAAAAAAAAGACACTTAGCCTCGACACGGTGCTGCTGGGGCTATAGCTCGACCTTCTCCCGGTCCATCGAGATAATTCGGTTAACACTACATGCCCCAAAAATTTCACCTCAATAAGCCAAAACTCGCACTTACTAAACTTCGCATATAATTGATGCTCTTTGAGGGCCTGGAGAACAATCCTCAAATGATTCTCATGTTTTTCCTCTGACTGGGAGTAGATTAAGATGTCATCAACAAAGACCACCACAAACTAATCTAGGTAGGGCTGGAACACCCTACATGAGGTCCATGAATGCCACTGGCGCTTTCATTAATCCAAAAGGCATTACTATGAACTCGAAATGCCCATACCACGTCCGAAACGCTGTCTTAGGGATACTTGCCTCCTTAACCCTCAACTAATGGTAACCGGTGCAGAGACCTATCTTGGAATACACCCACACCCCATTCAGTTGATAAAAAAATATATCATCAATCCTTGGCAAAGGGTACCTATTCTTAATGGTAATCCCGTTCTATCACTGATAATTGATGCAAAGCCGAAGGGTCTTGTCCTTCTTCTTAGCAACCAACATCGGAGCGCCCCAAGGTGAAGTGCTCGGTCTAATAAAACCTCTGTCCAACAATTCCTATAGCTGGACCTTGAGTTCCTACAACTCAACTAGTGCCATCCCATGGTTTTAAATAGGTGTGACGTCCCAAGATGTAACTCGGCGTAAAGTCTACATCCCTACGTAATCCCAATAACTAATTCGAAAAAACATCCTCATACTTGCAAACTACCCGAGGTAGACTCACGTCCTGTCTCACCTCATCCTGTAGGGTAAGGCTTGCTAGCCAACCCCTCAAGTGTTCATGCCACCTGGAGTCATACACAGTCTGGGGTAAAGCATCATGCTTATCCCCCTGAAACACAACACATACTCCATCTCATGTGTAGGTAGTAACTCTCCTACAATCATAATTGATGACGACCCGGTGTGCCGTCAACTAGTCCATCTCGAGGATGACATCAAACTCGGTCATGTCCATGACTCTCAAATCCACTATGAGTAGAATCTCGAAGATCTCTAACTCACAACTGCGACATATCTGCTGAATACTCACCCTAGTTCAGAGGGAAGAGCTCACATACAACTGCTTCTCCAAGGTCTCGACCTCTAAGCCCAACTCCTCCACACATGATGCAACAATAAATGAATGTGATGCACCATAATCAAATAATATCTTCACGACAAAGTAGATAGAAAACATACCCCTGGGATGACTGATTGCTCTTACAGCCCGCCCGTGGTACATGGCGAAACATGCCCAGTCCTCAAGTGCTTCGCCATGGCCCCCGACCTGCCTCAACCCATAGTACTCCGGCCTCTCCGACCGGAAGCTTCAGGATCGAAGGCACTCATACAGCATCATGCGCCTAAACTCGGTCCTCCGTCCATCCTGGGGTATGAAGGAACAAACGGTGTCTGTGGACGCCCCATTGGTGCTTGAAACTATGGTGTCCCATAACTCTTAGATCCCTGGCTCTCGGGGTAATCCTTTCTCACATGTCTAGGCTGCTGACAATGGTAGCATATAATCGGCCTCGCTCGGGGCTAACACCTCGTCTCGGCCTCGTCCCGATAGTCGTGGGCCTCAGATCGACATCCTCGAGGAATAGAAGTCCTCTGCTTCTTCCTCGAGCTCGAAGAAGGCTGATCCTCCTTCCTCTTCTCACTAACACCCGCATCACGGATGGTTCGGGCATCATCAATCTTTCTTTATACCATAACAGGCTACCCATAGAGTCTATATCCCTGTAGGAGAAGTCCTACACTCCGCTCCGACGGACAACTTCGCACTATCTTAAATTTTCTGACTTACTAACTCGTGGCCACATAATCATCCCCGAAACGTGCTAACTTTGTGAACTTAGCCACGTATTCAGCAATACCATGGATCCATGTCTCACCCGAGAAAACTCCCGAGCCTCGCATACTCTAGCCGATGCCGAGAAAACTCGCTTCATAAAGAGCTTCCTCGAAAACTCTGTCTACATGGCTTCCCCTAACTCTCGGAGGTTTTCTCACCCATTCCCACCATACATGGATTCACTTTCAAATTGAAATGTAGCAAGACTAACTGCGTCACACTGACCTATAGCCTCCAAAACTCTCTAATTCCGTTTAACCAATGGTCTGAATGTAGGAGGATGATGCGCTCTAAACCTTTAGAGGTCACTCGGCCCTCCCTGACCGCCAACTACACTAGTATGTGCAATGGTGGTAAATGAAGCGCCTATCGCCTCCACAAATGCCTGCTCATCAAAGCCAGGCAGTGGTCAGCTATTGCCCCGTGGACAACCTCTACGTCTGCGCCCTCGACTTGCCATCTCCACAAGTTAAGATAGAAATTTGAGATTCTCTCTTTTCATTTATCGCATTAGTGGTGCATAATGTCAAACACTAATAAATAACCATTCCTACGTAATCATGCTTATTCGTTTTCCGAACCCTTAAGGTTACATTTGCTAACCCTAGTGTTCTTCAATTTCTATACACATTCTATCATGCATATATCCACACAACCACAATACATCTCCCATGGAACATATTATAACATAAAACTAATCAATGCACACAATGTCGTGTTGTACACCCATGCCCACTAATCCTAGGTATTTGTTTACCTAATTCTCGATACTCAGCTATGACAAGCTAATATCCGAAAACACTGGTGGATACCCCCACTCGAGATCCTAGGTAATTTTTAACCTAAGCTCGATACTGCCGTGACACCCAACCTCGGGGTCCGCTGACAACCTCGTCAACTCATTGAACATTCGTGGGCGTCGGATGATCCGATGTCCACGCTGGTCAATCTCATTCATAGGGACTCATTTCTTTATATTTTTCTTGCAAATATGCAACTTCCCATATTATTAAACAAGAGTTTGATATACAACTCTTTTACAAACCAAAATATATCAAAACAGATTGTCCCAATATATTTTACAAACATAATGTTCAAGGGGCCGTGCCAACCCGAATTCTCTTCATATTCACCGACTCGATGAGCGCAGCCTCCTCACCCGAGCGCGATCCCATGAGGGGGTGAGCAACGCCCAGTAGATATATCTTCTATAAGGGCTACACTCCACCTAAGTGCACATGCAATGCCAGTTACATAATCACACACTTGAATGCCTACATGTCATGAATAAGATGCGACCGATCATGACCCAATCACAAGTCTTCACTGATTCCCTCACACATGCATATGCCAAGTGTGAAAACCATCATGGGCGTTCCGTCCATGATCTTTTTTCTAAAACAAAATCTTTTTGTTTTATTTTTTTATTGGACAGTCTCCGAGATATAGTGTGGATGTTTCGAGCAAGACCCTTGGTTAGCCTCCGTAAGTACCGTGGGACACCTCCGATACGTACTTCGTCAATCTCCGAAGCTGTGGACAATCTCCTATACGTATTTCTGGGTCACGCCCGAAGTACCGTGATGCCTCCGAAAATCATTTTCATTCTTGATGTACTATCGGACCCCAAACACAGGGTCGATCATTTCCATACACTCACATCCATGTCATGCGATGCCCCGTGCATAAATGCAATGCAAGCCAACAGATGTAATTTCATGCCATATGTACGCAGACGTGTCACATGCAACATATAAATCACACATTACACGTCAAGTGTCATGGATAGATTATGTTTAATGCATATAATTATTTTCATTTTTATCCCACGTATATCACATAATTTCACACATTAACATATTATTCAATTAATTGTAATAACACACATTAGCCATTCTGACCATAAATCCGACCATACTTGGCCTCGGAAAAATCTAGACTTAGTCCTTAAATTCTAGCTTTTGTAAATATCACACAAAAATTTAACACACAATTTCCTGCTCAGGCCATACATAGCCCCGAGCATTTCAGATACAACCGATTATGAAAACAGAAGTTCCAGAAACCAAAACAGACCGTTCCTCAACTGTCCGTGACCTAGCCCACTGCTCAGCCTAAGTTTTGGCTGAGAACTTTATCTTATTAAATTATAGACTCAACGATCTTTCCGTAGAGTCTAAGAACGCAGAACCTGAGTCTGACTCGGAAAGTTATGGTCAGTCCAAGTCAGTAATGTCGACCAGCGCGGTGGTGCGAAAATGCAAGCCACTCCCGTTTCCATCTCCGCCTGGGGGGGATTTGCTCGGGCTCCGGATACGTACTCCGACCCCTCGATGGTCTCGTGGAACTCATATACTTTGGCCCATGACCGTCCCACAACAAAAATGTGGGATCGCACACGAGCCACTCCGCCCAAGTGGGCCAACCGTTAGGCTCCTACAATGCCCCTAGCGTGAAATGAATCAAGTAGAGGAAAACCTACTTCAGAGCGCAGCCTCCGGGTCGAATCTCCAGACGTTACTCTTTGGTCCAATGAGTTATAACCGTCGGAACGCCAATGAACTGAGGAAGAAACTACCGGCCTCCTTCCTCTTTCTCTCTTTCTTTTCCTTTTCTTTTTTTTTTCTTTCTTTTCTCCTTTCCATTTCTCTCATTTCCTCCCTTTCTCTTTTCCTTTCCTCCTCCCCCCTCCTTCTCCGAATTGACCTATTTATACTACTTGCACCTTCCATGCAAGTGGACACATGGCTTGCCATGTGTCTTGTAAAGACATGCAAGTGGACACATGGCTTTCCATGTGTCTTGTAAAGACATGCAAGTGGACACATGGCTTGCCATGTGTCACCCGACACCCGATGCCTCAAAATACGTGAAATTTCGACTGTCTCGAAATCCAACGAAATTCGACTAGATAGCTAGATTTCACGAGACGATTCCAACGGTGTACTGTAATTTGTAATTTGACGGGTCTGCAATTTGTACTGTAATAGTAGTTTACTGTATTAAAAAAAAATTCAAATTTACTGCAGTTTCTACGTGAAAAGAGGTTCTAAAAAATATTAACACGATTACGTCAAGGTAACAAAATGGACGAGGCTCCACACTTATCACACACTTATCATCATTTGGAAGGACCGGAAAAAAAGAAAAGAAAAAACTCAACCTCCATGTAAGGAAAGTGTCGAAGTCCCATACTTAAGGCGCTCCCGAAGGGGGGACATAGTCCAATTGGAGGAATATATGCATTTAACCTTCATCCTGTTATAAGACCTTTCAATAGGAAGTGAAAGGGGTTTTAAAAATATTAATATGCATGGTATTAGAGTTGATTAGGTGTCTCAATCACAGTGGAGGAGGCTCCACACTTATCATCCAACGGAAGGATTGGAAAAAGAAAAGAAAAAACCCAACTTTCGTGTGAGGGGAAGTGTTGGAAGTCCCACATCTGTTGGACACAATACAATTGAAGTGAATATATATGAAGGAACCTTCCTCATGCTATAAAGCCTTTTAGTGGAAGGTGAAAGAGGTAATAAAAATATTAACAACTACACACTTAGAAGAATGGCATCCAAACCACTTAGAAAACACGTAGCAATTTTGTGCTCATGCATTGTGTCAAAGTTAATTTAGGTATTTGCCGCATAAATTAATTAAACTCAATACTAAAACAAGTAACACATTGTATAATTTATTAATTAAGTTCATTTAGTATCTAAACATTCTTATTCAATAATCAAATTGAGTTAGATTTAGGTTGGTAGGCATACATTATTAATCTTTAATTAACATGTTTATAATCCAATTGACTCATTTATTAAAAAATAAATTTAAAATGAGACACAAAATGAATCAAGTAGTTTAAAGTTACAATTAAGTTAATTATTTGAATCTTTAAGAATCATGATACTCATGTTAAACTCAAATTGACATACCCCCACCCCTCACTAGCAGCAGATGTCGTGCCACCCCACGTAAACCCTAGAAATAAGCATTTCCAACGACTCAGGAAAATCCCGTGAAGCTCGAAATCGTGTCGTCACGAAACTCAGATAAAATTTTTTCCTTTCTAAACTCATGGATTCAAAATCTCGCACTATAATACCTGCATATAGAACATGTTCCAACTCAGAACACAATTTATACTTTCAAAATATGGAACCAAAGAACGCTCTTTCCAAAAGAGCCTCAGACATCACATTTTCACAAACTAAACTATGTACATACATATAATTAACTAAACAAATCTAAAGTATTTTTACAAAAGAAGTTACTATATGACTAATACACAAAAGTCAAGAGAATCCTCTAATATGCTCCAGCTGGTCCGGCGTGCCTCAGACTGAAAAATAGTTTTTGTAAAACAAATGTTAATGTAAGCCAAACAGCACCAGAAGATATGATTTATAAAATATTTGATTTCTTTTCCCTTAAAATATGTCGCAAAACCGTAAAACTATCTTTTCAAGCATTACTTTTTAAATCTTGCTTTGCTTTGCTCTAAAAAGCTTATAAACTTTCATAACTTCTCGCTTGCTATGCTTTAAAGTTTCTAAAACTTTCTATAACTTTGTCGGGCTTTGGCTTTAAAGTTTCTAAAAAATTTTCATATAACTTGTCAGGTTTTCGCTTTAAAGTTTCTAAAACTTCGTATAAAATGTCATTCATACTGTTGGTCAGTCTTAAACTCGTGCGAAAATGCTTATGAATAAAGATCAACCACTGGAGGCCTTTCTTGCATGATGTGCCCTAGTAAACACAGGAGCCTGGGCTTCAACCGTGCTGGTGGAAGGACTTGGGTCCACATCACCTAGGTGGAGGACCTTGGTCCACATCACCTAGGTGGAAGGACCTTAGTCCACATCACCCATTTCCGGTAAATATGGTGGAAAGACCTCGTGTCTACGTCACCATATAATAGCTAGCGTGCTAACCCTATATACTCCAGTATGTGCCACGGTCCCCTTTAATATACCATGATGCATGAACTAAGTTTGCTGACCAGGCAAATCTAAGATGTATGAAATGATGTCCTAACTTCACCATGCACGTACGAAATACCTCTGACCAGTATGCTTGCTTAAAACTAGGAATTTCTTAAAGCCTGTTTTACAAAATAAACTTTGCTTGCTTGCTTTTTGAAAGTATGGTTGAATACATCAAAACCATTACTTGTTTGCTTACTTTTTAAAAGTATGGTTGATGTACTTGCTTTTTAAAAGCATGGTTGAATACATCAAAACCATTACTTGCTTGCTTGCTTGCTTTTTAAAAGTATGGTTAAATACATCAAAACCATTACTTGCTTGCTTTTCAAATATGGTTTACAAGAAAACCATCGCTTGCTTGCTTTTCAAATATGGTTCAAAATCAAAACCATTGCTTGCTTGTTTTTCAAATATGGTTTAACAATTTAAAACCATAACATACCAGTGTAAAAAGATTTATAAATAATACACTAGTAATTGGAAAATGAGTTTAGAACACTCACATTTCCGCTTACAAAACTTGAGCACGAATCCACAACTTCTTCGCCTTTTCTTTTACCCTACACACTCAAGAGAATACGGCGAAACATTAATCGCCTACATAATCGCGTAAAACTTAATGTACTTACAGGCAAGTCACTTTTAGTAACTAGCATTACTCACACTAAACGACTTCGCGCCTGGCTGGGCGCAGGTACTAGACGCTTTTCATTGAGTTTCATTCTTCGAACCTTCTTAATCATTTATTAAGGTTCCTATACTATCTGGTAGTGAATTCGGGGCTTAATTTATGCGAAATTACAAAATCCTGCCGCTGGAAGTCATGGTACCGATACTTCACTATGTTTGGCACGACAAAACTCATTCTATAAGTGGTACCTAAGACTACTTGTCTTGGCATCAAAATTGTAAATGGCCATCGTATAGGGGTATCGATATCCCCTTGTTTAGGTACCGATACCACTTTGCGAGAAAGCCCGAAAATGGCAGATTTTGCTCTTTTGGTACCAAACATTCTTCATACAACTTCTCTATTCCATAATACCTAAAAAACCAACATGGAATTTACCCAAAACCACACCACAAACACTTGTATTGGTGGTTTAAAACTTCTTATAACCAAACCCTAGGTAAAAATCCCAAGAATCCATACTAAGGTCCACCAATCCATACAAACCATAGAAATAGAAGGATTCCATGTTTATCTTATACCAACTAGGGTTTTACCCACATAACTTCAACAAATCTAGGGTTAGGATGATCTCTCAACAAAACCCTAGAAAAGGAGCAACTAACATCCATAGAAAATCCAAACCAAAAACCCTAGACATCCAAAATACACATGATTCCATACAAAAACCCAAAGATCCATACCTCTTTGCTCTTCTCCCTCTTCTCCTTCCTCTTCTCCCTCTTCTTCTTCTCTTTTTCTCCCTTTTCTTCTC
This sequence comes from Tetrastigma voinierianum, assembly GCA_016808115.1. Taxonomy (NCBI): domain Eukaryota; kingdom Viridiplantae; phylum Streptophyta; class Magnoliopsida; order Vitales; family Vitaceae; genus Tetrastigma; species Tetrastigma voinierianum. The sequence continues at coordinate 275,366 of JAEQBH010001743.1, read as the reverse complement.
CAAAAACATGGAGCCCTAAATGAGATGTTGTTTGTCTCATCCCCTTTATATACTATCATCTTTCCTTTAATCATAAGTAGGTCCTCCATCTCTTGAGATCTACACCCACACTGTGCATGTCCTCATAAGTCAGTGTCTCTCCCTTTAGCCGCACCGTTTCAACACATGTGAAGGATCCAGATGTATTTTCTAACACTCGACACATGGAATGTGTCATGAACTCATAACTCCTATGGGGTAAGTTCAACCTGTAAGCCACTACTCGGTCCCACCTTTCTCACAATCTTATAAGGTCCCAACTTCTGACCGAGCTTACCTCGCCTAAATCTCAAAACATCTCTTCCAAGGGAAATCTTCAAAAAGACTCAATCACCTTATCTCGAACTCGCAAGTGTCTCATTTACTCATTGGTCCGCATAACTTTTCTGTCTATCTCTTGCTATCTTCAAGTTATCACGAACAACTTTCACTTTCTATGAAGTGATCTGCACTAGCTCAGGGCCTACTAGTCTTCTCTCACGAACCTCATCCCAACATACTGGAGTCCTACACTTTCTACCATACAGCGCTTTAAATGGAGCCATCTCTATACTGGCCTGATAACTGTTGTTGTAGGCGAACTCCATTAGTGCCAAATGAGCATCCCAACTCCCCTTGAATTCCATCACACAAGCCTCAGCATATCCTCTAACATCCGAATGGTCCTCTCTCGACGCCATCCGCCCCGAGGGATGAAATGCCGTGGCCGAAATGTGGGCAAAGACTCCAAAGCCACCTGTGAATCCAAAGCAAACCTCGGATGGAACCTAGGGTCTCGACCAAACTATTGAAACTGGAACCCCATGAAGTCTCACTATCTCATCCACATACAACTGGGCCAACTTTTCCAGAGAATCCTCAACATTAACAGGCAGAAAATAGACGTCGTCAATCGATCAACTATCACGCATATAACATCATGCCGCCTCTGAGTCTGTGGAAGACTTGTCACAAAATCCATAGTGATCTTTGATGAGTCAAAAACTCATTGAATTTTTAATCCATTTCTAATTTATATTACAATATAAATGTTGATTCAAATGCAGAAACATGGATATTTTACTCAAATTTAATTTTTCAGAAAATTACAGCAGAATTAAAAGCCCTAGCAAGAACTAGAAGAAACTAGTCTAATAGCAGGGATGAGGTCGCGATTGAGAAATGAAGTCACGACAAGAAACTCTTCGCCCGCGATTTCCAAGTCAATGACACCACTAGATTAGTCTCGAGGTAGAAATGGTAGTCTCAGACTGCTGTCGCGACAGAAATTAAGGTTGCGCACTCGTAAATATCAAAGCACCTAGCAATAGACGTTGCAACCAAGAAAGAGTTGCTGAGACATAAGGAACATTCAAGGAAGAATCTGAGGTCGCGACACCAATCTGAGTCGCGACGCCAAATGAAGACAATGCAGGTTACAACATAAATTTGAGGTCGCGACGTTGATCTGTTGATGAAGCCACAGATGAGGTCTCTATAGGAAAACTGAGGTTGCGACTAGTTCTTAAATGGAAGACTCAACTTGAGGTCGCGACGTGCTTTTCAGGTCGCGACATGAAACTGAACTGGAGGTCTCCACATGGAGGTTTTGAGGTTACGACTAAACGTGAGTTGAAGAACCAAAGGGAGGTTGCGACTAAATATTGAGGTCGCGACATGAAACTGAGCCAACGAAGTCCCTGCCAAGAAATTCCAAGTCATGACTCAATCTATTAACCAAGGGCCTCAAGGGAGGTCGTGGACTACAGCAATTCCAGTACCAAAACTCAGTCGCAATCCATTTAAGCAACCGGGACAAAAACCTACGCGAAAAAGAGCAACCATGAGGTCGCAAGACATTTTCGAGGTCGCACCTCGAATGTAGGTCAAGCAAGGAAAATGGTCGCGAATCTGTAAGATTCGGGCCAGTAATTTGTAAGGAAGGCAAGGAATATCAATTGAGGTCGCGACTTAAGCCGTGTCGCTGACCTAAATTTAGAACCGATGAGACAGATCAAACAAAGAGGTCGCAAACTAAAAGAAGTCATGACCTAGAACCAAGAGGTGGCAATAACGTGCGGGTCGCACCGAACCGAGGTCGCTGACGCTGTAATGCAGAATACAAAAGAGCCAGCGTCATGACGCTGGATCGGTCACGACATCAACTCTTGTAAAGAACTGAGTCAACGAAGTTGCGACTATAATTGATGTCGCGACCACTAATCAAGGCAGCTGCAAGAAATCTAGTCACAACTGAAGATGTCGGGTTGCAACTCAACAAGTGCAGATGAGAGAATCCAGGTCGCGACTCCATTTTGAGGTCATGACTTGAAATAGCAGACTGGGCCTTTCTTTTAGGGAATCCACCTGGAGCTTGGAATCAGGCCCAATTTGTTACAGTTATAAATAGTCTTTATAATTTTTAGTAAAGTAGCTCGCCTTCTCGTAAACCCGTAACCGGTGCCAGGAGAAGGTAATCACTGTGATATTTTTGTAATATATTTTCTTCTTTCTTTTCTTTTATTTTATTTTCTTTTGGAATCGACTAAGATCGTGTAGAAACGCTGAAGTTGGATTTAATTCTTGATTTTCTTACAATTACTGCCCCAAATTAATGGAGTCTCGAACAAATTTCGGAATTCGCTTTCTCGCCTTATCGCAATTACAAGGTGTACTTGATCAATGATCCATTGTCGATCAGGATGCAGATGAACGCAGCCACTAGATTGGATTTACCGTTAGTTACACTTTTCTACATAATCTGCAGAGAAGTACTTGATTGTAATTTATCGATCGATGTCTCTTCCTGAATCAATCAGCTTCCCAATGGTAGTACCACCACATAAAGGATCGCTTCCGCTTCCGATTTCCTGTGAGGCCCTCCTGACACAAAGATGGAGATTCCTAAGTATTTGGAACATTCCACTCAGGGTATGTTAGACTAAACATTGATGAACTTACTAAGCCTGAAGTTCACCTCGATAAATTCCCTTTCACTCATAATTGATGTCGAGGGGAGATGACAATCTAAATAATAATCAGATATTTTCACCTTAATCTAATTTGAAGTTCTAAAACTCATGTTACTGAGATCTAATCAAGGGAAGGGAAGAACCATTAGATTTAAAGGATGAGCCATCAATTAGGTGGTAGAAGTTTTGCATTAACCTTGAGAAGGGAAGCAAGAGATCTACTGTCTCAAGAAATGGGTATGAAGTATTGAGAAAGAAAAATACCCAAATCTTGTAAGAGGGTGCAAAATACAAGTAGTTGGTTAGACTTGATTAGTGCCTAAAAAGTGCTATTTTGAACCCTATTTATTATAGGTTTTGAGTGCTTTTTGTGTACTAATCATTCTAATTACACCCATTTGCACATTAAGGTCCCTGCTATTCTACTGATCTCATTTTATGGCTAATTTTGTAGTTTTTGCAAGATAATCAGGCCAAAATTATTGTGTCAATTCAAACACGAAGAACCCGAGTTGAAATCATCAAGTGCGCATAAGATCCCAAGAAAGAGAGCAAAAAGGAAGAAACTGAGCACCTACGAAATTCGTTCCTCGCAGACTGCTCATCCCGCAAAGACTATTCACCCTTACGTGTACCCACTGCTCACCTCTCCTACACGCGTGAACTTTTTTGCTGCACTCTTTTGATTTCTTCCCATTTTGTCCTTGTAACAGTTAAATACTTTGTTGTTTTTGGTATTTTTCGTCTTCGTGGCTACATAAGCAATTTGTATACACTATTATGGAGACGTTGCAAGTGGAATTTTAGGGCCCAATTCTCCCTGCTTTTCTCTCCTTTCTCCCATTTTCTTCCCTTTCTTTCCTTTCGCTTCCAAACATCACTGAGGATGACAACTCAAGGATGGTCATAAACCCCTCCATCCTCAAGAGAGGCCACAGCTTACCTGGGCTTTAAGGTACAAGATTTGGTCTCCTGCTTTTAACGCAAGTAGTTATGTATTTATGTTCTATATCTTCACCCAGTTTAAATCCTTCAGATGCCTTGATCGACCAAAGATTTGGCAATCTTAGGGTTCAAAGGATGCTTATCGCTAGATCCACCGAGATTCTAAGTTAGTTGTCTTCTATGAGTCAACGTAGGGTAGATCAGGGACGGTATTCACCGGTCGGGGAACATTTATGCTTTGTAAATGCCGCTTTTTAAAAAGGAAAATTTAGGGTTTAGTTTTAAAAGCAAAATGAAGATCCTAGCTCTAAAATGACTATAGGTCATCCTCCCAACGCGAGGAAAAGGACCCGAGAACCTCTAATTTGCCTTAGGATCTTAAACCTAGTAGCCTGATGCTTCAAGAATTTCTTTTTCTTACTTTTCTTCATTTTAATTTCAATCTGCACACAACCAACCCTCACTGTTTTTACCTAAACCCCCCTGTTTTTATCAAACCCTGAAATCCAAACTAAATTCACCATTTCGGACTTCACTACAAATCGTTTGTACGAAGAAAACCAATCCCTGTGTTCGACCCTAGAGCCACTATATTGCAGTAGCTTTGATACGACAGTAGGATTTAGGATATAAATATTGTTGATTCCAGAAACCTACTGTGGAAAGAATCAAATGGCGTCGTTGCCGGGGATGGTGCCTAAGTACATTTGACTTAGGCCGGAACACTTCAAGGGATCCTCATCACAAGTAATCGTGAATTTCTTTATATTTCACTTTCATTTTTTTAGTTTCATAAAAAAATCAAAAAGTTGTAGGACTGTTGGGTTGCCTGCCGTAGAGGAATCCATTTTCGCAGATTAAAATTCGAAGGCAAGGCCTAACATAAAAGTTCTATGGGAAAATTGACTATGATCAAATGGAACACCTAGAGGGAGAGCAACATAGTCAGTATGAGGGAAACCTTAGAGCCCATAGGTCCGTGAGGGACTATAGAAACTCTCCATGGATGAATATGCCCTCATGCATGGTGCCTCCAACAAACGTACCATATGGAAATTCTTACAAAACCTAGTTGAGGAACCACCTAAACGCCTCATAAATCTCGTAACTCTACAAGATGCACCTCCCGCTTCTCCATCTTATGCTTCAACCTCGCCTCAACCACCACAATCAACCTCCAATGGAACAAGCCATCCCGAACCTCACCAAGCTGGGTGACTTCGGGAAGAGCGTAAGACAATCAATGCTCAATTAAGCTTCGAAAAATCGACACTATGGAAAACATTGTGGACAAGAGAATTGATGGACTTCAAAGTGAAATGGAGCATAAATTGGACAACCTGCAGTACTCCATTTCAAGGCTCACCAATCATCATGGTCATAAAGAGGAAGGGAGTCATGAGGAAGAGTGCCTAAGTGAGACCATGGTAGAGGAGCAGTGTCAATAGCAGCTATTATTGGAATCTTAAGACATCAAGATGTTGTTCACCCACGGGAGAAGCATGAAGCAATCCCTGCTGGTCGACCGAGAGCTGCTCGAAGAACAATCAAGAGAACAATTTACCGCCCTCATCGACTCAGCGCCTCGCAGATACTACCCACACCTCGCAAAGACAATCCACAACCAAAACACCTACCACAAATACACCATTTGCAATCGTCTCAGGCCGCACAACATTAGAAAGTTAGTGGCCACTGCTCAGATTTTTGCCACTACCTCAAAGAAGAGAAAACTATCATATCGCATGGCATACTGATGGTTCTGGGTGTTAGTTCGATTGGAGCACTGAACCTCGATATTTCTGGGAAGCTCCAACAGCCTGAAGAATTCTCCAAAGGCCATGAATTGCCTGGGGTATACGCCTCCCACTTTTTGTTTTTATTTTATTTTATTTTATTTTGATTTCAATTTTTCTTCAGATTTTCTCTAATTTTTAGTTACTATTTGTTTTTAGATTAATTTTCAATTTTCTGTAATTTTTCTTAATTTTTTCAGGTTTATTTTTCAGTCCAGAAGAAATTTCGCAACCTTATTTAATTTTCGCAAAGGTCGTGAAAAATTGGCACTCAGACTGCGCCTCGTACAAAGGTTCCTTTATTTTTTGGTTTTTTGTACAACCTACACTATTCCATTTTTTTGTCTTATATGATATATATATATATATATATATATATATATATATATATATATATCTTTAAAAAGTTTTTTTATTATTAATTAAAAATTTTGCAATGCGAAATTTCGCAACCTCGCCTCCACTCTCGCAGCCCCAATTTTGTTTTCACATAATCTCTCATCCGAACTCCGTTTTAGGCGTTCTTGGTCCCGTTGGAAAGCTTAGAGAGTGTAGAATCTAAATATAACCAGAAATAACACTTTTGAAATTTTTATAAAGTGAAATTTTCAAAATGCTCCAACTGATCACTTTTTTTCTCTCTTTTCTTCTCCTAACTTGTTCATTTGAAGCCCAAACGGAGTAAATAAGGTGTCGATGGAAAGATTGCGAAGTATCCTATCCCAAAATGAGTACATTTCATCAAGAGGTAACACTTCCTTCTCTAACTTTCCAATCCAAGCCCCATTGCGAACAATGTGACATTTGGATGGGGGGAGAGTTATGTAAGGAAAACATTATTTATGTTTTGCGCATTATTTTAAGCAAGCCCATTTTGTGATGTTCAGTGGATTGCTGGTTTTCCTTTTTGGGAAGCTGTTATACTATATAGCTTAATTTTTCAAAAATTGCACCCATATTTTTTTGTTTTGCCTAGCCTGTAGTTTGAAAAATTGAAACTTTTTCCAATCTTGTTGATGTTAGAGTGGTTCCATGCCTAATTGAGTGGATGATTAGTTGAATCCCGTCGCTGACTTTTTCTTCCACCTTTAGCTAACCACACAAAGGTACATCAATCCTCTTCAACAATAGGTTGAAGAACTGCTTACCTCCTAAACTTTGCAAATCTTACCCTAGTTTCGTTGACTACCTTTAATACGTTAAGGACTCCCATGAAAAGAAGGCCAATGTGTCTTCCAAAATAAAAAGAAGTGAGAAAGAAAAAGAAAAAGAAAAGAAAAAGAAAAAGAAGAAAAATTGCAACGCTTTGCCTTGAAACTCGAGCACGGTCCGAGGGGTACATGGCGAAAGCTCTTCAACCCTAAGGCCTCTAAGCCAACCGGGTCGGGAGTCACCGACTCTCTAAGACTCGCTACACTGGTGGATGGGTGAGCCAGCACATCAGAGATGCCGGAGTCTCAAATCATTCAAGTCCGGTGAAACCTTAAGAATTAAGTGGTTTAAAGATCCCCCATGACTTGGTGCCCTAAGCCTTAATCGGGTTGGGAGTCACCAGAGATCCTCTGCATGTGGACTTTGCAGGCCGATTCCTCAAGATTTGCACTCTACAACACACAAAAAGGAGTCAGTGGAACAAGAGTGGCCCTGACCTATTTAGGCTCGGGTTAGTGGTCCTGCAGAAAAGTGTGAGTTTAGTCGGGGGAGAGGCTTGCGCTTTATTGTTGAGAGCCGATCAAACAAACACTTAGATTTCTGGGTGGAAGTTCCCGGTTGAGTCATCGAGAAGGAAACTCATATTCAACTCAGTATGGCGTTTCATTCTTCGAGACAATATTGGCTAAGTTTCTATGATTTCATTGCTGTGGGTTAACTTACATTTACAACCTTGAACTACCATATTTTTGTTATTCGCTTCCTCTTGGTATCGTCAGTGGACTAGCAATGTGTGTTGGAGGTGTGATTAGTGCCTAAAGTGCAATTTCAACCCTATTTATTATAGGTTTTGAGTGCTTTTTGTGTACTAATCATTCTAATTACACCCATTTGCACATTAAGGTCCCTGCTATTCTACTGATCACATTTTATGGCTAATTTTATAGTTTTTGTAAGATAATCAGGTAAAAATTATCGAGTCAATTCAAACACAAAGAACCCGAGTTGAACTCATCGTTGCATATCAGATCCTAGAAGGAAAGAAGAGCAAAAAGTGAAGAAATTGGAGCACTTGTGAAATTTGGTTCCTCGCACTGCTTCATCCCGCAAAGACTATTCACCCTCCAAACCACCTGCTCACCTCTCCCCGCAGCTCTGACGTCGTGAACTTTGTTGCACTCTTTGATTTCTTCCCATTTTGTCCCGTAACAGCTTAAATACTTTTGTTGTTTTTTATTTCATTGCCTTCGTGCCAAGAGTAATCCATTTGGATACACTGTTATGGGAGACGTTTTTGGCAGTGAATAAATTTTAGGGCTCTAGTTCTCCCGTTTTTCTCCTTTTCTCCCATTTTCTTCCCTTTTCTCTCCCTTTCTCGGTTGCCAAACATCCCTTGAGGATGACAATTCAAGGGATGGTTGGCTAAACCCCCTCCATCCTTGAAGAGGAGGGCTACTGGGCGACGGTTTTAAGGTAAGATTTGGTTCCCTTGTTTTTAACGCAAGTAGTTATGGGTATCTGCGGTTCTATATCTTCAATCTAGGTTTAAATCCTCTTGAGATGCTCTTGATTGACTAGTATTTAAGTGAATACTTTTCTGTCTGACTTGATGCTTATCGCTAGATCCACCGAGATTGCTAGTCAGTTTTCTAATAGTCACCGTAGATCAGGGGACGTGTATTCACTGTCGGGGAACATTTATGCTTTGTAAATGCTGCTTTTCAAAAGGAAAAATTTTAGGGTTTAGTTTTTTAAAAGCCAAATGAAGATCCCGTTCGGGAAATGACTATAGGTCATCCTCCCCAAAGTGAGGAAAAGGACCCGAGAACCTCTAATTTGCCTTAGGATCTTAAACCCAGTAACCTGATGCTTCAAGGATTTCTTTTTCTTATTTTTCTTCATTTTAATTTCAATCTGCACGCAACCAACCCTCACTGCTTTTACCAAAACCCCTCTGTTTTTATCAAACCGTGAAATCCAAACTAAATTCACCATTTTGGACTTCACTGCAAATCGTTTGTACAAAGAAACCTTATCCCTATGTTCGACCCAGAGTCAACACTATGACTATAAAGAGTTTCTGTCACGCAAAGAGTCGGGGTAGTTGATTTCCAATTTTTGTCAATCTCTGTTGGAATGATATCTGGACTTACATCCATTTTTTACTACTTGTATGACCTGTGCACTTACAGTGTCATAAACTAAACCCAATCTTAAACCTTGAACATAAAGACACTTTTATTCAATTCAAGCAATTTTATCCAAGTTTGACATAGCTGCAAGGAGAGTGTAAGGCTCTTGTAGCTGTGTTAATTTGAGGTGTTTTAGTTTAGATAATCAAAGGCAAACAATCTTCTCCCATTTCCATACCCGGGATTGTGGAGAATCGTATCTCTCCCCATCTACCCCGATGCTCCTCGCCTTCACTTTGTCGACTGTTAGGCATCCGGAGACCGAACCAGATCTCTTTCTTCATCCCATTCCACCAGTAATGTTCTTTCAAAGTCTTGTACATCTTGCTACTACCTGGATGCATAGCATACGCAGATGAATGTGCTTCTTCCATAATGTCTTTCTTCATATCGCCATACTCTGGCACTCACATTCTCTACCCTTTCACTATCATGTCGTCATCCCTGATTTGAAACTCTACTTTCTTTCCCTTTTATATTTCTTCCTTAAGCTTAATCATCTGTGGATCCTGCAACTGTGATGCCCCTATCCCGGGTGTCCCGTTGACCACTGTTAACTTGCGGAAAACCTGTGTGTCTCATATCATGAGACCCACACATGAGTAATTATGGCCACGTCGGGCCCATACATCCGTACTCATAAGAAAATATTCAACTATATTATAATAGTTTCATACCTATTTTACAGAAAAAACATTTATACGTATTTTACAAAAATATTTACTCAAAGCCACATTTCGGCTTTCTTCTCAAAAAATACCTTCTAGTGAAATACAGTCCCTCGATACCGCACTCCGAAAGGAGGTCTCACGACGAGGTGAGCAAAGCCTAGTAGTGGATAATCTCTACGAGGTTACTCTCACCTAAATGCATACGCAGAACAAGATATATAAACAATCAATCATATTCCATACAATTATTCACTATTATATGAAAGGTCTATATCATGCATGAGATGCGAATTCCTCATGCTCATACAACCCGAGTCCTAATCCAGTGACTTCACACTCGAATGCCTAGTGTGAATAAACAAGTCCCTGGGTGGTTTCACACCATGACTAAACCATCGACAACCCTCCAATTCTTATTTATCAAAACCTGATTTTCCTTTTTCTTTCTTTTCAGGCCACTGATTCTGCCTATTAATCAGGACGCCGTACGCCTTTCAACATTTTAAATGAACTAACACGCCTCTCGAGATTCATGTCTAACCGTGAATAACATTTGGGACTTTCACCCTAGGGGGATTCCACCCAACTCATCTCGCCCAAACATGTAATTTATCATTTTGATCATTTTACACACTCGCGAATCTCTACTCGGATCATTCCATTTTTCCCGAGTTCACGACCCATCTGCCACCAACACCGGTGAATAACCATACCTCGTGACCCACACCGACTGACGCGATGCGATCAGGCATACGAAAGGATTTAACGACAATGCATTTTCCTTCATGTTACATGTATACATATGAGTCCTACATGAAACTTTCACATACCATGGATAATTATAATTAATACATACAATCTACCTCCATGCAAACCATGTCAACACATCAAATAGCATGCATGAACATAACATATTCACACACTGCATGTTATTCAAACAAGCAATAACACATAACTAGGTCATAAACCTTGGACCATTAAGCAGGGCACCTCACCGTCCCTTCACAAACATGAGCCAATTTGGTTCCAATCATTGCCATCACACCAAATAAACCATAACACCTAGAAACTTTCAGTTTCTAGTTCAAACCCTAACTCCCATAGTCCATGACTGTGTGAAACCGGTCATGAAATCCATACCCCTTAGTCCCAAGTCTTGGAACTAAATCACATGGCCTCTCATGGCCTCTCTTAAGCAACCCCTACCATTATATAGCCCTTAAAGCAAGAAACCCAAGTAAGAAAATGGATTATATCTCGTGGAGTCGGTCGAAACCCAACTTTTGTGTCCATACGTAGATCGTGCTACGTGCACCAACTTTAGTCCTCGAACTGTCGAACTTCGACCGTCCGAAAGCCGGGAAATCTTTCCTTTCCATTTCCTTCTTTTTCCTTTTCGCTTCCTTTCTCTCTACGAATTCTTTTCCTTTTTTTTTTTTGCTTTCCTCCTTTCATTTTTGCTTTTCTCTTCTTTTTCTCTTTTTTCATCTCATTTCCCTTTCATTTTCTCCTCATTTTCTCCTTTTTCTTTGCATTTTCTCCTCCTTTGGAAGCACACCACTATCCTGGCCGGGAGGAAAAATTTCCTTTTCCTCAAACCATTTGTGTGGCCATCAATTTTCCTTCTTTTTCTTTTATTTCTTAATTCCTCTTTATGACATCATCATCATGTGGCTAATTGTGAGCCACACATTCAAGTGCACCACATGGCTTTGCCAAGTGTCACTCTCTTGGGGTGCTATGTGGCATCCCCACCTACAGGTCAGTCCGACACCCCACTCGAAAAACATGAAATCTCGACTCACTCTAATCCACCGAAATTCGACGTATAGCCTAAATCTCGCGAGACGATTTCAAGGGAGAAGTCTGTTTCGTCATCCGAGATCTAGAAACATTTTGGTTTTTCAGCCAAAATTACTGTTTTACCCTTTATCCAAAATCGTGGATTTTCTGGGGTTTCACATCAACTGCCCTGTCCGAATCTGATCCACTAAGAGAGGTCTAACATGAAATGTGGCTAAAAAGGCTCCTAAACCCTCAGCCTCCAATATCACCCCTAAAGCTCTTAGATCCACCAATAGTGGAAGATAACTTGATCTCATATGAGACAAAGAACTCTCTGGCCGCCTACTCAAGGCACCTGCTACGACATTAGCTTTTCCTGGATGGTACCTACTAGTACAATGCATTCTTAATCAACTCAAGCCATCTTCTTTGCCTCAGTTTAACTCCCTTTCTGTGTGAAAATATATTGAAGACTCTTATGATCTGTGAAGACTCTGTAAGCACACTGGTTATGGGCACATCCACACTGGCAAACACGATCGTCGCAAGCTCTAAGTCGTGTGTGTGGTAATTCTCATGCTTTAGTCAGTTTCCAGAGGCATATGCAATCGCCCTATCATTCTGCATCAAAACACAACTAAGGCCCTGCCGTGAAGCATCACTATAAACCACAAACCCATCTCTTCCGTTGGGCAAAGCTATAACTGGAGCTGAAGTTAATCTACCCTTCAACTCCTCGAAACTCTGCTAGCAGGCATCCACCCAATCATACTTAACATCTTTCCTTGTTAGCTTGGTCGTAACATATCCCGAGAACCTCAACAAAATTCTCAGATACGGCCAAACCAAGGTGCTCCCCGACTGACACATTCTCGTGGCTCCAACTTACCACGCCTCTATTTTCTCTCGATCCACACTCACCCTCACCGAGATTATATGACCTAGGAATGCCACCCTATCCAGCCAAAACTGGCACTTGCTCAACTTAGCATACAATTGTCGCTCCCTTAAGGTCTGCAACACAATCCTTAGGTGCTTTGAATGTTCCTCTGGACTACTTGAATACACTAGGATATCATCGATAAAAACTATGACGAACCTATCAAAATACGGTTGGAATACGTGGTTCATCAAATCCATAAATGCTGCCGGGGCATTAGTCAAACCAAATGGCATCATCAGAAACTCATAATGCCCATAGCGCGTCCTGAATGCAGTCTTAGGAACATCACTCTCCTGCACCCTCAACTGATGATACCCCGACCTCAAGTCTATCTTAGAGTACACTCGAGACCCCTAAAGCTGATCGAATAACTCATCGATCCTAGGGAGTGGATACTGATTGCAGATGGTAACTATGTTCAACTGCCTGTAATCAATACACAACCTCAAACTCCCATCTTTCTTTTTCACGGCAGAACCTGGAGTTCTAATGCCAGATATAATTTACGAATGAATCCCTTGCTCAACAATTTTAACCTAGCTCCAGTTCCCTTAACTCTACAAGAGCCATCATATAAGGAGAAATGGAAATGGGCTCAGTCCTTAGGATCAAATCAATGGTGAACTCCACTTCTCTATCTGGAGGTAATCCTGCAATGTCATCTGGAAATACATCTGGGAACTCTCTAACAACTGGAATCTCATCCACTCCCTGACAACCCTTACGCAACATCCCTCTCATACGCCATGGTGGGAGATCATACTGAAGATAAATCCTCACGTATTCCCTTAACTTTACCTCCACTTCCCCCATGCAACTTTACTTCCTTTGTGATATCAGAATGCGGGCTCCCCATGTGGCGACATCTAATCCATGCCGAACCACATCAAATCCCTATATCTAAAGTGCCACAAGATCCGCGCCTCGAACTCCCGTCCCCAATCAAACTCTACTATCTTCGACTACTGGTCTCGAGAATAACTGATCTCCAAATTGAAGTGGAAACCTCATACGACCCCCAATGGCTAGGTCTCTATCCTGAAGCGATCTAAGAAAGGCCTAGATGTAAAAATGTGAATGCATGCGGGTCTTGTGTCCACTAATGTATATGCATCATGATCAAGGATAGAAATAATACCAAAGAACTACATCCGAATGCGATTCGTGATCCCGTCGGGGTCACAACATAAACTCCGGGGCCCGAGCACGGGGTCTCCGGGCTCGTCCCTAGGCACTACCTCCGCTTCTACCACTACCGCTCCACCCGCGGCTGTACTTCAGTCCTCCATTGGGAAACGCCTCCCAACAATTTAAATGCCCATCTCGTGCCAGGTAGCTAGGCCAAGCACGATGTCTTGCACCAATCAACCAAGGACACTCTAAATGAAACGGCCTTCCCGGGCTACAGTGGAAACAATCCCGCACTATATCTCTGGCGACTCCCCATGGTGTCGCCGACATACGACCTGACGAGGAATACTGTGTCACCGTCGCAACCGAGGGCTCCACGTCCTCGACTGTAGATAGCTCCCACCGCACTCTACCAGAACTCTAATTCTCGCTTCACGACTAACTGTGAGCTCATTGGAAGTACCGGTGCACCTCTTACTTTCTGCTCTACCATACATAGTCGAGTACTTTTCTCAATCCTGTGAGCTACTTCTCAACTAAATCCCCAACCCATTCCGAGGAACCACGGGGTGAACTCTCGATCCCGATCAGAATCCCGCTAAAATCGCCAGACTTCGTGACCTCATCACCCCGAATATATGGAACCAATCCACTAAATTAACCCTTCATACTCCGATACCGACATGTTCTACTTAATATGAAGAACTCTCAATCTTCAAATCTCAGGACTCGAGGAAAGAATTTGTCAAGAACCTTGTCGAAACCTGGCCCCATGATATACCATCAAGATACCTCCCATCCACGGCATCCCACCTCAATCCTTAGCTGCCTTCCATCATAAACTTTGGAAAAACAGATCCTCCGATCATCCGTGCAGCCCATAACCTCGTAAACCTTGTTTTCTCTGTCCAACCATAACTGTGCTCATTCTCCTGATCACCACGCCATCATACACTGCACCCACTCTACGCTCTCTCTATGTGACTCCTGTGCTCTTCAAGAACCTCAGAGTGGAGGTGGCTACGACCGGCCGACGAGTCGCTATAGCCACGGTCCGGGAGACCGTGCCACCTACTCAAGTAGCAAATAACTCGAACCCAAGCCCTCCGGTGGCCTAGATGGTCCGGCACCGACTCACTGCTAGAGGCTGATTCACGGAGGCTGCGAGCGGTAAATCCCGAACCACGGCGGCTTCATCTCTCTCGTGCACTACAAGACGCCGGGAAGCCTCCTGCATGGCTCCCTTAGACGAATTCTTCACGCCTCCGCCTCGACATAGTGCCATATTTGAAAAATCAATCGCTTAACACTTTGAAACACTTGGTATGTATGTACTGAACTGAAAACGATGGTCGCAATAGTGTAGAATAAAGGTATACTAAAACTACGATGCTTAATAACACGTGCTCTAAGATCCTCGCTTCCGATACCATGTTTGACACACTCACCCCTCACTAGCAAAGCAGATGCCTACCACCCCACAAAAAACTCCCAACCGCTATCTGAACAGACTAGAAACTTATGAAGCCGGTTTGTCACTATCGAAACTCGTATAAATTTTTTTTTTCCTTTTCAAAACTCAAGGGATTTGATAAAATCTTGGCAGCATAACACTTGCATATAGAACATGTTCCAAATCCTGTAAACACAATTTACACTTTTCAAAATATGGCAACCAACAACGTTCTTTCAAAAGAGCCTCAAGCTCATCACATTTTCACAAAACTAAACTATGTACATACATATACTCAATTATACAAATTCAAAGTATTTTAGAAAAAAGCTAGTTAATGTGGCTAAACACTAATACAAAAGTCAGAGAATCCTAATATGTCTAACGTCCGGCAGGCCTATACCCGGGAAAATAGTTTTTAAAACAACAAATAATGAGCTAAACGAGCTGAGTGAGTGTATGCTTTATAAAATGCTTCGCTTTTCTCGGTAATATCTCAAACTCAGAAACTATCTTTTTCAAGACATTTTAAACCTTGTTGCTTTAGATTGTGCCCAAAAAGTGCTATTATTTTCAGCCCTATTCAAGATAGGTTTTGAGTGCTTTCTGCCACTCAATCATTTCCAATTAGTTTCACCGGTGTGTCGAGGTCCACTTAGTAATGTCACCATGCTATCATGAGGCTGCTTTCGTTATTTTGCGTGTTGCGATGCCTCGCCACTAAGTTCGAGTTCGAGTATCGAGATATGTGCTGAACCATGAAGATTGGAACTATTTTCAAATTACATCAAAATATCAAGATTCAAAGAAGAAATGAAGGCAAAGTGATGAAAAAGGGATGCGAGAAGAAGTACGGTGGCAAAGGAAGCAAAAAACAGCAACCCAAGAAATTTCCGCTTATGATTGCGAAAATTTTCGCTTGAACCATAGCGGGTACTCGCATCCTAGCCAAATTTCCGCTATTCAGCGGTAAATTCACTCGTGCTCTAGAGAAATTAACCACCTCGCTATCTCTCATATTTTTCGTTAAAGTTAAATTTCGCTAGGCTAGCTAAATTTTCGCTATCCTAGCGAAATTCTCCTGCATAGCGAAATTCCTGCCCCTGTTAATTTTGTGTATTTGTTCCTAAATCATCAATGCTTGGTGTATTACCACCTTGTCCCTAGACGCCCAATGTTTGTGCATTCTTATTTTCACACTTTGGGGTGGACTATATAAACCCCCATGATTTTGTAACCCTAAGCAACTTTTATGCAACTTTTCATTTTTCCCGCAGCTTTCTTTTTAGGGTTTCATTTACTCTCTTCTCTCTCCTCTTTCTTTCATTTTCTAGGCAGCCAAACACTCTCCTTGAGGATGACAACTCAAGAGATGCTTGGCTGCCTTATACTTTGGTACTATGAGGTCATAGATTTCGTTTGGGCCACGCGTCACCCTCGATGCCTAAATGTGTTCCTGCACGCATTTATGGCTCCATATCTTCAAACTAGGGTTTAACTCCATTTAATGTCATTTCCTCGTCAATACTTACCATGTTTTAGTATCCAAAGGCATGCTTTAATGCTGGGATGCAATCAAGATCCTTAGATGGCCTTTACGAGCCACCGAAATGAGGTCGGAGCTAGGGTTTTAAACCGGGAAGGGGCTTCTTAATGCATGATACCAGTTTCGATCAATGAGGTCTAGTGGTTAGGTTTTATAGTTAAACAAAGATCCTAAGCTAAGCTGACTATATGTCACTGTTATAATGCGAGGAAATGACCCAAGGACACTTAGCCCCATGTCACAAGGTTAGTGACCTAAGCCTTCAAAGTTACCATTTCACACTTAATTCAGCACTTCACGAGTCAAGAACAACCAACCCCAATGCTTTGAAACAACCAAAAAATCCAAAAACAAAGCCTCACCATTTTCAAACACCGATGCACATCATTCATGTGATGAAAACCCATCCCCGTGTTCGACCCTAGATTCACTATGTCAGCAAAGAGTTTGACTACTAAGAAGAGGAGGAACTAAGGATACAAATATTGTTGATTCTGAATCACCCTACCGTGGCACGAATCACTTTGCTATAAAATTTTATAAAACTTTTCATAACTTCTTGCTTGCTATGCTTTAAAGTTTCTAAAACTTTTCATAACTTCTTGCTTGCTATGCTTTAAAGTTTCTAAAACTTTTCATAACTTCTTGTTGGCTTTGCTTTAAAGTTTCTAAAACTTTTCGTAACTTCTTGCTTGCTTTGCTTTAAAGTTTCTAAAACTTTCATAACTTCTTGCTTGCTTTGCTTTAAAGTTTCTAAAAACTTTTCATAAAATGCTTGCTTGCTTACCAGTGGTTGGTTTTAAAACTATGCGAAAAATGCTTATGAATAAAGATCAACCACTAGAGGCTCTCTTGCATGTCAAATTCTAGTAAACACCTGAGCCCGGTCAACCGGTGCTCTGAAGGACCCAGCCCTGCCATCACCTAGGTGGAAGGACCTTGGTCCACATCACCCATTTCCGGTAAATATGGTGGAAAGACCACGTGTCTACATCACCATATAATAGCTAGCACACTAACCCTATATACCCAAAGACGCGCTACTTGGCCCCCTTTAATATGCCATGATGCATGAAAATCTCAAGTTTCAATCCACTGTGCAAATCTAAGATGTATGAAATGATGTCCTAACTTCACCATGCACGTACGAAATACCTCTGACCGGTATGCTTTCTTAAAACTAGGGATTTCTTAAGGCCTGTTTTACAAAATAAACTTTGCTTACTTGCTTGCTTGCTTTTTAAAAGTATGGTTGAATACATCAAAACCATTACTTGCATGCTTGCTTTTTAAAAGTATGGTTGAATACATCAAAACCATTACTTACTTACTTGCTTTTTAAAAGTATGGTTGAATACATCAAAACAATTACTTGCTTGCTTGCTTTCTTTTCAAATATGGTTTACAATCAAACCATTGCTTGCTTGCTTTTCAAATATGGTTTAAAATCAAAACCATTGCTTGCTTGCTTTTCAAATATGGTTTAACAATTTAAAACCATAACATATCAGTGTAAAACGATTTATAAATAATACACTAGTAATTGGAAAATAAGTTTAGAACACTCACATTTCTGCTTACAAAACTGGAGCACAACTCCACAACTTGTTCGCCTTTGCTTTTACCCTACACACTCAAGAGAATACGGCGAAACATTAATCGCTTGAGTAATTGCGTAAAACTTAATGTACTTCACAGGCAAGTCACTTTTAGTAACTAGCATTACTCACACCCAAACGATTTCACTTCGCTTCTGGCCAAGGCAATAATGATGTTTTCATTGAGTTTCATTCTTCAACTCCTCTCTTAATCATTTATTAAGGTTCCTATACTCATCTGGTGTGAATCAATAACTATGCGAAATTTACAAAACTGGTTGTTGGTGTCGTGGTACTCGGTACTCACTATGTTTTGTACCGGTACCAAACTCATTCTGCAAGTGGGCACCTATATTCACTTGTCTTGGTACCCCAGACCAAATAGCCACGCATAAAGCACGGCATCCCTTGTTTAGGTATCGCACCACTTCAGCGGAAGCCCGAAATGGCAGATTGAATCTGGGTACCAAACTTTCTTCATACATATTCCATAATACCTCAAAACCAACATGGAATTTAATTCCAAACCACACCACAAACACTTGTATCATGGTTTAGAACTCTTATAACCAAACCCTAGGTAAAAATCCTAAGTAAATCCACACCTAAACAATCCATACAAACCACAGAAATAAAAGGATTCCATGTTTGTCTTATACCAACTAGGGTTTTACCCACATAACTTCAACAAATCTAGGGTTAGGATGATCTCTCAACAAAACCCTAGAAAAGGACCAACTAACATCCATAGAAAATCCATACCAAAAACCCTAGACATCCAAAATACACATGATTCCATACAAAAACCCAAAGATCCATACCTTTTTGCTCTTCTCCCTCTTCTTCTTCCTCTTCTCCCTCTTCTTCTTCTCTTCTTCTCCCTTTTCTTCTCCAAAAACATGGAGCCCTAAATGTGAGACCAAAATGAGATGTTGTTTGTCTCATCCCCTTTATATACTATCATCTTTCCTTTAATTATAAGTAGGTCCTCCATCTCTCGAGTATTTGCAAATCAACTTTTGTTATTTCTAAAATAGCATACTCTCTTCTTTTATTATGACCTTCATATCCCCACCAATTACAATCCCCTTGGCTCCCTTTCGGCTCTTGATATACTACCAGTTCAACTAATTTACCATTTCACAAATTTCATCCTTAAAAACAACTTCCAAAAATACTACAATGGCACTCAACACTAAGAAAGTCTTTTGGTGCACACAAGATACTCTACTGCTACTGCAGACCGCATGCCCTTGGGATCGGCTCATACAAATCCTATAAGTTTGAGTTTTTAGGATGCTTAATAGTTTAAATAATACTGGCATTATAGTTTGCCTTTGGTAGGTCTAGTTTGTTCATCTCTCTGTAATTCAATGCCCATTTGTTTATTTAAAAGTCGATAAAATGACAATCTTTTGTCTGCTGACTCTCTACGATAGGTATGAGGCCTGGCGCTAACTTTAATTAGGAAAGTTGGTCGCTTAATATAATCAAGTTTATATAATGTAGATTAACCCAAAATTAACCTTATTTATTAAATGAATTATACGTGAAAGACAATACGAATAGGGATCAAACCCCAATATTCAATAATAATCCAAACCGATTAAAGATATTTATCAAACTTTATTATCGTGATAATGAGGGAATGACCACAGGAGAACTCACCACCAATGTGTTTCGTCTAAGGAGTAATAATGACGAATACACATTTGATAGGACCAAGCATGTCCGGAAGCCTTGGCCAGGTATAAGTCAACTAAGATATATTAATTTCTTCATAAGATCAATGATAGTGAAGGCCTCTTTTGATAGTCATATTAATTTCCTGCGGAATAATGCCCGAAATTATTTATTTTGATTACCAATATCACACTATCATGATAATCAACTGAAACCCTATTAAAGATGATTGTAGATTTGAGTTTATTCGATGGGTTAAGGTGTATAAATGTTCCGATTTCTATATGTATGTCCTATTTTTTCATGAACTTTTTTTGTCTTCAAAATATTCTTAACATTTACTATCGAGTTTCCAAGATCATCCCGTTAAAAAAAGTTAATGTGTGTTATAATGAGTGTTGTCTGGCCGCATTTTCTAACACAGGTTGCTGCTTCTACAAAAATAAACGCTTGATATCTCTGGACTAAAAGTTCTAGTACAATCAGATATATGCACAAAAGCTCAGGGCATATGTGCTTAATTATCCGTCATTTAGACATCTCCTTTAATATTTTTGATGGTTTTTGTTTACCATACTTTTAACTAGTGTCATTCATCCCACATTTTCAACAAAGGCCCGACTGTTGTACGTAAATAAAACGCCCTGGCTTATGGAGCTATAAAATTTCAAGTAAAGTGGGACATACTTAATGTAAAGCCGTGGGCATATGTGTACCTTATCTTTATTTAAACAGTAGTCTTTCTTAATATTTTGATGGTTTTTTTATTTCAACCACCCTTGAGGTTAAAACATATACATATCTTTAAAGTCATAATCAAGCTTACATGTCATTGCCACCATCCATTTTATTCTCTCGTAAATCTGATCTTCCATATTCATATAAAAACAAATCATCTGAATAGCATATCCATTCTTCAGCTATTTTGATTCTCTCGATTGTTAATCTATACATGTTCATATGCATGCAACACTGCATCGAAGAGGGAAGTCCACCAAATTAAAAAAAAATTAAATTTTGGGCATATTTCGTTTCTCCAAGTCTGGGATATGCTTTTCTGATAATTATTTTTTAAAATTTCTCTCTGTAGTTTTATGATTTCTTGTAAAATATGTTGAAAACTTAGTTGTCACTGCGAATTGGCCTCCATCATTTTAGTAATGAACCACCATAGCAACTATTAGGAAACATGGTCCTCATATGAAACCGATGTGATTCGTGTAATAATGGTGATAAAATTCAGTAAAAGAAAACAAGAAAATGATACCTAGATTTACGTGGTTTGGTAGTGTGTTCATATCCATAAGAACGATGGTTCAAACTTTCATTATCACTAAAATAAGGTTACATAAGAGGGTATTTCTAATAACCTTAGATATGACCACTTTACAAAAATACCCCTTTACCATGTACCATATCGTACCATAGGGGCTTTGCCCCACACCTCAACATATTACTTGCCTCCCACAAAACCCCTATACAACTTGCCCGCCCTTTACTCCTTCAATATGAGACACATGCCATAAATGTAAACCAAAATCATAAGAGCTTGACATTTTAAGAAAATTGTTTGCTTAACATAAGAATAGAGCTTAATTTGAAGTAGAGGTCATTGCCAAAGCCATTCTTCTACAATTTGAGTATTTGTTCCCTTATTTGTGTATATATTGGATACATACTTTATTATTGATGCATCTATTATTTAAATTTCTAAGTAAGGGAGTGATGTTACTAATTTTATATCAAAACCTAATTAAAGGATTATGAAAATGACGTATCTTTCAAAGTTACAAGATGATCCGATCGATCGATCTACATCTAAAAGACAATCCAACTACTCTTATCCTCATGTGCTAAAAGTCAACAAATCCTGTTGATCATCACCTAATGTAAATAGCTTGCTGACTTGTTAAAAAAGCTACTCCTTCATGCTTCTTCACATGACGAGTGGTTGTAAAGGAGAACCTCTTCTTCTTCAATGGACTCACTTTTGTCCTCTAAAAAAAACGTATAAATGTATCCCTATATCCAAAAAAATGGTGAAAGAAAACTTCCAATTTTTTCCTTCACTAATTTTAGGACATATTTGGTTCCTGTTTTTTGAAAATTGATACATCTGTAATAATTCTTGAAAATACAAAGAACACCATTTTGGCATTCTCGAAAATTGTTCTTGTTGTATAAATTTAGTGTGTTTTATGAGCTTTATATTCTTCGATAACAAAGGAACTACAATGTTTTCTTTATGTTTTTCTTGTTTTTCAGAACAAAAAACAATTTTCAAAACTATAAACAAGCATGCTCAGCTTCTTCAATACTACATTGAAATAATTTAATATTAGTTACTTTGCTAAGAACATTGATGTTATGGAAGTTATCTCTCGTGGTTTTCATATTATTAATCAAATCAAATTCATAAGTAGAAATAAGTAGATAAGATTGTCCATGTTTCAAGACTCAACCCCGGTTCTTTCCCTTTTTCAGGCCGATCCTAGCCTTTAACCATCAAGTTAGGGCCCCATCACTTCGAAAAGATTCATTTTTAAAATGAAATCTTAAATAATGAAGGAGTAAAAAATATAATAATTATGGATTAAAATATAGGTAAATTGAAGATGTTCTACAAAGGGATTGATGAATTAAATGAGTGGTACATGTGTGATAATCACAACAAAACTTCGATGGTGGTGGCTGAATACTAGAATGGCTAAAGTCAATATTTTCAAAATATCGTGAGGCACAAGTAACATATCCATATGATGAAGATGTTAGAAAACTAATATATATTTCTTTACTTATAATATATACTAGACCGAGTACAAAGATAGTTTTGCTTTGTAGTGTACTACACTAAATAGTGGATATTTGTAGTCAAACTACCGAAGGTTCAGTCAACTAGTTGAAGGCAATACTCTTGATATTTATTTATTTGAATTCCAAATTTGTAATTCCTATTTGATTTAATCTTGATGGATGTTGCATAAATGTCCTTATGCTTTAAGTGCCAGATATCTCCACTCTTCTTTGTCTTTGAACTTATTTTCGATCCCAAAATACCATTGGAATGCCATCAAGCAGCATAGTCATACACTGGTCGTTAAAAAGGTAATAAATAGACAAATGCCTGTTAAAACCCTCTTAAACACTCCACACGTGACAAGACCTGTAAGACCCGAGAAATTCCACTTCGAAAAAGGTGAAATCGTAATTTCTGCTGTTTAAATTGGTAATTTCTGCTAAAAATTTCTCAGATTTTATTCTAGGATCTAGGAAGACGAAATGAATTTCACCGTTGGAATCGTCTCGCGAAATCTAGTTAGCACGTAAAATTTCGTAGAAATCCGAGACTGTCGGAATTTACACGTTTTTCGAGGCATCGCATTTCGGGTGCCGTAAAATGATTTTCGATGTGACGAAAGTCACATATAACAAGTACTCATGTGCCATAAGTGGCATGGGTAGAGAAATGATGAAAATGGACGGCCGAGGTAGTGCCAAATATCAATTCTGGTAAAAGAGGGACGTAATGGTCATTATGGGATTTGATTTTAAGTCACAAAGGACAAATTAATGAATAGTCCTTCTTCTCCTTCACTAAGCCAAAAGAGAAAAAAGTGGGGGTCATTTGGGGAGATGCAGTAGCTTCCATTTTTGAGAGCTTTTAGAGAGAGAGGGTGCTTCTCTGAATATCAGAGATCCAATTTCGTCAGCTACGACAAGAAGAAGAATCGTCTACGCCTAAAGGGCTTCGCGTGGTACTCTGGTCATTAGGAAGCTCTTCCAAACTCCTCGAGGTGTGGGTTTCTCCTACTTGGGTTTTACGCTTGTTTAAGAGCTGCTATAAGGATGTTTCTACAGGCGAGGCCTTGAACTATTGAGCGGCCCCAAAAACATGGGATCTAATCGCTTGGAAATTATTGAAACCCATTTTAGAAATCGCTGGACCTGAGGGTCGCTTACTGACCGTTATGGTTCCATGAGTGATAATTTATTGAATAAATCAGGTGTTATTTAAGGTACCTAAATGGCCAAGGAAATTGGTCTTCAAAAGGTGGAGTCGTAAATGACGTATGGTCACTTCCAATGCATTGCACCACATCATTTTGGACTCAAGTAAATCAGTCCCGGGGTTTGTGTGAATTTGGACCAAACCGTCCATATGTCAGGTGCTTAAATCTGTTGAAAAGAATGGCTTGGTATGTGTGGAAATAGGTAGGTTAAGAGCTTGAGATATCGTAAATCTGCTCCAAGTGAGCGACCTTGGGAGTCAGTTGGATCAAAGAAATTACTAGGTTAATGCTTGATGTGTTATCATGAGGCCTGCCAATTATGTGGAATATAATTGTGTATGTCATCGAGATGATCGTGAATTGCTCAAGTGAGTTAAATTATGATGTTTCGATGTGTCAATTTACATGTGTGTAATTGTAGTTGATTGAAAATATGCATATTGAATATAGTTTGTAGAATGTTTTTGAAAATGGTACACGCATTTTCATATGCACCGGTAACCTAAGAAGAGTGCATGACATGGTTTTTTTTGTAAAAACAATGGACATGATTGCGAAAGGAATTTCACAGGATGATATTCCGGAGAATCTGGTCAGAGGACGGGCCAACGTATCATTTCTGATGAGGACCATGACTGCTTCTAAAGTCACCAACCAATTCAATTTCTGAGGGTAGTCCCATACTTTCGCGAATACCTTAGTACATTTTCTAAGACAAAGTTTTGTTTTGAAAAATGATTATTTTCACACGGCTTGGGGAAAGTGTGAGTGAGTCGGTGAGGACTCGTGACATGGGGTGACTGCAGACATTCAAGTAGGTGGATCACTATTTACCTCGAGTGTGTGTGTTTATTTTTTGAAGCATCGCATGCACTTAGGTGGAGAGGAAATTTACCTAGGTGATTCCACTACTGAGCATTAGCTCACCCTGTCGAGGGATTATATATTTTTCAGGTACAGGAAGCGCTCGAGGGGACGGCTCATTTTAGAGACCGATTTTGAAGAAAGCCGGGTTGTGGCTTTGATTGTTTTTGGATATAACATGTATTAGAATTTTAGTATTTTAATGTATGTTGTATAAGAGCAATATTTGAACTCTTGAACTATGTTTGGATAGTTGGATATATATATTTGTGAAGAATATTGTAGTGATGTCTATGAGGCTGCTTTTATCCATATTTGTATCAGTGATTGATATTAGGATAGGCTATATTACAGTTTGCATTCAGTAGAGCTCCCTGCATGCTGAGACTCGCCCGATTTTCAGATGGCGCCAAAACTGACATCCACTAGTATTCACGGTCGAGGTAGTCAATCTGACCCTAAGCCTTGGGTGTCACAGACTCGACCCGAAAACCCTCCTAAGATTCCCCGGGTGGTCCCGCCTAGTGAAGTTCCCACTGTACAATCCCCAGGGAATGTCCAATGGAACCCCAACTTTAAGAAGAAAATACACACCTGCATTAATGAAATACCTCAATATATATAAATAAAAGGTTCATAACCGCTCAAATCCACAATCCGACCCATCTTACTGTAGGTCCTAACCACGACACACATGACAATTCTCATACGAGTCCAATACTAGGATCAAAGCATTCTAAGAGTATTTGCGAATTTAGGGTTACAAATGAAAATAAATAGGTCCAACAAAGCAAAGACAGATAGGTGGGATAGAGTACTACAGCTGTCACAGGAAGAGCGGTGTTGAATTTGGCGCGAGTTAGGCCCTACGAACTGCCCAGACCTAGGAAACAGATTTAAAACAATAAACGTGAGAAATAAATCTCGATGAGTGGCATAATTTACAAGGAAAATAATGCTTTAATTTTTGAAAATTACTTCTCTCAAGACCTCACGTCCACTCCTTTGTAGAAGGTTCCCGCTTAGCAAACATTCCCACAAAACCCAACTCTACTAAACCCAACAATATGAAAGTCATGCTCAAAATGTAACCGACACTCATTTTCAAGAACTCCAGAACCCGACCGTTTACAACATACAATTGAGCATAAATATATATAACCATCATGTCGTAAAAGTAATCATGAAAATGCAACAACCATAAGTATTGAAATGGTTATAGTTTACCTAGAAACCAACAATGTACCGTACCATAAACCCATCATAAACCGTCGGGTAAACCCGACCTCACGACATCGTGGCAACCAATAAACCTTCGGTTAAACCCGACCATCACGTGGCAATCCACAAACCTTCTAAACCCGACCATCACGTGAAATCTAATAAACCTTCTGCAATTCGACATCTTAATCGCGGAAATAATATATAATCGTTTCTTTATTCACAAGTACCTTTCCAACGATACTGTATTATAATCATTTCACAAAATCTTAAAATCTCTCTTTCTTAAAACAATAAGTTTTCTGTGCTGGTTTAAAACCTCAATCCACATACCCAACATATTTAAATACCACGCACTCATCCATGAACCTCAAGAAATTCCAAATATTTAAAATGTTGACAAAATTCACATGAAATGATAACTTGTTTATATGAAAACAGGTCATTCTATTTATGGATAACCAACCATTCGATCAAATGATATATTTATTAAATAATTAACCATAATTATATACCATTATAATACCCCAAAACATTTAAAACATATAAACCACTCACGCACTACACGCCGGGCCACCCCCCAGGATCGCCTCCTACGGCGTGAGCGCCCTCAGAATATAAATAAGACACCACTTAGCTCCAATAACTGAACCAACAACATCGATGCCCCGAAGGCCTTAGAATAACTTTAGAACTATGAAACCATCTAAATTGACTCGATTATGTCTAATTACACACAGGCCCCATAGATCTGGTGACTTCAAAATCGGGCTTTTCACCGGAGTTTCACTTCCGAAATTGAACCGTCCAATAATTCATAAAAGTCATCCACTTCATTAATCATCTTCAATTTTTCCAAACTTGACCAATTGGTACTCAATTTCAGTCTCACCTTCTCGGTAATTATCCTAAATGACCCAAAAATGGAAAACTAACCAAACGACGTCCAAAATTCACAAATCACATATCAATGGAAAGCCCAAGAGACCAGGAACACATCAGTACCCTCACCTTGGTCCAAAGGTTGTTGTGGTGGCCGGAAAACTCGATCCAATAGTCGGCCAACTTTGTTTTTGTCGTATCTTTCAAACGGTGAGGAATCTGCAAAAATGGACCACGGAAATGAGTTCAGAGGGTCCAAAAATGGTGGAAAGGAGGTATGGGTCGGCCTGAAGTGGCCGGAAAATGCAGGAAACTGGTGACCCAAGATCGCCGCCACCGCCGCCTTTGCCGGCCCGATCCGGCATCGCCTCGTACTGCGGGCTGGCCGGGGAAATTTGCCGCAAGAACTCGCCTCCACCCTCCCTCCTCCTGGTCAGCTGCATGGCAGGGTGGCCTGAGTCACCTCCCACGGCCAAACTTGAACCGGCCTGAACGTCAAAACCATCCATTTCTGTTCAAGGCTTTGGGAGTTTCTCCCTGCCTTGAGCTCGCAAAACGTGGCCGGGCAAGGTCAGCTGGGTGTTTCTCTTTGGCATGCAAAACTATGTTTATATAGAGCCTAGGGTCGCTTTCAGGTAAAACACTGAAGACAGCTTAGACACTGCTAAAACACCGCTGTTTGAACTCCCCAGTGTCATAACTTTCTATCCCAGAAGCCTGATTGAACACGCTCAACCCGCTTCCATGAACTCGTGACGACAAGGCCTACAAAATGGTATCTTAGTCAACCCAAAACTATGCATCCTTGAAAAAGTCAACCCTGGCCCATAATTGGCCGCATCAAACTCTTGGTCAAACTTGATCAAACGCTTTAAAACTTGCATGATTTTTGGTACCTGGCCGCTACAACACGCATCGAAGCTACCTAGTTGTCACTCTTTTAATGGGATGAGCATTGGTAACTATTAAAGTAAGCATTAGAGATATTCGATCATAAAAAATTTAAGTGGCAAAGTAAAACATGGGAAGAAAGCATATTTCTTACAATGTTTGAAAATGACCCACTAGTATTTTGATATATGGTTTCTCAATCAACTTTCATATGGGGAAATACATATATTTTGAGGTCGTAATTTTGGCTTTTATGTCCCCAAGAACGCCCAATATATATATATATATAGCAGCATATATATATATATATATATATATATATATATATATATATATATATATATATATATATATATATATATAAACAAATTATCTGAATAGCATATCCATTTTTCAAATAATTTCGTTCTCCTGCAATGTCTACTATACATGTTCATGTATGAAACATTGAATACAATATAGTTCCAAATTGAGTATGCATATTAACTATTGAGCCTTTTAATATATATATATATATATTAATTATCGGTCTACCCTTGAAAACTGCAAGTCAAATAAAAGACATGAAGTATCTAGTGTGTGTCACTTAAATGAAAAATATTTTGAGCACTCTATGATTCTCCAAATCTAGGATATTATTTATTTATTTGTTTGTTTATTTATGTGGTATTGACCCATATTTGCCGTAATTACTAGAAGTTATAAAATATTGTAAAGCCGTTGGTAGATGCTTATTATTGTGTTTGAAGTTCATCGATCACCACGAACATTTCTGTTCTCATCTTTCCTGCTTTTGTCTTCTCTTCTGTCCAAAAGAAAGGAAAAATATGTTTGATGGTGAGAAAATAGAAAATAATTTAATTTTTTACTTAAAATAAAGAAATTCTTTATTTTTCAAAACAAAAATATGCCGTTTCATTTCGAAATAGAAAATAAGATGTAGTTAGATAATATTTTCGATTTGGTATGATTGCTAAAAGACCAAACAAATACCCATAACCCAATGGTAGAGTCAGAAAATCAAGTTATGGGCATGATTAGTTTAAGGACATTAAAAATGGAAAGCTCAATTTTCAATCAAGTGGTAAGATAGATTTCCTTTCGAGGGGACACAAATGACCCCTGGGCATCATGTGGCTCCACTTTTAGAGGGACAAATGACCCTTGGACATAATGTGGCTCCGACATTACCATGATATCCCGTCAGGTCAAGTTGTGATGTAATGTTAAACGATTAATTTTTTCTAAAGACTCAAATTTATAGGATTTAAGTTTAATATAAATATCACACTCCACATTAAATAATTTATCAACTCCATGTTTGTAAGCTTGTAGAATTTAGCTTATAATAATTAAGAGTGGCTGCCAATATTTTTTCATGATCAGTCAACTTTTTTTTTTTTCAATAAAACAATATTCATACATAATTTTTAAACACAAGTTTGAGTTTCATATGTCGCCGCACTCCCCATTTTTAATTCCATCCATAGAATATGATAATAAAGTCTTTCATCTATTCAATAGCTTATTTTTAATCGGCAAAGTTTTTCACATAAAATATAAATTAGGTGAATAGATATCCATTCTTCAGCTACTTTGACGCCTCAAATATATCATGTCTATCCACCACCACCGCATAATGCCACCAAAGACTAGTGGACCTTACGATATACCCCAGGGCCATGAACGAAAGGAAGAAGATAATTTAATTTTTGTCATTAATTTGAGTCGGAAAAACAAAACTTAGGGCACATGCACTCATGTGATTATTATTATTACAAGAAAACATGATTTATTATAAGGAAGCAGGTCCTTGTTGAGCACATATCCTATGTCTTTAATGCTTCAAGCAACATGAATGGATTTAAAAAATAGGCGCGCAGGCCCACTCTCCCAAGCCCAAGACGCAGGATTAAAATAAGACTTTATAAGTATCCCAAAGAAACGCCCCGGCCCCGCACAGCCCAAAACGAGAGTCCAGCTTCATCCCCGCCCTAAGGGTTTCAGAATGCGATGAGCCTTAAAGAGCCTATCTTGTAAATCAAACAAATCTCATCAATAAGGGAAGTAGATACTCCCACAACTCTTATCCCAGAAATCAAACCAAATTCACCAATAAGGGAAGCAGGATAATTCTAATAACCGTTTATCTTGTAAATCAAACCAAATCTCACTAATAAAGGGAAGTAGGATAATTCTCAATAATCGGCTTCCAATTATCCCTTATTAACTGACAAATGATAAGGAAAGAAAATCCCCATCCAATAAGATAATCCTTATCACCATCAAATCGGGAAAAACATATACTATAAATATCGTACTACCCTATCGTTGAAAGGTACGCAGACTTACACCAATACTTCATTCCCCTTGCCAGCTTTGATATTCTTTCCAATAGAAAGAACCGACTTGCATCTGAAGATCCGCGCAGCCCCCGCCGACATCCTCTTCTTTCTTGTTTTCGCAGAGGAGTCCAACGTCCAGGTGCCACTGACCACTAAATTCGATACCCAGCTCCGGGCCCGATTCCAACACGCTCCACCCCGGGGCCATGAAAAAGGCATCATCAAAACATATTACCAAAATTTGTACCTTGGAATCACTGTAAGACCCGAGAAAATCCAATTTTCTCAAAATCGTACTCGGGTCAAAAATAATGGTAATGATTCTCTAGATCTTGATGACGAAACTGATTTCACTGTAGGAATCGCCTCGCAAAATATCGCTAAAGACGTCGAATTCGTCGACTCGACATACGAATTTGCACGCTTCAAGGCATCGTGGTATCGAAAATGTGAAAACGATATTAGATGTCACGTATCACATATAACGACTCGCTGTGCCAAAGTAAGTTTCAAGAATGTAGAGAAATAATGAAATCTGACTACCGAAAGCAAGGTCAAATGTCAAAATCCAAGCTCTGGGGACATGTATGGCATTTTAGAAATTGCTTCAAACGTGATAATAAGACAAAATCAGGAATAAAGGGATCGCCTTCTTCAAATCAACCAAAGCATCAAAACCCGGCAAAAGAGAAAATTAGATGCGTGAGTCGATTGAGAGTTTTGTAGAGAGTAAAGGACCTCCTTCTCTTAGATTTCGGAGATCCCTAATTCATCTAATTGGTCAGATAAGAAGTGTTGTTCTATGCGACGAGCTCACGCGTAGGTTCCGTTTCTTTTTGTGGAGTTTTCAACAAACTCCACGGCGTGAGGCTTTATCCTACTTGTTTTAACCCTTGTTTAAGTGCTTTGTTGATGTTTGTGTTGGGTTGAGGCCGTGGGTGGCCATTTGATCGGTCCCAAATCTTGGAACCGAAGTGTGGAAATTTTTTTAGACATTTTGGACAGTCCGTGAACATCCAGAAACTGATTGGGTTGTTTATGTTGGAATTTATGCATTAAATTGGCTGTGAGTAGAAAACCTGAATTGTGGGTGATTAATTCGTCTCCACCAAGAGGAATCGATGTGAGAGTGGGTTGCCCATGATTATCTAATTGCTATGTTTTAGACTGTGGCATCAAGCCCCAGCTGTATGAAATGGACCATAAATTCCACAGTGTTTTGGCATCGAATTGCTTCGATATGAGTGGCTTGAGTTTGGCCGATCAAAGAAAATTAATGTTAATGCTTGATTGTTAATATATTACAATTATATAGAATTGGCACTGCGGGCTCCAGCTATCGAGATGAGATTGTGTTTAGCCTGCTTTAGCTAATTCTAGGTGATGGTTGATATCATGGAATTACATGTGGTGTAATTGTAAATTCGGAATATATGCATATTGATATATTGGTTTAATTATCGAATTAAGATAATGCATTTCATACGACTCTGCAACTCTTAAATTGTAGCGAGCGCATGACATGAAAATTAAAAGAAAAAATGAAAACGCTTTGAAAGGAATTTCACAGATGAATGAGAACTGGTCAGAGACTGGCCCAATGATCATTTTTGATGAGGACCATGACTGCTTTCAAAGGTTCTCCAATGACATTCGCCTGAGGGTAGTCCCATATTTTACCGATACTGCAGTTTTGAAAACAATAAGAATTGTTTTGAAAATGATGTTTTCTCTACAATGCCAGGCAATGTGAGGGAGCTTCCGTGAGGACTCGTGACGGGGTTGGAGCCATTTAGACATTCAAGTAGGATCATGAATTTGCTCGAATGTGTGTTTACTTTTGAGCATTGCATATGCACTTAGTGGGAGTAACCCATTTAGGGTGATTCCACTATCACGATAAATTTCACCCTCGTCGAGGGATATTATTTTCAAGTACAGGAGCCACGAGGAGACTCGCTTCATCCTAGAGGCCTTTGAAGAAAGCTCAAGCCAGGTCATTTTGTTATGTACACATGTATTAGAACTCTCTAAGTTTGATATATGATGTATAAGGATAATTTTAATTACCTCTTGAAATTATTGTATATAGTTGATTTTATTTGGATGAGTATTGGTTTTTGGGCCCAAGTGGCCGTTTTACTCATGGATATGTCATATTGAACTGTTTGGGGATTGTGTTTGCATTCGGGGCAGAGCCCCCGTGATAAAGGAGACTCACCGATTTTCGAGAGATGCCTAGTCACCCGACATTCACGAGTGTTTCCTGCGGTCGATCGGTAAACAACTGACACCCCAGATTTGGGGTGTCACAACTTGGTATCAAAGCCTA
Organism: Tetrastigma voinierianum; assembly: GCA_016808115.1. Taxonomy (NCBI): domain Eukaryota; kingdom Viridiplantae; phylum Streptophyta; class Magnoliopsida; order Vitales; family Vitaceae; genus Tetrastigma; species Tetrastigma voinierianum. Next base: position 242,936 of record JAEQBH010001743.1, on the reverse strand, counting down.
GGTATACGAATACCTAGGGAGCTCAGGTTTGGGTATCCATCACCACTAGGGTGGTTTGATGTAAGTTAGGTATGAGATTACCTAGGAAATCACGGGACAAAAGTGACACCGTATTCATGTGTTTGGTGTTTTCAGGTGATTTGATGAATTGTTGTGTGAAAATATGCATAACATGAATTATGGGTTATAATTGTTTGTATTAGGCAATTAGCACTTGGTGTGTTGGAAAAATTTTAGGAGTTTACAGCAAGGAGTAAACTCCGCAAATAAAGAAAATAAATGAAATAAAATCAATAAATTTTATCTGCTTATGTGGATGTTTGCAAATTTTTTTTATACATTTCAAGTCGAACTCATAAAACTATTGGATTCTATGGATGTGATTTAAGCTACTGCATGTAGAAGTAGCAAGGAAGGCTACTGATGGAAGTGAGAAAAAAAAATGGTGCAGACACTGAAATGGGCTACTGCCCATTTGAGCATAAGGATGAAGGTGGCATAGGTGGGCTGGGCTACGCGAGGGGTACCGGGCGCCGGAGCGTGCACTCGCGGCATGGCGCTGACGCATAGGGGCACGGCACGAGGCACGTAGGGGTACGCTACACAAGGACATCCAGAGCTCAAGGCCAGCGACATCGCCACGGCGCACGATACGCCATCGCGCTGGCATCTGGTGTGTGTCGTTGGCGCTAGGCCGTGCACTCGGGTGCACCCACTGCTGACTCGCATTATTTTTGCAGACACTTTAGTGTGACCGTTCATGAACACTGCTTCATGAACATTGCTTATCACACAAATTTTTGAATTTTTTTAAATTAAATCAACCAAATAAAATGAGACAAAATTTCTGAAAAAAGTGAAAATTCAAAAATAAATTTTTCAGGGAAAAATGATTCGACATGTGGTATAATTGTCTCGCACAGATGAACAAGGGACATAGAATATGAACTGTATATTCTGAGTATGAATAATGTCTCAGGGCTGTGTTTATGCCTTAGAGACACAACATTGAATTTGAACTGCCATTTGAACTATGTAGATGGCTGTCGAGACGAGACATGAAAAAGTCTACTGGATACCGGGTCGCACCACCCGTTGCTCGACCAAAGAGCTCGAGGCTGCAGGTACGGCGCAAGAGCCGCTATTGCACGACTAATGCACAAGTAGTCGTGAGGTCCCAGTAACCCCAGAGGCTTAGGCACATCATCCTCCGACATTCACGTGGTGAGAGATCTGGATGGTGGTAGACCATTGGTTCATGCAGGTTGAGAAGGTGTTGGGAGGCTATGAAGATTACCTCGACACGACTGTGATTAGACTAGTCGCTGCCCACCTAAAGGGTGAGGCCCAAGCATGGTGGAATAGCAAGGACCCTGTAGACCTAGAGGTAATGACATGGGCAAGAGTTCCGTGAGCCGCTCATGGGTAAGCATTTTCCAGATGCCGCGAGGCATGGCGCCCTGAGTTCCTAGAGCCGGGGCTGTGGGACAATGAATGATGGAGTACGTGGCTAGATCTACTCGAGCGACTCGCTTTGTCGATGATCACGCACACCTAACATGGCCAAGGTTAGAGATTCTAGAATGGCCGGTTGTCCATTCGGCAAGTACCGTAGACTTCGCCATCGGACATGGACTCGTATGGTCGGGACGGCCCCGACCATGCAGAGAGATCGAGGATGCTCCTGAGCACTCCTGGATGCGGGTGTTGGTAGCAAGAGGGAGGATCAACCTTCTTCTAGTTCGGGGAAGAGGCATAAGACTTCTTCTTCACACGAGTTTCAGGACTAGGGCCAGGATGGGGCATTTAGTCGCAGTAAGGTGTGATATACATTTACCGATTAAATTGGCACGTGAGACTTAATCGCCTGCAGATGTGGATTCCAAGGTATTAGGACAGAGTCCCGCTAGTCGAGAACAGAGAGATGCGCCATTCCTCCACACCTCAGTACTCTGGCCGAGGAACCGGCTTCGCCTTGGTGTTATACGAATACCCTAAAGACAGCGGGCTATGGCTGTATGGGTCGAGGTCAAAGACAGACTCATACAGTCGGATTCCCTAGTCGCAGAGTACTATATGTTATTTCATCACACTTGGGATACATGAGGCGAGATTGTCCTAGAGGCGTAGATCTCGTGGTACGTAGACTGAAAGGTCAGATTAGCTCTGATATGCGGTGGTATGTTTCTACTTAATTCTTGTTAAATTGAGTGGCGTTTAAATTAGATACATCATATTCATTCATTAATGCATCTGTGGTAGATTTGGGCTTAGAGGTTGAGGCCTTTAGGAGAAACCCGTATGTGGATGTTCCCTCTCTAGGTGTGGGCAGAGAGTTGACCTGATAGAATGATTGTGAGCTAGAGATCTCCAAGATCTCGCCTGTGGTGGTCCCCATGATCGAGGTGTCACAAATTAGCATTATCAAGGCATGTGCACCCGAGACATCACGCTTGAGTCGGGGTGTGGTCGCACTAAGATGGTCATTCACCACTCTTGGTGAGTGTGGATTGAGTTTGTCTTTTGGATTACGTCTAATGAATACTTATAGTTCGAATCAGGAAACGAAGAGAAATTGATGTGTGTAGAGTAAAGCAAGAAGGGGGCCTTTAATCCCCTAAGATGAGAAGTCAAGAGTTAGGGTGTAAGAGACCCGGGGAGATATTCCGAATTTCTGTGTGGGTGTAAGAGACCCGGGGATATATCCCGACTATAGGTGGGTGTAAGAGACCCAGGAGGTATCCCGACTTCGTGGTGGGTGTAAGAGATCCGGAGAGTATGCGACTTCAGGTAGTGTAAGAGAGACCCGGGAGGTATCCCGACTTTGTGGTGGGTGTAAGAGACCCTGGAGAGACGTCCTAAATTTCCCCGTGTGGGTGTAAGAGACCTCGTGGAGAAATCCCACTCTCTGTGGTGGGTGTAAGAAACCCGTGAGATATCCGAAATTTCTGTAGTATGGATGTAAGAGACTCAAGTACAGTCAAGAGTTAAGGCTACTCCAAGATGAAAACACACGCTCAAGTTATCAGACTTAGAGTTTAGTGATAAGAGAGTCAGAATGACTCGAGATGAAAACACACGGCCATGGTTATCACGTAGACTTTAGAGTCGAGTGATGTGGAGCCTGGGAGTGACCGAGATTCGATACACCTTGAAATCAGATCGGGTGTCATTGAGCCTACATGTCCTCTATGATATGGATGTCATTCATGATAATGGATCAGTCGACTGGCCCATTGATCGTCGCTGATCGCGGACCTCGGGAAGGTCGCTACACACTGGCATGTGGGTCATATAGGTTACATGTCAGGTGGATATGGGGCGTTAGAGTGACAGGTCTCGAGATGCGCCCCGGATCATAAGGGTAGCTGGGAGGAGCAATTGTCCTTAGTGGAATTCGCCTACAACAATAGTTATCAGGCGAGTATACAAATGGCAATCATGAGGTATCAGGAGTGGGAGGCCATGTGAGATCACCGTTATGTTGGACCAAGGTGGGAGATAGCTCCATCATGGGTCCTGATCTGATTAGAGACACCTTCAAGAAGGTGAGTTTCGATACGGCTGACGCCTTCTCACTTACTCGTGAGCCGCAGAAGAGCTATGTCGATGTACGACGTCTGCCCTTAGAGTTCGAGAGGTCGGGATCACTGCCTTCAAGGTGATGCATAAGAGGGGAGTGGTCAGGTTCTAGAAGGGAGGAAAGCTTATCACGAGGTTTATTCACCTTCGAGATACACTATATAGTAATTATAACAGACGGCCATTTTACCGCCAAGATGTCGCGTGTCCACGAGGTGTTTCACGTCTCCATGCTCCTGGCGAGCACACCAGATCCAAACTCATGTAGCTTGACGGGGGACAGATTGAGGTCGACACTAATGAGACCTTCGAGGAGGGACCAGTGTGTGTTTTGGATAGTCGTGATCAGGTTTTACGACGCAAGACCGTGAGGCTAGTTAGATACTATGGCGGCACTATGGAGTGGAGGAGTCATCGTGGGAGCGCGAGGACACGATGGTAGAGTGCACGTTGCATATGCATGTGAGTGATGTGATTGTCCAGAATTTCGGGACGAAATTCCTCTTAAGGAGGGGAGATTGTAAGACCCAAGAAAATCCAATTTTCTCAAAAAGGGCAAAATCGTAATTTTGGTCAAAAATCTGAAATTTATTCTCTAGATCTCGGATGAAGAAACAGATTTCATCGCTGAACGCCTCAAATCTAGCTAGCATGTCGACTTCACAATTCCAAGATACTAATTTGCATCGTCTTCAAGGCATCACAGATTCCGGGGTGTCAGAATGATATTGGGATGTGACATAAGTCACATATAACACGAATTCATGTGCCATAAGTTGCATGAGTAGAGAAATGATGAAAATGGACGGCCGAGGTAGTGCCAAATGTCAAAAATCCAAGCTTGGGGACATAGATGGTATTTTAGAAATTGTTTTAAATGATAATAAGACAAATTGCAAAATTAAAGGATTGTCTCTTCAAATTGAACCAAAGACCAACGTGGGAAAAGAGAAAATACTAGATGAAATGCATTTTAGGGGTTTTGTGAGAGAGAAGGACCTCCTTCTCTCTAGATTTTCGGGAGATCCGACCGTCGGAATTCATCGGGACAAGAAGGAAAGTTGTTCTACGTGACGAGGCCTATGCGTAGGCTCCGGTTTTAGGAGTTTTCAACAAACTCCGTGAGGTAGGGGTTTTATCCTACTTGTTTTAACCCTTGTTTAAGTGCTTTGTTGATGCTTGTGTTGGGTTGAGGCCGTGAGTGGCCGTTTGATCGGTCCCAAATCTTGGAACCAAAGTGTGGAAATTATTTTAGACATTTTGGACAGTCTATGAACGTCCAGAAACTGATTGGGCTGTTTATGTTGGAATTTATGCATTAAATTCTGTTTTGGTGAGTAAAAGACCGGAAATGGGTATGAAATTCGGTTCTACCAAGAGGAACCGATGTAGGAGGAGTGGGCTGCCCGTGGAAAGCCCACTCGCCATTGGGACCGTAAAACAGTCCTGGGCAGATGAAATGACCATAAATGTCCATGCTTTTGCATTGAAATTGTCTACGAGGGTCAGAGCTGGTTGATCAAAGAAATTAATAGGTTAATGCTTGATGTGTTAATATGATGCCAGCAATTATATAGAATATAATCAGGTGTAGCTATTGGAGATGAGACGTTTAGCCTCAAGTGAGCTAATTTAGGTGATGGTTGATATTGTTGGAATTACATGTGGTGTAATTGTAGATTTGAGAATATATGCATATTGATATATTGGTGAAAATGATTGAAATGGCATAATGCATTTCATATGCACTGGGGTAGCCTAGAAATTAGGTGAGTGCATGACATGAAAAATTGAAAGAAAAACGAAAACGTTTTTGGAAAGGAATTTCACAGGATGAATTTCCGGAGAATGGGGTTGGGAGACGGTCCAACAGATCATTTCGGATGAGACCAAGGACTGCTTTCTAAGGTTCTCCAAACACATTCGCCTGAGGGTAGTCCTATTTTTACCGGCTACTTAGTATAGTTTTGAAAACAACAAGAATTGTTTTTGAAAAATATGTTTTCTCATACATGGCATAGGTGTAGAGGGAGCTCTGGTGAAGACTCCTGGTGTGGGTTGGTCATTTAGACATTCAAGCAGATCACACCTGTTTGAACGTGTTTACTTGGAGCATCAGATATGCACTTAGGTAGGAGTAACCCATTTGCAGATTCCACTACTTCAGGCGATAGCTCACCCCTCGCCGAGGGATATTATTTTCTGTGTACGTGGAGCAAAACTTGAGGAGACAACTCATCCTAGAGGTCAGCTTTTAGAAGAAAGCTGGCTTGCTTGGTTTTGTTATGTACACATGTATTAGAACCCTAAGTTTGATATATGATGTATAAGGATAATTTGACTACCTCTTGAAATTATTAAGAGGTCGACTATTTGGATGAGTATTGGTTTGTGGGTCCAAGTGGTCGTTTTACTCATGGTTATGTCATATTGAACTGTTTGAGACAGGTTTTGTATTTGGGTAGAGCTCCCCGTATAAAGGAGACTCTGCCCGATTCGTGAGAGATGCTCAAGGTCACCCGACATTCACGAGTGTTTCCTCACTCGTTGATCGTAGTCAATCTGACATCCCTGATTTAAGGTCACAATCTCTATGACAAACACCCTTCTTGGATAATGGGAGAAAACTCTTCAAAGTGTGTATTATTCCTAAACTTGTAGGTTTTGATACGCATCATTTCTGTAAGACATCCCTAGTCTATGGATTTTAGGTCAGGACAAGTCCACATGGGCTATCCATGGCCATAACCCAACAAGCATTATTATTATTAAGCTTATTATTTTTTCGGTATTGCTTCATGTTAGTTTTTGATCCATTTGATGTTTGTGGAAGCCCGTCATAGCTGATGGAATTTGTTGAAATTGATCACTTTCAAGAATAGGCACCACCACGCATTTAGCCTGATTGAATATATATACGTGTTTTTCTTAATTTGATTGGATATACACGTGTATGGACTTATGCAAAATCCCTTTTATGAAAATTCAGATTGAAAATTAGGGTCACATTTGGGAAAAATTATGCTACCTACTTTATAATAACTTGTATTAACGGAGTAAATATGATTGATTTTGAGATTAGAGGGGTCATCATCACTTTAAAACATGTTGACATGATTGAAAGAAGTATATGATTATATGACAATAAGAAATTGTTACTCTTTTTAAGATGAAAATTATTATTTATAAGAGAACAGATTTGATCTAAACTTGATTATACTTGTAGACTTGTAGTAATATGTGCCTCATATTTGAGGAAAACATATGTATGGAGGAAAAGGAACAAATACCGGAACTGAGTAAATATAATTGATTTTGAGATTAAAGGGGTCATGATCATCACTTTAAAATATGTTGACATGATTAAAGGAAGTCTATAATTATATGGCAACAAGAATTTTTTACTCTTTTTGAGGTGAAAATTACTATTTATAAGAGACAACGAATTTGATCTAAAATTAATTATACTTGATGTAGTATGTGGCTAATATTTGAGAGAAACATATGTATGGAGGAAAAGGAACAAGTGTTGGAGTGGAGCAAGGGGGGCAAAGCCCCCCATCAAGCTTCATGACAGAATTTTCCTTTCAAGTTTATCTTCTTTTGTTGAGGGACGAAATAATAAGTTAGTGGTACGAAGGCTTCGGTACAAGGTATAGAGGTATTTTTGTAATTTTTTCATACTCAAGGTTATTATAAATACCCTTATATGTAACCCTATTTGAAGATAATGAAAGTTTCAACCACTATTCCCGGGGATGTAGACATGTCATTAAACCACGCGGTGCCTGCTTACTCTTCTCTTTCGCTTCTTCACCGATTTCATCACTGTCATTTACCTAATCACAATACTCAATCCAAGTTGATGGAAAATTTGTTGGATTGGAGTCATATTAACGATTCATATAAAAATTTTCCATCTTAAAAGACATTGATCAAAGTAGAAAACTGCCACCAACAGAAGCTGTTTAGGAGTAATAATAATGATCAATTAGGTGCATACAACATGCATGCATGTCCGGCAGCTCTTGTTGCTGTGTATAAATCAGCCAGATATATTCTTCATAACAATGATAAAAGAAGGCCTTTTTGATAGTCGTATTTCCAAGGAATGCATAAAATTATTGAATATGATTGTCTCAAATCATTATCATGCATTTATAATCATTAAAAGGAGTTTTTAGTTTTCAAGAGGCAGATTTCCAAATAGCTTCGTATACACACTTTGGGCAAGTCCTCATAAATACACATAATGGTTTCTGATAAGGTGCACAAATACCTTCGAGTTTTGTGCCCATGCCTTACTTTACCCCTAAACTTTTTTTTTGGTTTGAAGATACCTTTAACATTTACTTCGTAGCTCACCTATACTAATCCCGTTAAAAGAAGTTACAATTAGGTTGAAAACTCTAACAGTGTGAGATATTTAACGGGTATTTTAAAGTGTGTTTATCCATCTATGGCATTTTCTAGAGGTATAAGCATAACTGAGCTGTGAAAGTAAACGCTGCTGTATCGTGGGATTGAAAAAGTTCAGCGGGCAAGTGAAAATACCGCAAAACTCTGGGCATTTATAATCCTTATCCTTACAATGGCTTCAAAATTTTGTTCCGTCCTCAAGCTCCCCAAATTTTGCCAGACAATCAACTCAAACCTTATAAAATATCAGAGATTTGAGTTCATTTGGATTGAGTCTTTCTTAATATTTTGAAGGGTTTTCATTTTCAACTGCCATTGAAGTTAAACACATATCCATTAAAGTCAGAAATGGTGAACATGTCGCCATACCACCCCCATTTTTTATTCTATTTAAACCAATCTTCAAAATCTTCACATTGAATACAAATTATATCTAAATAGCATATCCATTCTTCAGCTAATTTGAAAATTTAGCTGCCACAAGTACTGGGACCCCATGTGATCATCAATGCGTTTAGTGGTTGATCGAGAAAATAAGTTGAGGGGGATAAAAACACTAAGGATATATTTGGTTTCTGAAAATTACTAAGTAAAGAAAAAAAATGTGAAGAAAAATGTTTTTATCATGTTTAGTTGTCTATTAAAAAAATTTATGTTGTGTTTAGTTCTTGAAAAACACTAAAGAAAGAAAGAAAATGTTAAGGAAATTAATTTTCTTATGTATGATTGTCTAATAATTTAAAAATAAATCAAATATAAATACAATTACTTAGAAATTTAAGTGTTTTAAAATTATTTAATCTTTATATTGATGAGTTTAAATAAATAAAATTGATTTGAGACAACAAATAAAAATATTATATGGAATCTAATTCTATTTTTATATTTATTCTTTTTTTGTTCTACTTTTCCTTCATATTTTCTTTCCTTTGATTTTCCCTCAAAATTTTTGGAACCAAATATAGCCCTAAAGAAAATCAAATATAAATAAAATTACTTTAAAAGTTATAATATAAATAAAATTACTTAAAACTTATAAATTTTAAAATTATTTAATTTTTATATTTAATCAGCAAAATAATAAAATTTGTTTGAAGTAGTAAGTAAAAATAATGTGTGACTTAACCCTATTTTTACTCTACTTAATTTTTTCTTCTTCTCAATTTTTCTTAGCATTTTATGGAAAAATATAGCTCTGCATTAATTTAATGGGAGCAAATTAAAGCATAAATCACTTAAATAATTTAATTAATAAAAATTATATTTTACTTTGATTCAAAGTATATGGATTCAAATCTTAATATAAATATATTTTTTTTCCAAAATTTCAAGGGGCATTTGCTCCCTAAGCTTATAGCATGTCCGCACAGTTGGTTTGATGACCTTTCCTGGTTTTGTCTCTTCTTTGATTGGTTATACATACTTCGAAGCAATAAACATATGGTGGAGAACCACCAGCAAGAAAAGGTTTTCTTAGCAGATATCTCATGTTGGATTACTATCAACAAGATATATTAATTCTTTACAAGAATAATAAAAGAATTAATTGGAAAGTTATCATGCAATATTGTGAAGTCTTGTCAACCGGCTGTATTAATTCTTTATAATAATGATAAACAATTAGTTGAAAATTTACAATGAATTAAGTGGTGTAACCGCTCTACTGCACTAGAAAAGAAGATAAGTTTGAAGGGCTAGTATATCCTTGGATAATTCTTTATTTGTTGAATGATGTGTTAGAATTTTTGTGACGACCGATCAAAATTATTTTTGGGCTCAACTCAAAGGGGGATTTTTGTGAGATTTGTGATGAAGATGGAGGGTGAGGATAGTAATGGATCTGACCCGTTAGAGCGATCTAATTTTGATTTGTGGTTTATATATATATATATATATATATATATATATATTATATGTGGGTATTTAGAGTTTTTGTATTATGTACTTGAAAACCGCAATCAATAAAATATTTTTTATGTCCGTGGATGTAGTTAAGATTGCTCGAACTAAATCTCTGTGTTCTTATTTTTTTTCTTGTTTATTTTGATGTGTTTATCTTAATCATATTTAATCATCTTTTATATGATTTAGGATTTCGATGAAGAGGATAGAAAGAAGGAGAATCTGGTCCTGTAATTAACCCTTTAATTTTTATTTTTATTTTTTAAGTGAATTCTTAAATATTTGTACACTTCATAGGTGTGGGAATCATATCGATATTATAGATTCATTTTAGAATGTTTATAAGTATGATCTTCACATTTTTTGGGGCCCAACATGATGATATCAACCCTATAGTTATTATGGATTTTGGTTCATTTGAAGAGAAACTTTCTCAATAACATTTAAGAATGTCTCAACCAACCTTCCAAATGTGAAAAAAAAAACATGTCTTTTGAAGCGACCGCTTACAAGTCGTGTGACATAATTTTTAATTATTTCAAGACCAATATTCCAATAAACTTACATAAAAGACAATTAATTATCTGATTAGCATATCCATTCTTAATCTACTTTGGATTCTCTCATGATAGTGCATGTCGCCATGCATGTTCATATATAGGCAACACTGCATAAGATATGGTTTCAAAGAATGTATAATTACCAATGTACGCCTCTTTAGTCAAGGTCTGTCTACTCCTAGAAAACTACTAGTCAAAATGAAATAAAGGGAAATATATAGTTTGTGTCACTCAAGTTGCTTATCAATAAAAATGAAAAGTTTATAGCACACTTTGATTCTCCAAATCTAGGATATGTTTTTTTAAAATTTTTTTTAAGGCTATTTTTGTTTAGCTGTAATTATAAATGTTTTTTGTGTCAGACTATGAGACTATGAGGTGTTTTGAGTGGGCCTATGCATACATGAAAGATGTTTTTAAGTCATATCAATGCTATGAGTGGACTCCAGACACATGGAATATGTCTTTAAGTCATATCACACCCAGAGTAATCCCTATACGAGTCAAGAGGGACCACAAAGATGATAAAACTCTATTACATAGCAGAGCTGTATTCCTAGGATTTGAACTCAAGACCGCATAAAACAATTATCTCACCTATAATAGTAAAATATTGTGAAAGCCTGGTTGGGTGGATGCTGAATTTGTTTGATAGTCATGCTGTTAATAGTACCGGGTCACCATCACTCAAGCATCACCACCACTACATGTATTCATCTTCCATATTTTTTTTCTTAAATGTCATTGGAAGATGTATGGTTTACTTCTGTAAAAGGGGCTTATCCAAAAGAGTCCTTTCAAGAAATAACGCGTGGAGAACCACCACCACCACAAGCTCTTTCGCATCAATTAATCTATGTCACAAATGAATAATTTAGTATCTGATCTCGATCCGTCAATTTGATATCACCATTTAAATCAATACCATCGTCGTGAATCCGATTTGTCTCAAGAACACGAACGGAGTCTCGATCGGATCCCGAACAGAACTGAGATTTAGAACGACGATTTACGATAAATAAATGGAAGAAGCGCGCGCGAAGAGGCATCACACAAGCGATTCGCGCCGTCAGATTTTTACACTATGAATCAATTTTATTTTCATATGGTTGGTTATAAATGAAAGAAAATCATTCTATTATGTCATAGAAAATATTCCAAAGGAATAAAAACCAAATACATGCAATTATTTGATTTTAAAAAAAATTAGTGTTTTTCCACTTCTATTTACACGACTTGGAATCCTTCTCGGGCCGCTAGGGCTCAGCCGAGAACTCCGCGGACTCGTGAGGGCGGTCGCTGAGGAACGCATGGAGACCCCAGGCGATAACGCGTGCCATGACCGAGGAGTTCGAGGATGACAAGATCTCGAGGGTGAGATCGTTTACTGGCTATAGCAGCAGCAGGCACACCATCTACTGTAGATCCGCCTCCTGCAAAGGTGCGAGTACCTGAGCCCAAACCTTTTGGTAGTGCGCGGAGTGCCACGTTGAAGGATCCCGACCCTGATTAACCTCATGAACCCGAGGGGACCTCCCGGCACTCCAACAGATATAGAAACTTTTCCTCAAAACAGTCAAATAAAATCCATGGTTTAACCCCTTTACAATCCTTAACATATCTTTAGAAAATAATGCGAAGTAGTTTGCAAATTTTTTTTTCTTTCTTTTTTTTTCAAACACTTAGATTTTTCGTAAAACGCCAGAGTTCCTCCCAAGCCGGTCATTTTCAAATTTACAAACCTCATTGGTGCTACGAAAAACATCAACTCAAATTTTCTAATTTGATATTAGATTCTCGCCCACAACTCCAATCAAACACAATAGACATATATATACATTTATTTACTTCAAATCATCAAACATTCAAACCTTCTTCTATTCCATGCAATACTTATCAAAAGATCACTGGAGCGGCTTAAGCCGACCGCCACGCACTCATCCACCCGAGGGATCCAAGCCCACGTAGTTCCTTTTTCAAAATCTATACATATACATATATACATGACAAAATATATTCTGGTCATACACAATATGCAAAATTATATATACAATGCAATACATGCGTCAGTCTCCTCGATGGCTCGACTCATCATGGTATTTTGCTCAGATCATGATCATCTCACGTCCCGGCAATGCTTTAAAATGATATGGAAAGAGTGAGCTAAAAGAGCCGGAGCGTGACATTTTCATTAAGATAACATTTTCAAGATATATCAGCAGCATATACTATACAATTAAAAACTATTATGCCTTAAACTTTCTTCTTTCTTTCTTTCTTTCTTTTCTTTCTTTCCAGTGTGTCCAGTGAGAAACACACTCCAACAGCTTTCTGCATCGATTTGAGGGATGGGCCATATTCCGGGGCCTATAATCACTAATGGGCCATGGGAGAAACCTCACGCCTTGTATGGGTGGTTCCACCATAGCACCTTATCACGTGTAAGGATATTACACTGGTGCATCATATTTCCCTCCCCTCACATTAACCTAATCAGGTTTCCTCGCTTTCTAAATCCTTACTACACGCTTAAGGTACCTTAGTCGATATCGGGCCATAACAAATATATAGGGTTAAGGTAACTATCAAGAAAACATTTATCAAAAATACATTTATAAATCCATTTAAATTTTTACTTATCATTAAAACACATATGCATTCTTACACATTTTTAACCTTTCTATAATACTAAATATATGCATACATATTTATAATATACATATATATACAATTACATTTAAACTTTTCTATTTTAACACATTTAAAAATCTTTTCACTTTTAAAACTCAATTTTCAAAAATCAAGCCACTCACAACCACCGCTCAATCCCGCTTGCTTCCTGCCACCTCTCAAGCTTCCCTACCCGATAGTCTCTCACACATTTTTCAATAAAACCCACATAAACTACACATTAATCATAACTTCCATTTTAATCCACTCATACACATCTTCTAAAGCCAAATGAACAATTACCCTTGGAGCACTAAAAAGCCCCTAACAAAACCAATTTCATTTTGGCCAACCTTTTTCCAACAATACTCTATAGACTTTATGACCCAAACATTATTCAAACGGTCTTCAAAAATTATGAAACTCTCCAGATCAGTCCTTTATATATCCAATGACATCTCTTTAAATTTTCAATTTAAAATTCCTTCTCTAAGGCCCTCAACCACATAACACAAGTTACAACATGTTTTTGATGCCAATTTGGTTAACTCACTGAATCACCTACTGTTATCCTTGATTTATGGGGTCTTAAATCCATAATTTGGAAATTTTTTCTTCACTCATTTGAAGCTATGGTTATAAGGTTTCTTCTCCAATTGGAATCACCCAATTTGGATCACCAAAAACTCGTTATTGTATTTTGCATCTAGATGACTCAATTTGGCAGAACAGAATCTGCACATAGCTCCACTTTGACAAATTTTCTGTGCACTTTGAGGAGCCAGCACCTGGTGCCCTTCCTTCAGATAACTTTTCCCTAGATGTCTATTCATCCAATTTGAATCATTTAATTTGATGGGTGAAACTCCACTTATGGCCAAACACTGATAAACTAATACCTAAATGAGAGTAACTCAGTGAGCTACACGAGCTACAATTTTCAGTCCTGTATTTGGGAGTCTTAGAGCTAATTTAATCTTGGTTGTTTCTATACATTTGTAGCCTATATCTCTTATGGTTCTTACCAATTTGAATCAATTCATTTGGATATTCTTAACTTGTTCAGAGCCAAAACAAAAACAGGGCTTACATAAATTTTGACAGCATTCCTTTATTTTTACAACATGATCTTAATGCCCTCAATTCAAATCCTTTTCTTTTCTAACCAATTCCACTATTTCTAGATAAGATTCACCCTAAACACATGGAAATTACCAAATTACCCTTGACCCTCCTCATTTTATTTGGCCAATACACAAACCATAGTCCATTTTGTTCTTCCATTTTCACTCTAATCACTCCCATTTAATGCCTTATACTCACCCCACTAATCCCTAAACTAATTTCAACATATCATAAAAATTTCACATCAACCCTGAATTCCATTCACCACTTGATTATTTTCAAACCCTAACCTAATCCATTTTCCTCAACTTATATCATATCAAAATCATCATGATTCAACCTTACTTTATCACACCATTCATCCATACAAGAAAATCAAAGCATTAGGTATGGAAAACATCAAATCCAACTTTCCCACCATTAAAAACTTCATTTGTTCTTGGTTTTCCAAGCCTCTCTGATTCCACTTGTAGATCACTGAAGATTTAGTTGAAGGAGGAAAAAAATTTCACCCTTTGCTCCACCTTGACCTCACACGCTTCTCCTTCTCCTCTCCTCTTTCTTTTTCTTTCCTCTTTCTTTCATATGGTCGTCCAAGCATTCCTCCTTTTTGGAGAATTCAATTTCTTCAATTTACATTTTTAACCTACACTTTGCCAAAATTGCACTTAAGCCCCTCAATCTCATTGGTTGATGAAAAGTAACTTACATGTGTTACCTTGTCATTGGTCCATTCTCATGATATTTTAATCATAACTTAGCCATTAAGAAAGGTTTTGATTGGCTCTCTGCAATGAAAATGATTCCATAGCAGAGATTTTATCTCGCTTTCACCTTATATCGCTTTATACCGATTGAACAGAAAATATTCTATGGTCAAATAAACCTCAATTTAACATGAAATATCAATTTAAATCCTTCACATTGATTTTGTGCTCAAATCACTCAAATCTGATTAAAATCATTAAAATCAGAACCGGTTTGAAGAAAGGTGATATTATCTTAATTACGCTCGAATCGTCGAAAACTATCCAAACTTAATTTCTCGTTTCATTCCTCGCTTCGCTCGCTTGACTCTAAGATCATTTCGACATTTTCATAGTTTCGCCCAATTTCCGAAAAATTTCAAAGACAGCCCGAATTTCAAACCGAATCATTATTCACTTAAATCTCCAATTCTCTTTAAATATTAGTTTAAAAGTCATAGGAACCGAAATTTCAAAAATTCCTCTCCGCAAACCCCTCTCCATCCTGGACATATAATGAAGAAAATCACATTCCTAGCATCTCATGAAAATTTTCAAAATTTTCACTTTATGCCCAAATGACGCCCGTAGCGCTCTAAATTCTAATCTACTCCCTGCTTTCTATCATCAAATTCTAATCCGTCTCAAAACTACTATTGATAATGATCTAATCGGGTCAGTTTTACAATCACCCTCCTTATAAAATTTCGCCTCGAAATTAAAACACTCGCACTGCATCAAAGAGATGGAATAATGTCTCTTCATCTTCTCCTCATGCCCTGCATGTAGCTTCCCCACTGTATGTCTCCTCCATTAAATACTCCTACCAAATAAATAAATTTCATGGCGCAGAATTTATGCTCTCACGGCCGAGGATCCGTGACCGTTCCTCTTCAGTATACAAATTCCTCCCCATTTCACCGGGTTGCTCACAATACATGTGAAGGGTCTCTGAATACATCAAGGAGCATAGAAACATGGAAAACATCGTGAATGCAATCGAGGTCAGATGGCAACTCTAATCGATATGCCACCTCCCCAACTCTCCTTCAATAATCCTCAGATGGTCCAATATACTCCGTGGACCCACTCCGATGTTTCCCAAATCTTAGTATCGCCTTGCATGGGGAAATCCTCAAAATACCCATATCCCCTAGTAATTCTCGAACTCTTAGCTCCCTAAGGCGATTATTCGTGATAACTTTCTCAATTTTGCTCAGGTAATTTTCTACCATCCCTTTATAACTTTGACTTTATCACAAGTCACTGACAATTTCAGATTCCACTAATTTCGCCAGCAATTCCTGGGCCCCAATGCACTGGAGTCCACATTTCCGTCCATAAAGAGCGCCTCATAAGGGGCCATACCAATAGCCGGCCCGATAACTGGCATCAGATGCAACTCCATCGTGGGTGGGGACTGGTGTCCCAGCTCCTCTAAACTCCATAACACATGCCTCAAACATATCTTCAGTTCAGATAGGTCCCTGACGGCCATCCGTCCGTGGATGAAAAGTCACATCGAAATGTAGTTCAGTGCCAAGGGTATTTCAGATCGGGCTAAAACCGCGAGTAACCCGATCTCTGCCCTGTGGGGCAATGGAAAACTGCTTATTGCGCTCCCCGATAATCTCTCTTAACGTATAATTGGGCCAACTTATCCAATGAATCACTATTCCTAATAGGTAGGAAATGGGATGATTTCGTCAGTCTGTCTACAATCACCCATATCGTATCATGGCCACTTCGGCAACATGAAAGTCCTACCACAAAATCCATAGTGATTCTCTCCCATTTCCACTTTCAGTGTGGACGGGGAGCGACCAATAGTCCTTACAAAGCCTGGCGGTTCGCTTTTACCTCGGCCGACATGTGAGACATCCCGGGAGACTCAACTCGCACATCCCTTCATACCCCCTCCTCCCACCCAAGAGGCCCTTAGGGGTATGATACATCTTGTGCTTCCCTGATGCATAGGCATGCTTGAGCCCATTCCTTCCAGCACCTCCTCTCCCCCTCCTCACATCACCTACATCCGTACACACAACCTCCCCGTCCCGACCACTCGCACCATCCCTCTCAATGATAATCCCCTCGTTGCTCGGGACTCACTTCCCCACTCTCAATCCTTCACTACATTTGTGGACTTGGACCAAGTTTCCTTAATCCCGTCTATCAATACAGATTTACATGAAATGTGGCTAACAGCATTCTCGACCGCCGGGCCTGGCCTCCCACACCCAAGGACCTCAATTCTATGAGAGTCGAGGAAGACGCACGGCCCTCAAGTGCGATACTAACTCATGGGCCTCCTACAAGAGCATCTCGCTACCACGTCGCTTTCTTCCAGATCAGCATTCACGGTACATTCATACCTGATCAATTTAATCATCCATCTCCTTTGTCTCATGTTCGCCTCTTCGCAAATAGATAATCGCAAGCCTTATGATCCGTAGTGTAATCCTGGCTGCGGCACTCCATATAAGTAATGCCTCCATATCCTAAAGGCAAATACTATGGTCATGCAGCTCAAGGTCAGGTGTGTAGGATAATTCCTCGCTCATGCTTCTTCAATCGGGCTTAGGAAGCATATGCAATCACTCACTATTCTACATTAAGGCATCGTATAAGATTAATCGCAAAGCCATCCCGCCCGATGGAAGTGTAAGTACTGGGAGCCATAGTCAATCTCCTTTTCGCCATCGAAACTCGCCGATGCTTCGACCATATAAAACGGTGTTCCTCTTTTCCTTGTCAATCTAGGGGTCAAAGGTGTGGCTATCTCTCGAAAATCCTCAACGAATCCACGCCAGAATACCCTCGCCAAACCTGAAACTTATCTCTCAGAACACTCGTAGGGAGGTTTCCACCCGCATAGTCACCTTCCCCGGATCCATCGAGACCCTTCCGCGTAAAACTACGTGTCCCGTGCCGCGGTGGCACTGGCCGAGCCAAAAATTGACACTTACCGAGTTTGGCATATAATCGAAGGCTCCCGCAATGCTCGCAGAACTATCCTCAAGTGCTCAGATGTTCTTCTTAATCGCCCGAATAGATTTCAATATATCGGGCCAATAAACACGATAACAAACTCCGATCTAAGCGGTACTAAAAATCCTTCGCTCATGAGATCCATAAAAGCTTACTGGGCATTCGTGGGGTTCAAATGGCATGACTAGAAACTCAAAAATGCCCGTATCGTGTTCCTCCGAATGCCGTCTTAGAAACATCCTCATCATGAACTCAACCGATCATAGCCCGACCTCAAATCAATTCTGGAGAATACCTTATTCCCTCGTAGAACTAATCAAAGAGACTAATAACTTTCAAGAGGGATATTGGACATGTGATTGTTACTTTATTCAACTCAGAATCAATACATAATCGTACAAGCCTGGGCCCTTTTCTTCACAATAAAACCTAAGTTCCCAAGGAGACGGCTCGACCCCGACGAACCCCTTGTTGACCATTTCTTCCATCCGCACCCCAAGTTCTTTCCACTCGCAGGCCATCCTCAGAGGGCGCCAATTGGTCTCAACCCTGCGGGCTAACCCGATCCGAAAATCAATCTCTCTCCGGGGTAATCCCGAAGATCATCCGAAACACATCCGTAAATTCCATCACCGAATGTCTTCCAGTCTCACATCATCCTCTCTCACCTCAACTACATAGGCTAGATACCCTGGATATGACTTTCGGAGCATCTTCCCAGCCATCATTACAAACATCATACTCGAGGACAATATCTTCCTTACCCCACAAAAAGTAATCTCCGGGTTCCTGGCCTACGTAACTTAACTTCTTTCCCGGGCTAATCCATGGTGGCGTTTGTCGACAACCAAATTCCATCCCTAATATCACATCGAAGTCATGGATGTCCAACAATACCAAATTGGCCATAAACTTATGGCCCTCAATAATCACTCTACAACCCATGTATACTTTATCTGCTATAAGTGAATCTCCTGTATGAAGGGAGACTACCATACTACAATCTATGGGCTGTATCTCTATGTTCACTTGTGCAATAAATTTCGAAGAAATAAACGAATGAGTAGCACCTGGATCTATCAAGACATAAGCATCACTATCAAAAACTTATAGTACCGCTATGACTGTGCTACACCCGCCTCTCGCTTAGGTGACTGCAACACCCAAATTGTGTCCGAGGGTCAGTCCCGATCCGTCCTCTCGGATGTCTCACCCTACCTCGCCGGTCCTCCAGTTTAAGAAATGTAGTGGGGCCTCCGCCAGAGCCCCTCTCCGACCCGACCGACTCCTACCGAAGACCGAACCGCTCCGTCCCGTCCGGGTCCCACTCTCGATCCACCGCCAAAACTATCCGTGGCACTCTCGGGCAAAGTGGGTCCCGCCTGTCCGCACTTAAAAGCAACTGTCCGCGCAACATGCACTCACCATAATGGTTCTTCCCACACCGAGCACACCGGCTTCGGGACCCTCGGGATACCGCGCCACCGAACCCCTCGGCTAGGATCAGGTTCCTTGATCAGCATGTCACACCAGCCGCCCACCGCGGTTCTTCCTCCCTCTCGAACTTCACGGAACCTCCTCAACCCACGCCGACCCACTGGGCCGCCCTTCGATCGGGCGAGCCCCGATTTCAACCCCATGCTCCTCTCAACCCTAATCAGCGCCTCTACTACCCGTCGCATCGCGGTGTAATACCGCCGACGCTATCGCGGTCCTAATCGCCGGATTCAAGACCCACGCAAACCTCTCGGGGTTCGAAACTCATCCCCGATAAATGTACATGTCCGACGAGACTGGAAAACTCCGCCTCATAATCCGCGCGAAGAGCATCCCCGCCTCCAAATTTCTAAAGAACTCCTCGCCGTGATCTCTCAGAATCGGGCCGGAACAAACTTATCTGTAAACTCCTTCCTAACTATGCCCAGACATTCCCTCCGGGCATCTCCCTCCCGAACTCCGCTCCACCACTTAACGCTCCGTCCCGTAGGAGAAAATGTAAAAGTGACCATCCGGCTTCATCCGTACACCGGCAGATCACCGTAATCCGCCATTTCCCCAACCATGATGAAGCCTTTCCAGTCCCACCTGCGGCTCCAAGGGCCTTCCACCCGCCCCTCTCATAAGCTACCCGCCCCGGGTCACCGTGAATGCGCTGGCTAAAAGTCGAGCCATTTGCTATAAAGGCATCATTCCCACCGGCACTCGAGGCTGCGGGCGTCATTCAGAGCGGCCTCGCCAAGGAACAGGTCACTATGCATCGCGGGGTCGAGGAACATAATGCCAGACTCCATCAACAAAGTTCCGAAAGTGGTGGTAAACAATGCCTCGGGAGCTCTCCCCGTGGCGGTCATCCTCAATCTTAATTTCCATTTTCTGGTGAATTCAAAAAATTTAATATGTCATGTAATGCATATATGATTTTAACCACATAAATAATGATGCACCTTTAAAATAAAACATTAAACAATCATATGAAAATAAAATTTTCAAATCTTTATAACATTTTCAAAATCGTGGCTCATACTCACGTCAAGGATCCCCGACCCGGATTAACCTCATGAACCTGAGGGAACCTCCCAGCACTCCAATGGATATAGAAACTTTCCTCAAAAAATACCAACAAAATCCATGGAGCGTAACTCCCCTTTACAATCCTTAACATATCTTGCAAATAATGCGTATGAAGTGGTAAATTTTTTTTTTTTTTTTTTATAAATACTTAGATTTTTCGTAAAATTCCATTTTAGTTTCAAGCTGGTTTGACTTTCCTAAATTTACAAACCCGATGAAAGCATTTAAAACATTTCTAAACTTCAAATTTTCAATTTCCATATTGTGACTCCTCATTCCACAACCCAATCCTAAACACAATAGGACATATATATACATTTTATTTACTCAAATCATCAAAACATTCAAACCTTTCTTCTATTCCATGCACATTTTTATCAAAAGATCAGGCTGCTTCGATCGCCTACGACACTCGCTCCGACCGAGGATTGATCTGCCTGTGGCGCAGGTGATCCCGAATCAACAAAATTTGTATCCTATATTCCTCCTACCGTAGCTGCTTATCACAAAGATAGTGGTCTAGTGGCCGAACACGTGGGATGGGTTTTCTTTGTACAAATGATTTAAGTGAAGTCAAAATGGTGAATTTGGTTTACTTTAAGGTTAAAAAATATGAGGTTTTAGGGTTTAAAACTCGAAAAATAAAATGAAGAAAATAAGAAAAGAACTCCTCAGTCTCAAGCCACTCTGTTAGTGGTTTTTGTGGCAACCAACATGTCCTCTGTCTTTTCTCTCACTGGGAGCATGACATATAGTCATTTCCGAACTGGATCTCTACTTCTTCTAGCTTTAAAAACTAAGCCTCATGATTTTCCCTTTTGAAACATAGCATTTGAATGGGCATAAATGTTCCTGGGTCAAAGTGAAACAATCTCAAAAAACCCTACCTACTCGATAACTAGTGCATAGATAACTGATCTGAGCTTCAACGGATTCAGAGCGAAGTATCCATCAACCCAAAAGCTTACAAATACATTAATAAAGAGAGCATGCTTAAGAGATTTTAACCTAAGTGAGAAGGCAAAGTGTGAACTTAAACAACCATAAATGCATGCGTTAATAACAAAGGACCGTGGCACTCCAAGTGTCCCTAGCTCACAAATTCTCCTCTTCAAGGAGGAAGAGGGCTCAGCAACCATCCCTCCCAGCTGTCATCCCCGCATGAGTGTCTGCACCTCAGAAAGGGAGAGAAAATGAGAGAAAAGGGAAAACGGGAGAACTGGAACCCTAACTTTATTCACAGCAAAAAAATCGTGCCTCCCAACAATGTATACAAATGGCTTCTGTAGCCTTACAAACCAAGTGAAATACCATACAATCCAAACATAAGTGATTTAAAACAAGTGGAAAGGAGAAAAACAAAAATTGTAGCAAAACAACAAATGCGTGAAATGCAAGAGAATGGGGGCCAAGTAGAACAAGGCTCGTAGGGATGTGCGGGCCGTGAACAAAGGTCATAGAACCAAATTTCACAATGCTCCATTTTTCTTCACTTTTCGCTTCTTCTTTCCTTCGTCATTGATCTCGCAATGCTGAGTTTGACTTGAATTCCCGCGGCTTGATCGACTCAACAATTCTCGCAGATAATTTACCGGCAAAAACTCGGCAAAATTTGCCACAAAAATGCACCGTGTGAGTACAATAAGGATCCGAACATGTCAATCAAGTTAATTATAACAATTAGCAGTACAATAAAATCGTGCTCAAACCTATTAAAAAATGTGGTTCAAATAGCACTCGGGGCACTAATCACACCCTGAACCGACATACATCAAGAAGTCCCTTAAAGAATGCAAGAAGAAAATAAAGAGAGAACATACAAAATGATAACAAAATAATGTCTACAAAATTATATTTCAAAAAGGTTGTGAATGAGTAATGCTCTAACCCTAAGTAAGAATAATCAATGCCGTGTCCAATAATCATCACGGTAGAGAATGAATGTTATACAAAATCGAGTGCATCAAAAGAGTCCTTATCTCGCGGAATCAACCGTAAACTTCCACTCAAAATTCAAGTGTTTATTTGATTAGCCTCAACAATAAACCCGGCTAAACCGCACTCTCCCCAACCTAGCTACTACCACGATCACCTAGCATGCTAACCAACCTAAATAGATCGTGACCCACCTCTTATTCCACAATTTTGCGTCATAGTGGTGCAATAGTCGAGAAATCGACCTCACCAAAGTCCATGTAACCCGGATCTACCAGATGACTCCCAACCACCAAGGCTTAGGGCACCAAGCCGGGCGCGATCTTTGACCACAAACTCTTCAGATTTCACTCGACTTCGAATGATTTCGGTGACTCCAGCACCTACAACTTGCTAAACTCCACCCGCATCCAAACATGTAACGAACACTAAATCGGCAAGGACTCCCAACCGCTGAAGGTTTAGGCACCGGCTTTAAAGGTTTTCTCAGTAATATACCCCCTGACCGTGCTCTGCCTCAAGGCAAAGCATTACAATATTTATTCTTTCTCTTTCTTTTTTCTTTTCTTTTTCTCTTTTATTCGAAGACGCATCGGGCCTTCTTTCCACACGGGTCCCAACCCACAAAGCACAATGAAACTAGGTAGGTTATAAAGTAGCGAGGTTATGCCAGCTTCTTTTTCACCTATCATTGAAACCTAATGTGCCTTGGGTGTGGTTAGCTAAAGGTGGAAGAAAAGGTCAAAATAAAAAAGAATTCAACTAATCATTCACTCAACTAGGCATGGAATCCGCCTTAACATCAATAGAATTGACAAAGTTTCAATTTTCCAAACTACGTGGGCTAGGCATTAATAAAAAAATTTTTGGTTGCAAAAATGGGTCCAAATTTTGAAAAAGTAAGTCGTATGGTATAACAGCTTTATAGAAAGGGGACCTAGCAAGCCACTGAACATCACAAAATGAGTTTACTCAAAATAATAACATAAACATAAATACAAAAGCCACTTCCTTCGCTAACTCTCTCCCCAACCAAATATCTCAGTGTCCGAAATGGGGCTCGGATTGGAAAGTTAGTGAAGGAAGTGTTACCTCCTTGATGATGTGACGGCTTGATATGAGACTTCGCAAGCTTTCCATCGACACCTTAGTCACTCCGTTTGGGCTTCAAATAAACAAGTTAGGAGAAGAAAAGAGAGGAAAAAAGTGACCATTTGGAGCATTTTGAAAATTATACATTCATAAAAATCTCAAAAGTGTTCTTTCTAGCCATATTTGGATTCTACACTCTCTAAGCTTTCCAATCTGCACAAGAACGCCTAAACTGAGTTCTGATGAAAAGTTATGTTTAAACAAAATTGAGGTCAAAAGTGGGGCCTATAGCGAAAAATTCTCGCTAAGCTAGCTTAAAATTATCACAGAAAGAAGTGATTTTATTTTATTTTTTTTTGAAAAATAAAATAAAATAATTAATAAATAAAAATTAAAATTAAAATAATAAAAAAATTAAAATAAAAACATTTTTTTTGAGAGACCAATTTTTTTTTATATATATAAAATAATAAATATATATATATATATATATATATATATATATATATATATATATATATATATATATATATATATATATATATATATATATATATATATATATATAAAAATAAAAAATAAAAATAAAATTAAAAATATTAAGAAATAAAATAATATATAGAAAAAACATTTTTCTTAATATATAAAATATAAAATTAAAAAATAAAATAAACAAATAAATGGAAACATCAGGCACTATTTCTGTCATGTTTATGGGTGGTCGTAGATTGCTACTAGTTTAAAATTGGCTATGCTAGCTTAAAATCACTTTCGCTACCACTACCAAAAATTTCGTGAAGGAGGTGTTGGGCATAAAATTTCGTAACCCATAAATAAATTTTCCACTTTCCCCGATCTTCATTCGTCAATATTTACCTAAACTGCAAAAATTAACGCGTGAAAAATTAGGAAAAATTGCGTAAAAGTGAAAATTAATCTAAAACAAGAATTAACTAAAAATTAGAGAAAATCTATAAAGAAAAATTAAAAATCAAAAATAAAATACGCATAAATAAAACAAAGCAAGAAAATTAAACAAAATGGGGGAGCTAGAAATGCCAGGTCTGATGTCTAAACCGAACTGAAGACTTAACCAACCACCGCGCTACGTGACGTGAGCAACGCTATCGTTGGCGTAGTGGCAAAAGCTCCAACAATAGCCACTAATTCTCGAGGCCTCTTTCTCGCGCGTGCAAGGCAAGGTCAGCTTCCTTGAATGCGGCGCTTCATCGGGTCGGGCTGTCAGGGGTAGAGGTAGAATATACACTCAGCCGTGGAGTGGCTACCGCGCACTGTGCCCTCAAGGCAGTGGGGTTCAATTCGTGGAATTGGCTGAAGGACATTCCTTTGGGCACTTCCACTACTGCTTCACCGCCTCCCGCCTATAAAGGGAAGGATTTCTTCTTTCTTCCTCGGGAAAACAATGACACGATCCCAGGATTCAAACAATCCTTCGGGATAATCCACAAATCCCCACAAGCTCCTCGTGGCCGCTGTCGACCCGCTCCGCTTTACGGTGCCACTTTGCACTCTTCCTCCGTGGACACCGCACGATCGGACAGTTCCCAGTGGAATTCGCAGTTGTCCCATTTATGCTCATAGTCATTTTTCTCAAATTTCATCTATTTTTCTTCGTTCAAATTGTCTTCCACAAGGATACCC
This sequence comes from Tetrastigma voinierianum, assembly GCA_016808115.1. NCBI lineage: Eukaryota > Viridiplantae > Streptophyta > Magnoliopsida > Vitales > Vitaceae > Tetrastigma > Tetrastigma voinierianum. Next base: position 217,681 of record JAEQBH010001743.1, on the reverse strand, counting down.
TTTCTCGATTCGAATGGGTATTAATCTCTTATTCTCTTCCACAAAGTCATCCACTATCCGTAAGGTCCAAAAATGGCTTGTTCAAACGTGGAGGATCGATCGGCAATGGTGTGACCGAGGGCTCGAGGCATAAAATGGAGGTTCAGGAGGAAAGCATATCAGGAGGTCTCGTTCCCATGAGAATTTGGTGTGATTCCCTCAACTATGGTTGTTCGCACCACCATATGGGTGAACTCATCCATTGGCTCTATAGTCCTCATGGACTTATATTCACTCCTGGGTTCCTCTCCACAAGTCACGACTCGCCATGACTCGTTTATGTAATCCTCATGGACATATATGAATTTGTGGTTACCCCGCACATGTCTAATTATACCGTCCCTGCTCCATCGGGTTCAAGCAAATTCAACCTTGATTGAGAAACTCTAACCCACTGAACTCACCCTTCCGTTAAAGAAGACAGACAAGCACTAACAACAACTCGCAAAGACTGTTTTTTGAATGAAATAAATATTACAAGAAATATAAAAGCACTACTCAAGATTTGTGGATGAGGATCACAAGTGGTTCATCTGTTTGGGTCACTTTTTGTGCACCATCCCCAACACTGGTCAGGATCGGTGCCACAAAGAAGGTAAGTGATCCCAATCAACAAAATCCCTGTATCCCATATTCCTCCATTTGCTTAAATGCTTACTCGCATTATGAAAGGCCCTGGTGGCCTAATATGGATGGTTCAATAAATGATTAAGTGAAGTCAAAATTTGTGACTGGCTTGGATTTGCGTTTGCCAAAACAAGCGAGGCTCACTAAAACAAATAAAATGAAGAAAATATATAAGAACTCCAAGTCCAGCCACCTGGTTGTGGTTTTTTGGTGGCAACTAACACGTCCCTGTCTTTTTTCTCGTATTGGGGAGCATTAGATATATAGTCATTTCCCGAATCCCGATCTTCATTTAGCTTAAAAACTAAACCATGATTTTCCTTTGAAACATAGCATTTGAACGCACAAATGTTCCCGGTCAGTTGAAAACACATCTCAAAACCCTACCCACGATATAATCCAAGCAGTGAGATAACTGACCGAGCCTCAATGGATCTAGCAAAGTATCCATCGAACCCAAAAAGCTTGCCACAACACACATTAAAGAGAGCATGCTGGAGATTTTAACCTGGGGCGGAGAAGGCAAGTGAACTTAAACAAACTATAAATGCATGCGTTAATAATGAGGACCGTGCAAGCATCTCCTGCAAACCCTAGCGCTGCTCCCTCCTCTCGGTAGCTTAAGAGGCCTGGCCTAAACCATCCTCCGAGTTGTCATCCTCGCAGGAGCGCTGCAGCCGAGAAGTGGAGAGAGAAAATGAGAGAAAAGGGAAAACTGAGAACCTGAACCCTAACTTTATTCATAAAGAAAAATCGTGCCTCCTAACAAGTATACAAAATGGCTTATGTACTACAAACCAAGTGAAATACCATACAATCCAAACATAAGGGATTTAAAACAAGGGTAGAAAGGAGAAAAGCAAAAATTGTAGCAAAACAACAATGCAAGAGAAATGCAGAAAATAGGGGGTCAGTAGAATAGTTACTCGCAGGATGCGTGGGCCGTAAAGTGCGCTTCCAGAACCAAATTTTGCAATGCTCCATTTTTTCTTCACTCGCTTCTTTCCTTCCTCGTCATCGACCGCAATGCCGAAGGCTTGACTTGAATTTCGTGTTGATCGATTTAACACCCTTGCATAATTTAAATAGCAAAACTCCGCAAATTTGCTACAAAATGCAATCAGAGTACAATAGTGGGACCCGAACATGTCATCAGTTAATTATAACACTAGTACACAAATGTGCTCAAAACCTATTAAAAATAGGGTTCAAAAAATAAATACATTTTGGGCAATTCAATCAAGGACTAAAGCCTACATAGTTCCTTTTCAAATCATACAAGTACATATATGTTACGACAAAATATTCAACATATTCAATATGTAAAATTATATATACAACGCAAAGCCAAGGTTATTGCCTCCGATGGCTCGACTCACCGCTCGTGGATGCTCGACGGCAAGACCTATCTCTGGGTCCTCAAAATGTTTTGAAACATATAGAAAAGAGTGAGCTAAAATAGCAACAAGTGGAGTGCACATTCTCATTACATAAGTATCTTTCAGATATCAAAAGCACATACTTATACAATTAAATCCATTTATACCTAAACTCTCTTTCTTTCTTCTTTCTTTCTTCTTCTTCTAATGGAACCTGAGGATAAAATGACACCTGGCAGCTTCTGTGCACGATGGTGAGGGATGGGCCACATTCAAGCTATAACCACTACGCCGTGGAGAAACCCAAGGTCCCAGATGTGGTTCCAAATATAGCACCTATAACGTGCAAGGATATTACACGCAAAATCTATTTCCCTCTCCCTCTCCTGTTAGCAACCTAATCAGGTTTCGCTCTAAATCCTTACACGCCATGTACCTCACCGGAGTATCACTATAACAAATCATATAGGTTGTGTAAATCCATCAAGTAAAACATTTATCAAAATGGTACTTTATAAATCCATTTAAATTTTTTTACTTTATCATTAAAACACATATGCATTCTTTACATATTTTTAAAACCTCTTATACTCCTTGAAGATGCATAGTATATTTTATATTATACACATATATACATTTACATTAAACTTTTCATTTTAACATTTAAAAAATCTTCACTTTTAAAACTCAATTTTCAAAATCAGCTTTACACTCAGCGCTTCCCCACCGCTCAATCCCACATTGCTTCCCGCCACTCCCAGCCACCCGATAGTCCTTTTCACCCTTTTCAAGAAACCACAACTACATTAATCATAACTCCATTTTAATCCACCATACACATTCATTTAAAGCCAATGAACAAATTACTCCTTGAGTTCAAAAAGCCCCTGCAACAAAACCACTATTTCACGAACCATTTTCCAACAACATTTATGACTTTATGACCCAAACATTATTCAAAAGTCTGTAAAAGATTATAAACTCTCCAGGATGAGTCCCTTTATATATCCAATGACATCTCTTTAAATTTTCAATTTGAAATTCTTCTCTAAAGCCTCAACCACATAACACAAGTTACAAACATGTTTTTGATAACAATTCTGTTAACTCAATCAAATCACTCATCGTTATCCTTGATTTCTGGGGGTCTTGTTCCATAAATTGGAAATTGTTTCTTCACTCATTTGATGCTATGCAATATAGTTTTTTCTCCAATTGGAATCACCCAATCTGATCACGAAAAACTCACAAAGAAGTGTATTTTACATCTTGATTACTCACTCTGGTATTTAACAAAATCAGCATTACACCCACTCCTTTGACAAAATTTTCAGAACTTTAGTTGCTAATTTGTACACTTCCCTTCCAAATAACTGCTCCCTTAGAATTCTATTTTACTCCAGAATTTGAATCTCTCAATTTGGATGGGTGAACTCCACTTATGCGCCAAACACTGATAAATCCATACCCAAAAATGTAGAAGAGGAAATCGTGAGCTACACGAGCTCACCTTTCATTCCGTATTTGGGAGTCTTAGAGCTACAATTTTATCTTAGTCGCTTCTATACATTTGTATCCCTATCTCTTATGGTTCTTTACCAATTGGAATCAATTCATTTGGATGATTCTAACTTAATCTATACCAAACAAAATGTATATTTACATAAAATTTTTTGACAAAGATCTCCTTTATTTTTACAAATAAGATGATCTTAATGCCCCCTTAATCCAAATCCTTTCTAACCAATTTCAATGCATTTCTGAGTTAAAGATTCAATCTTAAAACACATGGAAATTACCAAATTACCTCGACCCTCCTCATTTCATTTTTGGGCCTAATTATGCACAAACCATACCATTTTGTTCTTTTCCATTTTCTCTTTCACTTCTAATCACTCCCATTTAATGCCTTATACCTCAATTCACTAATCCCCTAACCACTTCAACATATCATAAAAATTCTGATCAACTCCTAATCATTCACTCACTTGATTTTTTTCAAACCCTAACCTAATCCATTTCTTTCTCAACTTATATCAAAATCATCATGATTCAACCTTAATTACCACAATTCTACTATCCATACAAGAAAATCAAAGCATTAGGTTTGGAAAACATCAAAATCCAACTTTCCCACCATTAAAAACTTACTTGTTCTTGGTTTTCCTTGGCTCCTCTCTCTTGATTCCACTTATAGATCACTTGAAGAGCTTGAAGAAGGAGAAAAAATCACCTCTCACTCTTGCTCCACCTTGACCTCACACGTTTTCTCCCTTCTCCTTTCTCTCCTTTCTTTTATCTTTTTTCTTTCCCCTTTCTCTCATATGGTCGTCCAACCATTCCTCCTTTTTGGAGAATTCAATTTCTTCAATTTACATTTTTAACCTACACTTTGCCAAAATTGCAGAATTCTTAAGCCCCTAATCTCACATTGGTTGATTAAAGTGACTACATGTGCCACCTTGTCATTGGTCCATTCCATGATATTTTAATCATAATTCTAGCCATTAAGAAAGGCCTTTGATCGTTCTCACAAGAAAATATCTCCTTATAGCGTATTTTATCTCGCTTCACCTTATACTCGCTTTTATACCGATTAAATAAAATATTCTATGGTCGTTTGTTCTAAATTCAATTCATGAAATATTCTAATTAAATCCTTCACATTGATTCCGTGCTCAAATCACCGAACCCGATGAAATCATTAAAATCGTGAATCCCGACAATAGCGCATTATTATCCGACCACGCTCTCGACGGCTCGAAACTATCCAAACGGATCGCTTTCAGCTGTTAGATTCTCATGATTATTTCCTGACATTTTCTTATTTTCACCCACTTCCTCAAAAATTTCACAGTTCGACTCGGGCCTCCTGAAATCATTATTCACTAAATCTCCAATTCTCTTCTAAATATTAGTTCAGTCAGTAGGAACCGAAATTTCTTAAAAATTCCTCGCAAACCCCTCCATCCTGATATAATAAGAAGAAAATTATTTCACTTTAGCATTCTAAGGAAAATTTCGAAAATTTTCACTTTATGCCCAAATGACGTCCGAGCTGCTCTAAATTTAATCTACCCTCGCTTTTCTATCATCGCCTCTCTAATTGGGTTCAAAACTACGATTATAACATTCAATCAGTTTGCCACACAAAGATTTGGAGGAACTTCCTCTAGATACACATGGAGTAATACTTCATCGCCAGGCTCGAATACCAAGTAGCGAATAAGTAACGATAACCACCATGTATTTGACCGGTGATGCAAAGCTTTGGTGGCGGACTAGGATTTGAGCGAGCGTCGGCCATTGCCGGCTCACCAAAGATCGAGAGACGGATTCAAGGTAGCAGTCAAGGATCGGGCTCCTTCCCACGTAACACAACAGTGGATGGGGAGAGAGTCCCAAGAAGCCTCAAGGCATGTGCCCGCCGCTTTAGACAAAGAGTTTAGCTCATTGATCCTTGACATCATGACATGTCCGAAGCTCATAGTCGCTCAACTTCACGTCCTGAGTCAAGTGGACGGGCTCAAACATAACTCGAGGGAGGTGGTGTCCAAGACTCGTCAAGAATGCGAAGCAAAGAAGAGATCACTTATCCACACGATGCAGAGTGACCTCTTCCCCACCCCACCTGCCCAAAAGCGGAAAAGGCTACAAGAGTCGAACTCTGGAAGTCGAATCAAAGACTCACAAGAGCGAGGTGTGTCGAAGGTGCTCGCAGATATGCAAGCTGGGGCCGGGGAGAGGGATTCTCCCCATAAACTACCAGTCAGCTGGATGCTACATCCGCAATGGGCCACATCGAGCAAGAGACCGCCTGCATGAGAAGCCCAACGCAATCATGCTGTGAAGACTCGGGGGAAAATAAATGGGGCAGAGGTCTCTATAAGAGCCAATCCTCGGCCATCGAACGCCATTCGGTTTGAGGCACTCAAGGGACTCCGATGTATGCTGAGCTGTCGACCGGTGGGGCGTAAAATTATGGCATTGGTGAGACAAAGTGGGGCAAACCCACAATTTTGTATCAAAAAAGAGTAGTGTCGCACTAATCAGCTTCGATAGAGATGACAACAAGATCAAAGTTCGCGAATGTTTCAAGCATAAGAGACGCATGGCACGGGCTGGCAACATGGCAACTGGGACGGGGATTGGGAAGGTACAATTGATTTCCTTAGTGTTCCTTTGGATGACTTTGATTTTATTTTAGGCAATGATTTCTTCCAAAGAGCCAAGGTAGCCTTGTTGCCGCACTTGAATGGACTGTTGATCATGGATGAGAAGCAGCCATGCTTTGTGGTCGGCATTAGCAAGCCGCCTAAGAGACCTTTCGGGAAGGACCTTGTCTGCTTCCTAACTGAGAAAGGTCCGAGGAAGTGCGAGCACATGTATGCTGGGCAAGATTAATCAAGACTGCCGACAAGCAGTTGAGGCACCATATGCAATTTGTCCCCATAATCGAGCGGTACCTGCATGTGATGCCCCTGGGTTACCAAGGTAGTCGCCATCGAGCGCGTGACGGATCATCAGATTGAGCTCGTGCCAGGATCGAGAACCCCTGCCCAAGCTCCTTATCGGATGACTCCACCAGAGTTGACAGAGTTACAGAAGAAATTGACGGAGTTGCTGGATGCGGGCTTAGTCCAGCCCTCCAAAGCGCCATATAGAGCATCGGTGCTGTTTTAGAAGAAGCAAGATGGAATGCTTCAAATTTGAGCGGACTAACAAAGACTCACAAAGTCACGATCAAGAACAAGATCCGAGCACCTTTGGTCATGGAATTGTTCGACCGATTGAGCAAGGCCGAAGACTTCACCAAGCCGTGACTTGCGATCTTATATTGGTAAGGCGCGTATCAAGGAGACGAGGCCAAGACTACATGTGTAACACTGTATGGAAGCTTTGAATTTTTAGTTATGCCTTTTGGATTGACTAATGCTCCTGCAACGTTTTGTAACCTCGTGAATGATGTCCTATTCAACTTCCTGGATTCATTCATGGTGGTATACTTGGACGATATTGTGATCTACAGCCCGACTCTAGAAGATCATGTGGTGCACCTTGAGATGGTGTTCGGCGATTAAAGCGTAATTCCGCTGTATGTCAAGAAAGAGAAGTGAGTATGTCTTGCATCGAGATCATGCTGATCTGGGTCATCCGATTCTCAAGTCTCAGAGATTCGATGGATGGTGCGGCGTGGCAACACCGAGATTGGCTAGCCCCGACCAAGGTGACAAATGTAAGACCCGAGAAATTCCAATTTCTGGAAAAATGGAAAAATCGTAATTTCGATTACAAAATTGTAATTTCGGTTAAAAATCCGTAATTTATTCTCTAGATCTCAGATGACGAAACAGATTTCACCATTGGAATCGTCTCGCGAAATCTAGCTAGCACATCGAATTTCGTCGAATTTCAAGACAGTCGGAGTCGGCACGTTTTTCGAGGCATTGCGGTTTGGGTGCCGTAAAACGATTTTCGATACGACGAAAGTCGCTGATATAACACGGATCAGCGTGCCATAAGTGGTAAAGAGTGATAAATGATGAAATGGACTCCGCGAGATAGTGTCAATGTAAAACTGGAAGTTAAGTGGACATAATGGTCATTTTGAGTTTGATTTTAATGATAATGATAAAACACTAAATAGTGTTTTGCTCTCTTCAAATAACAAAAGAGAAAAACGTGGGAAACAAAGGGATAGATCCGTGAGCCGATTTCACCATTTTTAGAGAGAGAGTGAGCCTCTAAAATATCGTGCGATCCAAACCGTCGGCGTTGTTCGGACAAGAAGGAAAGTCAGTCTACGAGGAGAGGTTTCGCGCGGCACGGATGCAGTGAGCTTTCTCAACTCCGAGAGGTAGGGGTTTCTCCCTACTTGGGTTTTATTCTTTATTTAAGTACTTTGTTAATGTTTGAGTTGAATGAGGTCGTGAGGGGCCGTTTGATCGGTCCCAAAACTTGGGACCGAATTGTTGGAATTTTTTTGAGATTTTTTAATTGTCCGTGATAGTCCAGAAATTTAGTGGGCTGCTTGTGTTGAAATTATGCATTAAAATGTATGCTTGATATGAAAAAGGCCGGGAATGGCCGTGAAATTCGGGTTCACAAAGTGAACCGATGACAGGATTTTCTCCGAATAGTAAATTCAAGTAGCTCTACTATTCCCACACAAGGTTCACAAAATAATTCAGAAATAATGTGTTTGGTTAAGTAATTCAAATCGAATTGTTCGTGTTTGATCATTAGCCCATGTGAGCTAATTTTTTGATGTGATGAAATGCGTAATTACATAACATGACTGCAGGATTGAATTTGCGCGACATATGCTGGTTATTTAGCAATGCTGACATGATCAGAATGGAATCGCATCATGCATTCCATATGCATTGGGAGCACCCTAGGATGATAGGAGTGAGTGCATGAGGTGAGTCTAGAGAAAATGGTTTCGGAGGGTTGTCTAAAACTAAATATGATCTGAAAGTAAGAAATTCACACTAAAGTAGTATTTGACCGTCAAGCACGGCCCAATCGATATACATCGAAGGGTAGTACACAAATAATATCAATCGTCTGAGACTCGGGCCCAACTGGACATATACACATCGGCGCTGTCCACAAACAAATAAATATAATAATTCCCTATACGAGGCTTTAGGCGAGTGTGAGGGAGTCAGGAGGACTCACGAGATGATCGGGCTAGACATTCAAGTAGGATCATGCATTTGCTTTGAATGTGTGTTTATTTCGAGCATCGGTGATTACACTTAAAGCAGAAAGAAATTAATTTTGCAGATTCCATATCGAGCATTTGCTCAATTCTCGTCAGGATACTATTTTTACAGGTACAAGAGCGTGCGAGGGACTGCTCATTCTAGGGATTGAGGTTTGTGAAGAAAGCCGGATTGTGGTTTTGGGTTATGAAGTATTACATGTATTAGAATTGTTTTAATTTTAATATATATTATAAGAGTAAAATTTGAACTTGAACTATGGTTGATAGTTGATATATATACATTGTTATGAATATTGGTTTATGGGCCTAAGTGACTGTTTTAATCATAGACTGTTATATTGGGAACTGCTGGGGATGTGTTTTATGCAGGTTTTGTATTTGGGTAGAGCTCCTGCAGATAAAGGAGACTCTCACTACTTAGAAAATGCCGGTCGCCCGACATTCACGAGTATTCCACGGGTTGACGGGTAGTCAACGGACCCCCGGGTTTTGAGGCGTCACAACAAAACTTCGATCGTTCCTTGGCTTAGCAAACTACTATAGGAGATTTATTATGGGCTATTCCAAGATAGCCAATGCTCTCACGGACCTTTTGAAGAAAGAGAAACGGAATGGGATGCAAGAGTGCTGTCGCTCCAAAGCTCAAGGATGCGCATCACCCCAGAGACGCTGAGATTCACCCGACTTGGAGTTGCTGTTTGAAGTGCATGCAGATGCGTCGGACAGGGCCTTAGGTGGTGCATTTTTGAAAGAGGGACATCCAGTAGCATTCGAGAGTCGGAATTTAAATGCAGCAGAGCAAAGGTACAACGCCCATGAGAAAGAGATGACTGCGATCATCCATTGCCTTGAGACTTGGAAGTACTACTTGATGTGAACGCGGTTCGTAGTAGTGACTGATGATGAGTGCCTAAAACACTCATGCCATACCTGCGTTTGTCTTATGGTTTTAGCTTAATTTTACAGATAAATACGTATTTTTTTAGCCCGATATCTGATTCTTGAATTTTGTGTGAATAGCAGGTGGAACGGGTAATTTTTGAGATCATTTTGGAGCAGAGAGAAGAAGAGCGGAAAACTAGCGAGAACGTCGCAACGTCGCGGCGTCGGGTCAACGAGAAGAGGAAGTCAACAAGTGGCCAACGTCGTGACGCCTCAACATCGCGACGCCTCAACGTCGCAACATCAGCGCAATTTCTGCCTCACCGTCATTAAAAGCAAAAAGGACCAGAAATCGAGGGCATCGAAGAACGTATGAACGAGGGCACGGAAAGCAGAGCAGCAGCGACCCAAATTAGCAAAGAAGATACCTACTTTTGTATTTTCTTCTTTTATGATAAAACTACGGATGTTTTATAGATTGATTACGTGTGTAATTACGTCCAGTATGTTCTAGATTCATATCTGGTTTTGTCAACCTCGCGATCGTACGGATTAAGTTTTTACTTTATATTATTTAGTTATTCATGACTTGTTAGTATCTGCTCTATATACATTGATTTATACATGTGATGTCTGACGGCGTGGCATGGTTTTCTTCAGGTATTCGAGATCGAGATGAGGACACGGGGATCTGAGATGGGCGACCCTCGGTCGATTTGGTAAATAGAGATATCCGATTAAGGGTGGCGATTAAGAGTTAAAACATTTAAAGCGTTTGAGCGGTGGGGTTGGGATAGAGATATGGTCAACCTGGCACGTCGTGCGACCAAGCGTGTTTACTGAATTTCACCCGACATTATCCGCAAGGGTATTGTCTAATCTGACAAAATCGCCATAAAACTTGTTGTGAAGACCAAAATGCATATACAAATTTAGCAATACGATTGCAAATTGTCATAATCGAAACCTTGATTGCCATCTGACTTGTTGATATCATATCATCATAACGAAAATCTCTTAGAGTAAAACAATTTAATTTATTAGTTTTGAGTGCGAAGTGCAAGTACAGTGACCAGTAATAAAATGGATTTAAGTCCAGATATCGATCCCACGGAGATCTCGGGAATTTTAAATCAACTACCACGACTACTTTCGATTTCCATACTATTGGATGGCTGAAAATGATAATAGGATCCAGCATTCAGATACTGGAAAATTTAAAGATCAAAAGGAAAATAACTAAACTAACCAACAAGCTGGAAGATAAAGAATAAAGAGAAAAAAAAATGAATTTCTAATAAAGAAATGAATACTGAATAGTTATCTTCAGAGACACATCAAATAAAGCGATATAATGAAACTATCAATTCTGATTAATTCGATAAAATTTCTTGATTATCTCGAAGGATTTCAAAATCTGTCAAGGCTTTTGTAGTGCATTTGGATCTCTCACGCTCCACATTTCATTATCTAATTTATGGCACGATTCGAATACGGGGAAATTAGATAACTACTTTCAAAGGGACTTCAGCAATGCGGAATTATTTTCTTTTGCAATACTTCATACCCATTTATGAATTTGTAAACCTTAGCTCCCGAGTTATCGGTCGACAGGATATCTGACTTCAGTTTCTCCTCTCGAAATTAGAATGGGTCTTTCCTTGATTAGATCCTCATTTGCTCACGGGATTGGCCTCGTATCCGAATTGAGGTGAACTCTTTGCTTGTTTAAATAGATAAGTCATTCGACTCGTTCTTGATTTCAAGTGAGAGAGGATTTATAAGTGAACCTACAAAGCTCAGATCCACTGATAAGCGGGTTAAGTATACCTTCAAAGAAATGTACATTACTCGAATGTCTTCCTGTGTCCTTTCGGAGGACCTCCTTGAAATAAGAGTAATGGCCTTAATCTTAACGGGTATAAAGGATTGATATTCAGATCCCGAGACGATAAACCAAAACCCAGTAAATTCATTGCTTGAAATTAACAAGGCTGCTGGAAAAACTACGGGGAAAGATAAATTCGACTATACGTTCACTTAATGGAAAATGGATTCCTCAATTCTTGAATTACACGATCATCCATTCCACTCGATCATAGAATAAGCGCCATTTGGCTAAAACAATCAATTCCGAAATTTATGCGAACTTCAAACATTCGGTAGTAATTTGAAAAAGAAATTGAAATCCGCATTCAGCTTATTTCGGCTTGATAACATCAGTTGAGAAGTACAAGAAAAATAAAATACGAGAGCATCAAATGCAACTCTAAGCAGCGGAAATAAAATAAAAGAAAAATAAAAGAAAAATAAAGAAAATGAGCTTTGTGATCGGACCTCTAAAATGCGTAGCGCTGGTTTGCTTGGAATGAAATTTGGACCTTTGCGTATTTATAGGGTTTTCCAGTTGGGCCCTAATCTAATGTAACCTGGCGTGGATTTCGGAGTAGCCGAGGCCAAGTGCTGCTCGAGTTGCGGCCTCGGTTCTCTTGTCGCGACATGAATCTCATGTGACAGTGATAAGTTACGCATCTTATGGTAGTGTTCATGTTGTCACCGACACCCGATCTTATGCCCATGCGGTTTGATTGATCGCTTGTGATGTCGAGACATCGCCCAGCGCTGTCGCGACATCCATTCTAGTCAACTGCGGAGTCTTGATGGTTGTTCCTGATGTCACAACATCAGGATGTTGTCGCGACATGGGCTCAAGTCTCCTGCACCCTTCCACTTGTTGTCATGATGTCGCGACCTCAGTTCTCTTGTCGCGACATCGATCTAATGCTTGTTTTCTTGAGCGGGTGTCCTCGATGTCGTGACATCAACCTCGCGAGATTTGAAGCCGATTGATCTCACTCTTGATGTCCACGACTTGACCCATTAAGTCTGCACTTTGTAACCGCAGTTGTTCTTGAATGTCCACGACATCAATCTTCTTGTCGCGACATCATTCCTTTACTAGCTCCCTTCTTGGTACACTTTGTTGTGTTCACATGCGACACGCATCAAATTCTCTTCAATCTTCACGATGTTGCGACTTTAGAAGCTGAAGCTGTGCGAGACTGGCTGCATCAACGACCTTGAGTTGCTTTTATTTACCTTTCATCATTGACTGTATTTTATCCACTTATTTGCATTTTTCTCACTTTTTCTTCTTTCTTGCTTCCTTCACACTTTAATGACAAATAGGTGAGTTTCTTCATAATTACGTATATTAATTATTCAATTTTGCTTGAAAATCAAACAGAAAAATGGACGACTAAAGAGATGACTTTTAAGCTCATCAAACTCCCCCAAACTTAAATTTTAACTTGTCCTCAAGCAAAGAAAAAAAGAAAGAATTGTTGTCCTGACAAAAGGACGACCTATTTTGTTTTTAGAAGTATTATTGATTTAAACTTAAAAGGACATTTTCGAATCGGAATTAAAAATATCACTATTATTCAAAATTCGGTTAAAATGCGAGGAATAGAAGAGGAGGAGAGAATATGGTATACTTCTATTTACAAAATCCTTTGATAAACTAATGTATATAAACGATTCATTATTCAAGTCTTGTTTGTGTGTGTGCGTGGTCGTGATCCTTCTCAATTTTGTATTAGATTTAGTCAATCTCCTGGGAGGTTTTCTCAAACTGTTTATTAAAGTCCCATATGCTGGTTTTTCATATTGATCGCCACTAATGTAGATGATTCCAACCTTCAAAATCAATCAGGTCTTTTGGGCTTGTAATGTTAGGCTCGGGTAAAAGGGTAGGATGAATGGAATTTTTAGGCTGAGATTACCCAAAACTCTTTTTCTTTTCTCCTCAGCTATTTATTTCCTCATGTCAATTCCCCAGGCTCCCCCAGGCTTCATGTTTGGGATACTATAACAATTTCTTCTTTTCAAGGCGTATGCTCCCGATTCTCTTACGTAATTCTAGCAGGAAATTTCTCTCTAATCACCCTTCGGGAGTGTGCTTTGTTTTTGTCTTTTAGGCTTTCTAACACTCTTAAGCGAACTTTGGGTTAGTAGCTCCCATGCAGATAATTAGGTTACTAGTGTTGAAACACCCTAAGAATAATTGTTGAGAGAGTTAGGCCAAAGACAAAAACTATTCTTTAGCTTTCTTTCCTTTTTGTATTTTTACCATCTTAGATCTTTCTTCTTTCACCTCCTCTGTACATCTTTTAGCCTTTCCAAATTAAACTCCCCAGGCTTTATCTTCCTATCCTTTTGAGTTCTTGAGGTTATCATAGGTTCTTTTACTGGAAGATTAGTGATAAGGATGGCTTGAAACTCTTATTTGGATTATTGAAAACATGGAATATCTTGGCTCAGTCGGGGACTAAGGTGTATGCAAAGCATATACATAATGGTGGCCGGAAAAGATTGTTCAAGAATGCTTTGTATCATTTCTTGTCAGTTTGTTTCCAACTAGGATTTCGCCTTAATCAATATTCAAACAAGTTCTAGGGTATGGTTATAATTCACAATTCCCGAAGAATTTTCCCTAATTTCAGACAAAGTTTCAAAGGTGTTGTTGACCGAGGTGTATTATTTCTTTCAAGACTTGTGTTTATTCAATGTCTAATTACATTAGTTTACCCAAGTACTTTGTTATATCAGAATTGACCAATTTCTCGATTTTTCAACCCAAACTGAACTTGAACAAAACAGTACATACTCTTAGTTCAGTTTCGATTTATTCATGTTCTCCATTCTTTTCGGATAAATTGAACGAGACGAAATGTTATTTTTTATTCTAGGAAAATAAACTAAATACGAGAAACACAATCCACACATCATGATCAACAAAATCAACAGAATTTTATTCAAATATCAAAAGATTTAAATGTACCAAGCTGTTCATTTACAAACATTTTTTTCTAAATTCAAGAAAAACTCTCTTTCTGCTCTAAAATCCTATCTCTTCTCGAATGTTGCACATCCCTTTAAAAATTTGGTTCCCCGGACCTTGAGCTCGATGGTGATTCGGCCGTTAACAAGATTAGGTCTGACAAATTGAAATTTGCTTCCCTGCTTTTTCTTTGGAGCTTCTTGGTTGATGGTTTCTAACTAATCCATATTCCCTTCCCATCAACAGCTTTCTGGATGAAACAACGTTTTATGGAACACTTAGTGGAATTGGTTTGTTTTCCGACTCCACTCATTCCATAAAACAGTGTTTGCACCCCTCGGACGCTTCTTTCATTCTCATTCTCCCTTCCCTTCATTCTTTCTGCTTTTTTCTAATTCCTTGTTCTTCCATCCCTTTTATAATGAGGTGTGTCTCTTGGAAAGAACAAAGTCAATTATGATTTCCTTCAATTTCTAATGGAAGATTAAATGAGATTCATCGATTTATGTCCTTTGTATTTTCAATCGATTTCGGCTTTTTCTGGAGGGAATTTGGAGCGTTTTCTTGAATGCCTTAATTTTCCTCACGATTATGCTCTTAAGCGAGAATATTCCACTGGTCGATTAAATCAAAAGATGGATTTACATTTTACATGTTATTACTATTTATTCTCGCATAAATTGAAAAAAAAAAAAAAAAAAAAATTTGGGGTGGATTGTAGTTCCATGGACCTTAGATGAACTGAACCATGAGTTTAATGTTTGACATTGCCTTTTGAAGTTAATACATTATCTAATGGGCAATAAAGTCTAGACATTAATTACTGGAAGTCTCGTTATCGGATTTCTAAGTTGTGACCCTAAAAGAAAGTGGAATTATAATGAATGTTCTTTATTTAATTATATTGTTGTTGTTCCTATTCATCGATGATGTGTGGCCTTTCTTTTCCACTTATTATTCTTCATTCTCTCACATCCTTGGTCAACCCTCTCAAACCCGTGTTATGTCTCAAAACAATAAACAATCCAACTTACAGCAATATCACAGTTATTCAATGTCACTCAAAACAACCACAACTCGATTTACTAACATCGCTGCGGGGAAATTGACAATTTCTATTATTTCTCATATTCAATAGTTAAGCATTTCATGCAAGATAAAAATAAATTCCCCCAAACTTGCAATCATGCTAATTTCAAATATAAAATCCTAACAATTATTTCAACTCAAATGCAATAAAAGATAGAGAAAGGAATGAGAGAGACTCCACTTTATTCAGTCATGTTATATCAATTTGTCTGAATGTGATTTTAGAGATTCTTCTTTAATGCAATCTTCATTCTTTCCACAACTCTATCGTTTTAGCTTTTAGTTGGACTTCCTTTCATTCAGCCAATGTATCAAGTGCATCTGGTTTGGCCTCTATGGCTGACAATTTGTCCATCACATTCCTTTTGCTCTCTTATTTCTCTTGCCGTTTCTCCCCAAATTTCGAATGAGGCTAATGTTGTATTCAGCAAGATCTTTCCCTGTCTTGTATACTTGTTCTCACTTTCCCATATTTGGAATTAATGAAATTTCCTTCTTTGTTCCAGAAGGAAGGGATGGGGTAAGAATTTGCTGAAATAAGCTCTCATCGAACTCCTTCCATGTGTTAACGATTCATATGGTAGGGAGTTAAACCATGTTGCGACCATATCTCGTAAAGGAATGGGAACAAGCTACTGGTTGAATAACCGGCTCCTCCATTCAATTTAATTGAATTTGCTACTCTCAGAAATCGCCCCAAGTGTTCATTGGGATTTTCGATTGGAATGACCCGATTAGATTGGTTCTCGTGGACCATAGTTATCGATCTTGGATTAGGCTTCGAAAATCATTAGCATTGATTCTTTAGATTTGTTCAATGCTAAATATTTATTGTGGATGAATGAATTCCATAAATTCTCCATAGTGTGTCATGCTCCTTGAGGTCTTTTGCCACATTCTGGTTGGCTACCGTCCCAATCCTTTATACGTCATGGTACATATGAGCTATCTTCCTGTAATCAAAGTACACTCAGATCAATAGGATTAGCCCAATCAACAAACATTTTCAATATGGTTTGTTAAAGGTCAGTGACTATAAGAGTCATTGCTTGAAACGCTATTTTTGTTCTTTTTCTTTTTTTAAAAAAATTTGTCCAAATTAGTATTTCCTTCTTTCATCTGAATATTGATTTATTAAATTCTTTCGATCCCAGCAACGGCATATAAACTTGATAAAGTGCGACCAAGCGTGTTTGCCTGAAATTTCCATATTATCACCAAAGACTATTGTCTAATCCCTGGCAAAATCGCCATAAAACTTGTTGTGAAGACCAAAATATATATACAAATTTATGACACGATTGCAAGAGATATTAACTAATCAGTAGCGATGCCATCAGTGATATCATATCATCATAACCAAAAATCTCTTAAAGGTAAAACAATTTAATTTATTGGTTTGATGCAGAGTGCAAGTGCAATTGACAAGTAATAAAATGGATTTAGGTCCAGATGCTCGATCTGAGAGATCTCAAGAATTTTAAATCAACTACCACATTCTTTCAATTTCCATACTATTTGGATGACAAAAATGATAATAGGATCCAGCATTCAGATGCTGGAAAATTTAAAGATCAAAAGGAAAATAACTAAACTAACCAACAAGCTGGAAGATAAAGAATAAAGAAAAAAAATGAATTTCTAATAAAGAAATGAATACTGAATAGTTATCTTCAGAGACACATCAAATAAAACAGCTATAGTAAACTATCAATTCCTGCGGTTAATTCTGATAAAATTTCTTGATTATCTCAAGTTTCAAAATCTGTCCAAGGCTTTGTAGTGCGTTTGAATCTCTCCACACTCCATTTCATTATCTACTTTATGGCACGATTCTCTCGAATACAAATTAGATAACTACTTTTAAGGACTTCCCTTAAATAAGGTATTTTTCTTTTCATGATACTTCATACCCATTTTATGAATTTGTAAACTATAGCTCCCAAGTTATCGGTCAAGCAAGGATATACAACTTCCAGATTTCTCCTCCTCGAAATTAGAATAGATCAACCTTTCCTTGATTAGATCTCAGCTAACACGGGATTGGCCTCACTATCCAAATTGAGGTGAACTCTTTGCTTGTTTAAATAGATAAGTCATTCAACTCGTTCTTGATTTCAAGAACGAGAGAGAGGATTTATCTAAGTGAACCTACAAAGTAAAGATCCCTAATGGCAGGTTAGTATACCTTCAAAGAAATGTACATTACTCTGGGAATGTCTTCCTGTGTCACTAGAGGACCTCCTTGAAATAAGAGTAATAGCCTTAAATCTTACTTAATTATAAGAGACTGATATTCGAGATCCCAAGACAATAAACCCAAAACCAAGTAAATTCATTAACTGGAAATTAACAAGGCTAGTAACTGGAAAAAGACTACAGGAAAGATAAATTCGGCTATAACGTTCAGCAATGAGTTGGATTCCTCGATTCTTGAATTACACGATACAACATTCCTACGATCATAAGAATAATTGCCATTTGAAAGCTAAACAATCAATTCAGAAATTTGTCTGGAACTGAAACATTCAGTAGTAATTTGAAAAGAAATTGAAGTCGCATTAGGCTTATTTCAGTGATAACATCAGTTCGAAATTACAGAAAATAAAATACGAGCATAAATACATAAATGACGGAAATAAAAAATAAAGAAAATAAAGAAAAAATAAAGAAAATGAGCTTTCCAGCAATCCGGACCTCACCAAATGCAGCGGCGCCCAGTAGCGAATGAAGGCTGGATAGGCTGCGGCGTATTTATAGGGTTTTCGGTTGGGCCCTAATCACAATGCTGACTTTCTTGTGGATTTGGTAGCGGGCCCAAGTGCTTTGCTCCGGTTGCGGCCTCGAGTTCTCTTGTCGCGACATCGAGATCTCATGTCGCGACAGTGACAAGTTCTGCATCTTATGAAGCCAGTCGTTCATGTTTGTCACAAACTACGATCTTATGCCCATGCGGTTTAGGTTGATCGCTTGTGATGTCGGCGACATCATGGCCTTGTCGCGACATCCATTCCTGGTCGCTGGGTCTTCAATGGATTTGTTCCTGATATCACGACATCGGGATATTTGTCAGCGACATGGGCTCAAGTCTCCTGCACCCTTCCACTTGTTGTCATGATGTCGCGACCTCAGTTCTCTTGTCGCGACATCAGCTCCTGGTACTGTTTTCTTGAACGGGTGTCCTCTGATGTCGTGACATCAACCTCATAGTTTCGAAGCCTTCAGTTGATCTCCCTCTTGATGTACTGACTTGACATTAAGTCTACACTGTAACCACCGAGTTGTTCTTGGTGTCGCGACATCGATCTTCTTGTCGCGACATCCATTCGCTACTTCTGCTCCTTGGTACTGATTGTGTTCCACTGTCGCGACACATCAAGTCTCTTCCAATCTTCCTGATGTCGCGACTTTAGAACTGAACTGTGCAGACCCACAACTGCATCAACGACTCAGCCAGTTGCTTTTATTTCTGCTCTGTCATTCAACTGTATTTTTATCCACTTATTTCTGCATTTTTCTACTGCTTTTTCTTCTTTCTTGCTTCCTTCCTGCTAATGACAAATTGGTGAGTTTCTTCATAATTCTGTATATTAATTATTCAATTTTAACTGAAAATCAAACAGAAAAATGGACTAAAAAGAGATGACTTTTAAGCTCATCACCTGCTAGCGAGATGGGTGGATACACCTCGAGAGAGGGTATTTCGTAAGCACGATCACCCTGTCATCAATAAGTCATGAACGGACTGAATAGTAATTTTTCTAGGGAGTAATCCATCAAAAGTGGTAGGGGGAGACATAGCCCTAGTCTCTACAACACAGTAATTTACTAAGATAAATTAGTTTAGTTTGATCTCACACATTAATTAATTTTTCACTCAAAGCTTACATCCAGATAATATTCAAAGGCTAAACTCAGTAGTCAACGCACTTATCCCCGTGGATCGATATCCGTACTTAGGTACACTGTATTACTTGATACGACGCGTGCACTTGCGTACATAGGTGTATACATTTTACACATCATGCTTTCGACCTATCAACTGACAATGTAGCCAACACCTTCTTCAAGACTAAGAAGAAGCTTACTGCCAAGCGAGCTCGATGGTAAGAGTTCTTTGCTGACTTTGACTTTGTGTGGGTGCACAAGTTGGGTCGACACAACCAAGTGGCAAATGCATTGAGTAGGAAGGAAGTTGCGAGCTACGTGGGATCGTTGAGTTTTGTTATGGCAGACTTGGCGAGTTGAGCGAGAAACACCCAAGACCAGTATCAAAAGCTAGTTGAAGCGGTGAAAGAGAAATTCTGAGCGATAGTGGCTTGAATGAGTTGCTACTTCCACGAGAGGAAAGTTGTATGTACCTTGAAACGAAGCTAGGAGAGTTGTTGAAGGAAACACATGATACGAAGTGGGTTGGTCACCTAGGAGAAGAGAGAACGTTGGCATTGTTGGCCCGGTCTTTCATTGGCCTAAGATGAAAGAAGACGTGCAAGCATATGTCAAGACATGCCATGTTTTTAAAGTTGACAAGACCGAGCGGAAGAAGGAAGCAGGTTTGTTACAGCCCCTGTCCATTCGGGAAAGACCATGGTAGTGTGTATCGATGGAATTCATCAACGGGTTTCCAAAAGTTGAGGGCCTCGGATCAGTTCTGGTAGTGGTAGACAGGTTTTCCAAAGTCTTCATTCCAGCCCTGAGTGAGTGTCCAGCTGAAGAGGCAGCACACATCTTCTTTAGCAATGTTGTGAAACATTTTGGGATGCTTGAGGACATTGTGAGTGATCGAGATAATATGCGGTTCCTTAAACAGTTTTGGTTTTGTTCTTCAGATGCTTAGGGTACATAATACAAGTTTTCTACTACGAATCATCCTCAGACTGATGACCAGACAGAGAGAGTGAATCAGATGCTAGAGGAGTACTTGCGCCACTATGTGTGACCTCTCGAAATGGTGGTTGGAACTTCTAGAGCTGCGTGGGTTGTCTTCTGATACAGCGAGTTCAGCCACTAGAATGAGCCCTTTTGAGGTAGCAATCGGGTTCCAACCTTGCACGCCCTTGGATGTGCTGGTTACTAAGCAACCTGGACGTAGCGTGAGCCCAACTGCATACAAGTTTGCGAAGTCTCAACAGGATTTACTTGATGAAGCCAGAGACAGCCTTGAGAAGGCAAGTAGACACATGAAGAAATATGCGGACAAAGGCAGGAGACCTTTGGAGTTTGAGGAAGGGGAGAAAGTTCTGTTGAAGCTAACTCCTCAGATCTGGAAGAAGATCATAAATAAGCAATTTTAGAGAGGCTTGATTCCGAAGTATGATGGTCCCTTTGAAGTTGTGAAGTGTATTGGGAACGTGGCCTACAAGCTGAAGCTACCGGAGAGGTTGAAGCTTCTCCCGACATTCTATGTAAGCTTCTTGAAGCCTTATCATCATGATCCTAATCGGACGAGTGCAATAAGCGGAATCCACCTATGGTAATGAGTGAAATTCAGTGAAGACATTGACATCCTGAGATAAGAAGATGGTATTTGGAAGAACAAGTGGACCGAGTACTTAATTCATTGGAAGGGGACGCTCATCAGTGAAGCAAGTTAGGAGAAGGGTGCTACTTTGTAGCAGTTTGAAGACCAGATCCATGAGTATGCGTGGTCGAAGTCAACGGGACCGTTGGTACCTTTAGTGGGGAGGGTTTGTCGGCCCTGCGGCTAGATAACCACGAGTCCGTGCGCGCAAGGGCGTTGTCTTGGCCCGAAATTGCCCTCTAAGGGGAAAAAAGAGTAAGGCAAAATCGGGAAGGAGGAAGTGCTGACACAGGAAAGAAAGCTCAACGGCCACGGTCGTGGGCAGTGCGTATATGAGGGGGCACAGGCGTGGCACTTGAAGCAAAACGGAATCGAGTGTGAAGGAAGCCTACAATATAGCAAACCTGAGGCTGGGCGCAGGATTCCCTAGGGGTGTGCAATAAGGATTCCTATGACTTAAGGATTTCTGAGCAAGAAGAACTCCTAGTCCTAGTAGGATTCGCGTGGGCTGTGTATAGGAGTATTTGTACTAGGACTGCCCTTGTGCAGCCTATATAAAGGGGCCTACGTGCTCACTTGGTAGAGATATTGAGGGTGGATCCACGAGGCATAGAGGCATCCGAGATGTAGGGCAGCTGCGGAATGATTCAGTATTTTAGTGGCTATTAAAATACGAGTTGGGGAGAGTGCCCTGTACGCCTTGTGTTGGAGTGAAACGTGAGGCATAGAAAGGCGCTGCGGGTTCTGGCGCGCATTTGGAATCTGGCTTTAGCGTGCTATTAGATGTTCTCATTTTCCCTCAAATCTCTATCTATTTTTACATAATCTTCACAAATCTGTTGCATCTCATAATATTTTTTTATTGTAATATAAGCATTTATGGAAAATCTCGTATTTAATAACATATCAATTTTAAATTTGTTTCTACAATGTCTTTATAAAATAATTTATACTAAGCCAAGGAATTTGAGATACTTTCAATGAGTTCTGACATTGACTAAAATAAGGCCTTCTAGATAATCATTTCCATGAAATTCGATAGATTGATGAACTTGATTACACGATACTAAAATGAAAATCATTGCATGTAGTTACATAACTAATTTTGTGGGGTTTGCCGAGTTTGAATTACGAGACCTACATATTTAGGGAGGTTAATTGAAGATCATGGATGAAATTGTTGGTTGAGATCACAGTAATAAATGTATTTTAGTAGTTGCGATAACATTATCCCATGATTGGGAACTTTTGAGTTTTTAGTTCATTTGGAAGAATTTTTATTAAAAATATATAAGGACCTATTTTTGAGGGTTCTTGACCAACCTTCACAAGTAAAAAATATTACATGAGGTCGGTGGCCTACATCTTTATTATCCATTTTAAATGCAGCCGAAACCAATATTCTTCAAATTAATCCTCATATAAAAATGCAAAAATGATGCGAATAGCATATGTATTCTTCCGACTCTTTTGTGATTCTCTCAAAATGTTGATATACACTTGTGTTCACATTATGCAACAAGGCATAAGAATAATACAATTTGAAAGTATATACGCAGAAACGATTTGTTTGTGCACAACGTGTGAAAAAAGTCAATTACATTTATAAAAGGTTTAGAATTCCGTGAATGAAATTATTACTTCATTCAAAATGGTAAGAGTAGGGGAAGTCAAACATTTGGCATTCCAGAAGGTTACAGCCAAGTCTCTCCTCTTTATAAAGGGTGTTGCATCTTTCAGGATAGAAGATCAGAAGTTTCATGAGTCTCAAGTTACCCTTCTGTCTTCTTTCCATTTGAAATAGATCAAACTTATTTTTCAGTTGGTCGGAATGTAGCAAAGTGCTTTTACTAATCATTCGAGCAAGCTTGTTTTAATCTAGAAACAAGCTTGTGAAAATCTCAAACCACCAATAGAGAAAACAAATTTGTCTTAAGAAAATTGTGGATTTCACAAGACTAAGTTATTTTCTACTTTGGTGTATTTCTCCTTTACTCTATATTAATATTTCTGTTTTGTTATTTGTTTATTGGTTTTATTCGAGCTAGCCAATTTTATGTAGAAGAGATACAAATTCACTAACACTTCCACACTTAGAGACCACTGTAAGTAGTAAATAAAATGAACTAAATGTGCCTAATTTTATATCATAAGTACTTGAAGTCCATATGTATCTTGTCACCTAAAATCATATTTCAGGACATATGATTCTCAAAAGCTTATATATTTTTCTTTTTGAATTTTTTTTACTTCTTACTTTCACATATTACGTTGTAGTATTATGTTCTTAGAAGTATTCGATACTGGTTGTCTCGTTATACCCATCCCATCCCTTTACCACTCAATGCCAGATTTTCTTCTTCTTTTATTGTTATTTTTACCTTGGTACTCATTATGTTTATCTATATAGTTTTATAATTATTGAAAAGATTGTAGAAAGCACAGCCGTGTGGCCCGAATTTGTTGAAAAATCGCTTTCTCGGTGGGCATATACCACGGAATATTGGCCTCATTTTCCTAGTGATCATTTTGTCTCTTCTTGGATTGGATAAACTTTGGAATTAGGATTCATCAAAACCCTTACTGAAGCAATGACGAGGTGGGATGTCTTATCAACATAAACCATTTTACCTTAATATTATGATTAATTAAGTGCATTAATCTCCATACAACTGATTAGTGCCCAAAAAGTGCTATTTTGAGCCCTATTTATTATAGGTTTTGAGTGCTTTTTGTGTACTAATCATTCTAATTTACCCGATTTGCACATTAAGGTCCCTCTTATTTAATGATGCGCATTTTGTGGCAAATTTTGCGATTTTTGCGACTAATTATGCCAAAATTGTTGAGTGATCAAACACGAAGAATTCCAAGTCAAGCCTTCTCATTGCGGATCAAGATCGAAGGAAAGAAGAGCAAAATGTGAAGAAAAACACCCATTTGCGAGGGAGCTTCTCCTGCGAGTACATTCGGCTCAACCCAGCATTCTCCTATTTTGGTTCTCACGCTTTTCACGCTACACCACTGTTTGCTTTTGCTTTTGGTTTTCCATTTTACCTTGTAATAACCTTTAGTTTTTGTAACTTCCCTTGCTTGAGCATCTATATAAGTCTCGGTTGTACAAATCAACGAGACTTGACTTCGGATATACGATGGCGAGTGGTTTCCCAGCGGCCTGCTACCACATAACCTTTTCTTTTCCATTTTCTCGGGCGCAAACACTCCTACGGGGATGACAACAGAGGGATGTTAGGAGAGCTAATTTCTCTCTCCTTGAAGAAGGGCGGGTGTTGGCTGGGGTGTGGAGGTAACCTCACGGTTCCCCAATTTTTAACGCGTGTTATGGTTGTTTGTGTTCTGCTTCTATAGGTTAAAATCATAAGCATGCTCTCTTTAATGTGTATTTGCGAAGCTTTTGGGTTCAATGGATACTTTCACTAGATCCATTGAGGCTCAGTTAGTTGTCTCGCTAGTTATCGGTAGTTAGGGTTTTGAGATGTGTTTTTCTTTGTTAAAGACATTTATTCATTTAAATGCTATGTTTTGAGGGGAAAATCATGGGGTTTAGTTTCAAAAAGCTAAATGAAGATGAGGTTGGAAATGACTATATGTCATGCTCCCAGCCTTGAGAAAAATACCAGGGGACATGTGGTTGCAAAAGCCACCCCAAACATTAGCTAACACTTGAGGGTTCTGATATTTACATTTTTTTTTGTTTTTAGTTTCGATCGGTGAACACAAAACCCCCACATTTTTTACTAAACCTTAAATCAATTTAATTCATAATTTTGCCTTCCTTGTTGATGTTTTATGCGAAGAAAACCATCCACGTGTTAGACTGAACCCACCTCTTTAACAGTGGCTTGACTACGGCGGTAGGAGAATATAGGATATAAATTTTGTTGATTAGGATCACCCTACTGTGCAGAATCAACAACCAAATCACGTGGATGTTTCAGCCATATATTATTTTATATTGTAATATTACAGATTATTTCTCTACTTGCTTTTTGGCTTTTGGTTATAAGAGCTCTTTAGGAGGACTAGAAGATTAGATTATTAGGAACTTAAAGATGGTTACAAGAGTTCTTATAACTTTAAAATATGTTTACATAATTATTTGACAAGAAAAATCATAATTATCCTCGTAAATAGAGATATGTCGCATAAGCTTGTAAAACGAATAAACCAGAATCAAGCAGTATATCTGCAACGTCAATGGAACTTTGATATATTTATAATGATCACATTTAAGCCTGACACGTTTTCATGTATCAAAGAATGAAAACAATATATGAAACATATAAATTTTAATTATTTATATAATTTCCCAACATCTAAGAGGGAAATACTGATCTTTGATGGCTTTCAAATCACTCTCTAAGTTGAAATCAAATCTTTTAAAGTCAAAATTGGTTTACATGCCACATCACCACCCCCTTTATAGTTCACTAAAAAAACATGTGACATCCATTAATTCTTCAACTACTTAGATTTATCTTTTTGACCTTTAATTTGTAATATATATCTTCATTCATTAAAGTGTTGATTGAGTGATGCCTATCCCGATGAGCGAGTTTGAGGTGTGATTGGGCTAGGCTATTGCAGATTGGAGCTTTGGACCAGTTTGGGCCTTTATTAGCTGGGTTGAGCCTAAAATGGGGCCCAAGTTTGGCTGTAGACGTTAGGTTGGGTCACAGCCCATTGGGTAGCATGCATTTGTACTTTTGGACTTATTATTTATTTCCAAATATTTGGTTAAAGATATCGGCAATGCAAACTTTGTGAATCTAACATTTCCCATGGAAGTTTTCAAATTATATATATAAAACCCTAGTTTTATTTTCTCTAAACTTTTTTTCTTCTACCCTCTTTTCTTTAAGAAATAAGGGGTGATTTTTTGTCATTCTTGGCATGAAATCACCCTCTACATCTCATTTTCATCTTTTTTTTTCTCAATAAAGTGGTTCTTCCACACAAATATAGGTTTTTATATGTTTTTCGTGATTTAGTTGTCGCCTTGGTGCGCGTATGATTGTCCAAGCTTTGTGTGCGATGTAATTGTAGATCTTGGTGTGGCGGTGGTTGTGTGTCTCAATATGTGACTTAGTTTTTCGTAGTCGGTGGTGCGGCGTTTATTTGTGACTATGACATTCAAGCGAGGCAAGTACGGGGCGATATAGAGACAAGAAATCAAATCGGTGTCGTTACTTGTTAGTATGTTGTAGGAAGCGGGTCAATGTAGTCATGATAATAATATCGTATGTGTGAACTCAGTAGCATCCAGATGTATGAGGGCAATTGCGTTTCATTATGTTATTAACTTGGATGTTTTTTCATCATTTGTGGATTTTAACGATTTTGATTATATGTTTCTATCGATATATTGCTAGTTGGAATCAATGAAATTATTTCTCTTCAAAAAAAAAAAAACATTTTTGTATAATATAGTTTTACTATGTTAGTAACAAATAGCAGTTCTTAATAAAAAAAAAAATTTCCCATATTTTTTCTTGAAAAATAACTATTAGGGACAAAATGCCCTTTTCCATTTCATGTGTTGTTATCTCTTAAGAGGAGGTTAGTTTTGCAAGAAAATAACAAAGTATTTTTAGCAAAATCAGTCGAAATTTGAAAGAGATTAATTTCTAAAATTGAGCTTTCAAAGGTCTTTTAATCAAATCTTGATTTATTTATTTTAATTTATTTTAAGTAGAAAACGAAATAAAGCGCACAGGAAATTGAAAAAATGGAAGAAATAGGTGAGATTTGTAAAGCCCGAGAAAATTCAAATTTTCTAAGATAGGGTAAAACATAATTTCGGTTGAAAGTCCAAAATTTTTCTAGATCTTGGATGATGAAACGGACTTCACCATTGAAATTGTCTCACGAAATCTAATTACAATGTCGAATTTCATAAAATTTCGAGATAGTTGAAATTTCACGTTTTTCGAGGTACTGAGGGTAGCACAGGACACTTGGCATGTGTTGAGTGACTCACAGTGCGCCACGTGTCAAGTGAAAAATGAGTGAAACAAGAGCTCAAGTAGGGGCCCATGTGAGACATGTGGCAACACATGATTGGGTGGAAATCCAAGGTGGATGGATAAGGAGATAAGGAAATAAAAGTGAACCAATGTGATAGTGACATGTGGCAAGTGAGGACATCTCACTTAACCCATCTTGGACCAAACAGGTGGGATGGGAGAAGGGAGAAAAGAGAGAAGGAATGGGAGAGCTTAGAGAGAGAAGCTCTACATTCTCTTTAGATTTCTTGGCGATCGGATCGATGGTTTCCGGTGAAGCAAGAGACAAAGTTCTTCCTCATGGCAGGAGCTTCGCACCGAGACCGGAATCGAGGAGTTTTGACAAACTCCAAGATGTAGGGGTTTTTCTCCTACTTGGTTTAGTCTTTTGCTAAGGGCCATCCAAATGGTTGGTGTATTTAGGGCCGGAATGGCCGTGCATTTCAGTCCCAAAGATTTGGGACTGAGTGCTGGGGTTTTAGGGACTGTTTTCGGACAGTCCGGACTGAATTGTTTTGGGCAACTCCAAGATGAATTGTTGGACCATTGATTTGCCCATGTGTGCTGTTGTGTTATTGCTAAAGGTGAATAACATGTTGGTTTGTGTAAATTATGTTAGTATATGCATGCTTGATATATTAACATGAAATGGGCATGAAAATGGCATATTGCATTTCATATGCACGAGGACACCATAGAATGGTAGGTGTAAGTGCATGACATGGTTTCGGAGGGTTGACTAACAATTATATATCAGAGTATGTCCACTAATATATATATCGGAGCGTTGTCCACAAATAAAAATATCTTTGTTTGAAAACAACTTTTTCATACATGGTAAATGCATGTGTGAAGGAGTCGGTGAAGATTCGAGGCATAGGACGGGGCATGTAGACATTCAAGTAGGGATATGAATGATTTACTTGAATGTTTGTGTGGTTGCCATTGCATGAGCACTTTGGTGGGGAGTAACCCATGTAGGAAAATTCAACTACTGGGCATTACTCACCCCGTCGTGGGAAATAATTTCAGGTACTGGAGGTACGCCGAGGGATGAAGCTCATTCGAGACCTTATGAGATAAGAGAAGGCCAGATTTGGCTTTATTATGTATTTTTGTGAAAATATGGGTAGAAAACCCAGTTTTGTACTATGTAAAGAACAAGAGTTGTAATTAAACTCGTTTTTGTATAATAAATACATTTTGGCAAGTTTTCCAGGTTCCAGTGGCCTTTGTGGTAATAAGGAAATTTTGATGTTGATTTTATAGTATTCTAAACAAAAAAAAAAAAAAAAAAAGGCTAGGGGATTGAATGGGGTGGGCTACTGCCCCATTTTTTAGTTTGGTGTCGCGACACTGCAGTGGTGTCTAGACAGGAGGGGCTGTGGCTTGCATGACAGGCGCTCCTTCAGTCTTTCTGTTGAGACTTCAGTTTCAGTTTTCATGTCACGACCTTAATGGTATGTCACGACCTCAAATGGTGCCTTTCATTTAAAACTAGTTGCAACGTCGTTTTCTTTACAGAGACTTCTTTTGTGGCTTTATTAACGAATCCACGTCGCGACATCAGTGGTGTCGCGACCTCATTTATATTCAATTGGCGTCGCGACATCAGTGTGGTGTCGTGACACGACTCATTGTTGCCTTGGTGTTTCTAGTCATGACTTAATCTTGAGTCACGACCGCTTGCTCGATCTTCTATTTCTTCCCCAAAACTAATCTTGGTGATGTCGTGACTTGGAAATGACTGAAAACTAAGGCCCTGTTTAGTAGGTAGAAAATTTTTTGAAAACACATTTTGAAAACAAAGAAAATGAATTCACTATTTTCAACATTTTATATATGAATCGACGACGTCTTTGTTTTCCTTGTTTGGTCATCGGCTCGCGGGATTTGGTCGATTGGGATAAAAGCAGCTCTGCGGGATTGTGGCTATTTTCTTCTTTTCTTCCCCTTTGCGTCTTCCACTTGTTTTCTTCTCCATCGGGCTCACGAAAACAAGGATTGTGAATAGTAACACGCATTCTAAACACATTTTCATTGTTTCATTAACTTCATTTTCAAGAAAATGGTTTTATAAAGCAGTTTTCTTATTCTTCATTCTCAACCAAATTCAAGTACAAGCGTATTTTAAAATGAAAACTAAAGATTAGAATACATTGAAAATTTTCATATTCTGAATTTTGGATACAGTTAAAAATTTCCGTGAACTAAACGGGGCCTAAGCTTCCTGTCGCGACTCCGATTTTCAGTTGCGACTTCAATTATGCTTGTAGGTTGGTCTCTTCTGGTTCTTTGCTGAGATTTTAGCTTCTGCTATATTTTCCTACAAAATTAAATTTGAGTAAATTATCCACATTTCTGCATACAAATCAACATTTAACTTATAATTTGCTCAGAAAAATGGATTAAAAATCTGATGAGTTTTTGGACTCATCAGCCTCTAATGAGCGTCGTCTTCCCGAGAACTCCCTGTACCTGAAATGGTGATCCCTTGTGAGGTGAGGCAATGCCAGTGCGATAATTTCCACCATGGGTTACTCCCACCCTAAGTGCACAGCCACAATGATTCAACATAAACACATTCAAGAAAACATATAATGTTCTACTCAAATGTCTACATGATATGGATGAGAATCACATTTCGCGCTTTAAAACTCTCGAGCCGCGTGACTCCCTCACGCATGCCTAAGTCAAATGTGAGAAAAACATCGTTTTCAAAACATAAGGTTTTTGTTTTTGAAAACATCATACCGAGTTTCGGTAAATATATTGGACTACCCTCCGAGGCGAATTGCTGGATCATTTTAAGGAAGCGTTCGTAGGTGACCTCAAGATGTGTTGGACCACTCTCCAGGCAATTCTTCGGAAAATCTTCCCTTGAATTTCCTTTCACAACCATTTTCCATTTTTCTTTTCTTTCATGTATGAACTCACCTAATTTTCTGGAGTTACTTAGGTCTTGTATAAATGTTATGCCATTTAAATTACAACACATGCTAATATATATCTCAATCATGCATGAGTTAACAAGAATTAACTCCGCATTACATCATGTCATTCAATTCATAACGGTGAAAAAATACAAATTAGCGCTCATGGGCTAATAACAATCTAATTACTTACATGGCTTACCCACAATTATATTTTTATATAATTCAACATCATGTTAATACATCATCCTGACATACATTAACATGTCACTCCACACTACATGTTATTCCTGGCCAATCCGCACAAACAAGAAAGTCACAATCTTGGACCCATCAGAGGTACCCACAACCTTCACAATCATGAACCAGTTTGGTTCCAATCATCCCATACAACATCAAACAACCATAAAACCTAGAAACTTTCAGTTTCAGTTCAAAAATTGTCTACATACAAATACCTGTGATGCAACATGCATTGCAGTGGTTATGTTAAAACAGGCTATTCACTTTGATACAATCAAGCAACCTGCACACCAGTTTTTAAAACATCGATTACAGTAAGGTTATGATCACCCACTACCCTCCACAGGCACCTATCTGGAATCTTGACTCAATGGTCTTTTCATAGAGTCTAAGAACACCCGAAACAGAGTTCGGACGAAGAATTTATGACCTTCCAAAGTTGGAGGTCACACGTAGTTAAACCCAGCTGAGCTAACCTGACTTGCAGAGCTGACCTGACCTGCCAGAGCTAGGCCTAACATCCACTATCCTCCTTAGGAATATTAATAGAATCTTGACTCAATATTCTTTCCATAGAGTCCAAGAACACTCGAAACGGAGTTCGGACGTAGAAGTTATGACCTTAGAAGTTGGTGCACGTAGTCGAGACCAGTAGTGACACGACTTACTGGCGGCCCTAACCTGCCAGAGCTTGGCCTAACCTCCCCTGTCCTCCTTAGAAATATGAATGGAATCTTGACTCAATGGGTTTTCCATAGAGTCCAAGAACACCCGAAACGGAGTTCGGATGAAGGAGTTATGACCTTTCGAAGTAGGAGGTCATGCGTAGTCAAACCCAACCGATCTGACCTGACTTGGCCGAGGTGTCCTGCCCTGTCCTCCTTAGAAATATGAATGGAATCTTGACTCAATGGGTTTTCCATAGAGTCCGAGAACACCGAAGCCGAGGTTCGGATGGAAGGAGTTATGACCTTCCGAAGTAGGAGGTCATACGTAGTCAAACCGATCTGACTGACTTGCGTAGAGGTGTCTGACTTTGTTAGAGCTAGAGTGACCTTCTTGAGCTCATCGCCCTCCACAGGCACATGGCTAGAATCTTGACTCAATGGTGCCCATAAGTCTAAGAACACCCAGCGAATGGACGAAGGATATGACGCCAGGGTTGGAGTCATCGTAGTCAAACCAGTAGGCGACGGCTTGTGGCGCTGAACCTAATGTGACGACTGGCGGCGACCTGCGGCTGAGCTTACCTCTTGCTGCTGACCTCTAGCAGCTGACCTTCCCCAGTCGACCTCTGAGCGACCTCTGACCGACCTACGGCGACCTACGGCGACCTGCATGGGAAATTTGCGACCTCTGGTGACCTCTGCTTCAGTGGGCGTTCGGAGTAAAAGAAGACCCGTAGCAGTGCATGGGAGTCAATTGAAATTCAAAAAGACCAACATCAAGTTTACTGATGTGCTACAATTTACCAGAAGGGAACATTGCCAAATTTCCTTTATTTCCCACCCAAAAACCAGTTCTAAAGTCCAGTTCATGTGTACTACCACAATGTGGCAGCTTCTCATGGTTCAAAATACAACCAACCATTCCCATTAGGGCAAGACAACCACCACAACCCTTAGGGTAGAAAGTAACCAAAATAGGAGAAGACCTACCTCTTTGAGTTTGTTGAAATTCCCCGATTCCGGTCTCTATGCGAAGCCCTTACCGTGAGGATGAATTCTTCCTCTTGCTAAAACCCAGAACCGTAGGTCAGGTGCAGAAATTTAGAATGGAGTGGAGTCTCTCTCTAAAACTCTCTCTTTTCAAATTTGTTTTGCCTTTTTCCTCTCCCTCTTTCCCAACCAGTTGGGAGAAGATAGAAGTCAAGTGAGATGTCCTCTCATTGCCATAATCAATTAAGTGGGCTCATTGGATTACCATATCGCCTTATCTGTCACCTTAGTTCCTCCAATCATGCCACCATCCATGTGATCTCATACTTGAGCTCGAATTTGACTAATTCAGCACCTGACACGTGGCATACTGTAAGCCACTCAAAATGCGCCAAGTGTCCCGCACTACACTCGTTGCCTCGAAAAACGTGCAAATTCCAAGCGACTTCAGGAATGACAAGAATTCGGCTGATAGCGTAGATTTCGAGACGATTCAACGATTGAGAGTCCACGTTTGTATCGAGGATATAAAAAATTTCAGATTTTGACCGAAATTACCATTTTACCTTTTAAAAAAAATTCGAATTTTTTCCGGGTTTTACATAGATAATGTCTCCATATTTTCAGTGCAAATACGATAGCGGCCAATTCCAAATCATGCATAGGGTAATTCTTTTCATGTGACTTCAACTGTGTTGAAGCATAAGCTACCACCTTACCCTCTTGCATAAGGACACATCTGAATCAGTTTAACAACGCATCGCTCAATATCACATATTCTTTACCGTAGGTTGGTTGAGTAAGAACCGATGCCTCGGTCAAGAACGCTTTCAACTTATCAAAACTTACTTGGCACTTTTCACTCCACTCAAACTTTACATTTTAAAACAATGTCTTGTCTGTCAGGGCATGAGTGTAAACATATGACGTTACGTAGTAACACACTTAAACCAGGAAACTACACACTTCCGTGACATTTCTCGGTGGTTTCCATTCAATGATCACCTCTATCTTCTTGCCCCAGTCCACTCGAATTCCTTCTTCGATACAATGCTGCCCAATGACACTTCATTCAGCAAAACTCACACTTTCGGTTCGCCTGTGCTTCTTTTCAAAGTCTCGGCCTACAGAGGTGTGTCGTGCTTTCAGTATTTTGAATACAGAGATATAGTCTATGAACACTCGACAAATTTGATCCACATACGGTTAGAAAACCACGATTCATTAGGTCCATAGAAAGCAAAGCTAGAAGCATTTGTCAAACCAAACGGCATTACAAGGAACTCGCAATGACCATATTAGTTAAAACGTAGTTTATACACATCCATCTTTAATTCACAATTGATGATACCCAGATTACAAGATGTATATATTTTAAGGTGGTTGTTTAATAAAAATAAATTTAAAATGGTACATAAAATGGTTTCTTATATATATATATATATATATATATATATATATATATATATATATATATATATATATAATTCTAATTTAAATTTTACAATCAATAAATAAAAATTGCATAAAAAAAACCCTGAATATTATAGTTTAGGAGGAAAAAATAAATCATAACCTCCTGAGTCTTTGCGTGCCAAGTACCTCACTAAACACAAATTACGGTACATGCAATTAAAATGGAAAGGCAAATTTGCCTATCTGGCATGAAATGATATGAATGTTCAACAATACATGCTTTGGGCACAAATCATGTATTTTGGAAACCTTTCAGAAACATGTCCTAAAATTGATCATTTAGAATGGGTTAAAATATTATTACTACATTTATAAGAAAAGGAATGCACCCTTGATAGCGACAAATTCCAAATGAACATCTTCTTTTGCTAGTCAAAGAAATAAATATCTCCTAGTGTCAAATAGGCCCGATAACATTAATAGAAAAACTATAACCAACAACACATAATTTGTGTATAATAAGAAAGCTTGTATATGGAAGAATCACTTGCAAAATTCACCTTTTTTAGTCGTAAAAAGAAATGACCGAGAATCATACCAAAGAAAATAATGCAGTATACAATATGTTGTGTGTACGATATATAATATGCAGAATATACTTAATATATAGTATTGATAATGGACTGTTGGGATAATTAGTATGCTTAACTTCATGTTCTAAGGGGAGACCCACAAACTTTAAGGTTAGGGCATAGGATTATGACATTTTTATATGTGGTGGGTGTAACAAAACCATTAACCCGAATAAGATGCTTTGAAAAAGGCATCTTGATCTATTTCTAACTAATAATTATAATGAATTTTCCTTTTTCTTTTTTATTTGCTTATCCCAAGCTCCACCTCTATTCAAAATCTACAAGGCCAAACTTGAGAATCTGTTGGGCCATGCCCTTGTTAGCCATCTGCCATGAAAGCTTTGCTGCTCAAAACAAAGTCAGTTTGGTTGTTGAGATTGAGATCAATAGTCCCTACTCAATTGACAGTGGTTTTCTTGCATCTAATCTGCAAGATAAAAGCTCACAATTACCATAAAATTACAATACAAAAACAATAATGAATGAAGAAAAAAAAATGTTAACACACCTGACAACATGCACCACAACAAGCTCCATCTTTGAACAGTGAGGAAACACCAACTGCAAGGTGCCCACCATAGAAGCCTTACACCAATGAACCATACCCACAAGCACCATTCCCATTGAAAAAATAATCCAAATTTTATTTGTAAACTTAATAACCATTATGCAAAAGGAAAAATTTTATTCTTCAATGAGAGTGTTGAGGCTTTGGAGAAGTAACCTTTGTTGCCAAAACTGACAAAGTGTGGCTTCCTTGGTATTGCTTAAAAGATCTAACTTTCATTGTAACATACACTCTCAAATCCCACAATTTCAACTCGAGATTCTTAAATCCCACAATTTAGACTCAGGGTCTTCCAATCAAGCTTATTACACCCAAGTCTTCCATCCCCTCTTACCTCCAAAAACACTCACACCATAACTTCGATCATAGATTCACAACAGTCCCCAACCAAATCATACAAATTTTCAGTAAAAAATTCCCAATCCCTAAGTGCCTAACCGCATATCAAGCAAATTCGATAATTGAGCGTACTCTCATCAACATATTAAAAACGCTCAAGATAGATAAAATCTCCTTATTTCCTGATCCAGAAAGAGACAAATACATACAAGCTATTCAAGCATGTCGAAGGAGATGACTGAAGAATAAGAAGAAAAACATGATGACGAGAATGGCAAGATGAGAAAGGAAGAATGAGAAGAAGAAAAACATGATGACAAAAACGACAAGATGAAGGGGGTTTAAGGTTAGGGTTACCTCGTTGCAGAGCAGGACGATGTCGTTCTACCTTGCTAGAGAAGTGCGTGTAGAGAAGATAAACAAAAGCCAAAAGGCTAGGGTTAATCCATAAGGCCCCCTACTCTACTGTTGGTTTTCGGATTTAGGCTTGTCCCTTGTTTGGGGTAAATTATTGTGGAAAGTTTTCGATTTGTGAAAATTTGGTAATGCTTAAAGTAAGTGGAATTACGTTTTTTTTTTTTTTTTTTTTATAATTGATTTTCAATGTATTTACTTTTTTTTAAACTATGTATTTACTATTTATACTTTACTTTTAAGGAAAAAGTATTAAATTTCTAAATAAATAAATTAGTAGAACAATAGAAATTGGATTCAAAATTATAATTAATTTTGTTTTAATATAATTTGCTCTTTGTTTTGAAAAGTGAGCTTTTTTACTAATAAAATTTGGAAAGAATCTCATGCTTTTATAAGTAGTATGGATATTAAATTTGAATAAATATATTATAAAAATAAATTTTAATTTATTTTTTATTTAATATTAGCATGAGATGATAATAAATTTTTTAATCTATTACAATATGATTTAATTAATATAAAATAATATTTTTATATATTTATTAATTTTTAATTCATGTGATTATGTTAATTTTTTGGATAATTTTAAAAGCTCTTTTAAAATTTTTGAAATTCTTAATTTAATATGTTTTATGTATCATCCAATATTTTGAAATTTAATAAAATTTTCAAAAATATCATAGCTTGTAGATTTGAACTTGACTAAAACATATCTATAGGTAAACATTATATGTTTATTGTTGTCCCTAAATTGAACATGTGTCAAGGTACCTTTCAAAAGGCTTATATATGTTATTGTTTTCAATTTTAATAGCTTACAATGACATATATTTACATAAGTAAAGAAATTATCTGTCAATGAAAGCATTTTTTCTTGTAGTTCATGCAATGGTTGCACAAACAAATAAACATCCAAGTAAAATGTCAACATGAATGTTATATGTCATGCATGAAATGTCTTCATGCCATATCCCGAGTCACTCACTGACTCCCTCACACATGCATATGCCAAGTGTGACAATCGTCACTAGTAGTACCAATGATACACATCTACCAAGCTCTTACCGGCTCACCAATACCCAATGCAAGTGTCAATGGGCAACTAATCCCGAGTCAATCCAGGCTCACCTGTTACCATGACTTGAGTCACGTGTGATAATAAATAACTGTGTCTTCTTTAGGCAACGAACTTTTCGACCGTCATGAGTCTCTTGTGCCCATCTGAACTTTTACGGATCACACATTGGTCTCTTAAACCAATGTTCCAAGCTTTTCATGACACACCCCCACCCCTACTAGCGAGCGGTGTGCTAGGCAACCACAAAACCCCGATCGATACTTCCAGCGACTAGAATCGCAATGAAGCTAAAAGCGGGTGTTGCTTGCTGAAAACCCGTAATAAATTTTTTTTTTCTTTCTAAACTTGTGATTTTATAAAATTTCGGCTGCATAACAGCTGTATACAAGACATATCCCAAAACCTATATATACAATTTACACTTTAAAATATGGCAACCAACAACACTCCTTCAAAAGAGCCTCAGGCTCATCACATTTTCATCAAACAAAACTATGTACATACATATGCACGACTATACAAGTTCAAAGTATTTCCTTACAAAAGTTAGTTAACAGCATATTAGAGTCGGGAGAATCCTAATATGTCCTAGCGTCCAGACGTGTGCTGGAAAATAGTTTTTAAAGCGATAATGAGCAAAAGGAGCTCGAGTGAGTGTATGCTTTATAAATGCTTGCTTTTAAAAATGTCTCAAAACTATAAAATATCTTTTACAAACATTTCCAGAAAACACTTTAACTTTGCTATAAAAGTTTCTAAAAATTTTCATAAATTGCTTGCTTGCTTTACTCTAAAAGTTTCTAAATTTTTTTCATAAAATGCTTGCTTGCTTTGCTTTAAAAGTTTCTAAAAAATTTTCATAAATTGCTTAACGCTGCTCTAAAGTTTCAAAACTTTTCATAAAATGCTTGCTTGCTTTGCTTTAAAATTTTCTAAAACTTTTCATAAAATGCTTGCTTGCTTATCAGTGGTGGATCTTTCTTTTTTTTTTATTTGTATGTAAAATGCTTATAAACAAAATGATCAACCACTGGAGGCCTTTCTTGCTTGCTGTACCCTAGTAAACACGGGAAACCTGTGTCTCGACCGTGCGGCGGAAGGACCTTGTGTCCACATCACCTATTCCGGTAAATATGGTGGAAGGACCTCGTGTCCACATCACCATATAATAGCTAGCGCGCTAACCCTATATACTCCAGTACGTGACACAATCCTCCTCTAATATGCCATAATGCATGAACTAAGTTTGTCGACTATGAAAATCTAGAATGCAATGAAATCATGTCCTAACTTCACCGTGCACATACGGAATACCTCTGATCGGTATGCTTGCTTAAAACTAGGGATTTCTCGAGGCTTGATTTATAAAATATACTTTTTGTTTGCTTGCTTGCTATACAAATATGGTTTAACAAATTAAAACCATAAGCTTTAAAATATGGTTTAACAATTCAAAACCATAAGCTTTAAAATATGGTTTAACAATTCAAAACCATAAGCTTGAAATATGGTTTAACAATTTAAAACCATAACATATCAGCATAAAACGATTTATAAATAATACACTAGTATTAAAAAATAAAGTTTAGAACACTCACCTTTCCGATTACAAAACTTAAGCACGACTCCACAATTTCTTCGCCTCTGGTTTTTACCCTACACACTCAAGAGAATACGAAAAAAACATTAATCGCCTGCGTAATCACGTAAAACTTAACGTAGGCTTACAAAGTTGTGAAATGGATTAGTTTTGCAGACTTCATGACTAAGTCACTTTTAGTAACTGGCGACTGTTCGTCGGCGTGAGGTATGAAGTGCGTTTTTCATTTAAATTTTATCATAATTAGAATTGATCATTTATTAGGGTTCCTATACCCTTGGTATGCAAATTTGAGCTTAACTATGTAAGAATACAAAAAATCAAGGTTGCAAGAAGTAGTGGTACCGGTACCACATGGATCGGTACCGGTACCAATCCGGTTCTAGTAAGTGGTACCGGTACCACTTTGGATGGTATCGGTACCATCTTGTCTTTGCATAAGTGGTACCGGTACCACCCCTGTTTGGTACCTGTACCAGTTGCGGGAACTGCCCAGAAATGGCAGATTTTTCCAATTTGATACCAAATTTTCTTCCTTAAACCTCTTCACTTGAATCCCATATCAAAACCTACCATATAATCCATCCAAAACCTTTCCACAAACACTTATAATGGTGGTTTAGATTTTCTTAAACCAAACCCTAGACAAAATTCCAAGAATCCATACCAAAGTCCACCAATCTATACAAAACCATAGAATTAAGGAGGATTCCATGCTCATCTTAAACAAGCTAGGGTTTTACCAACCTAACTTCAACAAATCTAGGGTTGAATTGAGATTCTAACTAAACCCTAGGTTTTGGCAAATATAGTTTCCATACAAAAAAACTAGACTTCTATACCTTAATTTCTTCTCCCTCTTCTTCTTCCTCTTCTTCTTCTCTTCTCCTCTCTTATTTTCTCCAAAACGTGAAGCCCTAACTTGTGAGACCAAAAATGAGATGTTTATTTGTCTCATCCCCTTTTTAAATTATCATCTTTCCTTTAATTACAATTAGGTCCTCAAATTGCATCCTATTTGCACCATACTTTTTCTATTTCTACAATAGCATACCCTCTTCTTATATTAGCTTTCATATCCTTTTTGGCCAATTAATTTACCCTTGTTCTAACACAAATTCGGGTTCAATCCATTTATCACTTCACAATTTCATACTTAAAAAACTTCCCAAAAAATACTACAATGCTTTTTTTTTTAAATAATTAAGAAAGTCTTTGGTGCACATATCACGTCTGGTTATGTACCGTACACCCTTCGAGCCAGGCGTTACATTTTACTTGAGGGTCGCAGCCCCCTTCTTGCTCAGCCCACACATTAATTATAATTTTCACTTTTTATGTTTAAACCTTGGGACATTGATTGGACGTCGTCCAAAGTACGAGCACTACATTTCATCAGCAACGATGATGGATGACTATACTATGCACACACCCAACACATAATGAGATGTCCACATTGCATATGAAATGCTAAAACCTGTGTTCTCATGTTACTTGTATTGTGACACCCAGCAGGATGCATTTTTTGAATGAGCAGTGTCCATGAGCAGTGTTGTGAACAATGTCGTGAGCAGTGAACGAAACAATGTTGAGCCAAAATTGGGTCGAGTGCACGGTCTCCAGATTACTGCTACATGACGCCTAACGCGCCACCTGACCTGCCTTGCCACGCACACATTCGTGTAGAGTGGCCCGACGCTATCTCGGTCGCGCGCCGCGACGCCCAAATCGTGGGCTCCGCTGCGCGAATAGCAGTGCAGGCGCAGCGTTAGGCGCTAGTCGCTGGCTGTCCAGCGACACGAGGCGGTCGCCCAACCCCTGGAGACCAACCCATGTCGCGACATCAATTCCATGTCGCGACCTTATTTCTGCCCACCGTGGGGTTTCCAGGTCACAACACCAGAAGCCAGGTCGCGACCTCCCAAGCTGCCACCCATGTGGCGACACCGATTTATGTTGCCTGCTGACCTCCATCGCCTTCACCAAAGCCATCATGGCGACCAAGGACAGGTGGTCCCCAGCCTCGACCATCGCGACACCCAGGAAATGTTTATCCGCGACTTGGGGCCAAGAAATCCTGTAGCGCGCACACCAAAACCAGGTCGGTTGCGCGTACATTCTGCTTGGCGCGCATCCTGCGCGCCTTACTGCGCGCACGGTGACCTATCATAACCTCATTCTGGAGTCACGACCCGATCTTTAAATAGGCAATAGCCCACCCCTTGCTTCCTCCACTCACCAAATTTCACCCAGGTGCAGTATTTTGACTCTGCTACCTACCAAACTCATTTTTCAGGCATTATAAAAATTTGAGAAAATATTGATATAACACTAAAACATCTTGGAACTCAATTTCCATTACAAAATACATAATTACATGCATTTTAACTGGATTTTCAATCCCAAATATTACAAAATAACTGAAAAAGGCCTAGCAGGCGATTCTGGCGAGCTCCAAAACCGAGTTTCTTCCCCCTGCGCTGAAAAATAATTCCCCACAGGGTAGGCAATGCCTAGTAGAAAGTTTTCACCACAAGGGTTACTCCACTTTAAAATGTATGCAATGGCATACATAAACAATCAATCACATTTCATACAACTATGTGATATTATATAAAATGTCTTTATCATGCATGAGATGCGACCCCTCATGCTCACAACCTGAGTCCCAACCGACTCCCTCACACTTGGAATGCCAAGTGTGAATAACACACAACAAGGTCACATTCTTGGACCCATTCAACAGGGCCCTCACGGCCCCTCACAAGCATGAACCAGTTTGGTTCCAAGCATTCAACAATCATCAACAAACCACACAACCTAGAAACCCTTGGTTCCAGGATCAAACCCTAACCCACCACAGTCCATGACTGTGTGAAAGCAGTCATGAAATCATACCACTTTGATCCCGAGTCTTGGAACTAAATTACACTTGGCCTCATGGCCTCCATAAGCAACCCCTACCATTATCTAGCCTTTAGGCTAAAAGTATTAAACCAAGTAGGAAAATATCATACGCTTATGGAGTTTGTCGAAACTCCAACCTTTAGTAATCATACATGTGGAATCCAGGCTGCGTGCACCAACTTTAGTCTTGGAACTGTCAAACTTCGACCATCGAGAAAGCGAGAAATCTTGCTGCTTTAAAATTTCGCTCCTTTCTCTTTTTCTTTCCTGCAATTGTTTTCTCCTTTCCCTCTTTGTTTTTACTTTCAGCCTAACTTTTCTTTCTTTTCGGCACTTCATTACCGTCCTCGTTTTCTCATCTTTTCTTTTTCTCTTCCTCGCTTTGGCATTTAATTTGGATGGTCGTTGTGCGTATGGGTCGAAAGGAGAAGCTCTTATCATTGCCTCGTACCAAATGTGTGTATGATTTTATAAATGGATTCGCTATTCATTTATTCCTTTCATGACATCATACCACATGTGGCAATAGAACCGCAGCAAGTGCATACATGAAGCTGTAAAGTGTCGCTCGTAGGGTCTTCGCATTAATCACACCCCACAATCCCATAAGTGTGTCGTCCCTTAATGTATTATCGAAAAGCATTGAAATCATTCATAGGAATCGTGAAATTCGGCGTGGTAGGTGCAGATTTGCGAGGCGATTTCAACGAGAAGAAGTTTGTTTCGTCGTCGAGATCTAGAAACAATTTGGTTTTTCAGCGAGAGTACCATTTTACCCCCTTAATAAAACCGGATCATATGGTTTCACATGTATGATGCACACATGAACCATTCTTATCAGTTATTACTTCATGTCAAAACATATATCGTACTTTATAAGTTCCCATATTTCATGCCAATACATATAGACATCATATCAAGCATATTAGTATTCATCAATCCATGACTAAACAAACAATGTCATACAGCCTTCCTAAGGCTAACTTATGGAAATTCCTACCCATTACAATAGCCTACAACATGCCATGCAATGGTCATGTCAAAACCCGGCTATTCACATCGACACAACCAAGCAACCTTCACACTCGGTGAAAAACATAGATGTTCGTAAACGTATGATCACCCACCGTCCCACAACACATGGCTAGAATTCACTAAATTCAAGCTCTATAGATTTCAAGAACACCCAAAACGGAGTTCGGACGAAGAAGTTATGGTCATCCGAAGTTGGAGTGTAACGCCTCGTCCCAAGAGCGTGTACGGTATGTGTAACCGTAGGGTCGCATATGTGCACCAATGACTTCCTTAATTATTTGAGTATCATAGTAGTATTTTTTTAAGTTGTTTTTAAGGATGAAATTAAATAGTTTTCAAAGCATTGTGGCACTTTTGCAATTAAGGAAAGTGGAGGGGTGAAAGTACAAATTATGGAATTTCAAAAGGATAATAATAATAATAAATCGACATAATGGTTCAGTAGTTTAGAATATTTCAGATCTTGATGACTTAAACGGACTACGCCGGCACCTGCCTCGAATCTAGTAACCCAAAAAAGTTTCACGACTCGAGACAAATGGAATATTTTACGACTTCGTGATAAATCGCCAAGTGATTCTCAAGGACGATTTTTACGAAAATCTCGGAAGTTAGAAATGGTTTCGAGTTAAAGTTCATTTAAAATAATTGAACCGAAGATATAAAATTTTTCAGACAGAAACGGACCCGAATGAGACAATATAAGTTATGTATCCAAATAATAATAATAATAATAATAATAATAATAATAATAATAATAATAATAATAATAATAGTAATTAAAAAAAAAGGATAAAGTCAAAAGTAAAAACGGACAGAGGGAGACGAACGAGAATGAGAGAGAGGGAGAGAGATTTTTATTTTATTTTTTTCTTCTCTTTTTTTTTTTTTCAGATTTACGGAAATCGGACCGTAGATTTTTGTTGGAACAGAAGACAAAGTTGATCCACGCAACGAGGGCTACGCATGGACACCAAAATCTTGACGTTTCGTCAAACTTCAAAAGGTAGGAAATTTTCCTTTTTTTTTTACTAGGCATATTTCTAGCCTAAATGGCTATGTAATGACTTGAAATTTTCTTAGAGGCCATGAGATGCAGTAAGTTTCAATTCCAAAATTTTGGATTGTTTAGGAATTTTACACTCTTGGGACTATTTTCTGATGATCCGACCGAATTTCTGGACCAAGCTCAGAGAGTTCGGGTTGAAATTTCAGGATTTTATTCAGACAGTCCGGACAAAATTTTCAGAAA
Source organism: Tetrastigma voinierianum (assembly GCA_016808115.1). Classification (NCBI taxonomy): domain Eukaryota; kingdom Viridiplantae; phylum Streptophyta; class Magnoliopsida; order Vitales; family Vitaceae; genus Tetrastigma; species Tetrastigma voinierianum. The sequence continues at coordinate 174,461 of JAEQBH010001743.1, read as the reverse complement.
TGTTTTTGGGTGTTTTTAGACTCTATGGAAAGTCCCTTGAGTCTAGAAGCTAGCCATATGTTTGTGAATAGCATTTGGGGCTCACATATTTTCTGAAAATTTTAATCAGATTTCACCAAGTAAAATTGATTTGTCAGGCTGACTGCAGCGGCTCCAATACATCACATGAGAGATTTACAGAGGCTGAGAAATTCTGTGGAGTCGTGCCCAATTATTGTAAGCGTAAGCGAGTGTTCTAAACTCTATTTTTCAATACTAGTATATTATTTATAAATCGTTTTACACTGGTATGTTATGGTTTTAAATTATTAAACCATATTTCAAGCAAGCAATGGTTTTAAAGTATTAAATCAAATTTCAAGCAAGCAATGGTTTTAAAGTGTTGAACCATATTTCAAGCAAGCAAAATTTATATTTTTATAAATTAGGCCTTGCGTGGTAGCTAGATTATGGTGACGTAGACCAAGGTCTTTCCACCATATTTACCGTAGGGCAGGATGTGAGCTGCCCTCCACCTAGGTGATGTGGACCTGTGTCCTTCCATCGCACTCCAATAAGCCTGTGCCCTGTTTACTAGGTACAACAGCAAGAAAGGCCTCCAAAGGGTTGATCTTGATTTATAAGCATTTTACACACAATTTTAAAATCAATCATCAAGCAAGAAGATTTTATGAAAAGTTTTGGGAACTTAAAGTAAGCTGCAGGCTCAGATCCCGCTTATGAAAAGTTTTATGAAACTTTTAAAGCAAAGCAAGCAAGCAAGAATTTTATGAAAATTTTTTAGAAACTTTTATAGCAAAAGCAAGCAAGTAGTTTCGAAAATTCTTAAACTTTTAAAGCAAGCAAAGGTTACATAGTATGAAAAGTTTTATAAACTTTTAAAGCAAAGCAAGCAGCGCTTGAAAAGTTTTAGAAACTTTTATAGCAGCAAGCAAGATTTCTAGAAAATGTCTTGTAAAATTATAGTTTTACAATTTTGAGATATTTTAAAAGCAAGCATTTTAATAAAGATACACTCACCGAGCTCAAGTAGCCTGCTATTTTCCCGTTTTAAAACTATTTTCTAGGTACAAAGATCGCTGATGTTGGAGCATTTTAGTATTCTCCGACTTTAGTATAAGTGTCAGATAAATAACTTGTGTAAGGAAATACTTTGAATTTGTACGCTTGAGCATATGTATGTACATAGTTTTGTTAATGAATGTGATGAGCCTCGAGGCTCTTTCAAGAAGTGTTGTTATCGCCATGTTTCTAAAAGTGTAAATCAGACATACAAATTTGGGGATGTCCCGTATGCATTTTTATGCTCGAAATTTTATAAAATCACAAATTTAGAAAAGAAAATTTTTATACGAGTTTTTAGCAAGAACACGGCTTCGTCACGGTGATTCTCTAGTCGTGAATTAACGGGCCTGGGGTTTCCTTTCAGCGGGCCGGTATATTCTTTCCTTAGAGTCACAAGGATTCGAAGATTGAGGAGTTCTTCAGATTAGAATAGAAGAACATGTCAGTATCCGAGTATGAGAAGAAGTTCTCAGAACTAGTTAGATTGGTTCCATATATTCAGGCTGATGAAGTCCTAAAGTGCAAAAGATTTTTGGCAGGAGTACAACACCGGATCGGAGTTCATTTATCTGTGGTTCCTCATAACAGATTTGGGGATTTAGTTGAGGCCGCTTTGAGGGTTGAGAAGAGTACTACATCTATGGTCGTAGCAGGCAAGAAAGAGGAGGCACCTCGTGCACTCTCCAATAAAGCCCTGGGTCGATCCAAACAAAGTTATAGCTGACAAGAGGTTACAAGGCCGAGGGTGCAAGTCAGTGGAGTCATCATTATATGTGTCGAGGCAACACCATGGGGAGTGTAGGAGATATAGTACAGGGTGTTTCCATTGTGGCTAGGAAGGCCATTTTGACATGGGAGGTCCCCGCTTGATCGGGCGCAGAGACATCGCAGCTGGGCCTAGCCACCCGCACCCGAGATGAGTGCTCGAGGTCTCTCCGGGAGGTTTCTGCAGAGGGCCAGCAAGTGCACTACAGTAGAGGGGCGGTCATGGTAGAGGCAAGAGGTAGTGCCCCGTAGGATGCGTACAGACCCGTATTTCCAGGCTGTGGTTTATGCCGTGGATTCTAGCAAGATGCGGATGCAGCTCCAGATATGTTACTGGTATTATTTCTATCCTTGATCATGATGCATATACATTAGTGGACCTAGAAGCCACACATTCATTTACATCCAGGCTTTCTTAGATCTCTTCCAGATAGAGACCAAGCCATTAGAGGGTCGTATGAGAGTTTCCCTTTCCGCAGGAGATCCATTAGTCTCGCATGCAGTAGCCGAGATAAAGAGAGTTCCGATCATCGGGGGACAGGAGTTCTAATGGATCTCAGGCCCAGATATGAGGGATTTTGATGTGGTTCTCGGCATAGATTGGCTATCTCGCCATAGAGCCACATTAGATTGTTATAAAAAGGAAGTAAAGTTGCATAGGCCTGGGAAATTGAGGTAAAGTTCAGAGGAATACGCAGAGAGTTATCTTTTCAAGATATGATCTCGCCCGGCAAAGAAAAGGATGTCATGTAAGGGTCACGTATATCTAAATTTTACGTGGTGGAGACAGGAAGGAGGACTTCTAGGATGAGATTCAGTTGTTAGAGAGTTCCTGATGTATTCCCTGATGATATCGTAGGGATTACCTTCAGAAAGAGAGGTGAGTTCACTCATTGATTTATCCTGGACTCCAGCCCATTTCCATTCCTCCCATGTGACGTGCCCACAGAGCCGGTGGAGCTTAAGGCTCAGTTAGAAGAATTGTTGAGTAAGGGATTCATTCGACCGAGCATATCCCCATGGGGAGCTCCAGTTCTCTTCGTGAAAAAGAAAGATGGGAGTTTGCGGTTATGTATAGATTACAAGCAATTGAACAGAGTTACCATCCGTAATCAGTGTCCACTCCTTAGTATTGATGAGTTATTCGATCAACTCCAAGGGTCTCGTGTATACTCTAAGATAGACTTGAGGTCGGGGTATCATCAGTTGAGGGTGCATGAGAGTGATGTACCCAAGACTGCATTCAGGACACGCTACGGGCATTATGAGTTTCTGGTGATGCCGTTTGGCTTGACTAATGCTCCTAAGAACGCGATGGATTTTATGAACCTGCATTCCAAATGATTCGGATAGGTTCGTCATAGTTTTTTCAATGATATCCTAGTGTATTCAGTAGTTCGTAGGAAACATTCATAAAAGCACCCGAGGATTGTGTTGAAGACCCTGGTGAGAGCGCTTGTATGCCAAGTTAACAAGTGCGCTTTGGCTTGATGTGGTGGCATTCCTAGGCGTGTGATCTCAATTAAGAGTAGGAGCGTGGATCCCTTAAAATAGAGAAGCTGCGGGTAAATTGGAAACCGCCAAAGAATGTGTCAGAGGTCAGAAGCTCCCTTGGTTTAGTAGGGTATTACAGGAAGTTTGTTGAGGGGTTCTCCATGATAGCAGCCCCACTGACCAAGATGACAAGAAAAGATGTCAAGTATGATTGGGTGGATGCCTGTCAACAGAGTTTTGAGGAGTTGAAGGGTAGATTGACTTCAGCTCCAGTTCTAGCTTTGCCCAATGGGAGAGATGGGTTTGTGGTTTACAATGATGCTTCTCGGCAAGGCCTTGGTTATGTTTTGATGCAGAATGATAGGGTGATTGCATATGCCTCTAGACAGCTGAAGAAGCATGAGGAGAATTACCCTACACACGACTTAGAGCTTACAGCAGTCGTGTTTGCTCTAAAGATATGGAGACATTACTTATTTGGTGTTCCTTGCAGGATCTTTACAAATCATAAGAGTCTTCAATATATTTTCACCCAGAAAGAATTAAACCTAAGGCAAAGAAGATGGCTTGAGTTGATTAAGGATCACGACTGCATTTATTGAGTACCATCTCAGAAAGTTTAACGTCAGAAAGGTATTCTGGAGTAGGTGACCGTAGAGTTCTTCTTTTTCTCATATGAGATCAGGTTATCCTCCACTGTTGGTGGATCTGAGAGCTTTAGGGGTGATATTAGAGGCTGAGGATTCAGGAGCCTTATTAGCCACATTTCATGTTAGACCCCTCCTAGTGGATTGATTAGTGCCCAAAAAGTGCTATTTTGAATCCTATTTTTAATAGGTTTTGAGCGCTTTTTGTATACTAATTGTTATAATTAACCCAATTGACATGTTCAGGTCCTTATGGTACTACTGATCATATTTTATGGCTAATTTTGTAGTTTTTGAAAGCTTTTAATGCCAAGTTTATCGAGTCATTCAAAGCATGAAGAATTCTAGTCGAACTCAGCATTACAGATCAAAAATCAAAAGAAAAGAATATCAGAAAAAGGAAAAGAAAGCAAAACTAGCATGAATCAGCTGAATATTGCATGATGAACAGTAGCCAACAAGATGTACAGTGCTGAAATTTCGCTATATAGTGAAATTTTTGCTATCATAGCGAAATTTCGCTATGTAGCGAAAATTTTCAGTGTATAGCGAAAGTGCTTCTTCCTGTTTTTGTGTATAAACGACCCCATTTTTGGTTTTTCTCATTTCTACCCTCATTATAATTATTCTAGTTTGGTTATTTTGGTATTTCACATGTTTGTAAAGCTATATAAGCCACTTTATGAACAATTTGTAACCTAACTTTCATTTGAAGCAATCTCTAAAGACGTGGGCCCCTGCTTGGGCCGTCATTTTTCTCTGCTCTCTCTCCTCTTTCTCTCCCTTTCTCGGCTACCAAATACTCTTCTGAGGATGACAACTCAGAGGATGGTTGGATAGACCTCTTCCTCCTTGAAGAGGAGGGCTACTGGGCAACGGTTTTAAGGTAAACTCTTGGTTCCCCTGTTTTTCACACAACAGGTTTTGACATTTTTGGTTCCCAAATTTGCAACTCTAGGTTTAAAGCTTTTTGATGTACTTTCTTTGGCCAATACTTGGCAAGCTTTTAGGGTTCAGTGTATTCTTAGCTTTAGATACACTGATATCCATTAGTTTCCATTTACGAGCCACTGGAGGTAGGTTAAGGGGTTATATTTTCACTGAGATGCATCCTCTTGATCAATACTTGGTAATCTTTTAGGGTCTAAAGGGATGCTTATTATTAGATCCATTGAGATTCATTAGTTGCCCTTACGAATCATTGTAGGATGAGTCAAGGTGATAGATTTTCACCAAGGAACCATAAATTGCTAACAAATGCTTTCTATCAAAAGGAAAATTATTAGGCTTAGTTTTCAAAGTTAAATGAAGATCCTGGCTCGAGATGACTATATGTCATCCTCCCCAACGCGAGGAAATGAACCTGGGACCTCTCAGTTAGCCTAGGACCTTAAACCCAGTGGCCCAATGCTTCAAGGAGTTCTTTTACATTTTATTTCGCCTTATTTTCAATTTGCAAACCACTAACTCTTATTTTTATCACCACCTTAAATCCAAACCATTCAATTCTTTTTACTTCACTTAAATCATTTGTACGAAGAAAAACCCATCCCCTCGCGGTTCTACCTCTAGATCACTCATACTGCAAGAGCTTTGGCTACCAAGCAGAGGAGGAATTTAGGATAAATTTTTTTGATTTCTGGACACCCTACTGGGAACTTAATCATGGATCGATTCAAAGGTGGCAGCTTGCAAAGATCCACAGATGATTGCTTCAAGGAAGGGATAGAAAGGAAAGAAAGCATAGTTTCAAATCGTGAGATGACGACATGATAGTGAAAAATGACGTAGGAATGTGTGCCGTGAGCATGATGAAATGTGAAAAGAGACATTATGGAAGAAGCACATTCATCTGCGTATGCTATGCATCCAGGTAGTACCAAGATGTACAGAACTTTGAAAGAACATTATTGGTGAAATGGGATGAAGAAAGAGATCGCAAGTTTCATCTCCAGATGCCTAACCCGTCAAGAGAGGTAGTTGCAGAGCACGTGAGGCCTGTGGGGAAGATACGCATTCTCATCCAGATGGAAATGGGAGAAGATCACTATGGATTTTGTGATGTGTCTTCCACTGACTTAGAGGCAAGAGGATATATGGGTGATAGTTGATTGATCGAATGTCCGCTCATTTTCCTAGTTAATGTTGAGGATCTCTCTGGAAAAAAGTTGGCCTAGTTGTATGTGGATGAGATAGTGACTTTCATGGGGTTCCGTGATTTGATAGTTTCGATTGAGACCCCAAGTTCACATCCGTGTTTCTCAGTCTAATTTGCAAACAAATTTTAGGTAATTTCCGCCTCTCATTTCAGCATAGCATTTCATCCTCGGACGGATGGCCAGTCAGAGAGGACCATTCATACGTTAGAGGATATGTTGAGAGCTTGTGTGATTGAATTCAAGGGGAGTTCGGACACTCATTTGGCACTAATGGAGTTCGCCATAACAAATGTGCATCAAGCCAAAGATAGATGGCTCCATTCTAGGTGTCAGATGGTGAAATGTGACTCAAAGTGTGCTGGGATGAGGTCAGAGAGGAGACTGCAGGGGTCCTGGATCTACATCACTTCAGAGAAAGGAAGTTGGTTCATGATAACTTGAAGATAGCAAGAGATAGACAGAAGAAAGTGGGACAACCGTCATGTGAGACTTGCACCGAGATGTGTGATCTAAGTCTGGGGCACTCGAAGGGTGTGTTGAGATTTGGTACAGGCAAGCCTACCCAAGATTTATAGGACCTTATGAGATTATGAGCAAGGTGGGGCCAGTAGCTTACAAGTTGAAGTTACCCCCAGAGTTATCAAGGATTCATGAAACATTCCATGTGTCGATGTTAAGGAAATACATCCCCGATCCTTCCCACGTGTTGAGAGAGCAGCCAGTGCAGCTAAAGGAGAACCTGACTTATGAGGAAATACCTGTGCAGATTGTAGATCGCAAGGAACAAGTGTTGAGGAGTAAGGTGATTCCTTTAGTTAAAGTCCTGTGGAAGAATCATGAGAGGGAAACAAATTTACTGGGTTTCGTAAGCTCGTATGCGCCGTCAAGATTCCCAATTATTTTCTGAATGAGGCACTTTCCTTTCCTCGACTTTAGGTTTGTTCATTTCGAGGACGAAATGTTCTAAAGGAGGGAGACTGTAACGCCCCGTCCCAAGAGTAAAGGTGATTGTAACCGTAGGGTCGCATATGTGCACCAAGGGCTTCCTTAATTATTTGAGTGTCATAGTAGTATTTTTGAAAGTTGTTTTTAAGGATGAAATTATAAAGTTTTCAAAGCATTGTGGCACTTTTACAATTAAGGAAAGTGGAGAGGTGAAAGTACAAATTATGGAATTTCAAAAGGATAATAAATTGCCAGAATTGTTCAAGGAAGCGTAGAAAATTCTTCTTAGATCTCGGATGACGAACGGATCGCGCTGCTAAATTCGCTCTTCACGAATATTGTGACCTTAAAAGTTTCATCGACTCGAGACAAATGGAATATTTTACTTAATTTCTGACGACAACCGCTGAGGACGTAGATTTTTACTTAAAATCTCTCGAAGTTGTGAAAATGGTTTGAGTTAAAGTTCATTTAAAATACTCAACTGAAAAGAAATAAAATTTTTAGGACACTGACCGAATGAGACAATATGTGTTGTATCCAACACAATAATAATGTAATAATAATATCAATAATAATAATAGTAATGAAAAAGACAGGCCAAAAGTAAAAACTAGACCTGAGGGAGACAGCACGGTACCAGAGAGAGGAGAGAGATTTTTATTTTATTTTTTTCTTCTCTTTATTTTTTTTTTCAGATTTTGCATTTTAAATTGGACCGTGGGATTTTTGCTTGAGCAGAAGACAAAGTTGATCCACAACGAGGGCCACGCATGGATACCAAAATAATGCTTTCACTGTCTTGGCAGAAATTTTCCTACTTGTGTTATTTCTAGCCTAAAGGCTATGTAATGACTTGAAATTTCTTAGAGGCCATGTAGATAAACAGAATTTCAGTCCCAAAATTTTTGGATTGAATTTAGGAATTTTAAGAATTTTTAAATTATTTTCTATTGGCCTGAGTCAATGGACTGCTTTTTATTGGGTCGTTGAAATTTCAGGATTTTATTCGCATAAACTGACAAAATTTTCTTGTAATGTTTTGGGTGCTTTAGACTCTATGGAAAGTCCCTTAAGTCTAGAAGTTAGACATATGTCTGTGAATAGCATTTGGGGCCCACATATTTTCTGAAAATTTTAATTGTACCACCAAGTGTGCAAATTGATTGGTCAGGCCTGACGTGTGTGGTCTAATACATCGAATATGTGGTACAGTGGAGTGGGCGGGAGAAATTGTGAGCCGTGCTCAATTATTGTAAGAATGTGAGTGTTCTAAACTCTATTTTTCAATACTAGTGTATTATTTATAAATCGCTTACACGTATGTTATGGTTTTAAATTATTAACCATATTTCAAGTAAGCAATGGTTTTAAAGTATTAAATCATATTTACAAAGAATGGTTATTTTAAAGTGTTGAACCATATTTCAAGTAAGCAAAATTATATTTTTATAAATCGTGCCTTACGCTTAGCTAGATTATGGTGACGACCAGTCTTTCCACCATTTACCGAAAGGCAGATGCAGCCAAGGCCCTTCCACCTAGGTGATGTGGACCTAGGTCCTTCCACCGGCACGGTTGAAGCCTAGGCTCCCGTGTTTACTAGGGTACAACAAGCAAGAAAGGCCTCCAGTGGTTGATCTTGATTTATAAGCATTTTACACACAATTTTAAAATCAATCACTGGTAAGCAAGCAAGCATTTTATGAAAAGTTTTTAGAAACTTTTAAAGCAAGCGGTCGAAACCCAGGCTCTCGCGTTTATGAAAAGTTTTATGAAACTTTTAAAGCAAAGCAATCAAGAATTTTATGAAAAGTTTTTAGAAACTTTCACAGCAAAAGCAAGCAAGTAGTTTCTGAAAAATTTTAGAAACTTTTAAAGCAAGCAAGCAAGCATAGTATGAAAAAATTTTATAAACTTTTAAAGCAAAGCAAGCAAGCAGTTATTGAAAAGTTTTAGAAACTTTTATAGCAAAGCAAGCAAGATTTCTGGAAAATGTCTTGTAAAATATAGTTTTACAAGTTATAAGTGTTGTATTAAATAACTTGTGTAAGGAAATACTTTGAATTTGTACAGTTGAGCATATGTATGTACATTGTTTTGTTTTGCGAAAATGTGATGAGCCTGAGGCTCTTTTGAAGAAGTGTTGTTGGTTGCCATGTTTCTAAAAGTGTAAATTGTATATACAGGTTTTGGGATATGTCCTATATGCAGCTGTTATGCTGCCGAAATTTTATAAAATCACAAATTTAGAAAAGAAAAATTTTTATACGGGTTTTTAGCAAGCAACACGGCTTCGCTTCACAGGATTCTCTAGTCAGCTAGTGAACGCTGTTCAGGTGGCTGCACACCCGGCCGCGCTAGTAGGATGGTGTGACATGGAGGCCAACAATCATAAAAATGATAATTGTGTTCCATCCGGGAATTTCCAATTGCACAACATAGCGTGCTTTTGCACTTTGGATGAATTTCTGAGTCCGAAGGGGTTGGAATTTGGATATACCTATTTCAAGGAGATATGTTCGCCTCTAAGGCTAGTATACAGAGAAATTAGAATCACTTGATTTCGATGAGTGATGGCCAAGTTATGGCCAAAACACAGTCATGGGGTTGAAGGGAAAAAACTGGACAGCACCTCCCGGAATCAAAACCCACCTCAAAACCCGTCATGAACGGTCCGAAAACCGGCCACAACAAAGTCCAACATGCATTTTCTAGCAGTCTCGAACCAAAACCGGCCCAGATACCGACCTTCAAAACCCGGTCCCGGACTGTCCGAAAAACAGTCTCATCAGTCCTGTGGTTGGGTCTGACCCACATGGCCATTTACGACCCTTAAATGAAAAGGAACCCGAGTAGGAGAAACCCCTACCTCTTGGAGCGTGAAGCACCTAATCCCTCCGTTCTTGGTACCTACTCATTGCTCTCGTCGAGTATACCAACTTTACTTCTCGGGCTACTGAACTTCGGGAAAATCCCCCTTTTTTTTCTCTCTCTCATTTCTCTCTCTCTCTCCTCTCCTCACTGCCCCTTTTTCCTCCCTTTTCTTCCCTTGTTTGTTTCCCTTCTCTTCTTTGTTCCATCCTCATCTCCTTTATTTCTTTTCCAATTTCTCCTTTCCCATTTTCTCTTCTTTCACTCATTCTTCTATCTTTTTCCTATTATATTTCTCTTCTCATTTTCTCTTCCTTTTCTCTTTTGGATCACTCACCACCGTAAAGATCAAGTGGGGGAAGCTTCCCCCCCACCTTCCTTCTTGGCCATTTGGCCTTACCATGATTTTCTCATATTTTCCCTTTTTTCTTTATTCCATTTATTGCATCATATAAGATGTGGCTAAATGCAAGCCATGCATTTCTCTTGGACCACATGGCTTTTTCCATGTGTCACTCCATTGGGTTGCCACATGGCATCACATGATCATGCCATGTCACCCGACCCCCTATGCCTCAAAAAACATGAAATTCGACCGTCCCTAATCCAAACGAAATTTGGCTGCGATAAATTAGATTTCGCTAGACGACCTAACTGGGTGGAAAGCTCTGCTTCCATCATCCGAGATCTAGAAAATTTCTAGTTTTAGCTCGCATCATTCCAACAAAATTATCATGGTCTTCTTTTTAAGAAAAAATGAAATTTTCTCGGGTTTTACATTCTCTCCCCCTTAAAAGAATTTCGTCCCGAAATTCCTACATGCACACATATACAACACATGCATACAGTCATTCAATTACCACATGACTAAACAACGTACCTTCATCCTCAAATAAGAAAGGATAGGCGGTACGCATCGTGTCCTCACTCTCCCATGTTGCCTCCTCCACTCCTAGGTGCCGCCATAGTACCTTCACTAGCCTCACAGCCCTGCGTCGCAAAACCTAGTCTCAGCTATTGATTCGTGCCACAGTAAGGTGATCCGAAATCAACAAAATTTGTATCCTAAATTCCTCCTACTGTCGTAGCAAAGCTACTGCAGTATAGCGGTTCTAGGGTTTGAACACAAAGGATAGGTTCTTCAGACAAATGATTTACGCGGAGGTTCAAAATGGTGAATTTCAATTTACTTAAGGTTTTGTAAAACAGAGGGTGTCAAGGTTCACAGGCTGAAACTAAAATAAGAAAAAAATATAAAATAGAACCCCTTGAAGTGTCGGGCCACCGGTTTAGGGTTCATACAAACTAACATGTCCTCTGGGGTTCTTTTCCTAGCTGGGGAGGATGACAGATAACAGGTTTCCCCTAACCTGATCTTCATTTGGCTTAAAACCTAAACCCTAAAATTTCCTTTTCAAACATAGCATTTAATCACATAAAATGTCCCTAATCTAAGGAGAACATATCTCAAAACCTTACCCTACAAGAACTTAACAATAGAACAATTCAACTGGATAATCAAAGGATCAGCATACATCCACTCAACCAAAAACTCACAAATACATCGCTGAGTGAGGGCGTGCTTAAGAGATTTAAACCTAGGGGATTGAGAGAAATAACATAAATAATCACAAATGCGTGCAAGAAAACAGAGAACCGTGAGTTACCTCCAAACTCTATACAAAGTTCCTCCTCCTCTTCATGGAGGAAGAGGTTCAGTTGAATCCATCCTCCAGTTGTCATCCCCGCAGGAGTTTGGTAGCCGAGAAAGCGGAGAGAAAAGTGAAAGAAAATGGAGAAAATGAAGCACGGAACCATTCCACTGCCTTTCATTATGTAAGATTATTGGTACAAACCTTGACTCCACCTTATATGACTCGTATGCTGAAATTACAAAAATCCAAAACCAAAAGCTATTACAAGGATAATATGGGAAGAAGCAAAAATTGAAACAAACTGGGCAATGTCAAAAAAGAGAACGTGACAAAGAGGATGAACAAAGGTCATCGAGGCATGAACAAAGGTCAACACGCAAATTTCGCGAATGCTCCATTTTCACTTTGCTCTTCTTTCCTTCTGGATCTGATCTGCAACGATGAGTTCAACTCGGGTTCTTCGTGTTTGAATTGACTCGATAATTTTGGCCTTTTTATCTTGCAAAAAAAACTACAAAATTAGCCACAAAATGCGATCAGTAGAATAATAGGGACCTTAATATTCAAATCGGGTTAATTAGAATGATTAGTATACAAAAAGCACTCAAAACCTATAATAAATAGGGTTCAAAATAGCACTTTTTGGGCACTAATCACACCCCAACCTACACATTGCTAGTCCCTTAGCAATGAAAGAAAGAAAGAAAGAGAGAGCATACAAAATCGATAATGCATCGATGTCTACAAAAATTATTATATTTCAAAAAGGTTGTGAATGAGTAATGCCTAACCCTAAGTAAGAATCATCAAAGCCTTACCCAAGAACTATCTTAAGAGAATGAATACCATAAAAAATTGAGTATCAAAAGAGCCTCCTTCTTGGCGAATCAACCAGAGACTTCCACCAAAACCTAAGTGTTTTTTTTTTTAATCAGGTCTCAGCAATAAACTGTCGAACTCAACTCTCTCCCTAACCAAGCTACTGCCTCCACCTAGGACACTAACCAACCTAAATAGATCAGGACCTACTCTTATTCCACAACTCTTTTTGTGTTGTAGGGGTGCAATGCTAAGGAATCGACCTCACCATAGTCTATGTAACGGGGATCTACCGATGACTCCCAACCAATTAAGGCTTAGGGCACCAAGTCATAAGGATCTTTTGACCACTAACTCTTCAGGTTTCACCCCGGACTCCGAATAATTTCGAAACTCCAACACTTACAACTTGCTAAACTCCACCCATCCACCCATGTAGCGAGCACTAAGTCGATGGCTCCCAACCGGGCCAAGGCACTGTTTAAAAGCTTCGCTTATATACCCTCGGACTGCGGCTCGGGTTTCCAAGGCAAAGCGCTGGTAATTTTCTTCTTCTTCTTGGTTTTAAAGACACATCGTCTTCTATTCATGGGGTTCCTTAACCTATTACAAGTGGTCAACTAAACTAGGTAGGTTTTACAATGTTTAGAGGTAGGCGCTGCCCTATTGTTGAAAACTGATGTGCACTGTGTGTGGTTAGCTAAAGGTGGAAGAAAAAGGTCAAAAGCAGCAAAGATTCAACTAATCATCCACTCAACTAGGCATGACATCACTCTAACATCAACAGGATTAGACAAAGTTTCAATTTTCCAGCTTGCAGGTTAGGTAAACAAAAAAAATTTGGGTGCAAAACAACCACTTGAAAAAGTAAGTTGTATAAAGATAACACCTTTCACAAAAGGAAACCCAAATAGTTTTCAATGAACATCACAAAATGGGTATGCTCAAAATAAAATCAAAACATAAATGTAAAAGCCACTTCCTTTGCTAACTCTCCCCCTAACCAAATGTCTCATTGTCCGCAATGGGGCTCGGATTGGAAAGTTAGAGAAGGAAGTGCTACCTCCTTGATGATATGTGCTCATTTTTGGATAGGAGACTTCGCAAGCTTTCCATCGAGACCTTATTCACTCCATTTGGGCTTCAAATAAACAAGTTATGAGAAGAAAAGAGAGGAACAAAATGACCAGTTGGAGAATTTTTAAAATTACACCTTCATAACAATTTCAAAAGTAATATTTCTAGATATATTTGGATTTTACACTCTCTAAGCTTTCCAACGGTACCAATATTACCCAAAACAAAGTTCGGATGAAAAAGTTATGGTCAAAACAAAATTAGGTCACTAAATTGAGGCAGTGTTATGAAAAATTGCAACTGCCAGATTGATTCGTACTACAAAGACGGTGGATTCAAATCAACAAAATTTATATCCTAAATTCCTCCTACTGTCGTAGCAAAGTTACTGCAGTATAGCGGTTCTAGGGTCGAAATACAGGATGGGTTTTCTTCGTATAAATGATTTACAAAGGAGGTTCAAAATGGTGAATTTCCACTGATTTTGGGCTCAGAAACAGTGGGGTGCTGGCTTGTTCACAGTCGAAACTAAAATAAGAAAAATATAAAATAAAACCCTTGAAGTGTCGGGCTATTGGTTTAGGGTTTTAAGGCAACCAACATGTCCTCACCTTTTCCTAGCTGGGGAGGATGACATATAGTCATTTCCTAACTCCGATCTTCATTCGCTTTAAACCTAACCCTAAAATTTCCCTTCTTGAAACATAGCATTTAACTAGGCATAAAATGTCCCCAATCTGAGAACATATCTCAAAAAACCTACCCTATAGTAACTATTAGAAACAACTGAACTGGATAACAAAGGGATCTAGATAAGGACCACTCCGTAATCAAAACCTTGACAAATACACGTTAGTGAAGGCGTGCTTAAGAGATTTAAACCTGGATTGAAAGAAATAGAATATAAATACCCATAAATGCGTGCGTTAAAAACATAGAACCGTGAGTTACCTCCAAACCCTAGCTAATAAATTCCTCCTTCTGAAAGGAGGAAGATGAGGTCTAGCCAACCATCCTCTGAGTTGTCATCCTCAGAAGAGTGTTTGGTAGCCGAGAAAGGGAGAGAAAAGGAAAGAATGGGAGAAAAGGAAGCGGCGGGGAAACTACCGCCCACTGTCTCTTTATTGCCGACATGATTTTTTTTGTTACAAACCTTGACTCCAGCTTATATGCGGCTCAGAGCAAGGGAAATTACAGAAAAAAAAAACTAAAACCAAAAGCTATTACAAGGAATAATATGGGAATAAACAAAAATTGAAACAAACAGGGCACAACATCAAAAAGTAGGAACGGGCAGCAGGATGAACAATGGTTGGGTGGAGACATGAACAGTGCTGCAGGATGCAAATTTCGCAATGCTCCATTTTTCTTCACTTTTTTCTCTTTTTTCCTTCTGGGATTTGATCTGCGACGATGAGTTCAACTCGGGTTCTTCGTGGTTCATTCGATCTGATACCTCGGGCCTTTTATATTGCAAAAACTACAAATTAGCCATAAACGCGATCAAGAAAATAAGAGTGACCTTAACGCTACAAATCGTTAATTAGAATGATTAGTATACAAAAAGCACTCAAAACCTATAATAAATAGGGTTCGAAATAGCACTTTTTGGGCACTAATCAGCTATCCATGATACGCACTAGTCCCTCCTCGAAGGTCCCATATGTATCAACAATAAGCTCGCCCCAATCCACCACATGAGTCGGATCTGGAGTGTATTTCCGGAGCATGGAGACATGGAATACACTACAGTCGACTCGATAAACTCGGCGGTAGTACCAACCGGTAAGAAACTATACCCACCCTCTCGAGTACCTCGAAGGGCCTAATATATCTCGGTGATAGCTTTCCCTGCTTGCCAAACCCAATCACTCATCTCTTGGGCATAACCTTCAAGAAGACATGATCTCCCACCTTAAACTCTAGAGGTCGTCGCCGTGTGTCGGCGTAACTCTTCTACCGGCTCTGAGCCGTAAGAAGACATTTACGTATCAAGTCCACCTTCACTGAGATGTCACTAATCAACTTCGAACCCATGGTGGATCTCTCTTCTACCTCCGTCCAATAAATTGGAGATCGACAATACACGCCTCATAGTGGGCACCATTCGTGATACTCGCCCCTCGATAACTCATTGTTACAGCGAACCTCGACCAAGGCAAATGCTCCTTCCAGCCTACTTGAGATCCGTGATCGATGCTCAAAGATATCCTCTAATACCCGTGATAGTCCTCTCCGACCGACCGTCACCAGGATGAAAAGCAACACTCATCCTCAACTGTGTCCCCATGGCTCTCTGGAAACTCTTCTAGAATTGAGTTGTACCTGGGATCCTGATCCGATACTATGGAGACTAGGACTCCATGTAACCGTACAATCTCTTGTATGTAAAACCTGCAGAATTCCTCTAGTGTGAAGGTCATCTGCACAACTAGAAAATGTGCCCACTTAGTAAGCCAGTCCACTATCACCCACACCGCATCATATTTCCGCGATGTCCGTGGCAAGTGAGTCACAAAATCCATCGTGATATGCTCCCACTTCCACTCCGCTATCTCCAATGGCTGGAGTAGCCCTGCTGGCCTCTAATGCTCATCCTTAATCTGTTGACACTTGAGACATTGTCGAACAAAATCCTCAACGTGTCTCTTCATCCCGCTTCCGCACATCGGGCGATTTAAGATCATGATACATCTTCGTGCCACCTGGATGCACCGCAAAACGGGAACAATGGAATTCCCAAAGGATCTCCTCTCTCAATTTTGCCAAATGGGGAACCACAATCCATCCCCTATACCGAAGACTACCATCTGTGTGAATGGCCCAACCCTCACCCGCACTAACCTCAGACTGGGTCCCCTCGATGCATTATCTCAAAGATCCCGCCCCTGACTTTAAATCACTCTATCACAGTAGGAGGCATAGCCACTAAACTCCCTAAAACACCTCGAAACGCTCACCTGCATCGTAAGCCTTCCAACTATCCCAATAGCCTCGAGCACCAACCACTCTCGGGAAGCCACACTAGCCAGTACTCCCAGTGACTTTCGACTGAGTGCATTAGCCACCACATTTACCTTACCAGGATAGTACTGCAAAGTAAAGTCATAATCCTCCAGATATTCCATCCATCTGCGCTGCCTCATATTGAGGTCCCGCTAATTAAAGATATACTTCAGACTTTTGTGGTCCAAAAATACCTCGAATTTCTCACCATATAAATAGTGGCACCATAGCTTCAAAGCGAAGACTATAGCTGCCAACTTGATGAGTGCAAAACTCATCTATGTTTTGAGTTCATTTCTCATGTTATTTTGTGCATTTTATATCCATATTCATGTAAAACTCATAAAATTTCCTCTAAACTTGGTTTTGTAGGATTATTGATGAAAAGCAAGTGATTTGGCAAGAATGAGCAATATATTTCCAAAAGAAGAGTCAACCGAGTCTCACAGCGCGCTGGGAAGATTAATTTTTTCTGTACCATCTGGAAACATCAAATGGTTCAAATTCCTCATGGCTGCATTTCACATTCAAAGAGCTTCCAAATCAGTACTACACGCCAAATCCGAGTTAAAACGGCTAGTTATGGCCCGGCGTTAGAGAAGAAAAACCAATTGTTGTCCAGAAAATTTTGTCGCATGTGAAAGTATGTCGCGACCAGAGTATGTCGTGACCGCGTCACGACAGGAGAGTATGTCGCGACCGATGTCGCGACAGAAAATGGTGTCACGACACAGAAAACCTGTCGCATTCAGAAACGCCATGTAAACTCAAAAAGGCCGAAAATTGAGTTTTCGAATCTAATTTCAAGCCTAGTTTCACCCTAGACCATATATATATACTGCTTTTTAGGTAAAGAGGCAAAGTGGGAAGATTGGAGCCTGGGGGTTTTCTCTAATTGCCCATTTTCAGTTTTTCCAGAGATTTTGATTTGTTTTAGATCTTAGAGTAATTTTTTTAGCAGATTTTATTTCTATTGAAGATTTTTCGGTGCTATACATCAGAGATTCAAATTTCACTAAGGTTTAGACAAAGATTGAAGCTAAAAATCTGGATTTTCTCTCTCTCATGGGTTTTCTCTCTCTAAACTGCCCATTTTATTAGTTTTTGCTGTAGATTTTTATTTTTAATAGATCTTAGAGTAGTTTTAGCGCAGATATTTATTTTTATTGAAGAGACGGTGCCGTATCAGATATTCAATTTATTACCGTTGAGAGGAAGATTTAAGCTCAACCGGGCTTTTTCTCTTCTTTCTTGATTCTTTCTTCATTTTCTACTATTGATTAGTAATGATTGAACTAAAGAATGGAACATTAAACACCCCAGGTTGGGGTTTGAATTGCTGAACATTCGCATTTGCGCTTTTTCGCTATTTTGTAGGTTTGAATACTGAATTTATATAATTGGCATTGTTCATATAATGAATTAGTTCTGAATATTAGTAGCTTATACCCAAAAGAGTCAGATTTTTGCTCCGATTCAGGAGGCCCTCCGAGTGACACAGTAGATGGAGATTCCTTGAGGAGTAGTGAGTCAGAATCTTTCAGGGTATAAGTAGACTAATATCTTGGAACTAGCTACTAGAACTCTAAAATTACTTCGATAGATCACTAATTTACTCATGGTGAGGATTAATTAGATGATGTCAATTGAAGATCGATGTTTCTCCTAGTCCGATGAAAGGATCTTCGATCCCGTGTTAGCAAAGATTCAATCAAGGAGATAGAAAATTTTATTAGATTTGAAGGGCAGATACCACCATACTGGAGAAGGCTTGCATTATCCTGTCTATGGGGGCAGAATTCTTCAGTCCTAAGAAATGGCCAGGAAGTATTGAAAAAGAAAACAATCAAATCTAAAGAGTGCCAAATTTACAAGTATTATTTAGACCCATTTGTCCGAAAAAGGAATATGGATCTCTAACTAGCAAATGTATGGTATGGAGAAATCCAGGCTATACTACATTGCTCTGGACAAATTCAGAAGATTCAACTTACAATTGTTGCACTTTCAAGGAAATAAACTGTTTTGTAAAATAATTATCCCCATCCCTAAAGGACTCTCTTTCATAATTTTTAGAATTAAGTAGTCGTTTATTTGGTAGATTTTAGGATTAGTTTTAAATCAGTTTTTGCTTCAATTAAATTGATTTTATTCGACATCCTACTTGGTCTAAATAGTGAAGAGCCCTTTGTAACGGGGGTGATCAAATCTCCACTGTAGAGAACCTCCAATCCTCGTAGATGCGATATCAGGACTCTTAGAGTCCTTTGTGCTGTATGACCGTGCACTTGAAGGGGTTGAGTGTTGGTAATACTTTTCATTTCAGTTTTTGAGTATACTTACTTTTGTTTCAAATCAGTTTTTGAGTATTTACCACATTCACTCCCGTGACCATATTTTCACATATACAACATCTTTTGGTCTCCTTAACAAGTTTTTGGCGCCGTTGCCGGGGATTAGATAATAGTCCTTGGTAATAATGTCATAAATTTGTATATGTATTTTGGTCTTCTTTACAAGTTTTTGGCGCGGATTCTTGCAGGTCAGTTATCGCTGGTAATAGTGTCATAAATTTGTACATGTGTTTTGGTCTCTCAACAAGTTTTTGGCGCCGTTGCCAGGGATTGGGGCGGTTCACTTTCTCTCATTGGAAGTTGACATTTTGAAGAAAGGGTGATTTGCTAATTTAGGCAATTTTTAATTTTTTAATTTTGGTTGTGAGTTGTTTCTTGAGTTTTTTAATTTATTTTTTATTTTCTTTTTTTACTATTAGTATTTTTTGTACTTTCTTTTTTCTTTTGTTTTCTTCTTATTTGTAGGGTACTCATGGAGGAATATTCAGTGAAGATGGAATTGCCTCATAAGCCAAGCTTGACTTCCTTATTCATCATTTGAATCAAAGTCGAGAATGACCCGCTCATTGAACAAGGAGTATTGCCTTATCAAGGAGCTCGACCCCACATTTCAAAAAGAAAAGAGTTGTTTCTTGCTAAGGAGCATAATTTTGCAGAGCATGGATGAAACGAAGATGAGTAGTGCATGAGCAAAAATTCCCGGATTTATACCTTCGAGTCAACACTAGTGCTAGATTGAAAAAAATAGAAGGTCAATTGGACACTTAGTCGAGCATTCAAGGATCAATTTTCTAGGACCTCTCTAGTAATACTTTGAAAAAATCCCATTGAATGCATGGATGCTCATTTTAGTGATGTGTAGAAATTTCATATCTTTTGAAATCTGTGGAAGGTGAAAATGGTGGAAATTGAGAGCAGACACTCTAAACAACTTAGAGGATGAAGAGCCATTAGTGGATGGCGAAATTTGAAGAGGAAAGTCAAGTAATGGCTATTGAAAACATTTTGGTGAAGATTGACACATTTACCTTCCCCATGGATTTTGTGACTTGGGCCATTGAAGGGAATTTACAAAATTCTCATATACTAAGAAGACCACTTCTTTCCTCGGCCCAGAGGCATGGATTGACATCGACAAGGGAGCTCACCTTGCTTGTGAGGTGAGAGAAAGCAAAGTTCAATCTTCACCAACCATTACCTTTGACAGACGAAGAGGCGTAATCAGAAAAGTGCACGAGGCTTGCTTCAATCAAGGGCACATGTTTGAGCAGATCCCCCTTAAGCATAAATGTGTTTATCTACTTCATAGAACGTTTTGAAGAAATTGTAATTTGAACCACCGGCCGTAATTAAAGTTTTGAGTTTCTTTCCCCTCTTCAAAGTAGAAGAAAACATCCTTGAAAGTGAATGGTTATGAAGAGGAAGTCTTTCCAAGATGAATGATTGGTCAAATGGAAGCACTAGTACTTTTCCAATGGTCTCATTTGGACTCTAAAAGCGGACGACTTCTTGGGAGGCAACCTAAGCTAGGTAATAAAGTTCTATCCATTCTCTTTCTTTCTATTTTTTTAGTTATTTTATTTGTTCTTTGTTTTTTTTTTTTTTTTTTTTGCTGTGGGATGAAAATTCGGCAATGTTTAACTTTGTTGTTAGTGTTTTGGAATAAGATAAGTTTGAAGCTCAACATGTTGTCATGACTAGTTTCAAGAGCGAGAAATGAGAAGTTGGAAGCGGTTGATGTAATTATAGTGTTTGAAGTGTGAAAAAAAATGGAGTGGAGATGTTCATCAAATTCGGGTTTTGAGATGAAAGAAGACCAAATTGGCCCCGAAATATAAAGTTGGAAGGTTCTTGATCATGCTTGAGGAGAATTGATGTGAAGAGATGAGTTTAGCATGAATGAAGCGTTAAGGGTTCTTGTGGAGGGAATTTTGAGAGAATATATAAGCATGAAGGACTTTTGAAGGATAGAAAGTGATATGAGCAAGAGACAAAGCAAGGAGAACCTAAGGAGTCAAGAAATCATCACACTGAACAGCATTGAACATTCTGATTTTTCTGTATTGATTGAGGCTCCAAATGGTTCACCTCAGCCCATGAGCAAATTCTACATTGAAAGATCTTTCCAACGAGTCCTTACAAATCAATTAGAGCTAAAATGAAATATGAGTATAACAAAGTTGGATAAAACGAGTCTTTGACGGGAATTTCGACGTGACCGGCCTGCAGTCCGCAGCAGAGCTTTTTAACCGCCCCAAACCCATTTTCTTCTTCCTACTTTATACTCTATCTTGCCATACTCTTTCTCAGCCACGCAACTTTAACCTTTCAAATTCATTTGTCACTCAAATCATCACATTCCTCCCAATCCATCTCCATCATCTTGACTTGAAACCCGTCACGAGCCCACAACCTAACCTTTGTTGAACCCCGATTTTATCCGTCATTCCAAGCATCAAGAGGAGTTACAATGGAAGAAAATTTTGTGCTTGAATCGTTTGTTTTGGGTTCTTTGTGGATCATTATTGATTGTGGAGTGATTTTGCTCTTGAAGGAGGTTTTGAAGAATCAAAACTCACTCATTGAGGTGAAGGATTGGTGCACACGAGTGTTTGAGAAAATGCCAAAGCCACTTTCATATCCAAAGAAGCAAAGTATATCAAGTGGTAGTACACCAATGTCAGTAATGCGAAAATCATCAAGTTTCCTATTCAAAGTGGCGGAGACTCTGAGGGGTTGCTTTCTGACTCTCTTTATTACTCTTTTACTTTGTTAGCCCATTTTGCTCATTGCTAGACATTTAGGACAATGTTCATCTTCGAAGTTTAGGGGTGTTTATTTTTTTATTAGTTTATCATGTCACACCCACATGTTAGAAAATGACAACTTTGAGCATGAAATTTACTACGGTGCTTTTATGGATAATGACTGTTTGATGCTTCCCTAGCACATCTTAGTTTGGTATATTTTTTTAGTTAGAGTTTATTGGAGTTAATTGAGTTTTGCTTGGGTTGTTGTGATGTCAATAAGGACCATAAATGAACCCTTGGCATATGGACAATATTAGAGATAATAGGACTTAATGTAATGAGTTATCTCTTTAATAGGCTATTTAGTCATTGGTTTTCTCAAAATCCGTGCGTGGTCACTAAGTACCCTGAAAAAGCGGTTTTGCTTGGGTTAGAAGGTTTATGAGAATCCATCTAATTTTGATCTCCATAGGTTCTAGAACTTGTTCTATTATCGCTTGAGGCGAAATCTAAACGGCTCTGACAATTGAGAAATGATATAGGCCATCCTTGGAAAGATTGTGCCTTTGACTAACCACCATTAATATGCATATGCATATTCCTCTAGTACAGATGTTGAGCCTTAAAGAGCCAAAATTACATTTATAAAAAAAACCAGGATTTGAAGCCAATAACCTTCCTATACATCAACATCCCTCGATAAAACCAAACTCACCCATAGCATGAGGATTTGAACATAATTGAGAAATGTGGTGAGGAGCAAGTTTGGGAATTGTACTCCATAGGAAAAATAACTCCCAAGTGATTGAAATGAGTTAAGTTGAAATCCAAAGGAAGTTGTCAAAAAAAAAAAAAAAATATTAAGTGTAAAAGAAGCGAAAATCTGATAAAGTCAGGAAGAGTGAGTCTAGCCTCGCTTCTTCCTTCCCCTAGAGCAAATGAAATCCTAAGAAGTGTCTCAACACCTAATACCCTAAGGCCAATTGGTTTTAGGGCGCTATTGATTTAAAGCTCGCTAAGGGTTGAGTAGAAGCTTAAGAGGGGTTTTGACATTGCACTACTCTAACCTTGTCTTAAAGAAAAGGCTTCTTGATGTTTGTTGAAAGAATGCGGTATTTGTGAAAGAGTGATATGAGGAGTATGGAAGGATGCACCTAAGCAGGTTTTAGAGGTGTTTGAGAGTGTCACTATGCGATGGTAAGAATCGGGATGGAGTAGGAACATTAATGCGAGAAAAATATGTATGTTTGGGTAAGTTTAGCCTAAAATGACTACTCGACTACCCCTTACCCAAGCCTTACATTACAAGCTTATAAAGACCTACTTGATCTTGAGGTTATTGTGTGCCTACATTAGTGGAGAATATTGAACAACAAACCTATGGAACCAAATAAATTATCTTATTAGATCCACATACTTATCTCAATTCTCATAAACTCATCTAGCTTGCAATTGTTTGGATAGGGAAAGACCACACACACACACACTAATGAGAACCATGATCTAAATTTGTCTATTATGAGATTAATTCACTATTAAAATGAATAAATTATCTTGATCATATTCTCTATATTCCTTGTAAAGGTAATTCTTGAGACATATCACATACCCCTTGCAAAGCTTGATTACTCAGTTTTGGTTAAATAAAAAGGGTGAAATGAACTCTTCTCTTCCATTGCTTGGGGACAAGCAACTTCTTTCTTTTCTTTGCTTGAGGACAAACAAAACTTCAAGTTTGGGGGTGTTTGATGAGTGCAAAACTCATCTATGTTTTGAGTCCATTTCACATGCTATTTTGTGCATTTCATATCCATATTCATGTAAAACTCATAAATTTCCTCTAAACTTAGTAGTTTTGTAGGATTTATTGATGAAAACGAAGTGATTTGGCAAGAAATGAGCAATATATTTCCAAAGAAGAGTCATAGAGAGTCTCCTGGTAGCTACTGGGAAGATTAATTTTCTGTACCATCTGGGCATCAAATGGTTCAAATTCCACTATGGCTGCATTCTACATTCAAGAGCTTTTACAACGAGTACTCCACTGCACGCCCAAATCCGAGTTAAAAGCGAAGAAGTTATGGCCTGAGCAAGTTAGAAGAAAAACCGATTCTTTGTCGAGAAAATTTGTCGCGACAGGAAAGTATGTCGCGACCAAGAGTAAGCGTGACCGATGTCGCGGCAGTATCATCAGTGACCAATGTCGCGACGGAAATGTCATGACGAAGAGCACGTGTCGCGACCCGAAGCAACTAACGAGAAACTTGAAAAAGGCCGAAAAGTGAGTTTTTGACCTAATTTCAAGCCCATTTCACCCTAGGACCATATATACTCGTTTTTAGGTAAAGGCGGCGGGAAGATTGGAGAGCCTCTCGGGGTTTCTCTACAAATTGCCCATTTTCAGTTTTGCAGCGCCAGATTTTGATTTGTTTTAGATCTTAGAGTAATTTTTTTTGCAGATTTTATTTCTATTGAAGATTTTCGGTGCTATACATGGAGATTGATTCACTAGGTTTGAAGCAAAGATTGAAGCTAAAAATGCGGATTTTCTCTCTCATAGGTTTTCTCTCTCTAAACTGCCCATTTTATTAGTTTTTGCTGTAGATTTTTATTTTTAATAGATCTTAGAGTAGTTTTAGAGCAGATTTTTATTTTTATTGAAGAGATCTCGGTCTTGTACTCGAGATATTCAATTTATTCTTGTTGAGCGAAGATTTAAGCTCAAATCACAGGTTTTTCTTAGCACCTACTCTTGATCTCTTTCTTCATTTTCTTACTTTTTGTTTGATTAGTGATGATTGGAATCGTGTGGAACATTAAACACCCTCTAGGGTTGGGGTTTAATTGTTGAACATTCGGATTCTGATTTTTGAATTATTTGCAGGTTTGAATCTGAATTTATATAATTGGTATTGTTCATATAATGGTGTTCGGAATATTGGTAACATACCCCGAAAAAGAGCTGTATCTTTGCTCACGATTTACAGGAGAGCCCTACAGTGACACGAGATGGAGATTCTGAGTAAGAGTGTAACTTAGGGAGTATCATTGGGCAATATCTTGGAATAATGAACTCACGAAAAATTACTTCGATAGATCACTAATTTACTCATGGTGAGTTAATTAGATATGTATCAATTTAGTTGATGGAGGTTTCTCCTTAATTACGATGAAAGGATCTTGATCTAGTGTTAGCAAGATCTAATCAAGGAGATAGAAAATTTTATTAAGATTTGACGAGATACAATTACATTGGAGAGAACTGCATTATCATCTATGAGGCAAGAATTCTTAGTCCTAAATGGTTGTGAAGTATTGAAAAAGAAAAACAATCAAATCTTAAAGAGTGCGAATTTACAAGTAGCTATTTAGACCCATTTTGTCTGAAAGGAATATGGTCTCCTAGCCCAGTGAAATGTATGGTGTATGGAGAAATCCCGAATTTATCTTGCATTGCTCTTGGACAAATCTAGCATTCAACTTACAATTTATTTGCGCTTTCAAGGAAATACAAACTGTTTTGTAAAAATAATTATCCCCATCATAATTTCTCTTCATACCTTTAGAATTAAGTAGTTTGTTTATTTGGTAGATTTTTTAGGATTAGTTTTTAAATCGGTTTTGTTTGTTAAATTGATTTTAGTCGACATCACTTGGTATAAATGGTAGAAGGCCACTTATGTCGGGGTGATCAAATTCCAATTAGAGAACATCCGATGTCATCGTGGTCACGATATCCGACTCTTAGAGTCCACTTTATTACTTATGACGTGCGCTGCGGAAGGGGTTGAGTGTTGAGTAATACTTTTTCATTTAGTTTTTAGTATACTTACTTTTGTTTCATCGATTTTTGGTATTTACCACATTCACTCCAGTGACCATATTTTTCACATATACAACATCTTTGGTCTCGTAACGAAACTCAACGAGTCATGCGTAGGGTAATTAAAGCTCGTGGTTCTTATTTGTCGTGAACCATAGCTTCTACTCTCGGTTTGCATCAGGAACACATCCGATCCATCTTTAGGCATCCTGATATCCCGTGTACCTCTGTCCCCTTTCTGGGACTATCAGAATAGGAGTTGTTGTAAGCCTTCTTTTTAACTCTTGGAATGCCCTCGCGCGAGGGTCGTTCCGCTCTACGTATAATCTCACTTGGGTGTCCCAGTCATAAGTCTTCTTGGGAGAGTACCAGTGAACCTCTGTAACACCACCTTAATCCCAGAGCGTATCTCGAAGGCCAAACTAGCCTCTCTAACTCATAACGACCTCTACCTTCTCGGGGTCTCTTGGCCACACACAGAGCGACCTTCTAGTGTCCTGAATTTCACCTCGATGGTACAAAACTCACACTTACTGAACTTGGCATACAACTGATGGTCTCTGAGTGCTTGGAGAACAATCCTCAAATGATCCTCATGCTCCTCCTCAGACTGGGGGTAGATCATAATGTCGTCAACAAAGACCACAACAAACTGATCCAAATAGGATTGGAATACCCTATGCATGAGATCCATGAATGTCGTTGGCGCGTTAATTAAAGCTGAGCATCCACTTGTAAACTCAAATGCCCATGCAGCGTCTTCTTGTTGTCTTGGGATATCTACCTCTAACTCTCAGTGATGGCAGTAGGGAGATCTACATTAGCCACCGCCAGAATAGACATGCGCCCCTCGGCCCGATCAAATAAATCATCAATCCTCGGTAGCGGATGCAGATTCTTGATCGTAACCTGTTCGGTATCATTAGTCGATACCACGAGCGAAGGGTCTTATCACTTCTTTTACGCCATGAGTAGGAGTGCCCCATGGTGATGCTAGGTCTAATGAAACCCTGTCCCGATAAATCTTGTATGCGGACCTTGAGGTTCACCGCAACTCAAGCTGGTGCCATCTGTGTGGAGTCATAGAAATGGGCGACGTACCAGGGTGTAACTCCATAATAAAGTCCATCACAATGCGGAGAGTAATCCGGTAGCTCATCAGGAAAGACATCCTCTGTACACGTAAACTGCAGGGTGAATCAAATCTTGTCTCCTGCGTCCTCTAGGAGTAGGCTTCTTGGCCAAATCCAGGGATTAGTTGATAACCGTCGGCCGTGGAAGATTCTTGGATGTCGGGTGGCTTCGAACCCACACCATTTGAATCTATTTTCCGGACCCGAGTTCACTTGAATCGGGGCGAGTCTCCTTTGTATGGGAGCTCTGCCCCAATCTGACTGTGCGATTACATGGCGACCTATCTCAATATTATCACAGCGACCAGGGTCCATCTCACAGTAAAATGGCCACACATAGCCCGATTCACAGATGCTCGAACCACATAAGCACATGATTATAGGACCATAGTCCATAAGAGTTTAAATTTACCCACTCTTATACAAAACATATATCAAAATTAAGAATTCTAATACATGTTTTACAAAATATAAATCAAAGCCCTGTCCAGAAACTTTCTTCTCATTATCGGCCTCACAGTGACGCCATCTCCTGCCCGTCTCACGTACTTGAAAGGGGTCCACATTTGGTGTGATACTTGATTAAGTGAAATCCTCTGAGGCTCTCCCACCTAAGTGCACATGCATTGGTCATTGCCATAAGCACATTTCAATCCACGATTATGTCGATACTAGAATGGGATCTACATGACATGAATGAGATCTTTACTCCTCGCTGATCCACATGCCAAGTCCTCATAAACTACTCAACATGCAATATGCCATGTATGAAAAACAATCTTCAAAACAAAGATATTTGTTTTATTTGTGGACAACCCTCTGATATTAATTAGTGGTGATATTAATTAGTGGACATACTCTGATAATTTACTTTGTGGACAACCCTTCGATATATAATAGTAGACATACTCCGATAATTTATTGTGTGGACAACCCTCCAATATATAATAGTGGACATACTCCGATAAAACCGCTTTATTCAAAAGAAGCCATGTTTAAACTGACCTCAGATCAGTCATGCGACCTTTTGGACTTTGTCCTTAGGCCAAAACAAACATAAAGCATAAACACAATGCTGATTTTCCCGTGCACTCACGTTTCATGCGTGTACTTGCATATAAATGCAATGCAATATGCATTACCTATCACCATGCTACATATATGTAGTGCTGTATGTAAATGCCTACTCATGCATTTAGCTCATGCATCCGATTGAAGAAGTTATATCGATGAACACAAATTCCATAAGTAATTCACACGATTCAGCCTTAGCGTACCAATACACTCATACATTGACATCATAAGTCATTACCTGCTCTAGTAATGACATGAATTTATACCTCTAGGCCTAATTGTGACATATCAAGTCCACCGTGGCCTATAACAAGTCATCGATGGCCTCGATCATACAATTTCATGCATTTCCTAAGTCTCATGGATAATTATATCAGCATGTATGTAGTACCAGCAATACACAAATTCAATGTATTAGACCCTCACGCGTCATCACAACCAATCCAATTTGCACTTGGTGCTACAATTAAATTTTCAAAAATATGTAGGCACGAATGCCATTCAGAGCATATGGCCGGATTACGGGCTGAGAGTTTGTAGAGTCTAAGAACACCGAATCGGAGTTCGGACAAGAAAGTTATGGTCGTCGAGGGTGGAGGCCTCATATGAGCGATAACTACGCGCAGCGAGGGGCCCTACGTTTTCGTCATTTTCGGACATAATATGAGTCTAAATTGCATTAATTTATATATGGATGGATTTTGGACTCAAAGGGATTTCCATAGAGTTGAAGAACTCATGAATCGGAGTTCGGACAAAAAAGTTATGGTTGTCCAAAGTTTGAGGCTTCACGTGAACAGTGACATACGTGAACCCAGAAAAATGCGTTTTTCGTCTTCTCTACTTATCATCAACGAACGGTCCACAGAGCTCGACCAAGACCAAAACGACTCCTAAATGGAAAATAAACCCAAGTAGGAAGGTTCCTTACCTCTTGAAGCATGAGCAACAACTCAAGGAAGTCTCGCGAACACTTCCTGAACTCGAAGCTTTCGACTCCCCGAACCTCTTGCGTGAAACCTTGGCGGAGGCTTCGGGTTTCTAGTATCACGCGTAGCCTACGCGAGTACTCGACTTTAAGTCTTGGCCGTGAGGGGCGACCACGACTCAGTAGATCTTAGAGAGAAGTCAGTGTTTCTCTCTTTGACTTTTCTTCTCCAAACACGAAATCTTCGATGAAATTGCGTGTTGTTGGTACCCACACTTAGCCCTCATCGAGTAGATGAACTTTAAATCTTGGCTTGACGGATTCTGACCACCCGATCTCCGTAGATCGTAGAGAGAAGGAGGAGTTTCTCTCATTTCTCTCTCTAACTCACGCCTTCCTCACTGTCTGCCGGTTCCTGCCCCAAAAAAAATCCGCTTTTCCTTCATTTTGTTCTAACTTAAATTAAGTGTGTGGCCCTCATGGCGCCACGTGTCACGTTATCCTTGCTCGAATCCGTTCCTACCCCGAAACAATTTATTTTCGGTTCCGATTTAAGTTCAATTTATTTTAAATGAACTTAACTTAAGTTATTTCCTAACTCGAGATTCGTAAAATCTAGATCCACGAGAGTCACTAGATGCACATTGTAAAATTTTCATGAAAAATCCGACTGTCTCGGAATTCAACGAAATTTTTCTGGGTCATTAGATTTTGCGAGACGAATTTAACGACGCAGTCCGTTTCGTCATCTGAGATCTAGAGAATTTTCTAGGATTCCCTGAAATATTCTGGCAATTTTATTATTTTTGTCATTTTTCAGAAAAATTAAATTTTTTCACGGGTTTTACGAGGATATCGTCTGTGTGGCGATGACACTTCTCTGATCACGTCGTGTGGCGACCGATGTGCCGTCCTTGATCCATGCCAATAATGACATCAAACTCTGACATGTCCATAACCAGAAGGTCCACTGTGAGTAGAATCCCTAAGATCTCTAGCTCACAATCCCGACATATCTGATCAACCCTCACCCTATTCCCTAAGGGAGAACTCACATGCAATGACTTTTCCAAGGTCTCAACCTCTAAGCCCAGTTCTTTCACACACCACACAACATGCAACACACATCTTATTATACACCAAAGCACACATAAAAACACAATGCAAGCAGTGTTCTAATGCTATCCCGTGACTTCCTAGGTAATCACATACCTAAACCCTGACATCGAGTTGTGATGCTCATATCAGACACGCCTTAATGACCATGGCCTAAACCCATGTCCCTTAAGCCCTAGGTACTCGTGTGCACATGCTCACGATACGAATGTGTTGGTATTAGATGTAAATGCATATCCATCAGGCCACAGATTCGTATGCCTATATACGTCTGTTGTGCCCGATCCGGGGGTCAGGTTGACAACAGAATCAACGGCTTAATGGATATCGGAGTTTCCCGATATCACACTCATTTGTCTCATATATTGAGACCCATTCCTGCATATTTAATTCACAAATATACAAAAATATATGATATACTATTTAATCAACAGTCCAAGTCCTTTTATACAACAAAAAGGTATACATGTTTTGGTTTTGCTCGAATATATCTGAATAAACAAAACAAAAACAAAGCATCGGCTCTCATCACATACGATCCCATATGTGGGTCAGGCACTTTGTAGGACCTATACGAAGGGGGTCCCACGACAAGGTGAGCAAGCCCGATGAAAATAACTCCTACAAGGCCCCTACTCCCTCATCTAAGTGCATATCTGTGATGCGCCTGAACAAATAAACATCCGAGTAAAATGTCTACATGAATGTTATATATCATTGCATGAAATATCTTCATGCCATATCTGAAATCCTCATGAAACTCCATCACACATGCCTATGCAGAGTGTGACAACGAATCCTTGGTAGTACGAATGACACATCTGGGAGCCCTTCTTAGGCTCACGGTACCCAATGCAAATTGCCCGATGGGCAACTAGTCGTCTCAATCGAGCTCTATCCACCTGTTTCGAGAAGTCACATGTGATAACCATAGTAGATCTTCTTTGACTGACGAGAACTTTTCGACTTACGCCACGGGTCTCTTACACCCATACAGAACTTTTCAAATCACACCGCTGGTCTCTTACACCAATGTTCTAGGCTTTTCACCTGAGGTGATTAACGACCACCTTCTTGCTCCGCCCACACACATTAATTATATGTCACTTTTTATGTTTAAACCGTGAGACATTGATTGGATTCTTCCAAAGTACGAGCTCACTACCCATTCATCAACTCTGATGATGGATGACCATACCCATGCACACACACACAACATAATGCGATGTCTGCATGCATATGCAATGCTAATGCCCTTTGCATGTTCTCATGTTACATGTATGATGCACACCATTAACCATTCTTGTCGATTGTACTTCTTGTCAAAAACATATATCGCAACCATAGCTCCCCATATTTCATGCCAATATATAGACATCATATCAAACATATTAGTATTCATCGATCCATGACTAAACAAATAATGTCATACATCCTTCCTTAGGCTAACTCATAGCGGTGTGCAATCTGATAACTTCCTGACATGCCATACGTGGTCGTATCAACCATTTATTGACATCGACCTGACCAAGCGATACGCACACTTGGTGCAAAACATAGATTTTTCATAAACTTTATGATCACCCACTATCCTCCACAGGCACATGGCTTGATTCTTGACTCAATGGGATTTCCATAGAGTCCAAGAACACCTAAAACGAAGTTTGGACGAAGAAGTTATGGCCATCCGAAGTTGGAGGCCAACAATCAGAAAAATGACAATTGTGTCCCACCCGGGAATTTCCTGCTGCACAACATAGCAAGCTGCTGTACTTTGGATGAATTTCTGAGTCCGAAGGGGTTAGAATTTGGATATACCTATTTCAAGGAGATATGTTCTCCTATAAGTCTAGTTTACCTAAAAATCTGAATCACTTGATTCGGATGAGTGATGGTCAAGTTATGACCAAAACACAGTCATGGGGTCAAGGGAAAAGCGGGCTGGCACCTCCGGAATCAAACCCACCTCAAAACCACGTCATGAATAATTAGAAAGCGACCCTGTGAAGTCAAACATGCATTTTCAATGATCCGAACCAAAATGGCCTAGATCTGGAGCCTTCAAAGCACAGTCTCGAATTTGTCAGAAAAATAGCCTCATTAGTCACGTAATTGAGATTCCGACCCACACGGCCATTTACAACCCTTAAATGAAAAGGAACCCAAGTAGGAGAAACCCCTACCTCTTGGAGCATGAAGCATCGAATCCTTCCGTTCTTGGTACCTACTTGTAGCTCTTGTCGAGTATACCAACTTTACTTCTCGGGCTACCAAACTCCTGTCGTGGGAACGGAAAATTCCCCTTTTTTTTTTCTCTCTCTCTCCTTTCCTCACGCTCACTCTCCTCACTAACCCTTTTTCCTCCCTTTTCTTCCCTTGTTTGTTTCCCTTCTCTTCTTTGTTCCATCCTCATCTCCTTTATTTCTTTTCCAATTTCTCCTTTCCCATTTTCTCTTCTTTCACTCATTATTCTTTCTTTTTCCTATTCTATTTCTCTTCTCATTTTCTCTTCCTTTTCTCTTTTAGATCACTCACCTGTGGTGCCCCTCTCCCGGGGGTCCCGTTGATAACCCGTCAACCCGCGGAATACTCATGGATGTCGAGTAACCTAACACCACACCACCGTGTCCCCTTTTCCGGGACCCATGATTTAACGACAATCGGGCAGAGTCTCCTTTGTACGAGGAACTCTACCCAAAATACAACTTATACAATTACATGGCAACATGACCCAATATTATACAACGACCACACCGGGTCCACATATGAGTAAAAATGGCCACATAGGGCCCATTTATCCATACTCAAACGTATAAGCACATGACTATAAAACCATAGCCCATAAGAGTTTAAATTACATCACTCTTATCTGATAAATACAACCCATATATTTACAAAATATATATATATATCAAAAACCATAATCTGGCTTCTTCCTTATCTCTTGGTCCCCGAATGCGGGTCGGCCACACTTTTATTTTGTACGAAGGGTCCCACGACGGGAATTGAGCAAAGCCCGGTAGTGATAATCTCCTACATTGGCTACTCGAGCCTAAGTGCGCATGCAATGATCGCATAATCAAACAAACATCCAAGTGCAACATACACATGTCTACAAGATAATACACATGCCATGAATGAGACTCGACTCATGTGCTCATATCGAGCCCTCGTGCTCCATCACTCGATATGTCATTGAGTAATATATCTGAGTCACTCAGGCTACGTCTCACATGCATACTTGGCTGCGACAACGGTGACAGTGCTACAGTGTGAAAAGAGTGAGACCTCCACCCAGGCTCCATTTGCAATGCAAGAGTCAATGGGCAACAAATCCCAAATCAATCCCGACTCCTATCACACAACTTGAAGTCTATGTGATAAACATGACCATGTGTCTTCTTTGGGCAACATAACTTTTCGGCTCACGTCGCGGGTCTCTTACACCCACCTGAGAACTTTAGGATGATCTTAGTGGGTCTCTTACACCCACTCCTGAGAACTTCCGGATAATACAGCGGGTCCTCTTCCTGCCCATACAAAACTTTCTGGATCATACCACGGGTCTCTTACACCCGTGCTTGCTAACTTACGTGACTTTCCATTTAAATGACCTTACACACTCGTGGGTCTCACCTTAATTTGCCCCCATTTTAAAATCCTGACCCATTCCACCAACAGGTGAATAAACCTTTCATGCACCCACACATTTCGACACGATGTGCCCATGCATATGAAATGCATGATGTCAATGCATTCTCCTTCATGTTACATGTATATATGAGTGCTACATGAAACATTCACATACCATGGATAATTATAATTGATACATATAATTAACATCCATGCAATCCATGTTAATACATCATATAGCATATTCTAACATGATATTTTCACACAGCATGTTATTCATAAAAGTAATAACACACAATATGGTCACAATCTTGGACCCATCCAACAGGGTACCTCACGGACCCTCCACAAACAAGAACCGATTTGGTTCCATGCATCCATACATCATTTCATAACAAAACAAGCAACCCAAAATGGCCCAAATCTTGGACCCATATACAACAGGGCACCTCTTGGTCCCTTCACGGTTCGTCATCGAATTATTGGGATACCAAAACAAACCATAAAACCGAAGACATTAGTCCCGGGATCAAAACCAGAAGCCTGACACAGGCCGGGGCGCGAAAATCCTGACCAGTTTGTTCGCAAACAATCTAAAAATTTAGCCCAGCGTGGCAGAAAACATTCCCAGAAATTCAGCCCGGAGCGTAAAAACAATCTAGAAATTCCTAAAAATTCCTACACTCAGTCGAAATTTGAGAATTGAAATTCCACAGTCTTTCACAGCCTCTAACTGATCATATCCATTAAATGGCCTTTAGGTTATAAATAACACAAGTAGGAAAATTCTCTACCTAGTGGAGTTTGATGAAACTCCAAGATTTTGGTGCCCACGCGTAGCTCTTGATGCGTGGATAAACTTTGCCTCATGCTCCGATGAAATCCTACTATCCAATTTCCATAAATCTGAAAAAGAAGCAAATAGAAGAAAAAATAAAAAATAAAAATCTCTGCACCCCCTCTCTCTCTCTTCACGCTCTCATCTCTCCCACGCCCCTTTTGACTTTTCCATGTTTTTTTTTTCTTTTTTATCCTTTTTCTGTTTTTTTTTTCTTATTATTATTATTATTATTATTTTGGATACATGGTTCATATTGCTTTATTCGGGTCCGTTTCTTCCCCGAAACAATTTATTTCTTTTCAGTTCACTTTATTTTTAAATGAACTAAGCCCCGAGTCATTTCTGGTTTAGAGATTTTGTTTAAAAATCTCGTCCACAGAAAATCGCTAACAACTTATCACGGACAATCGTAAAATATTCCGTTTTGTCTTAGAATTAAATAGCTTTTATGGAGTCACTGAATTTCGTGAGACAAATTTAACGACCTGATTCGTTTCGATTTATACGAGATCTATAGAAATTTCGATTTTTTGTAGAAATTACCGTTTGCAACTACAAAAATTCGGATTTTTCTGGGGTTTTCACACTCTCCCTCCTTAAAAGAGATTTCGTCCCCGAGAATTCCACACATACGCATCACTCCATACATACAGCCTTATGCAGCTCTGAATAGTGTGGTGTGATAACCCCGCCTCGGTCCGCGATCCTTTGTGACAGATGGGTTGTCGACTCATCCCAGGTCGAGAATGACGTCAAAAGCACGATATGTCTACCACACGAGAAGGTCCACCATGGGCGGGAGATCAGGATCTACGACTCCTGATCCAGGTATATCTTACCCTGACTCACCTAGATCCTGGAGAATTTTCCAATAATGGCTTTCCTAGAGGCCTCGGCCTCAAGCCCAAACTGAAGAAGATGATCTCTTCCCTGCTTCACGGCTCCACATCCAGAATGTGTCGTCCTCCATCTCTGTATGGCGAGTTGTCCATGTCACGGCGGGTGGAGGCGCCTGATCTTTTACTCCCGAATGGACAACTTGGGTCAATTCGATCTCGGACCTTGGCCATATACGTGGCTATGTCATCACTAGCGATGCCAACTCGATTGAATCGCCATGTCTCCATCAACATCATCGTTCCACGCCTCGACTCTATGAACTCTTAGGCCTTTGCATGTCTAGCAGTGGCTGGAAAGTACTTGCTCATAAAGAGCCCACGGAACTCTGCCCCAGTCATTGCCTCTGGAAATCCACTAGAGGTCTTAACCCGGTCCATACCTTGGGACTCACCCTCTAGGCGGAGCATTACTTTGATCTTGGCTGCATCGGAGGTAATACCATAGACTCTAATATCTTCTCAATTTGTCGGAACCAATGGTCTACCACCATCGGATCACCTCCCCCTGTAAACGTCGTAGGATGATGTGACTTAAATCTGTGGAGGTTACTCGTACCTCCCCGACTACAGTACTAGCACGTACGCAGTGACATTTGCAACCCCAGCTGACCTCAGCCTTGCGTGAAATGGCGGCGGTCAAATATTGGTAGTGCTTGGCTAGCATGGATGACCTCGTCCTCGGCCTTGACTTGCCCGTGTACACATGTCGAATGGCGTAGAGCTTTATTTAATTTCATTTCAGTCCTAACTTGTAATGCACATGCCAGTACTAATAGACTTAACAACCATAGACGGCCAGTTCATCGCACAAGTGGTACACCACTTTTCAACCGCTCCTTTATTTTATTTCAATAAAATTCAATACTTCGAGGTTCATTTCATTTTACGAACCCACCCCAGGTTATAGTTCTAACATGGCATTCCCTTCTTCTATATACAATATGTCATGCATATAATTTACTACATGTGATAACCACGCAATCCACAATTCCCATATACATGCATACCATGTATAAGTTTTCCACGCAATGTAACACACGATCATGCAACCTGAACATGGAACCATATCCAGAACCTGACATGAAACACACATCATGCATGCGGAGTGGTCCTAAACACATCCCGTGAACTCCACAGGTATTCGTGTACCTAAATACGTGCAAGTTAGCGGCGGCGGTATCAGTTTCGCCCACAATAGCCATGGCTAAGCCATGTCCCTCAAACCCTAGGTAGTCATTATACATGCTTTGATGCCAGAAGCTGTAGGCCCCTCTCCGGGGGTCCGGATTGATGACCGTCGACCGCGGAATACTAGTGGATGTCGAGTAACTTGGGCACTACACCGTGTCCCCCTTTAGGGACCCATGATTTAACAACAATCGGGGCGAGTCTCACTGTATGGGGGGCCCTACCCCGAAATACAGCTTATGCAATTACATGGCAACATGGCCCAATATTATACAACGACCACCCGGGTCCACATATGAGTAAAAATGGCCACGTATGGCCCATTTATCCATACTCAAACATATAAGCACATGACTATAAAACCATATCCCATAAGAGTTTAAATTACATCACTCTTATACAAATAAATACAACCCATATATTCACATCTGCGGTCACGAATGCGGTGTTGCGCTTGACTGTACTGAAAGGGGGTCCTACGATGGGGTGAGAAAGCGATAGTGATAATATCCTCTGAGAACTCACCTCCCCCACCTAAGTGCACATCTTTGTGGGCAGAAATTCAATTTAAAAAAGGGCAAATCGTAATTTCGATTTGTAAATTGTAATTTCGGTTAAAAATCCTAAATTTATTCTTTAGATCTCGGATGATGAAAGCAGTTTCATAGATTGAATCACTCTCCTTAATCTAGCTAGCATCAATTTCGTCGAATTAGAGGCGGTCGAATTTACGTTTTTCGGTATCGCGTTTAAGTGTCGTAACGATTTTCGATGTGACGAAAGTCACATATAACACGTACTCATGTGCCATAAGTGGCATGAGTAGAGAAATGATGAAAATGGACGGCCGAGATAGTGTCGAGTATCAAAACTGGGAAAAGAAGGACATAATGGTTATTTTAAAGTTGATTTAATGATAATTAGACAAAACACTTAATAGTGTTTGTCTCTTACAAATGGAGAAAGGAAGCAAAACGTGAAAGGGAGGAGGGAAGATGCAGAACCGAAAATGGTGATTTTCTAGAGTGAAGAGTCTAACTTCTCTCTACATTTGACGTCAATGGTAGAATTCTTTGGAGACGAAGGAAAGGCATTTGCTC
The DNA here is from genome assembly GCA_016808115.1 of Tetrastigma voinierianum. Taxonomy (NCBI): domain Eukaryota; kingdom Viridiplantae; phylum Streptophyta; class Magnoliopsida; order Vitales; family Vitaceae; genus Tetrastigma; species Tetrastigma voinierianum. Next base: position 137,116 of record JAEQBH010001743.1, on the reverse strand, counting down.
ACAGCGGAGGCCTCTCATGGGCTCCGGTTTAGGGAGTTTCGTCAAACTCCGAGAGGTAGGGGATTCTCTCTACTTGGGTTTTACTCTTTGTTTAAGTACTTTGTTGATGTTTGAGTTGAATGAGGTCGTGAGTAGTTTGATCGGTTCAAATCTTGGAGCAGGGTGTTGGATTTTTGAAACCCATGTGAATGGTCAGTATTTCATCCACGAAGTATTTAAAGTGTTGTGGTGAAAATTTAAATGCTTATGAATGATGCGATGACATGTATGAAGTAGGAAATGGGCTGTGAAACTCGGGTTCACTAAGTGATGAACCGATGATTGTGTTCTTGGGAATATAGCAGAGGTTTCACTATTCCGTGAATAGTCATTCACAAAATAATTTTTGTGAAATAATGTGTTGGTTGAGTAATTCAAATGTGAGGTTGCTCGTGTTTGATGATTAGCCCAAGTGAGCTAATTTTGGTGTAATGAAATGTGAAGTTACATAACATGTTTGTGTGATTTAAATTATGAGAAAATATGCATGATTATATATATTTGCATGTGTTATAGAATTATAATGGAATTGGCATCATGCATTCCATATGCACTAGGGTATCCTAGAGTAATACGAGTGAGTGCATGAGGTGATTATCGAGAGAATAGTTTCGGAGGGTTGACTAAATAATAATAATCATAATATCGGAGGGTAGTCCATATATAAAATATCAATCGTCGGAGATGGCCCAATTGATATACATCGGAGGGTAGTCCACTAAATATAACAACGGAGACAGTCCATTATTTATATCGGAGGGTAGTCCACAAATAATAACAAATAGCTTTGTTAAAAAAAAAAAATAAGGTTTCTCATACGAGGCTTAGTGATGAACTTAAAAGTCATCTCTTTTTAGTCCCGTTTTAATTTGATTTTGATTAAAATTTAATATTTAATATGAGAATTATGAAGAAACTCACGGGTATCATTAAGCGGAAGAGAGCGAAAAGATGGAAAATGCGTGATAAGTGGAATAAAGTGCGATGAATTAATGAGCTTGAAATGACAAAAAAAGCGTGGAGTCAACGTGCGATTTTAGATCTACACGGTCGATTCACGAAGCGTGACCTCGGGGAAGATTGAAGAGAAATTGAGGCGTATCGTGACGGGGAGCCGCAGTATAAGCGCGAAGAAGGAAGCGAGAAATTAAAGGAATGATGTCGCGACGAATCGGGTGGCGACATCATCATGGCTTTCATTGCAACCCTCACGTGAAGGTGATATCATGACAGAAGAGTGATGTCGCGACGCCAAGAACCCAGTTTATTCTGATGAGAGACTTAATCGCGGAAGTCAGTGACATCGAGAGGAATCCCGACTAAAGGCTTGAAACTATGAGGTTGAAGTCCGACATCGGGGGACACGGGTCAAAAGCGATACCGAGGAAGTACGTGTGCGACAAGAAAGCGAGTCGCGACATCATGTGTGACGGTGAAAGTGCGGGAGACTTGAGCCCGTGTATGACGGCGTCGATGTCAGCGACATCGGGCTAACCATTGAAGACTGCAAGGAACTAGAATGGATGTCATGACAAGGCCATGATGTGGCGACATCACCCGCGATCATACGGGAGCGGGCAGGGGGTGACTCGATGTCGTGACATGAGAGCAGGCGGGTGGAGACTTCTTGAAGTCACGACATCAAAAGGCGCCAGTGAAGCTGCGAAGCCGGAAGGCGTGTATGGCGACGTAAGGTCGAAGTCGCGACATAGGACTGCTTCGAGTTGAAGGAGGAAGTTTCATAAAGTGGGGTAGCGACAAAGGATTGAAGTCGCGGTATCGAGGAATCATCGATGGAAACGTAGGGGAATGAAGTGATGTCGCGACAAGATAGTGATGTGACACGCGCGAAGAATGACTAAATAAAGCTATATAGTGTACCGCCCCGAGAGTCGCTGGCGTGGGATCGAAGTCGCGACCGCCGATGATGTCACGACAAGGGCGAAGTCAGCGACGGAAAGCGATAACTTGAGCTGCTTCTCACGGAAGTCCACGGCAGGTACCACATTGGGATTAGGGCGAATTGAGGAACCACATAAATACGGCTATCAAAAATATTCAGTAGCTTGGCGGCCCGCAGACGAGAATTAGAAAGGATTCTTTGAAAGCTTCATTTTCTTTCTTTTCTTTTATTTTTTATTTTATTTTGTTGTTTCCATCGTTTTAGAGCGGATTATGTTTCGTATTTTCATTTCGTTGTATTTTACGAATATTGGATGTTATCGTTTAGTGAAGGCGAATCGCGATTTCTATTTCTTTTCAAATTACTACTGGAATGTTTGAAGTTACGGACAAATTTACAGGTCGGTATTTCGGTTCCAACACGAGTTTTCTTATGATCGGAATCTTTGTATCGTGTAATTTAGTAATTGGGAATCCGGCTTCCATTAATTGAGCGTTATCGTCAAATTTATCTTTCGTGATCGTTCTAGCGAGTTTATTGTAATTTCGGTTCACAATTTACTTGATTTTGGTTTTATTGATTTTGGATCTGAATACGAGTTTCTTATACGGTTAGTGCGTCGATACCACGATTTCAAGGAGTCCTCTGCGTGACACGGGGAAGACAATCACAGGGTAACGTCTAGTTCTTTGAAGGTATACTAACTGCTTTATTAGGGATCCTTTGCGCTACACAGGATTCCTTGGATAAATCCTCTTCTCAGCGGAAGTCAAGGGAATGAGTTGAATGAGTTATCCACTTAAGCAAACAAAGTTGGATTCACACTCAATTCGGATAGTGAGTCGATCCGTGTTGTGAGATCTAATCGAGAAGGTTGATCTATCACAATTTCGAGGAGACGATCGGAAGTTGTATATCCTTGCTTGACCAATAGCAGGGTTAAGGTTTACGATCCATAAAATGGGTATGAAGTATTGTAAAGAAAAATACCCCGGATTAAGGAGTCCTTTTAAAATGTAGTTATCTAATTCCTGTATTCGAGAGAATCGGGTCATAGAATAGATAATGAAATGTGGAGTATTGGAGAGATCGGCTGTAATTGCCTTGGGCTGATTTTGAAACTTGAGTTAATCGAGAAATTCTATCGGTTAACTCACGAAGTGATAGTTCACTATAGCTGTTTTTTATTGATGTGTCTTTGAGGGATAACTATTCGGTATTCATTTCTTTATTAAATTCATTATTCTTTATTCTTTATCTCGAGTTGTTGGTTATTTCCGTTATTTCCTTTTGTTCTTCAATTTTCCGGCTGTCCCGAATCTTGGACTCCCTGTTTTATCGTCGAATAGTATGGGCTTGGTGGTCGGGGTAGTTGATTTAAAATTCTTAAGATCTACGTGGGATCGATATCGGACTTAAATCCGTTTACTCTTTGTTGACACAATGCGCTTGCGGAATAGCAATCGAACAAAGCTTTGAAAATGACTTATTTTAAGAGATTTACATTCTACATATTATAATTTCCACGAGTTTATGGCAAGGTTCTTGAGGATTAATTAATAGTCCTTTGGTGATAGTGTCATAAATTTGTACATGTGTTTGATTTTGTCGCCAAGCGAGTGTGAGGAGTCGGTGAGGACTCGAGTCTGAGTTGTCTGGTGAAGCGGATTCGAGTATGATCGTCGTTGCTTGAATGTCTTACTTTGGAGCGTGCATATCGCTTAGGTGGAAAGTAGCGTTAAATTAAATTCTAACTAAGCATTAGCTACGCCTGTCGAGGGAACATATTTTTCAGTCACGGGGCATACGAGGAGGCGGCTCGTCTTAGAGGCCAGGAAAGCAGAAAGAAAAGCCGGAGTGTGGCTTTGAGGGTTCTTCTGATGTATACATGTATTAGAATGTTTTTTTCATTTTAATATGTGTTGTATAAGAGTAAACTTTTAACTCTTGAAAACATGATATATAGTTGATGTATGATGATGGATATTGTAGTATGGGCCCAAGAGGCCATTTTTATTCATATATGTATCATGTGATTGACGTTGGGACGGGTGTTGTATTAACGGTAGAGCTCCAGTACAAGGAGACTTCGCCGTTTTCGTGAGAAATGGGTCACGAACGCATTCCGCGGAGTGTTCCGTGAGGTTGACAGTGATGGTCAGCCGGACACCCCGGTTTTGGGGCGTCACACATGCAATGGTCGCATAATCAAACACACATCCAAGTCTGACACACATGTCTTTACCTAAATGTCACATGCCATGAATGAGACCGACTCACCATGGCCCATGTACCAACCCTCGCCGACTACCGTCGCTCCGATATGTCATTGAGTAATATCTGAGTCACTCAGGCTTCGTCTCACGAAGCATATGCCAAGCTGTGATAAGCGTACTGGTATTACCAATGGCCCAGTGTAGGCCCTCATAGGGTACCACGAATTTAAATCTGAGTGTCGATGAGCGATAGTCATGAGTCGATCCAGGCTCACATCACCTGACCTGAGTCATGTGATAAACATGGCCAGAGTGTCTTCTTTGGAGCAACGAGAACTTTTCGGCTCACGCGCGGGTCTCTACACCCACGAACTTTGGGATGATCTGCGAGATTTCTCTTACACCCTCTGAGACTTTCGAATGATACGTGGTCTCTTACACCGTCTGGAGCTTTCGGATAATCTGCTTGAGTCTCTTACACCCTCCTAAAAACTTTCAGGATCATCTGCAGGTCTCTTCTATGCGACTTATCGCAACCCCACGTGACTTACCATTTAAATGACCTTACACACTCGTGAATCTACATTGGGCTTTGCTTACGTTTCCGGAATCACAACCCATTCCTGCTGCGTTAGATAAACCATACGAAATGCGCCACGCTCATTTCAGCTGTGATGTCTTGTGCGTATGAAATGTGTCTTGATGCATTCTCAGCATATTTACATGTATATATGAGTCAGTACATGAACATTCACATACCATGGATAATTATAATTGATATATAATTAACATTCATGCAATCGATGTTAATACGTCATATAGCATATACTAACATGGCATTTTCACCTGACATGTTATTCATATAAGTAATAACCTGATAAAGGTCGCGATCTTGGGCTAAATCCGGCGGGGTACCTCACGGTCCCTCCTGAGCAAAGCAGGTTTAGTTACATGCGTATCGTCATTGCATCACAAAACAAGCAACCCAAAATGGCCCAAATCTCGGACCGTATCTGGCAGGCGCATCTTGGTACCCGCCGGTTGTCGTGGCGAATTATTGGGATCTTAAAGCCTTGTATGGCCCGAGCGTCGGTCAGGGATCAGCGAGAAGCGCCAGTAGGGCGGGCGCGAAAATATTTTCCGGATGTCTGAGCAATCGCGAAATTTAAGCGACGTGCGAAAGCATTCTAAATTCAGCGGTGTTGAAAACAATCGAGAAAATTCACCAAGAATTCCCAGCTCTGATCCAAAAATTTGAAGCTGAAATTCTGACCTTTTCGTAGCCTCTAAGCCCGTCCCATGGCCGTTAAATGGCGCTAAATTTAGAAATACTTGTAAGTAGGAAAATTACTCTGCTCGTGGGTTGTGAATCTTGAATTTGAGTGCCAGCGTAGGCTCTCGTGCGTGGATAAACTTTCATAACTGGCTACGACGAGGAAATCCTACGGCCCGTTTATCATCTAAAAAGAATGAAAAAAATAAAAAATAAAAATCTCTACACCCCCTCTCTCTCTTCATGCTCTCATCTCTCCCAAGCCCCTTTTGACTTTTCCATGTTTTTTTTTTTCATTTTTATCCTTTTTCTTTTTCTTTTTCTTTTTCTTTTTCTTTTTTTTTCTTATTATTAGTATTAGTATTATTATTATTATTTTGGATCATGGTTCGCTGTGCTTTATTTGGGTCTGTTTACGTAGAAACAAATTTTTAATTCACTTTATTTTGATGAACTTAGCGAGTAATTCACTGGATTTCGAGATTTTTCGTAATCTACGTCACTGAAATCGTGACATTTATCAGCGCTGATGTAAAATATTTGACATGTAGAATTGAAGCAGAGAAACTTTACAGTCATTAGATTTCAGGCAAGATTTAATGGCGTAGTTCGTTTAGTTATCAGAAGTCCCCAAGAATTTAGTTTGTCGAAATTACCGTTTTACCCTTTGAAAAAAATTCGGATTTTTACAGGGTTTCAACAGCGCCTTTCTTATAGATCAAGTGGGGGAAGCTTCCTCCCCACCTTCCTTCTTGGCCATTTGGCCTTATCATGATTTTTCTCATATTTTCCTTTATTTTATTTATTCCATTTATTGCATCATATAAGATGTGGCTAAATGTAAGCCATGCATTTCACTTGGACCACATGGCTTTTGCCATGTGTCACTCGATGGAATTCTTGCGCCAAGCGTCAGCATGATCGTGTCATGTATCGCGGCCTGTCGCCGAAAAAGCATGTGGAAATTTTATTATCACCGAATCGACGAAATTTGTGGGGGTGACTAGATTTGTAAGGCGATTCCGATGGTGAAGTTTGTTTCGTCGTCAGGATCTACAGAAAATTTCTAGGTTTTAACGCTTTTACTATTAAACAAAATTACTTGTTTTGCCCTTTTTCGAGAGAAAAAATGAAAAATTTAAATCGGGTTTATCAGAGATCTAAAAAAATCTCGAGAACTTTTCCTCGAGACTATATACGTAAATTCTGGGTTTGCTATTTTTTACGAAAAATTTAAATTTAAATTTTTCATGAGTTTACATAAAGGAACATGATAGGTCAAACATTGGGTTAATTTTTAGTATGTGTGATGTCCCTTTGTCCCAGAGAGTGAAAGGTGAAAGTCCCATATACTAAAGACTTGAACTCAACACTATTGACGCCTTTTCTAAATTTTCCTTTTTCCTTTTTTAGAGAGATTTTGTGAATGTATCAAGGTTTTTCCCGTATATGAACATAAATAACATGGTGCTTTGCACCTACAAAACTATTTCTTAAGTTTTGTTTGGGTACATTTTTTTTTTAAAGTTAATAGCTTGACATAGAAATTTTTATGTGAAAATTGATATTTAAAATTTTGAAAATATGAAAGAGTAAAAAATTTTAATGTTTCAATCATTTGAAATACTTTAAGATAAATCTAAAGAGATTCTCATAGGGAATTTCTCTATTTTAAAATGTTGGATTAAAGATAGAAAGGGAAAGAAAAATGTCACGTTCACATTTAGTATATATTAATTAAAGAAAAATGTAAGACTTTATTTTGAAAACCATAGCCTCATTTTCTTCAATTTTTTATTTCTTGGCCTCTTTTCCTTAAGAAATGAGGGATGATTTTTTTTGGAAATTCTTGACATGACTTTACACTTTTTTCTCAATAAAATGGTTATTTTACATAGATCTAGGTTTTCATTTTTTTTTTCGTGATTTAATCATCGCTTTGGTACGACATGTGATTGTGGTGGTCCTGCTTCGACGTGTGGTCGTGGTCTTCTTGGTGTCGTGTGGTCGTGGTTGTCTTTGTGAGTCGTTAATATTGGTTGCTCGTCGTAGTACGACATTTATTTGTATGATGTCGATTCGAGACGGCAGAAATATGTTGATCGATAAGAGATTAAGTCGATGGTCATCAAATGCTACAAAATTGAATTAATAGATATTATGTCCTTGATATTAATATAAAATATGTAGGCTCAGTATCAAATATAGACTTTGAGTCAGGTGATTATCTTACTTTAGATGTTGTTTAAATGCCTTTACTATGGTTTAGTATTTTGATTATGTTTTACATATATGTATAGCTAGTTTGAATCAATAAAATTATTTTTCTCTTCAAAAAAATTGTTGGATTTAGGACAATTTGATTCCTAGAAATATTAATTACAGAAAAAAAAAGTGATAATGTTTTATCATATTTTGTTTTATCACAAAAATTAAATATAAATCAAATATAATTAAAATTAGTTAAACAATATCTTAAATTTATTTAATGTTTTATATAATGAAGAACAATAAGTGAGATAAATTTGAAAAAAAAAAACAAATAAAAATAATTTATTGACTTTGAATCTAATTTTATTTTTGTTATTGACTTTGAAAAAGTCTGATTGTTATCATCTCATAGTTAAGAATTAATTGTCATTACGACTTTGGTTGATTGTACTTTGAAGATGTTTATGAATTTATTCATTATTTTTTTTTACAATTTCTTTGACGAGAAATGAGCTTACCCTTTTTTTTCAATTTTATATTAAAAACTAAAGGTTTGAAAATATTTATAGTTTCGAATATTTTTTTTTTTTATCATTTCTTGTTTTCCTTTTAGATTAAACATGCTAACAAGGATTTGACATTTTTAGAAAATATTAAAGGAAAAAAAAAATTTCAACATAATAATTAATAAATTTTATTTTTTATGTTCAATTCTTATGAAAAATATTCAAAGAAAATATAATTAAAATTATTAAAAATTTATGTATTTTAAAATTAATTAATTTTTATATACATGAGCTTTTGATGAGAGACCTGAATTTAGTTACATATATATAGATACTTAATGAAAAAATAAATTAGATTATATTCTAAGAAAAATTATAATATTACATAAAAAAATTATATTTAATAAATTAGCTAGGATTAAATAATTGAATATTTGAAATTTAGACATAAAACTATATGAAAATAATTTATTACATTGAAATCCATTTTTTTTAATTTCTTTCAATCTCTACTCTCTTCACTTCTTTCTTGATATTTTTTTTAATACTTTTCAAAAATTAAACATTAAACACAAACAATAAGTTGTGAAAAAAAATTTTCTTTTTTTTTTATTTAAACCCAAAAATAAAGAGTATTTTTAGGTTCTCTTTTGTGGAAAAACATTGGCTAGAAAACTAGCTAGTGGTTTTGTCTTTTTCTTTTCTTTTTAGTTTTCTTTTTAATCTATATATTCAAAAATATTATTATTTTACTCTTATCATACGTTTTTTCTAATTTTTAATATCCTAATTTTTCCATGTTGGAAACTCAATTATGTCATGACTTTTATTGAGTCGTCAAGTCGAGCTTTATATTGTTTACGCTTTCCGCGAAAATGTTTCCCCCTTGTACCTAGTATGGGCCAGTTTTCCGATCTGTTCTCATAATCTAATTTAATTAGCTACATGCTCGTACGAATCTGAAAAAAACAATGTGGCTTCCTCAAAAAAAAACTTTTGATACCATATTAAATTACCTGCTTTTTTAAATTCTAAACGTAACTTAACAAAATACATTAATTAGGCATTTTTGGAATAATTAAAACACATCTGATATAATATTTCATGGACTTTTATGATCTAATAATGGAGTTTAATGGTTAAGAATTTAGGTTTAATATTAATGTAATTAGTAGTTGATCTTTATTTTTTAAGCTAACAAATATAAATTTTAGATTTTAACTAATTATTTAAAAGATATTAGATAATTTTGGAGGATAATTTTTTTTTTTGTCTGTCTGATGTTTTTATGGCATCTTGATAGTTATTATTAAATGATCGTATTTATAAGTATTATCGCTTTAACATTCATCAAAATCAAGTCTGAGCAAGTATCGTCAAGTATAAATGTTGATTTACATTTTACTTGGTCAATTTGAAAAATTAGTATTACTTTCATTTATTTATGACCTAACTTGGTTGTTCAAATAATAGGTTATGGTATTCAAAAGAGTTATTATGTAATTCTAATATTATGATAAATGGTTTAGTGGAATTAATAGTGAATGTAATTATAACTACCTTTTTTAATGGAGTTGAAGATTTTATTTTATTTTTCATTTTAAATCAAAGAGAAATTATTATGAATCCTTTATCATGGAGCTCTTGTGTTCTTTGGGCACATCTAATCAACATATATGAAATTTTATATATATATATATATATATATATATATATATATATATATATATATATATATATATATATATATATATATATATAATTTGTTTATATCTAATTGGAAGAAAATAAAAACTCTAAAAACTTCATGTCTATTCAAGATGTTTCATTTGAAAAAGACTTTACCGCGTTTGAAACTTGTAGTTTACAAATTATTCTATCGACTCATAGAAGTCAAGCTCGAAAGGGACACTATATTTAATGTACATAGGATAACATTATTTCATTCAACCACAAACAAGATATCCAAGAATGCAAATGGATAAGGTGCATAATTTTGTGGAGGAAAAACAAAGTAAATAAGAGAATAGTAATCAATCTAAATACATGGATTGATAGGAGGAACATGAGTTAAACGTTGAGTTGAATCTAGAAGTTTACATCTATTATGAGTGTCAAACAAGTAGAGTATAGGCGGTGTAAGATATTGGAATAAAAGACTATTAGATAATACCTTTGAGTTTATAGGTTGTCCTTTTATTTTTCTCTTTTGAATTTTAAGCTATATTTGATTCTTAGAAATTTTAAGGGGAAATATAAAGAAATAATATAAGAAGAAAAGTAGAAGGAAAGAAAAAAATGATGAAAAATAAAAGAGTTAAATTCAATATATAATTTTTATTTGTTACTTCAAACTTATTTTATTTATTTTAATTCATCTATATAAAGATTAAACAATTTTAAAATATATAAGTTTTTAAATGATTTATTTATATATAATTTTCTTTGAGATTTTTCATAAGACAACAAAACATGAAAACGTCTTTTAATATTTTTGTGACACGAATCTGGGGGATGCGTTAATGACCGGTCAGCTCACGGAAAATTTGTGGTCCAGTGTAAACCTTGCTAGTCAAATCCCCTTTAAGACCTTAAGTTTACTTGAAAATCGGGCGAGTCTCGGCTTTGTGCGGGAGGCTCTGCGAAATATAACTGTGCAATTTCATAGCGAAACATCCCATTATCTGGCAATGCCTGGTCCTTAAATGATAAAAATGTGCAGTAAGACTGAATTTTATCCCAATCTCATCTAATCCCATATCAAAAGCCACCAGAGTTATTACATCACTCTTCCCAATACAAATATTATATTAAAACTAACATGTTCTAATGTAATATACGAACATGGATCGAGCCCGCAATCCGGCCCGGCCGTAATGTTAACACATAAGGGCTTGGATTCGCATGCACATGTCTGTGCACGAAGGGGGAGTCCCACGGCGGGGTGGTAACGCCCGGTAGAGATAAATTTTATAAGGGCTATTCACTTTAAATGCGCATGAATGGTGACAAACTGGGACATGCAATCTAGCCGCGAATCCTCTTTGTCGTAGTGAGGCAGCGACTCGTCATGCGTGTATTAAGTCTGTTTATTTCCCTTGGCAATGCGTTTTCGTGAATGAAAACAGATTTTATACAAAAGGTATTTGTGTTTGCGTGGACAACCTCGGAGTATAAATAGTGGGCCTTTCCGGATATGTCCGTTTGTGGGCCAATGCCGATGTATATCAGTGGGCATACTCAGGCGATTGACATTATGGATGACCCTCAGATGTATATCAATTGGGCATCGCGATGATTGACGATATATGAATGACCATCCGATCTGTGTCGATGGGCATCTTTCCGGCGATTGACATATGGACAACCCCTCCGTGTATATCAATGGGGGTATCTTTCGAAGATTGATATTATGTGAATGAAAAATATTGTAGTGGGCATCTCAGATAAATAATATTGTTGAATTAGCGCTCAGCAAATTCTCTCGAAACAGCCTCATGCACTTTCATTCACTGCATTACAGGGTTCCCTGATGCATATGAAATCTGATGAGCCATTTCCATTTCCTTAACGTGCGACTGTCTGTTAGTGGATCTCCATTGGACTTAGATCCGAGTGCGAGTCCTAACCATTCACGAGGATGGTGAATGACAACGCATTATCTCACACCCACCATCGATGTCCCAGTGCACCGGTCTGATGCAATTTTGCCATTGCACTCAAGTCCTTGATGTATAAAGACCTGCGCGGACACCCTATCTGTATCTTTATACTCCACCATGTACCCTGGACACTCATGTCTAATGCACACAAAAGTCCATACATTCATTAAACGTTAATATACATGCGGTCGTACTAACACTTGCTCGCATTCATGTGGCTTATGTAACGCCGACATTATTGAGCTACTACTTGGTCGATAATGTCATAATCAAATCCTGGAGCACATCATGGCGCATAATGCCCGATAAACTGGCCTCTGACATACCATCTGATAGCCATGTCCACATGAAAACATCCTGAGCCTAATATGTTAGAGCCGCAGCGTATTGACATCGAAGCATGACACCTCACCCAGACGAGAAATGCCATTTCAATCAATCACATAAACACATGCTAACTTATTGCATCAAGTCACTAACTATGCAAATGTGACACAACTCATTTCTAGGCTAATTCATGGCATATCATGCACCTAAGATAGCCGACAACACGCCATGTAATGGCGGCAAACGCACAACTCTGCATCCACCTGACGAAAAGTGCTTGTTGTAACAATCAATTTTTAAACAGGATTTGGCACCAATTTCCGTGAAAATAATATGGTAGATTCTAGACTCCAATATCTTTCCATAGAGTCTAGAACACTGAGCCCAGACTCGGGCCCGAAAGTTATGGTCGTCCGAAGTTGGAGGCCTCGTATAAACAATGACTAACGACGGAACCAGCAGGGGCCTACTGTTTTTCTTAAATTTAGGACCGAATATGAGTTCAAATTTTATCAAGATATATATGGATGGATTTTGGACTCAAAGGGCTTTCCATAAAGTCTAAGAACACCCAAAACGGAGTTCAGACGTGAAAGTTATTGAGACGCCCCAGGCAGGTGTCAGTTGACCCGTCGACCGCGGAGATCTTCGTGGATGTCGGGTGGCAGACGCCACCCTACGAAAATCGAGGCGGGAGTCTCCTTTGGCTGGGGGCTCTGCGAGAACCACTGTCCCAAACAACATCATAAGACATATACATGAGTAAAGCGGCCACTTGGGCCCGTACAACAATACTCGTCAATATACATCGGCTTCTTTACCATAGCCAAAGTTAATATTTATATTATACAACATATATTAAAAGTTTAAAACATTCCTAATACATGTATCGACTAAAACACCAAAGCCCACTGACCCGACTTTCTTCAAAAATCGACCTCTAGGATGAGTCGTCTCCTCAGCGTGCATGCACGAAAATAATATTCCCTCGACGAGGTATTTATTCATGATGGTGGAATCACCACAAATGGGTTACTCCCACCCACAAGTGCATATCTGTGATCCTATGTAAACACGACTAAAGTAAATGCATGATCCTACTTGAATGTCTACATGACAATCAAGTATCCGTCTCTTGGCTCCTCCTGCTGCGCAAACGTATGAGAAAACATCATTTTCAAAACAAAACTTGTTGTTCTCGAAAATATACTACCGAAGTGTCGGTAAAAATATGGGACTACCCTCCGAGGCGAATGTGTTGGAGAACCTTCCAAAACAATACATGGGCTCCTCCGACGTGTAATTGTAGGACCATCTCCCAACACCATTCTCCAACGAAACCAATGCCCAAACTTCGCAAACCAGTTTCGCTTTTCGCAAAACCATGCGCATTACATACCTTAGTTTAAATGTTCATATACAACGCAGCCAATATTCATCGATACTATAGTAAACACTCAAAACATCAAGACATACACCAAACCACCGCCACGCTGCAATTCAATCCATACACTGGCGCAGCCATATTGTTAATTAACAAACATAAGGCAATTCAATTTGAATTACTCAACCAACACATTTTCTCACAAAATAGTTCGTGAACACTATCGCATGAACAAAGGAACCCTGCCATCGCTCACGGCCAATCACCTCCAACATCGGCTCCACTCCTTTGTGAACCCGAAATCCATGGCCACAGCTTCCGCCATACACATCAAAACATGATTTAATGCGCATAATTCATACACTAACAGCCCAAACGGACTGTCACTTCGACCGGCCCAAATGAGCTCCATAATTTTTCACACTGGTCCCAGTCGTGACCGACTCAAACCCAGCCGCTCAAGGTCTCAAAACCAATCGACCAACAACAAAACACTTAAACAAAGTTCAGAACTCAAGTGAGGATAAAACCCTACCTCATGGCTTGCCTAAACTCCTAGTCGGCGGCCCACGCCAAGGCCTCAGCCACAGAGGAACAACTTCTTCTTCGCCCGAATTCGACTGGTCCGACGCTTCGCGATCTTTTTGCAGCAGTGCTCACTCACTCTCTCACTAAAATAAAAAACCTAAGCCCACTGTAAGTTTCTCCTTCCTCGCATCATTTCCTCTTTCTTTGGAAGGAAAGAAGATGATCACTTATCTATAATTTTGTCATATTATCATTTAACTATTCACATAATGCTTTCATGTCCCTAAAACTGGATTACACTCTAAGACTATCTCGACCGGTCCGCTTCCATCATTTCTCTACTACGCAACATGTTTCACAAGAAGATACGTTATGATGACTTTTCACATCACATGTTGTTTTACGACACTCGATACTCTGGGTGACTGAAATGTGTAAATTCGATCGCCTCTGACCACGTAAATTGACGGTAGCTTATATTTCGAGATGATTCCAACGGTGAAGTCTCGTCACTATCCGAGATCTAGAAATTTTTCTGGATTTTTACCGAAATTACGATTTTGCCATTTTTCAAAAAATTGAAATTTTCTGGGGTCTCACATTCTCCCCTCCTTAAAAAGAATTTTGTCCTAAAATTCCACGCACATACGCATCCAACCACGTGCATACGTAACCTCACACCACTCTAAGACCGTGTCGGGTATGACAACCCGGCTAAGGTCTCAATTACTGACTACCCGATGGCTGTCAACTCATCCTTGTCAAGAATGACGTCAACAACCAATATGTCTACCATCCTATGTTCCACCATGAGCAGAATCACTGACATCCCTGACTCACGATCTCGACACATCTGACCAACTCTCACCCTATATCCTAGGGAAGAATTTCCCATCATCTCTCTAAAGGCCTTAACCTCTAAGCCCAATTCTATCACACAAGATGCAACAATGAAGAACATGATGCAAAATATTTGCAGGTATAAAACGTACTCTGTATGTCCGGCTGAACTGTATGCTCAGCCTCTAGCACGAAGGCGTAGACACGCCCCTGGGTCCTCGACATCCTGGCCTGCGGGCTCTATACCCGACTCCGACCACACTCGCCCTCTCGGCCTATCTCAGGCGCCGCTTCTGAGGCGCCATGCAGGCACTCGCACTTAAACTCGGTTCCTTCCGACCCATACTAGGTGCGGAATGAATCGCGCCCTCTCTCGGGTCTCTATGGCTAATCGAGACCGTGGTCGTCCCAAAAATTTGGGATCCCCGCTCGGGCAATCCCGCCTCATATGTCCAAGCCGCCGACAATGGTAAAGACACCATCCGCTTCACTTAATTGGCAACTTCCGACTGCCCTCACCTGATGGTTGGCTCTGGAAATCCCTGGAACTAGGAAGCCCTAGCTTCTTCCCGAACTGTAAGAAGACTGACTCTCCTTCCTCTGACACTAACACTCGTCCCGAAAAGGCCGAGTATCCTCGATCTCTCTCTCATGGTCGGTTGTCCCAACCATGGAGTCCATATCCTGTAGGCTAAGTCCTACAACTCTCACCAATGCACAACTTCAAATTCATTCTCCTCTAATCTCTAACTCGCCATGTCTATGGCCATGTAATCATCAGGCAAAACGGGCTAGCCCGCCAGAATCTAGCCACATAATCCATCACAACATCGGCCCCCCTCGCCTTCAAATTTTAGGAACTCTCGAAGCCTTCGATGCCTCGCAAAGATCCGAAAATACTTACCCATGAACAAATTCGTAATCCTGACCATATCATCGCCTCTAGGTCTCTAGAGGTCCTCGCCCATTTCCACCATACTTAAAGCCTTACCCTTAGCCGAACGCAGTTTCACGAATCTAAGAAGGCTCGGTAATCTCCATACCTAACACCTTCTCGATCTTTCATGGAACCAATGGTTGCCACCATCGGATCTCCTCCCCCCCGTGACCGCCGTCGAGGATGATGCGCCTCTTAAACCTCGGAGGTTACCTGACCTCCCCGACTATCCTATACCAACCCGCGCAATACAAACACCGCCCACAAATTTCAACAAAGGCCCGTCGATCAACACCGGTG
Source organism: Tetrastigma voinierianum (assembly GCA_016808115.1). Lineage (NCBI taxonomy): Eukaryota > Viridiplantae > Streptophyta > Magnoliopsida > Vitales > Vitaceae > Tetrastigma > Tetrastigma voinierianum. Next base: position 120,990 of record JAEQBH010001743.1, on the reverse strand, counting down.
GTGCTCGACTGAAGACCCATGGACGCCTCTACCCTCTCGTCTCGACTCAGCCATATCTACACCCCACTTCCAAATGATAGCAACACAATGCAAGATTCTAAATTTTTAAATCATACACAAGAAAATTTTTAAAATTTTCAGATTTTTTTTTTTTTCCAAATTCATTTTTATTTTATTTATTTTTGGTACCTATATTGTTCGCGAACAAAGACTAAAACAATGCATCGAAACTAAAATCGGCCGAGTGCACCGCGCACAAACTACCGACCCAGTAAGCGTTAATCTAGTGCGCCAGCCTGCATACAAGACACCGGCATCGTAAGGATCAACCAGGCCGATTGCAGCCCCAAGATCGGCCGTGTCGCAGGCCTTAGTCGGGCCGCGGTCGTGGCCTGTGCCACGCCGCAGGCACGCCAGGTCGGGCCTCAGGCCTCTGCAGCACGGTCGTGTCGTGGCTCGCGGCCACCCGCAGGCACGGCCGTGTCGTGGCCCTATGCCGCGACACAATGCCTCACCTCCTGCTCCTCCTAGTCACAATACACTCAGTGTATTGTGACCCAATGCCTAAGCCAAGCCAGCCCTTGCCTGTCACAATACACTATAGTGTATTGCGACACCACTCAGCTTTCATTCGTTTTCTACTACGATACGTACTAGATCGCGGACACAACCTACCAGCCCACCAACTTGCAATACACCTCACACAATCTACCCTATATTGCAATACAATTTTCAGCCCACTGCACATCCAAAGGCCATGTCACGATACAATTTTCCATTGTATCGTGATTCGCTGTGCGCATTCAAACTGCTCGCATTTTTTTTTTCATTTTTCACCCCTTTTTTGTTTCCATCTGCTACTGGAAAAACCCATAAAAAACCTATCCATTTTTTTTTCTCATTCTCCAATACACCTAAATAAATTTATAAAAATTTATTTTATTCACTTTTCTTCAGCTTTACCCACTGTAAAACAAAAAAATTTTCCTCTTCTCAATTTAATTTTTTTTTTGTCATTTAATTCTGGACCATTTGTCCAAAAATTCTCCAACCTCTTGTTCACACACTAACCCTAGTTTTCAACTTTAAAATTTATTAAAATTTTATTTCATTATCCTATAACTCAAATAAATTTATTAAAATTTATTTCATTTATTTTTTTCCAATACATAATCGTAAAACTCCAAAACTTTTCCAACACTTCTATGTGCTAATTATTAAGCACACAAACAATCATAACACATACAACATGGTATACACACCATCACACATCAATTCATCAAATCACACAATCACATGATCACAAATAAAACACATGCAGTGTTCTAGTTTTGTCCCGTGCCTTCCTAGGTAATCTCATACCTAAACCTAACATCGAGCCACACCAAGTGGTGATGTTCTTACACAACTATGGCCTGAGCCCAAGCCCTCAAGCCCTAAGTATTCGTGTACCTAAGCTCTGATACCAAGCTGTGACGCCTCAAACCCGGGGTGTCCGTTGACAACCCGTCAACCCGCGGAATACTCGTGGATGTCGGGTAACCCGACACCATTTACGAAAATCGGGCAGAGTCTCCTTTGTACGGAGAGCTCTACCCAAGAACCACCTGTCCCAAATAACATCATAAGACATATACATGAGTAAAAACGGCCACTTGGGCCCATACAACAATACTCATCAGTATACATTAACTATTTACCATAGCCCAAGTGTTAATAATTTACTCTTATACAACATATATTAAAAGTTTAAAACATTCTAATGCATGTATCCAACTAAAACACCAAAGCCACAACCCGTCTTTCTTCAAAATCGGCCTATAGGATGAGCCGTCTCCTCGAACGCTCCCTGTACCTGAAAATAATATTCCCTCGACAGGATGAGCTATCGCCCAGTAGTGGAATCATCCTAAATGGGTTACTCCCCACCTAAGTGCATATGCAATGATCCTATGTAAACACAAACTCAAGTAAATTCGTGATCCTACTTGAATGTCTACACGACTAACCCACGCCTCAGCCTCACCGACTCTCACACTCGGGCTTAAGCCATGTATGAGAAACATCATTTTCAAAACAAACTTGTTCTCAAAATATTTCATCAAGGCCGAAAATATGGACTACCCTCCAAGGCTTAATGTCGGAGAACATTCCAACAATACATGGGCTCCGACGTGTAATTGTGTGGACTATCTCCCCAACACCATTCTTCAAAATCATCATGTGGAAATTCCTTCGCATCCATTCGCTTTTCAGAAAATCCATGTCATGCACACACTCACTATAGGTTACCCCGCATATGAAATGCATTATGCTACTTCAACACAATTTATATAAATTACATTTAAATACATCATCATGCATATATTTACATAATTTAATCACAATGCATGTTGTATTAATTTTCAATCCATTACACGCACAAATTTCACACGTTAATGACAAACATGGTTAATTCAATTCAATTACTCAACCAACACATTTTCTTCTCACAAAATAGTTCAGAATGATGATTCCATATGAATGCTGAACCCTGCCATCGCTCACGCTCAATCACTCTCCAACACGGCTCCACTTTGGTGAACTCCGAATCCACTGGGCCATTTCGGGCCTCATACATCAAAACATGATTTAACGTATAATTCATACACTATCACCTAAACAGTCAGTGGACTCGATCATCCAAATGAGTCTCCATAATTTACACTTTCTCGGGTCCCAAGTTTTCGGGGATCCGATCAAACTGTAGTTCAAGGCCTCAAACCAACCGTAATCATCAACAAAACACTAGATAAAACCACCTCCACGGGTTGTGAAACTCATAGAAACCCGGTCTTACGCGGGTACCCTCGTAAGCGTAAACAGCTCATGGCAGAAGAATGATTACGAGATGTAGAGAGAAATCGCTCGGCTCTCTCACTAAAATCAAAAACCTATGCCCACTATGAGTTTCTCCTTCCCCTGCACGTTTCCTCTTTGCTTTTGAAGAAAGAAGATGATCGTATTCGTAATTTTGTCGTATTGTCGTTTTCTTGATGCATGTCATTACAATGTCCTAAAATCTTGGATTTTGACACTTGGCTTCTCTCGGTAGTTCGTTTAAATCGTTTCTCTTCGTGCAGCATGTGTCGCTGAGTCGTCTTATGGGTGGCTTTTGTCGCGTCGCGTATGGATTTTACAACACCCGTGCTGGGTGCGCCGAAAACGTGCAAATTTGTTTGTTAGTTTAGTGTCAGGATCTGAAAATTTTTAGTTTTAAAGTGATTTTCCATTTTCAAAAAATTGGAATTTTCTGGGGTCTCCTGATTATGGTCGTCAGTTGGGCTCGTATGAGCAATGATTGGATCGACATGAAACCGAAATTGCTTTGCAGGGCTCTTTAAAGCTTAAATGCGTCTTATTTTCCTTCTTTGAACTAAATCGCGGAAACAATGAAAATCGAACCCAGCTCTGCGAAAAAATGGACATCATAGCAAAAACAAGGAAAATTCGGTTTTGTGTCAGGAAACATGGCAAGCGACCCACAGAGGGCTCAGCCCAAAGACAACGGCGTTTAGATGAAATAAGCCGAGTAGGAGGTTCCTACCTCTTAGAGCAAAAGCGAAACTTTGGATTCAGGACCCGAGACCCACCGACTTCGAACAATTTCTGTCTTGTGAAAATTCTTGATTTCGGTGTCCGTAGCGTTCACGCCCGACAAGTACTCTGGAGCTTTAAGTGCTTGACCAGCAGAAACGCTCCGTCCTTTGTAAATCACCAGAGAAGGTAAGAGCCTGCCATTGGGTTTTATTATAAGGCAAATCTTGATTGAAGCTACGTGTTGTCGATGCGTGGCGTAGCGCCGTCAGTAAGGTGAGCTTTAAATCTTTGGTACCGACCGGTTCGACCAGCCCAGAATCTTAAAGTAGATGCATTAGAATGTGGAGATTTTACTCTCTCACCATGCCAAACCTGCACTCAGCTCTTACTTCCGCCAGTAGAACTTTCTTACCTTTTTTTGTCTCTTTAAGCATAAATTGGACATGGGGCCCACTTTGTGCGCATCATAATCGTCAGGGTTCGTTTACGTCTCGAGCTTGATTTATTTTTCGTGGGTTCGATTTATTTTAATTGAGCTTGCTTCAATCGTTCTGCTTCTCGAGATTTTAAGAAAATGGATTCATGAAGATTCTTAAATCTGCTTAAAGTGTGAAATTCATTTCTCTTGCAGGTCGTGAAGCTTACGAGTTCTTCGTTTTAGGTGAGGAATAATGATTATGTGTGATCCAGTTTGTCATCTACGAGCTTTTAAAGAATTTTAAAACTACGTGGGCGAATTTTGTGATTTGTTATTTAATTTAATAAGCACTAGAAAATTTTTAAATTTTCAGGAGTTCTCTGATTTTATTTACATTAATACATTTATCGTCAATCTGGAAACACAAGCAATCACAATTTTCTGTCTTTGAAACACTTTCAGCTTGAGAATTCTTGAAAATGAACTTTTCTTGAATCATAGAAATCGAAACTTGTCTTACATAATAAATACAGTTTATTTAAGCACATGTCAGTACTAATATAACTAAATCATGACCTCCTCTCACAAATAGTTTTAATCTTGTGTCAACATGAAATACATTAATTAGACTGTTTTAGAATAAATCAAATGTTTAATCTAATATTTCATAATTTGTATGCTCTTAGTATGGAATTTAATTGTCAAGGTTCTAGGTTTAATATTAATGTAATTGATAGCTAATCATTATCTTTTAGCTAACAAATATAACTTTTATGTTTCAATTTATAATTATTTAAAAGACTAGATAATTTGGAGGATGATTTATGACTTTTTTTTTATTATAAATGTTTTAGGAAGAAAACATCTTTGAATGACTCACAAACTCGTAGAATGGTCATGTTATAAGTATTATCATTTTCTTACACTCCTTAGAAGTCAAGTCTTTTCTACATGTCCCATCAAGTAATAAATGTTCACCTACATTTTATTTTAATTAATTTAAAAAAAATTAGTATCCTTGAATCTATTCATGCTTTGGTTGAGGAGTTCAAAAAAATAGATTATGGTGATCACATAGTTCTTTAAGTAATTCTAATATTGTGATAAATAATCTATTGGAATACATAATGACATGATAGTAATCTTCTTATTTTTTAAATTTTTTTTCCTATTTTGGACAAAGACAAATTGGTAGGAATCCTCTAGCATGGAGCTTAGTGTTCTTTGAGCATGTCTAATCAGCATATATGAAAAAATTTTATACATGTAATTACTTTGCAATCTGATTCAAAAGACTCCAAAAGTTCATGTCTATTTTTGATGTCTCATATGAAAGGGACTATCGTGTTGGAAATTTGTAGTACTTACAAAATTACTCTATTGACTCATAAAAGTCAAGCAGAGGAACAATATATTTATACATGTAATTGCTTTACAATCTGATTCAAAAGACTCCAAAAAAGTTCATGTCTATTCATGATGTCTCATATGAAAGGGACTTTATCGTGTTGGAAATTCGTAGTCTTACAAATTACTCTATTGACTCATAAAAGTCAAGCTTAGAGGAACAATATATTTAATATAATAAGATAATATTATTTTGATTGAAAAAACACATACCTATGAAATATCCAAGAATGTAAGTGGATAAGGCATATAATTTTGTGGATGAAAAGCAAAGGAAATGTAATGAATTGATAGAAGGAACATGATAGGTAAAAAAAAATTGGGTTAATTTATTATTTGTAGTGTCCCACATTTCTAGAAATGAAAGGTAAGGCCATATCTGAAAAGCTTGGGCTTCCAGCATTATTGAGGCGCATTCTTGAAAGGCGTAAGCGATAGCGACCATGGAATAAGTTAGAAACCTTAGCTGAGAGTATGTTTGATTTATGAAAAAATACTAAAGAAAGAAAAAAAAATGCAAAGGAAAATAATTTTCCCATGTTTAGTTATCTAATAAAAAAAATTTAGGTTGGTTCTCATAAAATATTAAGAAGAAAAATGCGTGCGAAAATAATTTTGCGTGTTTGATTCACTAAAAAAATTATAGAAAATAAATATAAATATCTAAAATTCTTAGAAATTTAAATAATTTAAAATTATTTAATTTTTATATTAGCGAGTTAAATAAATAAATTTGATTTAAGGTAACAAATAAAAATATTATATGAGAAATTTTATTTTATTTTTTATATTCCTTAATTTTATTCTTCTACTTTTCCTTCTTATTTTTCTTTTTCTTTGATTTTTATAATTTTAGAAAATAAAACGTAGCACTTAAGAAAATCGAATATAAATGAAATTATTTAAAAACTATCCAATTCTTACAAAAGTTGGGGCACCACCTGCATTTATTTAGTAAAAAGTCTGCTTTTGATTCAAACCTAAAGAAAATAATTGATAAAGTTGTAGAAATGAAATAAAAACAATGATAGGGATAGAATCTTTTGAGGCAGGAAGCAGGATTTCTGGAAGGATAAAATGTAATTCGGTGAAATGGGAATTTTACAGATGTCGGATAATGGCGGACCTCGGTTGAAATAAATCGCGAGAATTTATGACAGCGTCGAATTTCGTTGGTTAGAGGTGGTCGGGATTTGGCGTTTTTTAGGCGTGGGGTGTCGGATGACAACTAGTAGATAAGAGGATCTTGCGTAGCCGCCTTGAAGTGTGTGTGTTGGCGTCTCAGAAATCAATGGCTGTGATGGCGTGGCGGGAAGGATCTGCATGGCTGCATTGAGGCTGTTGCAGGTAACCTGTGTAAGAAGGAATTATGAAATAAAAAGAAAGGAAAAAGGTGAGCGTCATTTGGGCAGGAAGGTGAGGAGAATTTGCTGTGTTGACATACGGTCAATTCTCAAAAAAGGAGAGAAAGCCCAGAGGGAAATGAGAAAATGGGGGAGAATAGAAAGAAAAAGAAAGAGAAATGAGAAAAGAAAGCAATGAGCGTAGGGAGGAAGAAAGAAAGGTCAGGGAGTGTGGATCATTTTAGAGAGAGAGTCTCTTTCATACAGGTTTGTAGTAGGTCGGCCAGTCGGATTCTTCGCGATAAGAAGGAGGATTGTACGAAGGGACGTGTGGACTCCGGTTTTAGGGAGTTTCTACAAACTGCGGAAAGGTAGGGGTTTTTCTCCTACTTGTTTTACTTTGCACCTGGCAAGGGTGGCATGGGTGGGGATTTGTTGAGCGGGACGGCGGGTGATTTGATTCGATTTGGGCCGGTGAATAAATCGCTTAGTGTGGTTTGGACGATCCACGGTATTTGTGTGATTGTGTGGTATTGTGTTGTGTGAAAAAATAACGTGTTTGTGAAATTGTGGGATTATTCCAAAAACGAGACAGCCGGATAGTCTTGCTTGTGTATTTGAAACATGTTAATGTCGTAAAATAGATAAGCATGTTGCATGGAATTAATTTTGTTAATATATCGTGAGTGGCTCTGTGCGTGTGTTGTATGTTTGGTGTCTTAATTGCATTCTTAACCCAGGTGGGAGTAATCAAGTGGAAATTCAGCTGCGGAGCTAACCGCCGTCATGGAATTATTTTTAGATAGAAGGCGGCGCAGGGATGGGGCGGCTTAGGGGCCTTAGGCGAAGGGAAAGCATTGAGATGGCGCCTCTTTGTATTTTGTAATTTTGTAAAATTCTGCAGGCGAAACCGGGTTTGTATAAATTGTAATTGAATCTGATTGTAAAATAAGCGTTTTGTATAAAATGTCGTTTTATGGAGTGAGATGTGTGGCGAGTGGTATTTTTGCCGCGGTATGGGTCTGTGACGTGAGGCTTGTAGATTCCGCGGGTTGACGGGTAGTGTGATTGGCACCGGGATTGGGCGTCCTAATCTTACATTTTCCATCTTTTTTCTTAATGGTCTTTGTTATCAAGGATTGAGATCTACGGAGACTTGCTTTTAAGGTTTTGTCTTCTTTTTTCTCTCATATTGTTCCTTCTTTATTGTAATAGCACCTGACTTAATATGAATGTAATTAAGATTGAATAGTTTTCAAAATTTGTGCTGCAAACTTATTTTTTTATATTTCAAATATATTTTTGATAAAATGTCATAGTAACCATTTTAACAATCCAAATTCAAATCATGGTAGGTACAAATTTAATAAGTTACTTTTTAAAAAATATATTTGAAAAATAAATCAAAGCTTGATTTAAAAAAGAAAAGAAAAAAAAGTCACATTTGAAAATATTGAAAATTTTCATGTGAGAACAGATAATAATTTTCCTAATGTTGAATTTGAACAGTGATAGGTTGGAGAGTCCCTTTCCCTTTTATAGAATCTGTGAAGTGAAGTGACAAGAAAAGAATCTTGCTTTAATTCTGATTTCAGAATTTCAAACCAAGTTCTCACGCTTCATCATGTGTTCATAAATTAGGTGTTTCTCACCACCATTTCTCTCACCTCAACTCCTTTAAAAAAAAAAAAAAAAAAAAAAAAATTTCTCTCAATTTCCTTCAGAAAAGAATAATGATGTCTAAACTCCTGCTGTTTCTTTTCTTCCTCTCATGTCTCACCTTCTTCTTTCCTCCTCTTTCTCTTTCTCTAATTCCACCAAAATCTGCCCTATAGTGGTACTGCTCTGCTTCAATTCAAGCAATCATTTTCTATCAACAATTCCAGTTCTTGGGAGTGCGATTACTTTGGTGGTATCACTTCTTATCCGAAAACAAAGTATTGGAAGGAGGGTAGTGATTACTACTCATGGGATGGGGTCAGTTGTGATTTGGTGACTGGCCATGTGATTGAGCTCGACCTCAGTTGCAGTTGGCTCTCTGGAACCATCCATTCCAACTCTACCCTCTTCCGCTTTCCTCATCTCCAAAGGCTTAACCTTGCTTTCAACAATTTCAGTGGGTCCTCTGTTTCAGCTGGGTTTGGTCGGTTCTCCAGCTTGACGCATCTCAACCTCTCTTACTCGAGATTTTCAGGCCTAATTGCACCAGAAATCTCTCACCTCTCCAACTTGGTTTCACTTGATCTCACTCAGAGTTATTATGTGGAAGACATTGCCCTGCATGGCTTTGATTCTCTGGTTCAAAATTTAACCAAGTTGCAGAAGCTTCACCTACTAGGTATATCCATCTCTTCAATTTTCCTAATTAACCCCTTTAAATCGGTCTTCGCTGATATCCTTAGATCTCTCCTATGGCGGATTGCATGGGAGATTCCTGACAATGACATTCATCTTCCAAAAACTCGAGCTTCTCTCCTTATGGGAAATTCTAACCTCAGTGGAAACTTCACGATTCAGTGAGAACAATTATATTGACTTATTATCATCCACAAATTTCAGTGGAGAGCTTCCTGCTTCAATAGGCAATCTAAAGTCTTTACAGACTTTGCATCTCGCTGGTTGCCAATTCTCAGGATCCATCCCTGCTTCTCTAGGGAACCTCACACAAATCACTTCCTTGAGTCTTCATAGTAATCATTTTAGTGGTAAAATTCCAAATGTTTTTGATAATCTTAGAAATTTGATTTTTTTATACCTTTCCGAAAACAATTTCAGCAGTCAGATTCCACCATCAATTGGAAATCTAACAAACCTTCGTGTGTTAGACTTCTCTGATAATCAGCTAGAAGGAGCTATTCCTTCTTCTATATATGGGCTTTCAAGTCTATCCTATGTGAGCTTACAGTATAATTTGTTCAATGGGACAATACCATCTTGGTTGTATATTTTTCCATCATTGGTAGAGTTAGATCTCAGTCATAATAAATTAACAGATCAATGGTGAATTCCAATTTGATTCATTGGAGATTATTAATTTGAGTATGAATGAGTTACATGGGTCAATTCCAACTTCAATATTTGAATTTGTGAACCTTTCATCTCTTAATCTTTTTTCAAATAACTTGAGTGGTGTTCTGGAAACAAGCAAGTTTAAAAAACTTATATATCTTACTTACCTTGATCTTTCAAACAACATGCTTTCGTTGACCATGTCCGTTCATTCCAACTCCTTGTTACCCAACATTCAAATTCTAGACCTTTCCCACAATAACATTAGCGGAATGTTTTCATGGAAAGTGGGAAAGGATACATTGTACCGCTTGAATCTCTCTTATAACTTCATAAGTGGGTTTGAGATGTTTCCATGGTCAAGTATGAGAATTCTCGATCTTCATTTCAACTTGCTTCAAGGGAAACTTCCAACTCCTACAAATTCTACATATTTCTTTTCAGTTTCCCATAACAAATTGAGTGGAGAAATCTCACCGTTGATTTGCAAAGCGAGTTCCATGGGCGTTCTTGATTTGTCTCATAACAACCTTAGTGGCATGCTTCCTCATTGTTTGGGAAATTTTAGCAATGATCTCTCTGTTTTAAATTTACGAAGAAATCAATTTCCGCGGCATCGTCATCAAACATTTTGAATGGCAATTCTTTCGGGACTGCGACTTGACAATGTCAGTGGAGGGGACTCAGTACCTGATCTTTGATCATTGTAAAGCTTGAGTTAAACCTTGGAAATAACAAGATAAATAATCGTTCCCCATTGGTTGAGAGCTCTTCCAGTTGCAAGTTCTTGTTTGCACTCTGTCGTTCGTAGTCGAATAGGGTTTTTAAAATCAAATCCCCATTCATAGGCTAGAATCATTGATCTTGCTTACAATGATTTTGAGAAGGCGACCTTGCCTGAAAATCTATTTGAAGTTTGGCAACTTGATGAGCGTAGATGAAGGTAACATGACAAGAAAATACATGGGGGACGATAATTATCAAGATTCCATGATGGTGACGATAAAAGGGTTAGAGATTGAATTTGTGAAAATCTTGAATACTTTCACAACAATTGATTTTTCGAGTAATAAATTAGGAGATATTAAGTCATTGGGAATCTTAGTCAGCCAGGGGCTTAACTTTGTCTATTAACTCGCTACGGGGCTGCTGTCCCGAATTTATCTTTGAATTTAGAAATCTTGGTCCTTAGGCTTCTTGAAACGAGGTAGGTGGGAGGAATTATCGGGAACTAACAAGTTTGACGTTTCTTGAAGTTTTAAATCTTTCTCAAAATCATCTTACTAGTTTTATACCTCAAGGAAGCCAATTTCAAACATTTGAAAATGATTCATACTATGGAAACCCGGGATCATGTGGATTTCCATTATCAAAGAGATGTACAACTGGCGATGAAGTACTAGATCCTTCACAAGAAATAGTAGCAGAGTTCGAAAGTGGATTTGATTGGAAAACCACATTGATAGGATATGGATGTGGATTGGTAAGTGGGTTTTCTCTTGGTTGTCTCATTTTCCTAAGTGGAAAACCTGAATGGCTTGTGTGGATTATTGATAAGAACATTCACAAGATGATTGTAAGGAATAAAATGAGTACTCATAGGCGACGAACACAAAGAAGTTAACTTGTTCCACTCTCCTTTTATTATGTGTTGCTTATTGCAAATGGCTTTTATATTTTATGTGAGCAAAATAATCTGTTTGTCATTATAAATGTAATCTTGTTTATGACATTGAAATAATTTTTCCTTTTACTTTTTTTTTGTTTTGTGATAATGTGTGTGATTCATTAATCAACACTTTTCCAATCAATATATATAGTAACTTATAATTTGAAAGAGCAAATTTCATATCTTGGAAACTTACATAATCAGATCAATATAAAAAACTTAGGAGGTATTTGGATACATTTCCATTTTTTATCAAAGAGGCGGCAACATCTTATGTTTAACATTATGTTCCCTTGATTACTTTTTGGGATAATGATCAATCTTCTCATCAATGGTCTCTTTACAATAATCTAAACAAGGGAGATCTAGATTCATGTAACAAACCAAGAGATCCTTTAATTCCTTCAATTGACTGAATTCTAATTGATTAATGAATTATTCACACCTTATAATTTCTAGCAATGTGAGACAAAGGGGAGTGCCTTTTCTCAAGCCAAATGTGATAATCCTGGGGAAAGAAAAGGTTGATTTTCTTGTGAACATAGTTCTAAGATTGATTGAATCACTCCTTTTCAAAAAGAGTTGTCCTCTATCCTTTTTAAAACAATTACTTTGGCTGAAAGTGGTAAGACTAAAAGAAGGAGAAATAGTGTGGAGACATGGGAATGGATGGACATTACTGTATTAACTAGATTTCACCACTCATTCAACTTGGAAGTAGATTACCATATAGTATTAATTATATATATATATATATATATATATATATATATATATATATATATATATATATATATATATATATATATATATATATATATATATATATTATGTGTACAGCTTACAGGAGATTAAGTTGGACAACTGTCGGCCCGCGAATGCTCGTGAATGTCGGGTAACGACCTCTTCCTTAATCGAGCTGAGAAGCACTCCGCTGTCTGGGATTTCTACCGTCATCTTGCTGTCACGAAAAGTGTGATGACGCCGCGAGTCCCGAATGCGAGTAAAATCGTAGCGGCGGACTACGTATCGATCTTTCGCCGATATATCCCGACCCGTATCTCACGTGGATTCGAGGGTTAATAAATTACTCTTTAATTAAGCGTATATTAAAATTGCAACGATTGTCGTGTCGTATAATACTTGTCAGCCGCTGGTCGAACTTCTCTTACGTATGTGCGGTCCCGAGATGCGGTCATTGAAATACACCCAGCTTGACTGTACCTGAAAGGGGGTCGCGATAGGGTAATAGCTTGACAGTGATAATCTCTCTGAGGCTCTTTCGCTGGGGTGCGCGTGCAATGGTAGCGTAATGAAACACATCCGAGTGCAGCATCTGTGTGTCTGCGCAGATACGTCTTGTGAATGAGACTCGACTCGCCATCTTGCAGTGTCTGAGAGCTCTCGCCGGCTCCGTCACTCGATATGTCATTGAGTAATATATCACCAGTCACTCATAGGCCTAGTCTCACGTACTATCACGCCCTGACTATAATGACTATCGACGGTATTTACCAATGACGTCTCGAGCCCTCCGGCTCCATTACCCAATCTGAGTGTCGATAGGCGATAAATCGATCGATCATTTCTGTAAATACATTACGTCTGCATTGATAAAAGCATGGCCGTGTGTCTTAACTGGAGCAACATAAGCTTGGATAAATCATGCAGTTATCATATATAGCCTAGTTACCATTTATTTCACTTAAGCATCGTTTTGTGATTAAACCATTTCCAAAAGCAATTATTTGTTTTAGCATTAGACGACCTCCGATATAAATAATTGAACGAGCTGCGATGTCCCATTTTTGTGGACAACATAGATGTATATCAATTAGTAAAACTCAGAAGCGTTGGTATTATAGAGTTGACCTCGATGTATGTCGATTGGTGATTTCCAGATGATTGATATATGGACAACCTCAGATGTTGTAGTGGACACGCTCAGATAAATAATATTGTTGAGTCGACCTCGAAACGGTGCCAATAACATAAATGTATTTCCCCATTTCTGTTGCAGGGTGGGTCGTATGAAATACGATGAGCCATTCCTTCTTGTAAGTGCGGCTCGTTTGGACGTTGTCATTAATCGTACGCTCATCGGCGCTACATGCGGTGTTGATCTGCCGTGTACTCACGACACGCCATCAAACATTTTTGGTGTCGATCTATTATGCTGCTTCGCCTTACTGCAATTTCTAGAGTTCTGCTGGTCGTATGGAATCACGTGATGCCGATTAAACGCATTCGTCTTTAATATATTGCGTGCGTATATATACTTGTAATTAAATCACGTAAACGTGTTATGCTAATTCGCGTCAATTCACGTAATTATTATGTAAGAAATTTCAGTGCAACCTGACGGTCGTTTTGAATGTTTCAACGTACATTTTCTAATGCGCGCAAAATGGCGAAATGCAAATACGTATAAAGCGGGACTCTTGGGTATGGTTCGTCAGCGAATATTGTGATACCAAAGCCCAGCGCGCGAAGCGAAGGCGTTGGTCTGGGGCAAAGCCAAGCCTTGACACGATCCGGGGCTAGCACGAAAATAGTTAGAAAGTTAAATTAAATGTTTGTCTAACAGTCTCAAAGTCATTATTGTCAGAAACTTGATCCGAAATTCAGCGATTTGTCTAAAAACGATCCCGGTCGCAAAGCTCTGGCTCGGTCCAAAGTTTGAGGTAGAATTCTCTTGTTAAACTCTGTGAGTCAGCAATTAAATGGCTAGTGAAATAACGTAGTAGGAAAATTCATATAAGTGGGTTGGCCAGCTCGAGATTTTGGATGTCGCAGCGTAACTGTCGCGTATGTCAACTGCATGGTCATGGCGCATGGTCGTTTTATTAAATGCGAGAAAAAGAGCGAAGAAAAAAATAAAAATAAAATATCTCCTCCACGCTCTCTCCTCCGTCCTCGAGTCTCCTCATTTTTTTGAGATTTTATCATTTTATTTATTTATTTATTTATTTGTTATTATTATTATTATTATTATTTTGAATCATGATTTATATTATTTCGTTGGATCTTTGTTTATCAAACGATTTATTTTTTGGAGTTCGAGCTTTGTTTTAAATGAGCTTGGCGTGATTCACGAGCAGGATTTTCAATAAAAATCTGTCACTTGAAAATCGTGATATCTTGAAAATCATAAAATATTTAGATTATCTCGAGGTCGTAGCTTTTAAGATTCGGCTAGATTCTGACAATTTAAATGGCGTGATCGGATTTAGTCGTCCAGAGATCTAGAAAATTTCGATTTTCAACGAGATTAGTTCTGCTTTCGAGAAAAATTTAATTTTTAGGGTTATATATATATATATATATATATATATATATATATATATATATATATATATATATCATATCAAAGAGAAACAGGAATTATCCTTCAGTAGAATAGGAATTATCACCTTGTAGAATAGTCGGTCTAGGTTCACCTCTATTACAAGTCAGAATGTATTTTTCACTCACTGACCATGTGATTCCCTCTACGTAGATCTTGTATTTGGATATCAATTATGCCAAAGTGAAATAACGGGTCATGATCAAAACTTAAACACAAGAAGAAAAAAAACTTCAAGAATTTACTGCTCTTAAATGGATCATTTTTCACCTATGAGTGCATTGGCTTGCTGCTAAGAAATCTAAACACTTGAATCCATCACTGATCTCTTGAACCAGTCACCAAAACTTGAAGCTATCAGCATCATTTATGTAGACTGAAAAGATTGGGATCTAGAATCATGAATATTTGTTACTATGAGAAAAATCCGAGCATGCTAGTCTTGTTGGTTGGTTTGACGGCATCTGGAAAGCTTTTTTTTGACTGGGCACATATAGATGTTGCCCTTCCAATAAGCATAGGGTTCTCTGCGTATCCATTTTGTTCTGTTGTTACCCCCTTTCATTCAGCAACCGGGAAGAATGTGTTTCCTTCCTGCACATCAATTGAAGAAATTGTAGCGCATTAACCATTAATTTTTCCTGCGGAATCATATATCCAAAATGTAATTGTACAACAAGATGAAAAATAACATATCACTCAATACACCCCATTACAACAAAGAGAAAAAATTCGAGCAAGGGTGGGAATCCATGTCCAGAATCTAGTCTAGGATAAAAATAATAAAATTATAAAAAAAAAAATTCAGGACAAACAAATACTCACACATACATAATATAACCTTGGTATTTCCAAACTCTACAAAAGCAAATCCTGATAAAAGCACTCACAGAACCAGTCTTCAGAACCGCAAACCACCAGCAATTAGTGTTAGAAAAATGCAGTACAGATCACAACAAAGTGAAAATTCACATATGTAAAAGTATCCAAAAAAGTATTCTTTGGATGTTCTATCAGTACCAACAATTCGTAGATGCTTGCCCAAATCCATGTGCATAATCATGGACAACTGCAGATATCACCCTTTCTCATATGATTCTCCTAGCTGTGAACAGTGTGACTGCAAAAACCCCAATTGAATAAAAAATAACACCATAATACAATAAGAAACAGAAGCCTGAAAAACAATCATAGTGGTGACGATGATATGAAAAAGAAGGTGTTTCACATAACATGAAAAAGCAAATGAGTTAACTTGGGTACTAAGCATATGGAAAGTGACTGACCTCAAGACCACAAGGCTCTGTCACTTTTTCCCAAGCTGTATCTACACTTAAGTTTGTGAACCATAGCACTGTTTCACCCCCAGCTCAAGCTCTCAGTCTATATAGAAATTCAAGCTCAAAACATTGATGTTGCATACTTAAGTTTGTGATCTACAGCAAGTTTTAACCCCAACTCAACTCAAGCTCTCGAAACATTGGTGAGAGGAGTCTTGGAATTTTCAAATGGGTGTTTGTGGTTTATCACTATCAGCAAGATACCTCAAATATACTAGAACAAATTCACTGGTCTGTTTGTTTTAAGTAGGAGAGAGGATAGCTTGTTTTAAGTAGGAGAGAGGATAGCTTGTAACTAATGATATTGGGATTTACTTATTTTGGTATAAACTTTTTAAGGATAACAAGAAAAAAAACAAATTTAATGTTAAACCCACCATGTACCACTCCAATCCACAAAAAAAAAAAAGGAAATATGGGATACTTCCCAGTATGACTTCTTCATGAGAATTTAATTGATTTGAACAAAATCTAAATCATAAATTCAATATTAAACAATAGTCATGCAGCAACAAAGTATAATGATACGTCTGGGTCACTGCTCCGAACCCAGAAATGGCTGCAGCACTCTTCAGGCAGGTGTCTCCTAATTTTAGTTGTTTCTGCAAGAGGAAGAAGAAAGAAATGCAGAAACAAAGAAGAGAGGAAGATTGAGAGAAAGGAAAAAGCAGAGGGGGAGAAAAGCAAGGAAAGAAAAACAGACGAGAATGAAAATGGTTGAATCTTATGTCATGCTTTTACAGGCACCACTCGAGAGCCAAACAAAAGGGCTCTGACAGATTCTAGTACCGAAAAGAAAGGCAAAAACCAGCAGACAGCAAAAACAGAAAGGAGAAAATAAGAGAATTGGGTAAAGTGGTCCTCCTAAGACTGTTTAAGTGAAAATCAAAACTATCATACCAGATAAGAAAAACCACAGAAGTCACCATTGATCAAATTATGCTGATTCACTAACAACTTTCTCTAAAACTTACAATAAATTACCTTTTCTCTTTCACTGATCGTAACATAAAAATTGTACCTTAGTAAATCATGAAGTACGTTGAGTAAACTCATGTTTCGAACTCAAAAAGTACTAAATATAAAAAGAAAGTAAAATGGAAAAATAATGAAAGATAAAAAATGTTCTGTGATACTACTAGAATTGTCAAATATTATTTCAAAATATAAAATTTTTAAGAGTAAATTGAAAAAATGTGAAAGTTAAATGATACAAATACTCATTATCCATTTTCTTCATCCTTTATAATAAATGACAAAAATCATTATCCTCATAAAATTATGATGACTTTTTTATTTATATCAGTTATATCGTATAACAACTTGTAAAGCATAGGAAAATAGAGTCTAAAAGTGGAATGAAATAAATTTTTGAAGAAAAATAAAAAAAAATTAGTGTGGACCTCGTGCATGACTATCAAGTGGCAACCATTTAGTATGAGCTTCTTTTGATAGTGATATAAAAGGAAGTTTTATGGTTTTATTTTAGGCGATTCTCTTAGGGATAGGATGATTTTTTTTATTTTTACTTTTTTTTATTTTTAATTAAAAAAAAAAAGAAGCTCAAGCCCAAGCCCAACCCTCACACGGCTTGGGCTTGTGGAGGAGGGACTTTTTCTGTACTGAGATGGGAAATAATGCATCATATAAAAAGGAACAGATTAATTAAAATTTTCTAAATATACAGGTTGGAAACCACTTTCTTCCACAAATGTATTCATATACAAAAACATGAACTTATTTCATGAAACAAGACGGTCTTTTTTTTTTCTTTTTAAAGTAGAAACTTTCATAGCTCTTTCAAATTATCCTTATGCCATTGACATTATTTTTAAATTTTGAGCTATTAAAAAATTTTAATTCTTTAATTACTTTGATAAATTTTAAAGAATTGTTACATATTTCTATAAGCCTAACCATAAATTAGTTACATAATCTGTAATTTCCTAAATCACAAAAGTTTTAAAACTAAAAATGGATTTTCTTAATGAGAATTTGTTCGTGTTGTAGAGAATAGACAAGGGATATTTTTTAATATTATTATATATAATTACTGAAGGTAATTGAGTAAACAAGATACTTTTTCATTATTTATTATTATATGAGTAAATTCTTTTTATATATGCTCTGAACATTTTTAAATGAGTTTACTTTAACAAAAACACTAATATTTGTAACTTAAAAACACTTCAAAGAACACTTTATTTGTACAGTACATAAATTATTGGTGTGACTTAAGAAGGATTGGATTTATTAAGTGGCCCGGTCGGGGATGAAGATATTTACATTTAACGTGTCAATCACCAATTAAAAAAAACGAAAACAAAAACGAATAAGGGCGCTTGTTTAGTTTTGGTTTAAAACTGTTCTCGGTACGCTTTTTAAAATACGGCCATCACTATTTTCAAGGTTTCAAAATACCTTGCTTTTTCGACTTAAGATTTGGTCGCTTTTAAAACAAAAATAAACTGAAACCTATTTCTTGTCTTTCTTGTTGTTCTTATTTTTTCAGAAAAACAGTTTGTAAAACCGTAAATAAAATATAGGCCCTAAAATCTCCGGAAAGAAAGAAAAGGGAAGGAAATACAAAAGGCTGTTGAATAATGCTCAATGTTCTCGAGGAGCTGGGTAGCATTTTGACAAAAGAGGGAGGTTCAGCCATTGAGTAAAAATACATGGAAAATGTGGGTCAAAACGAAAATAATGCAAAGTTCAGGACATCAGGCAAAAACACAAAACTTGGTTCACGGGGTGGGGTGTTGGGTTGGTTGAAGCAGACCGATCAGTGGGCCAAATGTTGTTTAACTCATTAAAATGCAAAATAAACGACTTCAAATAGACAACACGATAGAACTCATTAAAAGGTGGGCTTAAAGGCTGGTGTCTCGAAATCCGGGAAAGTATCAGAGAAAGAAATTAAAAGGGGAATCCAAAAAGAAAAAAAATTATTATTGCTCCATTTTAACTCGAAGATACAGGTTAAATATAATTTTCAAAGTTTGAAAGAAATAAGCATTTCTCCTTATTCTTGTCACGTTTTTTAAAAATACACGCATTTTGGGCACGTTTTCTAAATTGCTCTTATTATTCAAATGGGCTAAGTTGTTTTCGTTAGTAATCCAATCATGCTTTCTATATTTTCGCCTTCCTCGTTTCTAACAAAAAAAAATGTTTTAAAACCGTAAACAAACACGCCTAAAAATAGGTTCAAAATTAATAAACTAATTAAATATATTTACTCAAACTCATTTTATTTCCTTTGCTTTCCTCAATATTTAAAAGTTCGCTAATTTTACAGATTCGATTTTCTGCCATATTTTCTAAAAGAAACCATTTATAAATTTATTTTCTTAGTATTCCGAAGCGTGATGGCTTTGCCGGGAGGCCCCCACAGTACCCCTTTATAAATGGCCCCAACATACCGAATTAGTTAAACTGGGAAATCAATGGTAATTGGAGCAGCCGTTAAAGCTCAAGTTCATATCTTTAAATTTTATTTACCATGATTGCTTTTCCGACCGTATAACGCCACATAGTTCAAAAGTTCTGAGATTCTTATTCCTCTGGTAAAATCCATTAATCTGTTCGGCCCCGCCTGCCTGCCTTTACTTGAAAACACAAAGAGTATCGTTAATTCAAAGTTTCCAAAGAGTTAACTCATCCATCGGGACACCCACAACTCGCGTCAATATTCTACAATAAAAGATTTGGCGAGAACCAATTACCAGCAAGTAGATATCTCATGTTGAATAGTTACCAACAAGATATATTACCCTTTACAAGAATAGTAAAAGAATTAATTGGAAAGTTATCATGGAATACGAAGTCTTGTCTAACGTTGTATTACACTCCTTTTATAATAATGATAAATAATTAGCTGAAAATTTACACTGAATTTAAGTGTAAATCGCTTCATCAGCACTGCAGTGCCACATGTTTCATACCAAGATATATCCCTGATAATTCTTTTATTTGTCAATGACGTGGTGTTGGGAATTTTTATGCATTTACCTGACTGAAATATTTCTTGCTCGACTGAAAGTTTTATTTCATGAGATTCATTACAATATATATATATATATATATATATATATATATATATATATATTATATGTGGGTATTTTATATCCCTGTTCTTATTTTTTTCTTGTTTATTTTCTTTCTATTTGTTGTTCATTTTGATGTGTTTATCTTAATCATATTTAATCATCTTATATGATTGAGGATTTTGATGAAGAGGATAGAAAGAAAGAGAGCTTTCATCATTGTAATTAACCCTTTAATTTTTATTTTTATTTTCATTTTATAAGTGAATTCTTAAATATTTGTACACTTCATAGGTGTAGTAATCATATCGATAATCTAGATTCATTTTAGAATGTTTGTGGTATGATCTTAACATTTTTAGGGCTCAACATGACAGATATCGATCTCTATAGCTGTGGAAATGATTAGAGCCTTGGTTCATTTGAAGAGAAATTTTCTCAATAATATTTAAGAATGTCTCATTCAACTTTCCAAGTGAAAAAAAAGACATATCTTTTGAAGTCAGAATTGGCTTACAAGTCGCCGCAGGACATAATTTTAAATTATTTCAAGGCCATTAATTTAATCTTCCAATAAACTTCACATAAAAGACAAATTAATAGCATATCCATTCTTAAGCTACTTTACCTCTCTCATGATATATATGTCACAGTATGTTCATATACAGGCAAATACTGCATAAAAATATGGTTACAAAGAATGTATAATTAATTATGGGGCCCTTTCATTTGTATGTCTTTAGCGGATTTGTCTAATTCCTAGAGAAAAATCTGTACTAGTCAAATGAAATAAAAGGGAAATCTAGTTTGTGTCACTCAAGTTAGAAGTTACTAATAAAAATGAAAAATTTAGTACACTTTGATCTCCAAATCTAGAAATGGAAATGTTTTAATTTTAGTTTTAAAGGCATTGATCAATATTTTATTTATGGTAGTATAGTTCCTCCATCTACAAAAATATTTATACATGTCGACAACAAGAAAACACATACGCCTAAAAATAATTATACTGGCTTAAAAGCTCAAAAGATCCCAAAAAAGAATCCTCAAACTACCCTCTTTACGTGATAATGGGGATGAAATGCATGATAAGAAGAAGAATATATTACGATAATACCATAGACAGCATGATAATAATAACTTATCTATTACCATAATATACTGTAATTATTATCATAACTGCTCCATTTACTATTATAACAAAGGGTCATATTTGATTTTTAAATCAAACCATAATTATTTTAAAGAGCATATACTGCCCCTAGTTTATATGGATACCCCTATTTTGCTTTGTTGATATTATGTATAAATATTTTTATATGGTTGTTGTGGAACCTACTTTTCCTTTATTTTAATTTTTAATTTTTTTATTTTTTATTACATGTAGTTGTTTGAAAGTTGGGTAAGGGGCCAGTACTGGGTCACTATCACTAGTGCCTCACCACCACAACATGTGGTCTCGTCTTCCTATCTCTTCTTAATTTTCATTGAAAGCATTTGTATTACTTCAGAAAAAGGGAAGGCTTAGTCTCAAAGAGTTCTTTTGAGTTTTGAAGCAATGACCAAGGTGGAGAAGCACCACCACCACCAGAATCTCTTTCAGTAATCATGCAGTTATATGTATTTGTCTTATTCATGTTTTAATTGCTGTGCATGTACTAATGAACCAAATAAAAATTATTTTTAAAGTTAAAAGAACATAACAACAATAAGCTCTGAGGCCACCCAATTTCATAAAACGCGGATTAGGAATCAGTTATGCTTAGTGCTCTAATCATTGTGTTAACATAATATTACAATGTGATATACAAAATATATAGATTTCAAAAAAAAAAAAAAAAAAAAAAAGAAAAAAAACAAAACGATAAAATAATATATACAAACATGTTAGAGATTTTTAGGTGGTTCAATCAATTTTCTCTTCATATGGTTATAAATGAAAGAAAATCATCCTCCAATGCCATAGAAAATATTCCAAAGGAATAAAAACTAAAAGTTAGACGCAATTATTTGATTTAAAAAATTCAATTATTTGATTTTAAAAAAATAAAATTATTTGATTAGAAAATGGAATTATTTGATTTTAAAAAATTTAATGTTTTTCCACTTCTATTTACATGACTTGGAATCACAAGCTTTAACGTGCTATTAGTGTTTCACATTTTTCCTCACATCTTTACCTATTTTACATAATCTTCATAAATCTATTTGCATCTCATAATTTTTTTTTTATTAAATTACAAAGCATTTATAGAAATCTGTCATTAGACAACATATCAATTTTGAAATTTTTTTCACAATAATATTCCTTTATAAAAAGAAATTTATACTAAATAGGAATTTGAGATACTTTTCAATGAGTTACAACATTGACAAACAAGACCTTCTTAGATGATCATTTTTTACCATAAAATTCCATAAATTATTGAACTTGATTATCTTTGACACACTAAAAATCTGACACCATTGTGGAGTTCTATAACTAATTTTTGTGGTTTGCTAGTTTAAATTACTTCAGACCCATATATTTTTAGGAGTAATTGGAAGATCATGGAGGTACTGTGATTTAGGACACCCTGTTAGCCAAATGCTTATTTTAAAGGCAATTGCAATAACATTATCCCATGATTGGAACTCAGGTTTTAGTTCATGGAGAGAATATATTTCTTACAAAATATTTAATGTGAGTCCCGGTGAAAATCCTAATTTTCCGAAACGATAAAATCATACTACCAACCGCAAATTTTTTTGTGAGATTCAGATGATAAAATGCATTTCACCGTTGAATCATCATCTCTACGGTTTAAATTTACCACGGTCGACTCCTGGTCGAATTACGAGATAATCTAATTGCGACATTTTTCGAAAGAACGCAGCCAAGAAGACGACACTGCGGCATTTGAGTGGCTCACAAGACGCCACGTGTCAAAGCACGTACTAACTCTGGAAATTCTCATGCGGGCCCATTACGACATGTGGCATCTCCTAATCGGCGAAAATCTCAGCCGAGCGATTGCTGATAGTTAATCATCTAAGCCAATAATGGCTTGACAAGTGGCAAAAGGAATAAAATGAAAAAAAGAACGTTTCATTGAGCCCAAATGTGCGTTGAAGGGGGTTTTCAAATTTAGAGAGAAGCCCAACTCTTCTAAAATTCCTCAAGGCTTCGACCGCTCTGATCTCTTCGCTGCCAGCTGTGTCGCTCATATGTGTATGGCCACGCAGAAGTACGTGCTCTCAGGGAGTTTCAAACAACCCAAAGAGGCGCCTTCCTATCTTGCTATTTTCATTTAAGAAATTTTCGCAAACGACTGGAGTTTGAGGCCATGAATGGTCAGTTGGCCTGCTCCAAAACTCGACCGAATTATCAGAATATTTTGAACCCGTTCTTTACGCTTATGACTCATTGAATATTACATGATAATTTATAACAACTACGATTCGATGTCATTGGACCTAAATGGTCATGGATTTTGCTCACAAAGTGGAACCGACAAAGCAGAGTGGTCATCACTGATGCTCTTCATCGCCGATTTAGGACTCGTTAAAAACAAATCTTGGCTAGTTTGGTCGACCGAAAATGGTCCATTTTGTGGTTGTGCTAAAAATATTGCTTGAATTGGATGGATTGAATTGTGTGAAAGAAAGAAATTGTTAATGCATATAATTAAATGTATTAACATGATGTTGAATTATATAAAAAAAATATAATTGTATGTAAGCCATTGGAAATAAATTGTGATTAGCCCATGTGAGCTAATTTTGATATTATTAATAAGAATAAATAATATGTGATTAGTATGTGAATTGAATGACATGACATGAGGTAAATTTACAAGTAAGAGCATACGATATATATATATTAATACTTAATTATTTTAAAATTCAAGATAACGATTATATGCAACTAGGAAACCTAGAAAATTAGGGGTGAGGCATGGTATGAAAGAAATGAAAATGGAAAATGGTTGTGAAAGGGAATTCTTATGAAGATTTTCCGAAGAATTGCCTCGTGAGAGTAAATTCCAACAGCTCATCTCGAGGTCGACCCAGACGCCCCAAATTTCGGGGGTCATATTTTTTTTTTTATACAAGAGTTTAATGTACACTCTTACATACCAAAATATATGAAACTATATTGTTCTAATATATTTACCAAATGTTTCTCAAGGCCACAACCCGACCTTTCTTTCATACTCACTACCGAAGGAGCCGCCGCCTTCTCGTGTACCTCGAAAGGGGGTCCTTCGTAGGGGTGCGAGCAAAGCCCACAAGGGTAATCTCCTACAAGCATATTCCCACCCAAGCGCTTCATTCGATCAAACATACACACATTCAAGTAAAATGTCTACATGAATGTCATATCATGCATGAAATGCCATCATGCCCATATCCCGAGTCATCATCGACTTTCACACACATGATAGAACCCCCATGCGTGATAAAACCTTTATTTATTTATTTATTTATTTCTGATCACATCTAATGATCATTTTATAAAGTCATTTCATTTCTTTTCCAAACTAAAGGCTTTTTGGATGATCCCTTTATAAAATCATTTATCTCATAAAACAAAAAGATTTGGCTCTATAAACCCATACCCACTCGGTTTTATCTCTCCAAAGGCACTTGATGGTCATGTCGGTATATGCATCAGGCCACAGATTTTTTGGGTCTCACTCCGACGCTCGCGAGCCAACCGACATTTTCTGATCTTCACCGATGGGCCATGTCTAACCACAAAGTTCCGTGTTTTCACCCCAGGGGTGTCTATCTCAAATAAACACCAAATGACACTCCGTAATAATTCCATGCTATGCAACTGTGGAGACTAACGGATTTTTATGGTCCCATTTGATCGCCCCACCATCGACACCAAACACAAGGTTGATCAGTCAACCATGCAAATCGCGGATTTCCATTCGACTTCGGCCCAGCACGAAACCACAACCCATTCACCTGTGGCGACATACAACGACCATGCACTCACCATACCATGCGATGTTCTGCACATATGCAATGCAATTATACATCATAGCTTCATGTTACATGTATGATGCACACTACATGAACCATTCACACACCATGGATAATTATAATTGGTACATATAATTAACATCTATTTATAACCCATGTGAATACATCATACAACATACATTAACATGTCATATTCACACTGCATGTTATTCATATAAGCAATAACACACAACCAGGTCACAATCTTTGACCCATCCAACAAGGAACCTCATGGCCCCTTCACAATCATGAACCAGTTTGGTTCCAATCATCCATACAACATCAAACAACCATAAACCTTAAACTTTAGTTTCAAATTAAACTCCTAACCCACCACTCGATCAGGTGGAACCTAAATAGGAAACTCTCATCCTTAAATCCCAAGTTTTTGGAACTAAACAATATGGCCTCTCATGGCCTCCTATAGCTAGCCCATACCATACCCAATACAATATCCTACAACATGTCATGCAATGGTCATGTCAAAACCTAGCTATTTACATCTACACAACTAAACAACCTGCACACTTGGTGCAAAACACAAGTTTTCAATAAGGTTATGATCACCGCCTCCACGGCCACATGGTTGTGAATTCACTCTAATGGGATTTCCAGAGTCTTAAGAACACCCGAAATGGAGTTCTGACGTGAAGAAGTTATGACCTACTAAGTCGGGAGGTCATATACAAACCCGTACCGAATGACCCGACTCGCCGAGGTGTCCCGACTATCCCAAGCTGAGCTGACCTAGATGAGCTCACCTACTGCCCTCCAATGGCACATGGATGGAATATTGACCCAATGGGCTTTCCATAGAGTTCAAGAACACCAAACGGTCTGACTAAGAAGTTATGACTCCACCGGTTATGGTCACTTAGAGTCAACCCGGAAATCGATCGACTTTAATCCTCGTCGAGGTGTCCCGACCTGGTCCGAGCTTGCCGACCTCTACAGCCACTCTAATGCACCCACCTCACAAATTTAGCCTTTACAGCTGACCTCACAACACCGACCTCCCACAACTATCCCCACTCTACCGACCTCTACAACTCGACTCCTACCACACCTCCTCGCCCATTAGACCTGCTTAGGAGTAAAAAGACCATAACTCGTCTGGCAGAGGTCCTGACCGAGAAATTCAAAAGCCCAACATCAAGTTCACTGATGTGGGCACTCTGTTAGGAGGGACTAGCTCCAAATTCCCTTTGACACCACCCCAAAAAACTAGTTCTAAGGTCCTGTTGAGCTGTATCATCACAAAGATGGCACCTTCCGCCATTCCAAAACGCATCAAACATCTCCCCCTCAGGGAAATACAATCCACCACAGCCAACCCCAGCAGAGAAAATAACTACCGTAGAGAAGACTCACTTTGAGTTTGTCGAACTCCCTCGACTCGGTCTCATGCTAAGCCCTTGCCGTGAGGATTTAACTCTTCTTCTCGCTCCGCTTTGAAACCGCCACCGACGTCAGAACAGAGAAGGTAGGAGCTCTCTCTAAAACTCTCCCTTTTCAAATCTGGTTTGCCTTTTTTCTCTTCCTCTCTCCCAACCGGTTGGGAGAAGATAGAAGCCAAGCGGCATGCCCTCTCACTACACACTAGCCCAATTTGTTACTCTGATACTCCTTATCACCTTATCCATCTACTCCTGATTTCCTCTCCCAATCATGTGCTGCCACGTCCCTTCTGGGTGCCCCACTTGAGCTATTTGTTTGACTAGCTCTCCACTCGACACGTCTCATCTTGAGCCACTCAAATGCGTCAAGTGTCCTGCACTACCTTGTGTTCTCAATAATGGAATTTGATCATTTCGAAATCGACGAAATTTGACTGGTAGATAGATTTCTTGAGAAGACTATCTCCACCATGAAGTCCTGCTGCCATCCAAGATTTAGAAAATTTTGGATTTTGACCGAAATTACCATTT
Source organism: Tetrastigma voinierianum (assembly GCA_016808115.1). NCBI lineage: Eukaryota > Viridiplantae > Streptophyta > Magnoliopsida > Vitales > Vitaceae > Tetrastigma > Tetrastigma voinierianum. Next base: position 93,889 of record JAEQBH010001743.1, on the reverse strand, counting down.
TACCCTTTCTAAAATTCAATTTTCCTGCCTTCACATTGAATTCTCTTCCTGTGTGGTTTCACTGCACTCCATGACTGCCTAAAATCGATCTAGTAATTCGCCTCTAGGCATCTAATATATTTACCGAAACTGTACGAGGTTTTCAAGAACAAAAACATTTTGTTTTAAAAACTGTATTTTCTCGCATTTGGCTTAAGCATGTGTGAGGGAGGCTCTATGAGGCCTAAACATGGATCGCATGCACATCTGCTAGATCATGTATTTTCTTGAATGTGGTTGTGACGCCCCATTCCCAAGGGTCCGTTGACTACCCGTCAACCTCGCGACATATGTGATGCCAAGCATCCAACGCCACTGAGATCAAGAGCTCTTGAAAGCAGCAGAACTCACCAATGCCGCACTCATGTACACTCGCCCAAACAACAACTACATGAGTAAACGCCTATCGTTCAGTATAAACCAAATTCTCAGATACCAACTGTATACACACATAAAGAGTTAAATTTTACTCTTATACAACATATTAAAATCTAAAATTCTAATACATGTAGACATCACAAAACCAAAGCCACAACCCGACTTTCTTCTAAAGTGGCTTGATGAGCCAAGCCTCCCGTGGCGCTCACTCCCAAATAATAAATCTCACTATTAAAAGACATCATTGAGTGGAATCACCCTAAAATGGGTTACCCTCCACCTAGCTTTATATGCAAATGCTCCGACTAAAATACTATATCTACAAATGGCGATCCCACTGAATGTCTACATGACCAACTCGCATCCCAAACTCACATCGACTTCACACTCCGCCTGCCTCTCGTGATGAGAATTCCCATATCAATTTGTTTGTTAAGGGACAACCTCCGACGTGTAGATATCAATCGGGCCGCCTCCGACGATTGATATTATTTATGGACTACCCCTCCCATATATAAATTGGCCGTCTCCGACGATTGATATTTTTAGTTTAGACGACTTCGCATAATTCACATTTTAGACAACCCTCCAACTATTTTCTCTAGACTTATCTCATGCATCACTCCTATAAATAGTGTCTAATGCATATAATTCCATGTACGCATTCCAATACAAATTAATCTACATGTGAATATATAAATAAGGAATATATTCACATAAAAATTAAATCACAATCATGTCATGTAATTTCATTCATCACATCAAATTAGCTCACGCTGCCAATATCAAATACGAGCAATTTAATTTAAATCACTCGACCAAACACCTATTTTCACAAAAATATATTTTGTAACATCGCTTCATGAACAAACAAACCTCGTGCACCGCTCCTATAAAACTCCAATTTGCCTGGCTCACTTGCGAACTCAGATTTCCTGGCCGATCCCGCCATACACATCACAACACAATCCACGGCATAAATCACACCATTAGCCACCCAAACAAATTCCATGAGCAAATACAGTCAGAACCTGGGGTTCCATAAATCCAACACCCACCCCAAGTTTCAGGATTGCATCAAACCCGCCTCACTACTGCCAAACAACTCAAGCAACAACATAGCCTAAACAAAGACAAACCAAGAGTGAGTAAACCCCTACCTCAAGAGTCTGTCTAAACTCCTAAATTAGCACTCCGCGCTTGCTCCCTTCCGAGTAGAGCAACTTTCCTCCTCGTCTCAAGATCGCGACTGGCCTGATTTTCCGCTTGCAGGTTCTCAACCTTCTCACTCTAAAAACCCCAAAAACAGCCACTGCATCTCTTTCTCCCCCCTTCCCACGTTTTTTCCTCTACTAATGATACATGTCACTATTCCTATTTTCAGCTCTTCTAGTGACTTAAAACTTCCCAAAACGACTACTCATTCCTTCATTTCCCAGATTCGATATTCCCAAGACTATCCCTACCGTCCATTTTCATCATTCTCTACCACACCACTTGCACAGACGCTGTAGATTTGCTATGCGCGACTCACGATCAAATTCGCTTACTACACCCAACCGTGATGCCTCGAAAACGGTCGATTCACTGCCCCTGACCCCACGAATTTTACGTACAATGTATTTCATGCGAGACGATTCTGCACAGAGCAACTGCTTCATTATCCGAGATCTGTAGAATAAATTACTGATTTTTAATCGAAATTATACTTCTAAGAGACTAAATTACAATTCTCAGAATCTAAATTACGATTTTGCCCTTTTTCCATAAATTGGAATTTCTCGGGTCTTACGGTTGTTATGTCGAATCATTGCATGTGCACTTAGGTGAGGAGTAACCCATATAGGAGTCCATCACTACTGGGCATTGCTCACCCTATCAAGGGATCATTATTTCAGGTACAAGAAGTATTCAGGAAGACGATGGTCACTAGAGGCCGATTTTCAAAAGAAAGCTGGATTGTGGCTCTGATATTTTATTTTGTAAAACATGTATAAGAACTCTAAATTTTGATATATGTTTTGGTAAAGAGTAATGTATTAACTTGAACTATGGTAATATAGTTGATGCATTTTGGTGAGTATCATGATAGCCAAAGTGGCCATTTTTACTCATGTATAGGTCCTGCTAATATGCAGGTTTTCCGCGGTTGACGTGGAAAGCATCAACCCACACCCCTGATTCGGGGGCGCTACATCATGACCTACTAATATTTTGAGGGTTTCTTGACCAACCTTCACAAGTAAAAAATTGGCCTACTCATGTCGCATGGGGTAACATTATCCCATTTTTAAATCTGTCAAAGCCAATATTCTTCCAAAAATTAATCCTCATATAAAAATGCAAAATGATCTAAATATCATATCCATATTCTTTAGCTACTGTGATTCTCTCTCAAATGTCAATATACACTTGTGTTCACATTTATGCACAAGGCATGTATGAAAGAATATACACCAACCGAGCCTTTTCTTTGTCTTTACAACTTCATTTAAAAATTGAATGAAATTAATAAAAGGTTCGTCCATGAATAAAATTATTACTTCATTCAAATTGGTAAGAGTAAGGGAAGTCAAACCTTTGCATTCCGTATATCACAAATAAGTCTCTTATCTTTATATGGGTGTTGCTAGGTCTTTCAGATAGAAGACTCCCAAGCTCCCATGAGTCCTGCCACTCTTCCGCTTTCTTCCAGTATCTGAGATAGATCAAACTCATTTTTCAATTGGTCGGAATGCAGCAAAGTACTTTTCCTGGCCATTCGACAACCGTTTTATCCTAAGAGACAGACACCTTAGAAGAGAAAACAAATTTGTCTTAAGAAAATTGTGGATTTCATAAGACTCGATTGTTTTCTACTATGGTGTATTTCTCCTTTACTCTATATTATTTCGATTTTGTTATTTGTTTATTGGTTTTATTCAAGCTAACCAATTTTATGTAGAAGAGATACATATTCGCTAACACTTCCATACTTCATAGACCCTAGCAATGTAGTAAAATAAAAGGAAAAAAAAGTACCCAATTTTATGTCACTTATGTACTTGGAAGTCAATATTAGCTTGTCACCTAAAATCACTAAATTTTGGGACATTTGATTCTCAAAATGTGATATATATATATATATATATATATATATATATATATATATATATATATATATATATATATATATATTACTTATTTTTACTTTTTATTTTCGCATATTACGTTTTTGTTATTTTTAGCGTGTTACTCACTATGTTTATTATCTATATAGTTTTATAATTATTGCAAAAGATTGTGAAAGCCGCCATAGTATTCCAATTTGCTACTGAAAATTCAGATTTCTACAAAAGTGCACTTCTATACATATCCAAATATTTCATGTTGATGTTTATCATCCATATATTATTTTTATAATAAATGAAATAGAAAATAATGGATTAATTTGTTCATAGCTTTTGGTTGGCTTTTGGTTATAAGAGCTCTTTAGGAGGACTAGAAGATTAGATTATTAGGAGCTTGAAGATGGTTACAAGAGTTCTTATAACTTTAAAATATGTTTACATAATTATTTAACATGAAAAATCATAATTATCCTCATAAATAGAGATATGTCGCATAAGATTGTAAAACCAAATAGATAGAATCAAACAAGTATATGCCAAGACTTTTGATATATTTATAACAGTCCATTTCAGATACAAACACATCTTCATGTATAATAAGAATAGAAAACAATATATGAAACATTTAAATTTTAATTATTTATATAGAATTTCCCTAACATCTAAGAGGGTACTACAGATCTTCACGGCTTTCTAAATCACTCTCCCAAGCCTAACACCTTTTAAAGTCAAATCGTTTACATGCCACATCACCACCCCCTTTATAGTTCACTAAAAAAAGTGCATATATTATTTTTTTTTCAAAGATATTCACAAAAGATACAATTTAGCTGAATGTGATATCCATTAAGTCTTCAACTACTTAGATTTATCTTTTTGATAGTTAATTTGTAATATATATCTTCATTCGTTAAAGTGCTGATTGAAGTGATGTCTATCAATAGGCCAACAATTGCTGTAATTTGAGCCAAGCATGTACCAAAGATCGGGCTTTTGCATTAATTTTAGGCCTTGTGGTAACCGGGTCAGCCTTACAAGATGTAGACCCAAGTTCAAGCACTGACATTGTGTGGCTCGGGCCCAGCCTATCAAGTGGCACGCATTTGTACATTTTGGACTTGTATTATTTATTTAGAAATATTTGGTTAAAAGATATTAAATAGTGCAAACTTTGTGAATCTAACATTTCCCATGGAAGTTTTCAAATTATATATATAAAACCCTAGTCTTATTTCTCTTAACTTTTTCTTCACTAGTATGACGCCCCCAACCTGGCACCTAGTGTCAGAAAAGGGTGTTTTCTTTTTTTTTTTTTCCTTTCTTGTTTACTATAAACTTGCTCATTCATATACTGTTAAACATTTAATTTGAAATATATTTTGCAGTAGCGGATTACAAAATATATTCAAACTCTATATATGGGAGTGTTCAACATATACAAAGTTTATATTATTTACAAAAAAAACAAAGACATATACAAATTAGACCAAAAAGGTCCTCAGTGGGCACCTAGTCTTGCGTTGACCTTGATTGTTGATACAGGTTGTTCTGGCTTCTGTTTCCTTCTTTTGTACCTACATGGATGAAACACTCCAAAGTGTTTATAGCTTAGTGAATAATACCGTGGACCCACCCCTAATAAGGATCATCAGCACTCCTGCACATGCATATACATCTAACATCTCATATACTTATACACATGCTTATACATATTTCATACATATCATTTACACATGCTTATACATATCTCATACTTACTTATCATATCATGTTTAATTTCTTATCACCGTTCATATACATTTCGTGTCATTTTACATTTTGCTTCTTGTTCTCATCACAATATACTTGTCATTACATAAAGAAGAAGCACAGCTTCTCATATCATTTTATATCATGTCATTTATCATATTCAAATCATTTGCATATTCTTGTCATTTGTTTTTATGTTTCATGTCTGCATATACCTTAGAAGTGGATATAGGAAACTATGAGGACTCGAAGGTGCTGTTATCATTGTATAAGACAATGAACTATAAGGGCCCAAAAGCACTGAGACACAGACGAGACAATGACTCCTATAATGACCCGGCTGCAGTTGTTATCATTGTACTTATAAAGGACCTTCATAGGACCCGATAGTTTGAACATCTTAATCGCTAACTGATCAAGAGGATGCAGATTTTTAATTCCTAATGCACGCCCCATCTATCCCTCTACCGCGCTCTATAGACAATCCATTTTTATTTCGCTCTAAGACATATCTCATATCCCCAAATAACTATTGTTATCCGGTAATCATATGCAATATTTACGATTATTTACTCTTATATTTGCATTTTCATGTATTTCTATATACTATCAAATATTTCTTACAAACAGAGCTCCCTTTTAGACAAATTTTCTAGGTCCAATGGTGTCCAAATTTGAAGACACCTATTTCAAGGAAATTTGTTCTCCTAAAAGTCTACTTACTCCAGATTTGTCGAATCACTCCAAATTGTACTTGTTTAAAACTCAAATTATGGCCTAAACAACCAGAATCCACTCTAATGTCAAAATAGGTTCAAAATAACTAGCTTATATCATGCAACCTAGCCCTTCGACGCACTTCTAGCGCACAGGTCCAAATTTGCATACACACATATTTCAAGGAGATTTGTTCTCTTAGTGTGACACCCCATTCCCCTGGGTTCCGTTGACAACCTGTCAACCCGCTGAATATTCGTGAATGTCGGGTAATCCGACGCCACTCCATTGAGTCCCCTTATCCAAGACTCAAGGTTTAACGAAAATCAGGCAGAGTCTCCTTTGTCCAGGGAGCTCTACCCAAAATACAACCTGTCCTAACATTACACAACGACCACACCGGGTCCACATGCGAGTAAAAAGGGCCAATTGGGCCCATGCATCAATACTCACAAAAATACAACTAGATTACAATAGTTCAAGAGTTATTACATTACTCTTAATAAAAACATATATCGAAATTTAACATTCTAATACATGTTTTACAAAATAAATACCAAAGCCATAATCCGGCTTTCTTCTAAAAAGCGGCCTCTAGTGAACGCCTTCCTCCCGTACACTCCCTGTACCTGAAATAATGATCCCTCTACATGGTGAGCAAAGCCCAATAGTGATAATCTCCTACATGGGTTACTCCCCACCTAAGTGCACAAGTCATGACAACCAAACATACTCAAGCAAATACATGATCCTACTTGAATGTCTACATGCCCAATCCCATGTCTCGAAACACGACTTCACACATGCCTAAGCTAAATGTGAGAAAATACGCTTTCAAAACAAAAAGGTTTTTGTTCCTCGAAAACTTACTACCGAGTTTCAGAAATATACTGATAACCCACCGGTGCGAATTGTCGGGTAATTCTCCGAAATGGGCCACGGGTCCGACCAGATGAACTGTTGGACAACTCTCCAAGGCAATTCTTCGGAAAATCTTCCTTGAAATTCCTTTCACAACCATTTTCACTTTTCTTTCATTTTCGTGTCATGACACACCCCCACCCCCCTACCAGCGGCGGGTGTGTCGGCCACTCCATAGAAATCCCCAACCGTTACCTTTAACGACTAGAAATCCCTGTGAAGTGGTAGTCGCATTAAGCCATGCAGAACCTCCTATAAAAATTTTCTTTATTTATCTAACTTAGATTTGGTAAAATCTTAGCAGCGGAAAACTTCTATAAAGATGACTACCGCATGCATAATCTCCAAATCTCGATACATCCAATTTATATTATATCCAAACATGGCAACCAGCATACCAACACATTCTCACAAAGCTACTCTATGTACATACATATGTTTCATTATACATGTTCAAAGTCTTTTCTTACATAATATTCTTAATTTACAGCACTTGTACTATGTCAGGAGAAATCCTATTATGCTCCAGCGTCTTGCGTACCTGTACTTGGAAAATAGTTTTAAAATACAAAATAATGAGCTAAACGAGCTCAGTGAGTGTATGCTTTTATAAACGGTTTTTCTTTTCCGGAAAACATTTCAAAATGTAAAACTCTCTTTACACATATTTTCCAAGCTTGCTTTGTCAGCTTTGAAAGTTTCTAAAACTTTTCTTTGCTTGCTCGCTTTTGTACTTCTCCGCTTTAAAAGCTTCTTATAAAACTTTTAATACTATTGTTGGCTTATTTTGCTTTCTTAAAAGCTCAGAAACTCTTATTTCTCATTACTAGTTTATAAAACTTCTCATAATTTTTCGCTTGCTTGTTTTTATCTTGCTTGAAAATTCTTCTTAAACTTTCACAAACATTCGTTTAAAAGTTTCTCAAAAATTTCTATAAAAGGTTAGGCCCGGGTTCAACCGTATGCTTTGAAAATAAACCCCACTGAGTTTGCTCAACCGATCGCTTTGAAATCTAAACAGAGCTCGGGCTCAACCGCTTGCTTTAAACTCTCCTGAAGCCCGGCGACCGGAACCAATGTTGATTTTTCAAACCGTATATCATGCTTGTAAAACATCAACCACCTGAGGCCCATTTTGCTTACTATACCCTAGTGAACACTCTGAACCTCGTGCTCAACCGTGCTGCTGAAGGACCTTTGTCCGCTCACCTTTTCCCCTGAATATGGTGGAATTGACCCCGTGTCGCCACCACCATACTTAGTTAGAGCTCATAACCTTATATACTCCCGTACGTGCCACGCTTCCTTTAAATGCATGATGTATGTCCTAAGCTCGCTTAATTGTGCAAAACTACAATGCATGTATGATCCTAACACTTCACCGTGGTACATACCTTAATAATTCTCCTCGACCAGGCTTATTTCATTAAAACTAGGAATAGCCTTGTTTTCGCAAATATTTTTTGTCGTTTGCTTCGTTCAAAATGGTTTTACAATTTAAAACCATTTCGCTTGTTTGCTATTGAAAAATGGTTTTAATTATTCCAAACCATTTGCTTACTGCTTGTTTTCAAAATGGTTTAACTCAAACCATTTGCTTACTATTGTTTTTCAAAAAATGGTTTAACTCAAAACCACTAGCTCTCTTTTAACTCCACGTCATTTCGAAAATGGCTCAGATTCAAAACCATGAAATACCTCAAAGGTAAAATGCTTATAATAATAATAATAATACACTATATTTGAAAATGAGTTTAGAACACTCACTCTTTCTTGCCAAACTCGAGAGCACAAGCCCACACTTTTCCCGCCTACTTTTTAACCACACTCAACCGAATACAAACTGACAAATTAATCGTACTTATGTAATCGTGATAACTTAACTTACTCCTTATACTTAGTCACTATCTCGTACTCTTTAGTTAAGGTGATATGGTTCTATTCCAACTGAATCACCCACCCTGAGCACCGAACTCAAGTTACTATCCGAAACAACCCGACTACTTTATGTCCCAAAGCCGGGAATCAGAATTCAGCTTGCACACGGCCCCACTTTGAGTGAATTTTTAGCTACTTAGATCGTAATTTGACGATGCCTGCCTCTTTGTGCTCTGTCTAGCTTATGCATCCACTAATCACCAAATCTGGGACAAGAAATGAGTAAGTTATGGCTCAAACACGAAAAACCGGCCGAAATAGGAAAGGTAATTGTGGTGTACCCTTTATTCTCATACAAAACTCCTGGTTCCATAAATTATAATTTCTACTTTAGCTTCCAAAATACTGCCAATGTGACACTTGAGTACCTTATACACCCCTACAAGATCATGTATCATACTTTCCCGGACGAGGTGTTACATGTCATACTCACAACTCATCGTCAGCCCCCGTGCATATGAAACGACATGCCATTTTCAACAATTCACGCTTAATATATTTTGGCATGCATATATTAACAAAAATTAATTCACATACATCATGTTATTCAATCTACAATAATAACATCCAAATTAGCCTGCATAGCTAATCAACAAATCAAGCACCATTTTGAATCACCCAAACAACACAAAAATCACACAACATACGTGAATGAAGTGGAAACCCTGTAGCTCGACACACCTGCTCACTCGCCACCAAGGTGGAGTTTCTCACTCAATCCCAATCATCGAACTGAAAACACACTATCTCGACCGTAACATCCATATCCATTAAAAATACCTCTTAGCCAAAGAATAAAGCAAGTAGGAAAAGATCCATACCTCTTGAGTCATTAACTCCACAAAATCTGTCCACGCCGTGTTCCTCTGCGAGCCGTATATCAACTTTGCTTCGCCCGACGAGGAACCGACTCATCCGAAAAACCGGAAATCTAGAGAGAAGTCACACGCTCTCTCTAAAATCGTTCTCAAATTTCATCAGACGCTGGTGAGCTCCAATGGAGAAGAAGGTGTCTTTTTGTCTTATTTACTTATTCTTTTCACTTAATTCCCATTGTGTCATTTAGTTTGCTTTTTAAAAGTTTTTTGACATATGGCTTAATCTAAGCCATTCATCTCCATCCTCTCACTAATCATGTAACATGTGTCACATAGGTACATGTAGTAGGTGACTTTTGTCACATCACATGTCTCTCATAAGCCGTCATCCCCCTACACCTGTCCTCGAAAAACGCGAATTTCTCGACTGTTTCTTAATTCGACGAAATTCGACGCGGTAAACTAGATTCATGCAGATATCTAACAGTTGAAGTCCGTTTCATCATCCGAGATCTAAAAAAATTTCGGATTTTGACTGAAATTACCATTTTACCTTTTTTCAAAAAATTAGAATTTTCTCGGGTTTTACATTCTCCCCTCTTTAAAAATAATTTCGTCCCGAAATTTTGGACAATCATGACAAATCACATGCATATGCAACGTGCACTATGCCACAGTATGTAAACTAGTCATTTAAGTATTAAACGACTAAACCACGACCTTCATCCCTAAATGCTAAGTGATAGGTAACTTGCATCGTGTCTTCGCCTCCCACAGCCGAATTCTCTACTCCATGGTGCCGCCATAAAGACTTCACTAGTCCTCACGATCTCGCGATCACAAAACCCGATCCCAAATTTATCCATAACACGCACACCGGTCCCTCCTCGAAGATCCCATCCGTGTCAACCTCAATCTCTCCCCAATCCACCATACGAGCCGGATCTCGATGTACCCCGAGCACGGAGACTGAACACCCGCGGACACCTAACATGACGCATGGTGAAGCCAACCTAAGACTATAGTGCCTACCCTCTAGAGTATCCTCGAAGGGCCCAATGAACCCCTGGGCGATAGCTTCCCGCATTGGCGAACCCTAATTAATTCTCCCAGCATCACCTTCAAGAAGACGTGATCTCCAACCTCGAACTCTAAGGGTCGACGTCGCATCAAAGATAGCTCTTCTACCGTACCTCGGGTCGCAAGAGAAGACGCCGGTCGTATTGCTCACCTTTCCTGAGGTGTCTCTAATCAAATCAGACTCGCGACGGAGCTCTCCCACCCTCCGTCCAACATATCTAAGTGGATTCGTACGGCCTCCCATACAATGCCTCATGGTGCCATCTATATACTACCGATAACTGTTGTTGTAGGCGACCCCCATTAAGGCAAGTGTTATTCCTAACTACCCTTATGATCTGTGACGATGCTCATAGTGCATGTCCTCTTAACACCCGTATGGTCCTCTCCGATTGACCATCTATCTCAGGTGGAAATCAGACTCATGGTCACCAGGCTCATAGCCTTTTGGAAACTCTTCCAAAAGTGCGCCGTAAACCTCGGGTCTCTATCCGACACTATGGATACTGGTACTCCATGTAGCTGGATTATCTCTCGGATATACAACCGACAGAATCTCTCCAATGTGAAAGTCATCCGCACGGCTAGAAAATGTGCCGACTTCGTGAGCCGATCCACTATCACCCATATCGCATCATGTTCTGCGGTGTCCGTGGCAAGTGGGTCACAAAATCCATCGTGACGTGCTCCCACTTCCACTCAGCCACCTCCAATGGCTAAAGTAGCCCTGCTGGCTTCTGGTGCTCAGCCTTAACCTGCTGACACATGAGACATCGTCAAACAAAGTCCCCTACGTGTCTCTTCATCCCACTCCATTAGTACTGGCGACGAAGATCCTAGTACATCTTCGTGCCACCTGGATGCACAGCAAATCGAGAGCAGTGAAACTCCCTAAGGATCTCCTCCTCTCAACCTGCAATAACCTGAACCACTCACCCGTCCTCTATACGTAAGACTACCATTTGCGGATGGTCCAAATTCTCACCTATAATTCCGACTATACCCTGGGCCCTTTATGGACACTCATTCCGTCCCGCCCTCACCCAACCACTCGCGACAGAGACTCAGCCACTAAACTCCCAACATACCACCCCGAGCCTGGCTTCACCAGACAAACCAACCGTCCCATCTGGCCTCGAGCATCCGCCACTCCCGGAAGCCATACTAGCTAATGCTTCCCATGATCAATCGGGAAAGTGCATCGACCACCATTTTCCCTTGCACAGATGGTAATGCAAAAGTTAAGTCATAATCCTCTAGGAACTCCATCCATCCGTGTTGCCTCATGTCGAGGTCCCGCTGGCATGAAAAATATACTGCACTTCAGGGTCTCGAGAGTACATCTCGAACCGGCTCGTCATAAGAAGTGGCGCCTGCATCTTCAAAGCCAAGACTACTTACCGCTAACTCCATGTCCCGTGTGGGGTAATTCTTCTGCGATTCTTCAACCGACGAAACCATAAGCTTACACCTCTGCATCGCATCAGGTACACATCCTGGGGCCCTCAAATTCTCGAGGCATCACAATATACTGTGGTACCCTCGGTCCCGTCCGGACTACAAGATAGAGCAGGAGCCTCCTTTTCAACTCCTAGAATGTCTTCTCACAACGGTCATCCCAATCAAACTTGACCTCCTTCCGGTCACAATCTCGCCATAGCGCCGCGACCCGGGAAAATCCCTCAATGAATCTCCCAGAAGACTCCAAACAATCCTAAGAAACTACGATCTCGAAGATCGACCCTATTCCTCCTAACTCATCACTACCTCGACCTCTCAGTATTCACTCGACACTTCCTCGATGCCGACACCACGCATCCCAAAAACCTCACCTCGCAAGCCAAAAGTCGCACTTATCGAACTCGTGATAAATACAGATCTCTCAAGAATCAGAAACAATCCTCAAGTGATACTCATGCTCCACTCTGACTGGGAGTAGATCAAAATGTCATCCACGAAGACCACGACAATCGACCCAACAGGCTGGAATACCCTATGCATGAGGTCCATGAACATTACCGGGCGCATTCGCCAATCCAAAGGGCATCACTGCGAAATCAAAGTGCCCATATCACGCCCCGACGTCAGTTTTAGTGGATATTTGTCTCCCTAACACTAACCGATGGTAACCTAAGGCGGTCTATCTCGGGAGTAGACTCACAGCAGACCTCTCAATCGATCAAATAAGCCATCAATCCCCTGGGTGAATGGGTACCGATTCTCGATCATAACCCCGTTCAACCGGTCTCGTAGTCAATGCACGCCGGGCGGGTCCCGTCTTTCTTCACAACAACTGGAGCGCCCATGGCGGTGCTCGCCCACAACCCTGTCCAAGAGCCCCCGTAGCCTGGATTCCCGAGTTCCTTAATTTAACCGGTGCCATCCTATGAGTCATAGAGATGGGCGATACCGTGGTGTAACTCGAGATATTGAAGTCTACAACCCTCTACGTGAGGCAATCCCTGCAGCTCATCTCGTAAAAAACATCCTCATACTGCTGCACTACTCGAGGTGTGATCTAAGTCCTGGGCCTCACTCGCCCTCTGTGTGGCAAGGCTTGCTAGCCAACTCCGCGAATCAGTCCATGACACTGACTCGTATTAATCGTCCGGGGCAAAATATCATGTCATTCCCCCCCAAATACAACACGAAGTATCGCCCCGAGTGTATGCGGGACCTCCTACGCCATAATCGAGCAACGACTTTGTAAGTCGCTAGCCAATCCTTCCCGTGACGACACGTGACTCGACATGTCCACGACCCTCGTGTCCACCGTGAGTGTAATCCCTCGTAGATCTCTTAACCCCAACAACGACATATCATCCCTATCCCGCCCAACCCTAGTGGAGAACTCACACAAGGCCCTCTCCAAGGCCTCAACCTCTAAGCCCAACTCTATCACAACCGATGCAAAAGAATGAATGAATACGAAGCACCATAATCACATACTCACCCATAGGCAAGATAGCAAAACGCACTCGTATAACCGGGCCGATTCATCGACTCTAGCCGCATGGTGTGGATGGTGTAGACACACCCCGAACCCCCGATGTCCCCGCCTCGCGGGTCCTCTCTCGCCTCGCCATAACTCCGGCCCCTTCGCTCGCATGTATTAATAGAAGTGTGCCTGCAAAGAGACCCTAGGATCAAATCGGGCTCCCCGCCCATGCCGGGAGATGAGGAACATATCAGACTGGCCCCCGTCCCCCAACCGACCGGGACTATGCCGCCTCAAACCCCAGGATCCCCGTCTCCCAGGCAACCTTCCCCATCCAGCGTCACGCAATGATAAGACACCATCCCCTGCACCGACCGTGGCAACTCCCGATCCGCCCCCGACCGGAGCGGCTATGGCTGGCTCGAACCCACGTGAACTAGAAGCCCTCTCGCTTCTTTCCTCGAATCGAAGAAGATCACTCTCCTTTCTCTCAAGCATTAACACCCGCATCCTGAGTGCTTCTCGAGCATCCTCGATCTCTCTCTCTATGGTTAGGGCCATCCCAACCATGGAGTCCATGTCCTGTAGGCGAAGTCCTACAATCCTGCCCCGAATGGACAACTTTAGCCCATTCTCGAATCTCCTTACTGGCCATGTCTGTGGGCCACGTAGTCATCACAGAAACCCGCCACTCTCCGTGAATCTAGCCACATACTCCAACACTGGGCCATATCCCCCCGCCTGCTCTAGAACCCCGAGCCGCGTGACGGTGTCCGGAAAATACTTGCCCATGAAAAGATCATGGAATCCCCGCCCCAAGTCATCGCTTCGTAGATCTTGAGGCCCGCCAATTCCACCACACTCGGGCCCCACCCTCTAGCCGGAATGCTACTTAGTTCATCCTCAATGACGTAGGCACCTATAGCCCCAATACCTTCTTAACCTACTTTAAACCAATGGTTTACCACTATCTCCAGCCTCCCGTGAATATCGAAAGATGATGCCCTAAACCTCCGGGAGGTTACTTCTGACCTCCCCGGGCTACTCACGCACTACCAATAGCAAAGAACAAGAATCCCTACACCCTCAAGAAAGGCCCGCCTCGGTCAAATATCAGTGGTGTTCATATCACCCGTGGACCCACTTACCTCCTCTCCCACGACTAGCCATCTACACATGTCAAATGGAAAGTTAAGTTTTAATGCAGTATCTCTAAGGGTGTAAATACATCCTCGAGACACTATTCACACACCGAAAAAAAAAATTTCACACACCATGTCAATGCATTTATAGTAAATGCAATATAAATATCCCATATATTAAATCATACACAAGAAAAATTTTTATTTTATTTATTTTTTTCCTGTTTTACACACTGTAAAACCTTAGAAAAAATTTCTCCTCAACACATTTTTTTTTTCATTTAATTCCAGACTATTTTGCCCAAAATTTCTCAACCTCCTAAGGTTTTATTTTCTCAACCCTAGTGTTCAACATTTTTCCTATATGCTATTCACCAAGCATACAATTCACACAATACATACAACACACAATCCAATCACACATCACAATTATCTATCAACATGCACAAAGGATGCATGATTCAACCCGCTTCCAATCAAGTCCTAAAACTTATACCTAACTTTACCGATACTAAGCCATAACCTAGTATCCAACATCGACTCATACTCGTCGTGATGTTCTTACACCTTAATGACTACGGCCTTGTGCCTCAAGTCCTCAAGCCCTAGTACTGACATGAGTCTAAAAACTCATTTGATTTTTAATCCATTTTTCTAAGTTTATTATAAGATAATTGTTGATTCATATACAGAAACCTGGGTAATTTGTTCAAATTTAATTTTGCAGAGAAATACAGTAGAAGCAAAAATCCCAACAAAAAATGGAAGAATTCAGCCTAAGAACAAAAAGGAAGTCGCGACAAGGAGCTCTTATGTTCAATGATTTCCGTGTCACAATATCACCAAGACTTGGGCTTAATGAGGTCACCTATTAAAAACACATGGCTGAGACGGTAAAGAAACTATTCAGTGTAGGTCGAGGTCGCAACGCCAATCTGAGGTCGCGACGTTGATCCGTTGATGAAGCCACAGATGAGGATTCTGCAAGAAAATTTGAAGTTGCAACCAGTTCTTAAATGAAGGACTCAAATTGAGGTCACGACATCATCTCGAGGTCATGACATGGAACTAAATTGGGAGTCATAACAAAGAGATTTGAAGTTGCAACTACAAGAGATGGAGAATCGAAATGAAGTCGAAACTTAATATCAGATCGCGACAGAAACCCGAAGCCAAGCTTATGAAGTCACTAGTGGAAATCGGTTGCAATCCATTTTTATATTCAAGGACCCTAAGGAGGTCGCGATAAATCACCGAGGTCGCAACCTGAATACACACTGAGCATCAACATCCAGGTCGCAATTATGTTTAAAGCAACTGAGACAACCTGAAACCAAAAAGGAGCAACATGAGGTCGCGACGTCATATTGAGGTCACGACTTATTTAGAGGCAAGGGGCTATCAAAAGCAGTCGTGACCAATTATTGAGGTCGCGACATATATTCTAACTATATCAAGACAAAAGACCAAAAAGGAGGTCGCAACCTGAAAAAGAAAGTCACGACCTGAGGTAAGGCAGTAGAAAGAGAAATGTGGTCGCAACTTAAAAATGAAGTCGTGACTCAGAATTGCAACATAAGGGAACGACAACGAGGTTGCGACGTGAGACTAAGGTCGCGACATCAATTCTTGAGAACAACTGAGACAAAGAGGTCGCAACCACTAATCAACGGTTTCGCAAGAAACTTGGTAGCAAATCAAGAAACCCGGTCGCAATCGAACCTGACAAATAAAGGGACTGAGGTCAAGGACACCCGAGGTCGCGACCGGCATGTTGATTCGGGCTTTTCTTTTGAGAATTCCACTGAGTTTTTTTCGGGATTCAACTCAATTTCTTTTTAATAGCTATAAATAGACAAAGGTTAGAATAGTAAAGTAGCTTCCGTTTCACTACCTGCGTAAAAGGAAAAGAAGAGGGAACTCAGTTGTATAGTTTGGGGAGTAGAATTTTCTTTTCTTTATTTTTATTTTTATTTTCTTTCTTCAGAATTCTTTTCGATCTTAAATCGCGAACCGTGCGTAAACGATCGAGCCGGAATTTTATTTCGTTATTTTCTTCTAAAATTACCGCCTCGAAAATTCTATGAATCTGCATAACTTTCTCTCGAATTCATTTTTCTCGCTTATCAGAATTACAATGGATGTACGTGATCGTTGCCCATTTCTTTAATTTAATACAGACTGAACGCAGCTCTCCGCTGGATTTGATATATACTTGGGCTACAGCCTTTTTCTCGCAAAAAATATGGAGAAAGTCAATACTGGGGCTGGACTTACTTACTTGGTGTCGCTTTTGAATCGAATAAGCTCCTGTAATGGTAAAGATCATCAATACCATTTATAAGGGATGTATTCGCTTTCTCTCAACATTTCACAGATGCCTCCTCTTCTTTCATAAGTGACATGTAGTCGAGAGAGACATCCCTCCCTCCCGAGAGCCGAGAACATTCACTTCTATGGGTGTGTTAGATCTCATACCATTGATTCTAACCGCTGAAAGCCCCAGTCATTATTATTTTGACAATCCCTAGCCATTCCGCCATATAATTGAAGTTGAGGAAAGTATTTAACAATATAAATAATCAAAAGTTCACCCTAATCTAAAGGGAAGATCTCACCTCGTGCGAATGAAAGATCTTAATCAAGTAAGGAAAACCAATAGATCTCTGAGATGGTTTCACCAATTATGCAGGTAGAAATTTTGCAAGAATCCTGAGAAGGAATGTAAAAGATCTACAGTCATCAAGAAATGGGTGTGAAGTATTGAGAAAGAAAAATGCCCAGATCTTACAAGAGAATCAGAAATACAGGTAGCTGGTTTGATCTTGCCTTTGAGAGAATTTAAAAGTGGCTTCCAACTAGTGAATACGGAGAACTTAATTGCAACATTTAGCAATCTCGACAAATCCGCATCCATATATAAACAGAGTGCAAATGTATTTTCATGTAGAAATCGACTATTTACTATAATTATTTGATACTAAGTTTCTTTCACAAAGGAACATATTAGGTCCAAAGAATTTTGTTCTTCTTATATTTTTGGTTGCTTACGTGTTATTCGCTCTATATTTAGCTAATACCTAGGATATTTTATTTTCCTAGATAAAACTTCACTATCAATTTTGTACTAAATAAAGTACATATAGGAACTTCTAGTCGCAGTTGATCTCACCTTCGCTTTCAACTTCCGCGGGAATGACACCTGACTTACATCTCGATTTTACTACCAGATGACCGTGCACTTGCAAAGGTCATGCACTGCACTCCATTTTGCAAGTCCTCGAACATTAAATAAAGAATTATTTAATCAAGCAAATTTTATCCAAAAGTGACATGGCCGCAAGAGAAGTGTAAGGCTCTCAGAATTCATGTAAATTTGAGGGGTTTTTAGTTCATATGGAAAAAAAAGTAAACATACAGATACCCATGCTCCGATACGGCGTCATGGAACCCATTCCCGGTGGTCCCGTTGACAACCCGTCAACTCGCGGACATTCGTGGATGCTCCGTAACCCGACGCACTTATCGAGTCCCCCTTATACAAGACTCAAGATTTAACGAAAATCGGGTAGATCTCCTTTGTCCGGGGAGCTCTACCCAAAGTACAACATGCCCCAACATTACACAACGACCACACCGGGTCCACATGCGAGTAAAAATGGCCACTTGGGCCCATGCATCAATACTCACAAAATACAACAACTATATTACAATAGTTCAAGAGTTATTACATTATTCTTAATCAAAACATATATCGAAATTTAACATTCTAATACATGTTTTACAAAATAAATACCAAAGCCACAATCCGGCTTTCTTCTAAAAAGCGGCCTCTAGTGAGCGTCGTCCTCCCGTACACTCCATGTACTTGAAATAATGATCCCTCGACAGGGTGAGCAAAGCCCAGTAGTGATAATCTCCTACATGGGTTACTCCCCACCTAAGTGCACATGTCATGGCAACCAAACACACTAAAGCAAATACATGATCCTACTTGAATGTCTACATGCCTAATCCCATGTCTCAGTCCTTCACGACTTCACACATGCCTGCTTTAAATGTGAGAAAATACAGCTTTCTGAAACAAAAGGTTTTGTTCTCGAAAACTTACTACCGAGTTTCAAAAGAATATATCGACAACCCTCCGAAGTGAATTGATGTACCCTCCAAACAGCCTATGGGTCCGCTCCGAGATGAACCGTTGACAACTCTCCAAGGCAATTTTCAAAAATCTTCCTTGAAATTCCTTCTTTCACAACCATTTTCACTTTTCTTTCATTTTCGTGTCATGCACTTTACACCTATCGCTCTAGTGGTGCCTGCATATGGAATGCATTATACATTTCAAACAATTCATGCTAATATATTTTATATGCATATATTAACAAAATTAATTCATACATCATGTTATTCAATTCACAATAATAACATCCAAATTAGCTCACAGCTAATCAACAACCAAGCAATTCATTTTTGAATCACCCAAAATGCACACAAAAAATCACATTGAAACATATCACGTGAACAGTGAAACCCTAGGCTCGACATTGTTCACGGCCACCATAGAGAGTTTCTCACTCAATCCCAATCGTTGGAACTGAAAAACACACGGCCATTCGGCCTCAGAACATCCATATCCATTAAAATGGCTCTTAACCAAAGAATAAAGCAAGTAGGAAAAGATCTCTACCTCTTGGAGTTTTCGGAACTCCACAAAATCTGTCCACTGTAGTCTCAGAGCGTATATCAACTTTGCTTCGTCCACGAGAACCGGGAACGTCCGAAAGTCGAAATCTAGAGAGAAGTCACACTTTCTCTCTCTAAAAACTGGTTCTCAGCCCTACTGCACGTTTTCAGTAGCCCAATGGAGAAGAAGGTGTCTTTTTGTCTTATTTACTTATTCTTTTCACTTAATTCTACTGTGTCCTTTTTTTTTTTAGTTTTCTTTTTAAAAGCTTTTTGACACATGGCTTAATCTAAGCTTAATCTAAGTCATTCATCTCCATCTTCTCACTAATCATGCAACATGTGTCACATGAGTACATGTAGTAGGTGACTTTTGTCACATCACATGTCTCTCACATTAAGTCATTATACTACACCACACCCTGGCTCGAAATGTGAAATTTCGATTGTCTCAGAATTCAACGAAATTTGATGTGGTTACTAGATTTTGCGAGACAATTCCAACGGTGAAGTCCATTTTGTCATCCGAGATCTAGAAAATTTTGGATTTTGACCAAAATTACCATTTAACCATTTTTCAGAAAATTAGAATTTTCTCGGGTTTTATACTTAGAATTCTAGTTTACCCGTAATTTTGAATCATTCACTCATGAGTGGAACTCAAACTTAGCGGCCTAAAAACAAACAGAGATCACTTAATGTCAAAACATAACCAAAAGAGAACCAGCTATGTCATGCATCCTAGCTCCCATTTGATGAATTTTTGGGTGCAATGGCGTCCAAATTTTCATACTCCTATTTAAAGTAATTTGTTCTTCTAGAAGTCTAGTTTACCCATAATTTTGAATCACTCAATTTGGATGAGTGATGACCAAGTTATGGCCAAAACAATAACATGAGTTTTAAAAAAAACGGACAGCATCTCCTCTAAAACTCAACATTTTCTCTATACAAATTTTTCCTCCATTGAGGACCACAACCAAACCGAACAACCATATAAAAACTTAGAGCAACCCCCAAAACTGAACTAAACCAATCAACTTCATTATTGGAGATAGGAGAATTCCTAACCATCAAATAGAAAAAACTCAAACCTAAACACAATTCCATCAAATATCCATACAAATCCTTACATAGACAAGGATTCAAACTAGTATCCATACCTTAAAGGCTTCTCCTTCTTCTTCCTCTCTTCTTCTTCTTCTTCTTCTTCTTCTTCTTCTTCTCCTCTCTTTCTCTCTCAAACGTGACCTAAATTTCAAATGGGAAAATCGCCTAAATCGGCAAGATTCAATGTGGTCTTATCCACTTACATGGCTAAGGCCTTGTTTGGAAAATGGCTTTTGAGATTTATTACCCACTTTTGCATTCAGTGACATCTTCATCTACATTAGTCCTAATAGCCGTCTACATCTACAAGAGTCCTACTCGTTATCAACATTTGGATGAGGTTGATGGGATTTAGACAACCGGATGTGCCAACAATCATGAGGCAGTTGTTGAGTTGGGTACATGAGATGCAGAATTGCTAACCTCGATAACAACCACAAAGATGATAAACTTAGTCCTCGTCGCTTCCATTCTATATATGACCACTTTCAGGGTCGAGAAACTACATCATGATAATGGTACTGTACGTCATCAGAGACATTGATCCGAGCTATGATATGAATTTCTATGTTTATTTAAACTGTAAAATAATTTTGATTTATATGTTGTAGATGTCAAGACATTCGAGCTCCTTGTTGTCTATTACTCATTTTAGCAAAGGTTTCTATGACATTGATGCATGGGGCCCTGAGGCACCTCACATTTGCAGTGCCTTCTTTCATCAATTGTATGTCTTATCTCTTTCTCTCTTAAGTACTGCTTTTCAACAAACCATGACTCTCATACTTCACTATTTATCTTTTGAATATTATGTGTGTATATTTGTTCGTTTTGTGATACTCCCAATTTCTCTATTGTGTGTGTGCGTATTTTAGTGCATTGCTAGATACTCTCCTTCACATGCATCCCTTTGTTTCATTCCTGTGAATATGTATCCCTTTATGGTATTCAATGTAAAATAGCCACTACCAAGAAGGTTATGAAGTTACCCAAGTGGGGATATTACTTACTCATTTGATAGAACTAATGTTTGTGCATTTGTGCATAGTCATTGATGGAGTTGCTTGCAGTGCCTTCTTCCATCAACTATATGTGTCTTTCTCTCTAAGTGCATGCTTTTCAACAAAAAATGCCTTTGATTCATTATTGTCTAGTCTATCCTATTCAAAGTAATGTGTATATTTGTTCATTTTATGTTCACTTTTTTCTATGTGATTCATTTTGTGATGTTCAAGTATAGTCTTGTGACTATGTGTTCATCTAGTGATATTTAATCTAACTATATTAACAAAAGAAAGATTATGATTGTCTCTGGGGTGGTATTGATAATGTATATTCAATAGTGTTCTAGCAATCTTAGGTGAGTTCCTACATGAGTAGGTTATTATTAAAAACCTAAGCATTCCACAAAATACATGGAGATAAATTAGATAGATTTAACACTATGCACTTTGAGCTTGTTAATGAGTATCAATTGGTAATGCTGCTACTGAATTCTTTCATCAAAGAACGATGACAACAACCAACTCATTAACTAATAGTTTCATAATTCCATGCTCATGTTTGAGATTTCACAAGTCTCTTTGATGTGCTGTTTAAAAAATAATAATCTATATCCATTTTTATTTTATAACTAAGCACTTTGTTACAATATAGTAAATCGTTCTATTATGACTCAAATTTGGGGACCCTCCCCTCCTCCCCCGATGTCTTGCCTTTTAAACTCCTTTTAAGCTTTGAACATTTATATTCTTAGTATCTCATATAATGTCTAGAACGAGCAAATGTTATGCAAATCTAATGTGGTTATAAATGGACAAGTGTCAAGTATATTTGTTTGTTTGTTTAATTTCTTTTCTATTCTCCTTCTCAAGAAGTAGTAATTTCCATATTTTTAATTTAATTAATGTGATTTTTACAATTTTATAATTGCATCAGATTTTTAACACATGCTTCCTTCCTACCTTTGTAACAAAGGATATGAACGTGGAGTATTTGCAAATATAAACTTTCGGTTGGTCCCTTGGACAGCATCCTAATTTGATCTCGAGGTAATATCCAACAACAGTGACTCCATCCCAACTCTTCTGAAGATATCAAATAAAAGGTCTTGCTACTATATTTTGTTTTTTGTTGTCATGGTGCGGAGTTTATTTGTATGTGAGTGATTTAGACGAACAAAATATATTCGATGCATGTTAAATCAAACATCACGGTCACAATATGTTGTATAACCTGAAGTGTCATAGGTATTTAAGTCACAATAGTAATATCAAATATATAAGCTTTGGTTCTAATTCATTATATTATTAACTTTGACGCTTTCATCCTCTATTGTTTTTGCGATTTTATCTCCTCTGATAGATTTATCATGTGACGCTAGTTTGAATCAATATAATATATTTCTCTTAAACATCAAGTGAAAAAAGATTATAATATCAAAATACTATTATTGTTTTATATTTTATATTTATAAAATAAATAATAATATTTTAAATCTTAAAATTTATTTCTTACCTTTTTCACTTTTAGATTAAAAACCGAAACTTTATTTCGTAAAGATGATCTAAACAAAACTATTATTTTAATATCAAAATACTAAACATACCTTTTTTATAAATATTATTATTAAATAATATATCCTAATATAAATAATTATTTTTATATATTAAAATTATTAGATAATTGATTATTTTATAGTACATATTTATTTTAAATAAATATGATGTAATTTAAATTTAAAATTGTAATATTATTCTATATTTTGAATATGATTCTATTTTAAAAAAAGTTTACGAGGAATGGAAACCAAGGGCAAGTTAACTAGGCTCAAGTTGGGTTCAAATTGGACACAGAATGCAGATTGAACATAATTATTACTTAGCTGTAGCTTCGGTAAAGTAGTTGATTAAAGGTTAATTTACTCAATATGAGATGACAGAGATAGATATAAAAATAATGCACACATATAGAAAAAGGACCACAGTATGAAATTATAAAAATTATAACCATAAACAAAGGAAAAAAAATATTATTCTAAAATATAAATTTGAAGAATAATTGAATTCCGAACATAATATATATATATATATATATATATATATATATATATATAACAATATTTTGAATTATCATTTTTTTTAGTTTATTTAAAATACTTCTAAGAGATAAAAAAACAGAATATGAGGGCAAGAAAGAACTCTTTAATGAAAAACTATTAAGTTACATTTTTTTAAATCTTGAATATTATTCATTTTTTTAAATAGATAATCTTTTAATTCTAAAAATATGGATAGTCTTTTAGGTTCATAACAAAATAAATTAGAGAAAATAAAATAAAAAAATAAAATTATAAACTTAATTTTTTACTTCTAAATATTCTCATTATATAGTTATTTTCATGTAGCAATATTTTAATGAAAATTATTATTCGTTTTTTAATAGATAATTATTTTATCTTTCTTCCACCATATCTTTGAATTGTTTATTACTACTTCATGTGCAATGAAAAAATAAAACAAAGAAAATCAAAATGCAAAAACCATAGGATGTCATTCACCTGAGAAGAGAGCTGACTGCTGAGAAAAATTGAATTTTGAATACTTCACAAGAGCATTTCAAAAGCTAAGATTTGTAGTTTTTCCTCAACAGAGCTTATTAGGCCTAATCATTTATTACAAACCTTTTACCAAGATTCAGAAGAGCTACGTGAATAAGCTTATAATTATCGCCTTCAATCAGCTCAACCAAGCACCCCTTTAATTAAAAATAATTCATAAGTGTTTGTTTTTTATGGGAGAGTTCTTGTTCCAAAAATGTTCTAAATTCTTCAATTTGCTCAAGATTTTTTAAAGGAATTATTTTTAAAGGAGTTAACTTGCCCATGGTTTTCCATTCCTCATAAAAATTTTTAATTAGATTGATAAACCATAACATAATTTTTCCTAAATAATATATAAACATAAAATTAGTTCATTTAAAATAATATAGTTTAATAAGTTGTCATCAAAATTATAATATTGGTAAAATGGTATTAGAAAAAATAGAAAATGTTAATTTCTAGAAGATGATTTCTTAATCTTAAAAAAATAAAAATAAAAGAAGATGATTTAGAAAACAAAAGGAAATCATTTGTATAAGTTACAAAATAAAAGAGTGAATCAATATTTTGACATCATGAATTTTTTTTTTTATAAAGGAAGAAAATCTGCTTGAAAGATGATTTTGAACAAGTTGTGGGTGGTTATCAGAGCACAAATTTCACCATTCACTGTGCCCAAACACCTTTACCCGCAAGCCGGGCCCAGATCACCTTCCAAATACACTAGTGGGACACAACGCCAGACTTATCCCTTCCTAGCCGAACCATCTCTAAGAAGAGTGCCGACCTCTCGCCTAAAGACGCCACTCTCTCCCCTCACACACATAACCGCTGAGCGTGGTTAAACACGTTAGTGGCATGAGTCGCGCCAATTGGTCCACCAAAAAGGAAGAATGTGTCATGGCACTTTAAAACGCGCCTCTTCTCTTTCGTTTTGAAGGAGATCACCAACTTTCCATGGAAATCGGACGTTTTCCTCCCATAAAGGAATGAGGAACACAACAATACAAGATTCTTCACTAAAGATCACTCTTTCACTCTCCAGACTTCACTAATCCAGCACTGAGAAGCTTACAGAGCACCACCATCATTTTCTTGATTGTTTTGCAGGTACATGCTGACAGGTTAATGCTTCGACGATCCAGTGACTCAGAAAATTCAGGAGACTACAATTGTCGCCATGACCAGCAACCCAGTGAATCAATCCTCGAAGCACTCACCTTCGCCGTGCCGTAATATGGCGCAAAGCAGAGAACAGCCGTGCATGGTCGACCGCAGAGCTACGCCGACCATCCGCAGCCAGAAAACGACCGCCCACGGCTCGTCGAAAAGCACCAACTAAAATGCAGACGGTGAGGCAGCCACCCCGCACCCCCGCTAAACAAAATGGCGCAAGAGTCGCACCGATCGTAAGACAAATAACGGTTTAGCTGATACGGAAAGATTCCTTCCATACCTCCCCGCTTCCCGAGCTAACACCTTCAAAAGAACAATGTGGAGGCCGGCGTCAAGGAAGAAGCCCTCGCCACAGTTCTAGTCGACCGTCAATGGCGCTCGTCAGCGCTGAGAGAATTCAGCGCAGTTGGCGGTGCCGGTTGCGCACCAAAACATACCCGTGTGGCTAGGTGCAGACCATGACCACTTTCGTCGTATCCTGCACCTTGAGTTTCCGCACCATCCACGCATATGCCCGCACCTACCGTCGCAGAATCATACGCCATCGGCGCCCCCCACGCTTCCATACCGTCGTTTCCATGTATGATGGCTCGTGACCCACTTACTCATGTCGCGACCAATCCGCCGGCGATTTTTTGGGTGCGGAAATGACCGCCTTCCAGGCAAAATGTTCTCACCAAATTCTGAAGGAACCTACTTCATCCTCCGGTTCCACACAAATCTCAGGGATCCATCAACCTGCTCATGAGTCAGGCTGTGTCTGCTTCTAGCACTTATGCTCATCTGCAAAAGGAAGCATCACCACTACAAACCATCTTCAAGCTGGTGGATGAATCTATTCGATTTTCACTAAAAGATTTGGCAATGGCTCCAAACAACGATGCATACAACATGGATACTGGGCCCTAGAACTTTTTTGAAGAAGCTGGGTCGAGCAATACCTTTCTCCTAATCACATTTTCGATCCGCGACAATGGCACTTGGCACAAAGGGGCTGATTAAATACACTACATTGGAAGACAATATCCTAGTAGCTCTCCCGCACAGCATTACCACGCCCAAAATAGCAAGTCACGCAGCAACTCAAAAGGTGCTGGCTGTGAGTAAAGAACCCGAAGAGCTCCCGCGCCAAAGAGAAAAGTGGAACCTCCCCAGCTTCACCCTCCGAACATCTCCATTGCCAAAGTTCTCCTCTTATTCAGATCACCTCGACTTTAGATGGCTTGCACCAATTCAGTCAGATCCCAAACAACGCAATCGATCTCTGAGGTGCGATTACCACAAGGACCACGGGCATGAAACTAATGGATGTCAAACCTTAAAGTTCCTAGTGGAGAAACTAATTCGGGTGGCCACCTCAAAGGATACATTTGGGAGCCGGCTCGCAGAGCAAAAATCGCTCTAGTAGTTGAAAGAATAACGGCCAGCTCAGAGCTCCCATCTGAACCCCGACCCACCATCAATTACATATTAGGCGACCCGGCCGATGACCTGTATCAATCCAAGTGTTAGAGGAGAAAGCTACTACGAGCGGCCACAGTTCAAACCCGGGTGAACACCATCAATACCCTGGATAACAACAGATCAATGCAGCCGGTTGACGGCCCCATATCCTTTCCTCCCATTAACCGTCCGGGGTCATCACCCACACCACCCATGCACTTTGTGCTTACTTTATGCATTAACACTTTGAGGTAATACTGTGGTGCTTACGGACCAGTAGCAGCCTCGACCTATTACGCCTTCATCTTTAGGCAGATGAAAGTTCCACTTGACAAGCTCACCACCTAGAATTTGTCTCAGATGAATGGGGCAACCACGCTTAACCATGTGGGTGATTAGCTCTCACAGCATATGTTCTACATTCAACAAGTCTTATTCTCAATCACAAAGATCAGGCCATACAATGCCACTGTTTGCCTGGCGCACGCTGAGTGGAAAGAAGATATTCTTAATCCACACCAAACAATCACACTCAACAAAGGCTTCATTGGGCCTTACCTCCCCGAAAGGAAACAGCAATTAGTACCGCAAGACGCTTGTCGGTATGAGCGTGAGAAAGGTGAAAGCCCCAACAATCCGGCCTCTGAGACCTAGTTTCTAGAATAGCAATCAAAGTCGCTTACTCGTGCAGTTCAAGGATGTGAACACTGGCTATGGATCCCTAGAATCAATACTCCCGGGCGGCATGGTAAAACACTTATAACACCTCACCAAGAGAAAGAACACCGAGGCGGTGTTTACTTTTGTAACATCAATGTATTCACCTTTGACCCACGTGATGGCGGAGGACTGGCACATTCACATGCTTCTCATAAGTTGAATGTCGTCCCGTCTGCCAAGCCGATCAAACAAAGAGTAAGGCGTTTCCACCTGGACCGCCATCGTTATTCAGACGAGGTAGATAACCCAAAGCAGCGCGCCGCGATTCGTACAGCGTGAGCGCCGAGCTAATCAACAATATTTATATACCTGTTTCTACAATCGCCAGAATAAGCTACCGCAGAGGAGGTCAAATAACACGCGATGGGTTTTCCATAAAATGGTTCGTGACAGCATGAAGGTGCGCTTAGACTCTTCGGACCATTCAAAATGTGGGAATGGTTTGGAAAACAGGAATTGTAAAACTGAAAGTTAAAACTGGAAATTAACAATGAAGAAATTTACTTTAGATTTAGGTCACTAACTCTGGCAAGCTTAAATGATGATGTCCTCGTGTTTTATCCTCCTATGTGAGTCAACAACAAAGATGTAGTTACGCCTTTGCTTTAAAACCCCAACATTCTTTTGTCATTTTTAGAGGCTCGTAAAGATCTGAAGAATCACAAAGGCATCTCTCACCCGAAACAACCTCCTAAAGCATGGAGAGTATTGACCTAGGCTATGAAGACTAATTAAAGAATCACAAGCAACATCTTCACCCAGCACCGAACCTGAAGCACTGGAGAGTATCACAAAACAACAAAATGTTATTTAACCCTAATTTGAAGAACCCTAACATGAATATTAATTTCATAGCGCAGGACCATCTAAAGAGCCACACTCCGGCTACTACACCGGATCAAAGCATGGAGAGATACAAGACAATAACATCCATAGCATGAACCAGTTTCTAAAGATAAGCGGCCATAATTACACTACCCGTAGCTTTTAAGACATGAGGACAACATGCTTAAGCCCCACCGCCAAGCTAGCTTCCCTTCTCTTCAAAGGAAGGAGGCTTAGCCAAGCATCTCTGAGTTGTCATCCCCAAGAGGTTTAGCCGGGAAAGGAGCAGCAAAGAGAGAAAGTAAGAGAAGAGAAAATAAAAGCAAACTTAAAAATAAAAACAATTTATTTTACAAAAGCAGAATGAAACTTACAAATCACCAAAAACTTGTTTTCCTCTCCACCTTCCTCCTATTACAAAAACATGAGGGGTATTTATAGACTCCTCAAGGTATAAAAATATTTAAAACCCCAATAACTAAGCCAAGTTTAGAGGATAGAGATAATCACGTGTTTGAAGGCGCACAGACATCATAAAGTTACGACTAGGCATGCATTTTCATTATAGAGAATTTCGCTAATTACGAACACTAGCTTAATTTGATAAATGGCTTAGTTTAAATCAAAAGGTCTAGCTTAAATCAAGTAAATGTTGTAATAATTGGCAAGGTTGCTAACAATTTCGCATAATAAATTCCTCATAAGCTAGCTAAATTGTCGTTGAGTAGTTTAATTTCGCAATTGTACAAAGGTGTTACTAGCGAATTTCGCAATGTGCTGAGATTAAGAACGGTTTGGCGAATTAGCTATAAATTCCGCAGATTAATTGATTAAGTAACAGGTTGCGAAATTGCCTGCTTTATCGTTTCGCATTCTCCTGGCCATGGTCTTCAACCTGCATCTCCCCATTTCTTCCACTTTTCCTTTGTTTTTCCATTAGATTTTGGAAGCTTGTTGGCGGTATCGAGACTAAAATTCCAACCTCATGATCATCATTTGCATTGAGGTTGAAGTTCAAATGTGTATAAAAGTCTACAAACAACCAAAAACACCTCGACATAAGTGTTACTAAGATGACTCGAACACTTCAATTGGGATATATGACATGATATTTTCACGATCAAAAGTACTCAAACCTCATCTAATATAGGTTCAAAATCGTACTTTCGACACTAATCACACCCCCCCAACCGAAACTAGTCCCTAATGCAAAATAAGAATTGAGATGCATGTGGTGATTTTCAAAAAGGTTGATATTTCAAAAAGGTTGATATTTCAAAAAGGTTGATATTTCAAAAAGGTTGATATGCATAAACACATTACTTTAAACTGAAATATTGAAATCAACATATGAAAACCTATATGAAAGACTCAAATCCATAAGAGAACAAATTCAGAACAACACTGGTTTCATGATTTTCAACTTGGATTTCAACCTAAGTCTAATGGTTCATTTTGTATCCAGATTGAGCCAATAAACTGCAAAATTACCACCTCCCCCCAACCTAGCACTGACATGGCCTTAAGTTGTTGAACAACCTAGAGGTAGCTGGCTACACTTTTCTTTCTTTATTCATCTACATCAGGTAATGCTTAAATCCGACTTCACTGTAAACCGTAACGGGGTCCACCGAAGGACTCCCAACCAATTACAGTTTGGCACGCTTCAAAAAAGGATCAATGACCACTAACTCTAGCGCTTCACCTGACCAATGACTTTAAAATTTTACAAGGATCCGCAATGTTTAAACTCACCTATTCAAACCATGTAATTCACTAACGATGACTTCACAATTAAAATAGTATCAAGCCAAAGGTTCGCCATAGTTAATTTCTGACCGTGTTCTGTTTCAAAGCAAAAAATTACCGACTTTATTTCTTTCTTTCCTTTCTTTTTCTTTTTCGTTTTCTTTTAGAAGATAAACACTGGTCTTCAATGTGTAACCTCAAACCTATCCTAGGTTGTCAACATGCCTAAGGCCGGCTTTGCAAAGTGGAAAGAAGGCACACAATTTTACAGCCTATAAGAACAATCTATTTTAGTAAAAATCAGCACTATATAAATTCCAAGGAACATACGAATGTTGACTCAACAGAAATTTGTTTCTAAGTGCATGAATTTGTTCTAGCATATGTGTGACAAATATGATGATTCACTTATCCACTTGTGCAATTCAATTGTAGTAATTTGAAACAATCCACCACAGTAATGAAAAGAAATACATATATGTTGCACAGCGATAATACACAAATCACAATTTACAAAGATGGGTAGTTACTTGTACAAGACAATGTGATGGCAAAGTTGGTCATCCCTTATTCAATACCATCAAGTAATCGCTCACAAAAGCAATTAACCATTATGCTCTAACCGATATTAAGCAAATGACAGCTTTTAAACAATTAACAAAAATGGAAAATGCTGATCATTTAGATCACAAAGAGCCACCCGAAATGCATACCAAAATTAATCAAGGGGGTCCATCGTGAGAATTTTTTCCAGATGACCTGCTGTACCACATATGGTTTTACTCTCTGCCATTGACTTTGAATATCCTCATTACTGACTTTAAGTCAATCGAACCATTCTGGGGTATGTTTCTACGAACAATGAACGGACTCGGTCCATCTGACTCAGCTTCGCCTGAAACAGATGGAGTTTGGAAGAGAACTCCGGATCTCCTTCCTTTAAAACTTTCCCCATTATCATTTGGTCATGCCATTTCTTTGACCTTCTTTTGCAATCTTGTGTTCATGCATTATTCCTTACTTTCCATTCATTAAGATCAAGAAATTTCTTCTCCTACTTCACCGAGAACCATGTTAAAGCTTTCTGATTGCCCACCATGCTTTGTACTCAATTTACTGGAGCAGTGACATGCCTTTCCAGACCAACCCATACTCTGGGACATACCCAGATTGTCTTCAAAGCTTCGGCGTGCCCATAACGGAATCAAGAAGTTCGATGGACCAATCTTTCCCATTGTACTTAATTACTTCATCAGATGGTTTTAATTTCTCGCTAAGTGTCTCCACTGGCCACTTGTTCGGGATGCAAGGGGTAGCTTATTTTTAGATTCACACCATATTTAGCCATGAGGCTTTCAATGATTTGTTACAGAAATGTGAACCCCACCAATTATGGCTTTTGGAACCCCAAATCGAAAATATATTGCCTTCAAGAATTTGAGCACCACCCTATGGTCATCGTTCACAGGTGAAACCGCCTCAACCCATTCGAGACATAACCATCAAAATGGTACACGTATGTCCATAGACGAGAAAGGTCCCACTGAAATCTATACCCCACACATCAATGCAGTTTCATTACTATAATCGTTTAATGGCATCATATGACTACGAGACAATTCTCTTCCTAGTCAAGCACCACACATACACCCAGCACATTTGCAGGTTTCCCTTGAATAACGAAGGCCAACAATAGGAAACCCCGACCAGAATAACTCATTGTTGCCTTTTGGGAAGCAAAATGTCCACCACAAGCACTCTCATGGCAAGGTTAAATTCCTCTTGTCGCTCCTCCTCAGTACACATTTCCTGGCGACGGATCCGCACAAGACTTAAATAGAAGCGGTTCTTCCCAAGAATAGGAATGGATTTTAGCAAAGAAGTATTTATCCCCATTCCTTCCATATTCAATTGATTTCTCCTGTAGTGAGAAATTGGGCAATGTGAGCATACCATGGAGCTTTCTCTAATCCGCATCAACGATTCTTCGTGAATTCATCATTTACGGGTGCACTATGAGTATCATGGGCTAGTGTTAATCTTGAATATGGTCTGCACCATTTTCGCAATTTGTCCTTGAATTGCAAGTTAAACTCCCAAGTAGTAGAACCATCTGATTAGTCTTATTTTGCGTTGTTTCGTTAAGAGATATTTAAGAGCAGTAATGATCTCAGAAATGACTATGTCACCCTACTAAGTATGCCCGAAATTTGTCTAAAAGCATATACCACTCACAGTAGTTCTTTCCTTGTATGGTATAATTTCTCCTCGTGCTTCATTCAAAGTTTATCGGCATAGTATACCACATGAGGTTTCATTTTCTTCTTCGTCAAGTACCAAGAAGAAGATCACTGTGATCACACATTACTGAAACAGAACTAAATTAGGTGCTTGAACTATCAGCGTGCGGTCATGAAATTTCAGCCTTCAAACTCTTTGGCAATCTTCCTCCTGAAGAACTTACAATTTTCTCAGGCTTACATGTGGTTTAGCAATCTTTGCAAGTTCTTAATAAACTTAGAAGTTTCCATGACCAAGGAATTGTCTAATTGTTTCTACATTTGCCTGAGGCGTAATTCTGAAATAAACAACGATTTTAGCTTATCGACTTCAATTCCCTGCTAGATATTACAGCCCCAAGACAATTCGGTTTCATGAAATGGCACTTCTCCAATTAAGTACCAATTCTTCACCTCCAGCAGATGGCTTCCAAATTGGTTAAACATTCTTCGAAATCATGATACCGTGGATATCCATGTACACCTCCATTATACGCCCATGTCACCAACATACTATACACATTCAAAAGTGGTCAAATGTGTACCATAAAAGGCATCCTCCTATAAGCACAAAAATTCAAACATGTTAATGTATCATCTTCCATTTAACTGAAGTATCTGATACCTCATCCAAAAGTAATATGGTGTCAAACTTTCCAGAGTTGATCAATTACGCATTGTGGAAGCTGTCTTTCGTCACTCTCACTGGTCTATAATCTATACATACTTCACTATTGTTAATCTGGGAGCACCTTCATCTTTCTGGTTTTCATATACCTCACTTTCAGTACCACCCGAGTTGGGCTAACCATAAAGTATCGGGAAATGGGATAAAATAATTCCACTGGAGCAATTTTAGGACCTCACACGAACTACTCCAAGATGGGATCAACTCTGGCTGTCAACAGCCTTAGACTCCTTCTCCAAGCAATTTATGGGTGTAATAAACATGGATTGAATGCTTCGATCGAGATTTTCCATCCCAATGCTTGTTTGCCTCGATATGTCCAGCAGATTATGTTCCTGTGGCAAATGGGTCAATATTGAAGAAATTAACACTGATTAACGCTCATTTGCTTCCAAAATGATACTCAACCCAGCTGGGAGGTTTGAGTTCTATCTTTGAGGTTCCTTAGGTTCATGACACCACTCAGTCAGTAGAGGTAAGATTTCTGTCCCTCCTTCAAGATCCCTGTATAAAATTCCTGCTTCTGTGGTTCCATGTTGCTTTTCAAGGTATTCGGATAACTGAAGTTAATATTCTGCACTTGTTGTTATTAGCCTGTTCTTCCAGAATTATATCTAAAAATACAGACTTCTTCGAAGTCATCCTCTCTGAATGTATATGCCTTTACCCAAATGAAAAAATATTGAGCTCTAAGGTCATATTTCCAAATGAGTTGCATGATTCACTTATAATTTAGTAATTAGTACTTGAAGTAGCCAAAAATGGCCTTCCAAAGATTGGCACATATCAGTCCTACTGCGACTGGTTCTATCAAGCACGACAAAATTCACTGATAATAAAATTGTCCATTTGTATAGAATGACTTCATATCTTTGGTATTTTAATGACCTATCAAGAGCGAAAGTGTGATGGAAGTGGGTTTCAATTCTCCTAACCCCAATCGTTTGTACATAGAATATGGCAACAGGTTCACACTAGCTCCCAGGTCTAATAGGGCTTTCTCCACACTGGTGCCTCCAATATTCACTGAGATTGTAGGGCATCCTGGGTCCTTATACTTCACTGGAGTCTTGTTCCACTGATTGAAAATTAACTACTGAAAGTTAAAAAGGCCTTTTTATTCACATTCAGACTCCTTTTTACTGTGCACAAGTCCTTCAAAACTTTGCATGGGGTGAGGGACCTGCTTGATCATGTCAAGGAGAGAGGGATATTTACCTTAACTTGCCGTAAAACTTCCAAACATTTCTGTTTGATAATATAATCTTTTCTTCAGAGAGAGTCATGAACTATGGGCCGCCTTTACTTTTCCCTTGACACCACCTCTGCTCTTCTCTTGAAGTGGTTCGCATTCACCGGAGCCACTTGAATCACCTCCTCGCACGTCGTTTCAACTCTCTACCACTTCAAGGCTTCAAGAACCGCTTTACTTCACGCTTCCAGTAGTCAGAACTTCCACTCAGCCTATTTTATTCACCATATTCGATATCGCCGTCCGAAAAGGCCCTTTCCTTTTTCGAACTTTGCGTACCGATTGACAATTTTGAAATTTCAGATCAAGATACTGGATAGTTTCACATTATGAACTTAGTAACGCTTCAATATTTTGATTAGTTTGACATTCAAGATCTGTTCTTCACATTGTATTACCATCTTACTTAGATTCGTACTGCCTGCTCGACAGGGATAAGGGTAGTGGTTGCTTGTCGCTGAAGTGGGACTAATCGTCGATCTATTGGAGGTATATAGAGATAGTTTTGGCTTTCTCAGATTAGAGGTATTTTCAGATTTGAATATAGGAATTGCCAAATGAAACATCTACTGTGGCCTACCTTGATTCAAAATTGACATTCTCTGACAAGCCCTTATAGTGACCATGTGACCGATGGTCAGAAATGTATACTGGATGGTGACAACTCACTTACTGAGTAAATATTATTGATTTTTCATTTCCATCTCATCCAATCTCCGAAATGTCGATTAATTCTTCACTGTGTCCTCGTAAATGTGATGAATGGTCTCCCTGTAACTCGAGTACATCGGGCCCTTCATCCCTCCCTTGGACGAGGTTCCATCCCATGCCCTTGGAGGTTTCAGCCTATATAAGTCAAAAGTCTATAGCCTCACAGGGTGTTTACTTAAAAAGTTGCCCCACACGTTTCTACAAGTTGCTCTTGCTGTGGGGACATCCCATCATAGAACGGTTTACAAAGATCCGTGTCAAACCCATGGTGTGGACATGCATTAATGGTTTCCAAACCTCTCCCAACACTGGTAGAACTTTTCACCTTCATGAGCTGCAAAGGTATAAATTTGTCTTTCAAATTGCTTTCTGTCTTATGAGCACTAAAAACTTCTTTTCTCGTAGAACTCGTCACAGCCTCACCAATTTCTTATGGTTCTAGGCCTCAAATGAGTTGGAGCCATATCTTGCCTTGTCCTTAGAGTCAATGGAAATGCCTTTAGCTTCAAAGAAATCCATATGTCCATCATACCTTCCTTGAATAGTGAAACCTCCTCAAAATCCCTGGTTCATGAGCGTGTGAGGATTTTCATTTTCCATACCATGGTATGGGAAGTAAGGTGGTCAAATATACCTCACCGCTACATCATCAAGCAGGAGGAATGATACAGATGGGGCACTAACCTAGGAGGTGGATGTGATCCTCATGGCTCTATATGCCTGATTCACAGGGTTCCCGGTTGGCTCATTGCTCTCGTACGGATCCATGGTATCTGCTTGTGCACTAACCTCACTACTAGGTCAGTTGTGTACTAATCCGGTCCAAATTTACCCGAAGTGTCTCTATCCCATCATATACGCTTGTTACACACAATTGTAGAGACAACAATTAGAACCAACAAAGAGTGCTAAAAGAAAAATTAAAACTAATCTAACAAAAAGAAATAAAATGACTGAATGAAACCGGTCGAATCAAGCAGTAAGTATTAAGTGTTAGAAATCGGCGCTCAAGAATCAGATACAAAGAGGTAAAAGAGTTACCTTCACTTTGTGATGTGGATCACAAGTACTCTTCAACTTACCATTAGTAGTTAGGCACCATCCCTGCTAGTCTACTTGATTCGTGCCACAGTCGAGCTAAAATCAATAATATTTATATACCTAAGTTTCCTGCTAACCGCCGTAGTCAAGCTACTCAGATAGTGGTCTAGGTCTAACACTCTGGGATGGGTTAGTTTTCTTCATAAAATGGTTTGCATTAGGCATGAAGGTAAGGCTTATTTGGACCCTGAATTCATTCAAAAAACAAGAATGTGAAAATGTGAAATTGTAAATCGAAAGTTAAAACTGAAATTAACAATGAAGAAATTTACTTTTGAAGATTTAGGTCACTAACTTATGCTTAGGGCAAACACATGTCCTGTGTTTTATCCTCCTATGAGTCAACACAGGATGTAGTTATGGCCCCTTTTTGTTTAAAACCCTAACATTCTTTTATCATTTTTTGAGGCTCGTAAAGATCTAAAGAATCACAGTGCATCTCTCACCCGAGCACTGAACCCTAAAGCATGGAGAGTATTGACCTAGGCTAGTAAAGACCATCTAGAAGAATCAACACAAAGGCATCTTCACCCGAAAGACCGAACCCTAAAGCATGGAGAGTATCACAAACAATAAAAGCAAATGTTATTTAACCCTAATTAAGAACTTTAACATGTGAATATTACTCCTCATAGCAAGTATGACCATCTAAAGAGCCACGCATTCGCCACTAAGATCGGATTCAAAGCATGGAGAGGCTGGCTAAGACAATAACATCCCATGTTGGTGCAACTGGAGTTTTGAAGATAAGGCCATAATTACACTAACTGTAGCTTTAGTACATGAGGACAACATGCTTAAGCCCCACTGTCAAGCTAGCTTCCTTCCTCTTCAAGGAAGGAGGCTTAGCCAAGCATCTCTTGAGTTGTCATCCTCAAGAGGTGTGTTTGGCAGCCGGGAAAGTGAAAGAAAGAAGAGAGAAAGAAGAGAGAGAAGAGAAAATAAAAGCAAAACTTAAAATAAAACAATTTATTTACAAAAGCAGTAAATGAAAACTTACAAATCACCAAAAACTTGTCTTTCTTCCTTCCACCTTCCTATTACAAAACATGAGGGGTATTTATAGGACCTCAAGGTATAAAATACCAAAAACCCTAATAACTAAGCTAAGACAGGTGATACAGAGCACTACCAAGTTGTTGCTGCCAGACACTACAAAGGTCAGATCTATAGGCATGCATTCGCTATGAGAATTTCACACGAGCAATCGGCAATACTAGCTTAATTTAAAAGGCTTAGCAAAAATTGGCAAGGGTCTAGCGAATTAGCAATGTCAGAGTTTAATTCAAGTAAGGTTGCGACTTCGCATATGAATTTGCCAGCTAAATTGTCAAAGGAGAAGCTTAATTTCAAGAATTGCACAAAGGCAGTTAATAGCGACTTCAAGAATGTGTGCCGAGATTGCGAACGGTTTGCGAACAGTTTGCGAAATTCGCTTAGGATCAATTGATTAAGTAACAGTTATAAATCATTGCTTTTGTTGTTCTGCATTCCTCTCGTCATGTCTTCAACTGCATCTCATTTCCTCCACTTTTCCTTTGTTTTTCCGCGATTTTGGCTCATTATCGAGACTAAAATTCAACCTCATGATCGATCATTTGCATTGAGGTTGAAGTTCAAATGTGTATAAAAGTCTACAAAACAACCAAAATTCCTCAAATTGACATAAGTGTTACTAAGATGACTTGAACACTTCAATTGGGATATATATGACATGATTAATGATCAAAAGCATCTCAAACCTATCTAATATAGGGTTCAAAATTGGGTACTTTTGGACACTAATCACTTTATCGAGAAATCAAGTACCTAGAATGGTCGGGCCAATGCTATGGTCGCACTAAAGAAAGGTGTGTTCGAGAATGCGACTATACCTATGTCAACGACGCATGCCCTAAAGACAACTTCCCACTCCCGCATAGACCATTGTCAATGCATCGGGCCAAGCATGGATGTTGTCGCCCCGATCGCCTCTCTAGATACCATCAAACTCCTTACAAATCTTCTGACGCTGAGTTGCTAAGGTTTATCACCCCACATGCAATTCTTCCTCGCTATAATGTAATGTCGTTTGGATTAAAGAATGTCGGGGCAACTTATCAGAGACTGGTGACCAAGATGTTTAGACCACTGCTAGGTAAAACCATGGAGGTATACATTGACGATATGTTAGAAAAGTCCCAAGAGCGCCCGGACCACGCTACACATCTACAAGAAGCTAATTCTCAGTGATATGACATGAAACTCCAATCCACCAAAGTGCGCCGTGGTCCGTGGGCAGCCGACTTCCCTCGGGGTTTCATGGTGATTTATTTGTTTTTGCATATAGACTAAACCTCTCAATTTAACACCTATACAGAAGCCTTACAATTTTCCTATAGCTATGTCAAATTGGAATGGAGTTTCTTAAAAATGAATAAAACTGATTTTATGTTCTGGAATTATAAATAGGTTTAGTCTATGACACGCAAGTGCAAAGGTCATACAAGTAGTAAAAATGGATGTAAGTCCAGATATCATTCCCACAGAGATTGACAAGAATTATCAAAATCAACTACCCCAACTACTCAAGATCCATACTATCTGGACCTCCATGATACAGTTTATCAACTAGAATTTAAAGGATAATTGTCCCTAAGAGTGCATCTACAACCAAGGAAATTAAAAATAAAACGAATAAAATGATGTAAACTATAATAAACTGGACTGAATCAATTCTTTGTAAAATGAACACTAACAAGGAAATACTGTGGAAATGCTAATTTCTCGCATTTATCCCATTAAGACTCATCCTAAATTTGGATCTAGATTTGTCAAAGATGCCCGATAATGCAAATGATTTTCCCTTAATTCATTCAATAGAGGTCCTGCTTCTCTCGAAGACCCTGATCCAATCAGCTACTTGTATTCGATCATTCTTATAAGATCTAGGTATTTTCTTTTCAATGCACCCATTTCTAAGACTACGCATTTCTCGTGACCCCAAGTCCGGTGCAAACCCTACAAATTGGATTGATGACTCCTCCTTTAAATCGATAGATTTTTCCTTTCCTTGATTAGATCTCAACTAACACAAGATCAAGATCTTTCACCAGACATGAAATTCTGATTATTTAAAATGATAAATAATCCCTCTGAACTTAAATTCACAATGAGTGAAATAAATTTATCAAGTGAATCCTCGTGAGCCCATTAGTTCTTCAATAGTGGTCCAACATACCCATAATTTGAATGTTCCAAGCTCTCAGGAATCTCTATCTCTATGTCACTCAGAGGGCCTCCTGGAAATCAGAGCAGGATATAATCCTTGGAAGAGTATTCGAAACTACTACTGGGAACAATCAAAATAAGAACACATCAATCAAATAAATCCCCAAATTCGCATCTCCTCCCCCTTCTAACTTATGCGTAAAAGACTATAACTAACAATAAGTTCTAACAGCGTATTGGCTTTCTTAAACCCATTACAATAGTAAATGGAGCATTGATCAATTACACCCACTGCAGTTGCA
This sequence comes from Tetrastigma voinierianum, assembly GCA_016808115.1. Lineage (NCBI taxonomy): Eukaryota > Viridiplantae > Streptophyta > Magnoliopsida > Vitales > Vitaceae > Tetrastigma > Tetrastigma voinierianum. The sequence goes on along the minus strand of JAEQBH010001743.1, from coordinate 54,206 downwards.
ATAGACTGAGAAGAAACGAATTCTAGAAATTGTCTAGATTTCATTAAACTTAGGCAGTAAATTGTAAGAGATTGAAACATTACTTCCAGCTTCAACATTCTAACATATCTCTTGTTCAGATCCAGGAAAATGAAAAGAAAAAGAAAAGAAAAGAAAAGGAAATTCTATTCTAAAAATATACACATTTTTCTCGTCCTCCCGACAAAGGGGTTTTAGAAAACTAAGCTACCGACTAAGGTGTAACCCTATTTAAGCAACCTTTTGAAATATGGCCTGACTCCAAGGCTTCAGGTGAATTTTCCCTAAAATCAATGGCCCAGCTCACTGTTTTAGGTCACGACATCATTTGTGCTCTGGATCTGTCAAGTCTATCGTGACCTTAGGAAACTGGTCGCAACCTTCTTTTCAGTTTGTTCTTACAATTGTTGAGTCGCAACCTGATGTTTTCTATGGCGACTGGTTTCGTGCCATTTTCTGACAGTGGTCGACACACCCTTATCACTACTGTGTCCCATCTTACATTTTTGTCGCAACATCAATTTCTTGGTAAAGACCTTGCAAGTCCATTCACTCCTTCCCGGGTCGCGACATCAACAGACTGCTACGACCAACAATCTTCTTTTGTCGCTAATCCCAAAACTGGTGGCCAGTCACGATCTTTCCTTGAAACCCTTCATCTCAATCCCATCACCCTCCTATCGCGAACATCTTGGTCGGGCTTATCACTGCAGTCACGACCGCCCTTCTGGGTCGTGACTTCAAATGTGACGCCTAAATCCAGGGTCCCCGCTGACAACTCAATAACCCGTGAATTTCCTCCTTCCTTCCGTATCATATTATGAGACCTATACACATGAGTAAAATGGCCACGTGGGCCCATACATCAATACTCACTAAAATACATCAACTATATTGGCAATAGTTCAAGAGTTATTACATTACTCTAACCAAACATATATCAAAATTTAGAGTTTAATATTATGTTTTACAAAGAAATGTCAAAGCCACATCCACTTTCTTCTAAAACGCGTCCCAGTGAGCGCTTCAGTCCTCCCGTACACTCCTCACCCGAAATACGATCCCCATTGCATGGTAGTAATGCCCCAAGAGCGATAATCTCCTACATGGGTTACACCCCACCTAAGTTTACATGTAATGGCAACCAAACACACTCAAGCAAATACATGATTCTACTTGAATGTCTACATACAATCCTGTGTTCCCGAGTCCCCACGACTCTCACACATGTGCCTAAGACAAATGTAGAGAAAATACGCTTCAAAACAAAGGTTTTTGTTCTCAAACATACTACCGAAGCTTCAGAATTTATTAACAACCCTCCGAGGCTAATTGGTCGGGTAATTCTTCAAACAAATTATGGTCCGCTCTCCTAGATGAACTCCGTTGGACAACTCTCTAAGGAAGTTCTCTAAAAATCTTCCTCACCTTTCACAACTATTTTCATTTTTCTTTCATTTTCATGTCATGCACTCACACCTACCATCTAGTGTGTTCTGGCATATGGAATGCATTATGCCATTTCCAAACAATTCATGCCAATATATCAATCATGTATAAATTAACAAAAATTAATTCACAGACATCATGTTATTCAATTCATGGCAATAACATCAAAATTAGCTCACATAGGCTAATAACAATTCAAGCAATTCATTTTGAATCACCCAAACAACACAAAAATCACACACAAATCACGTGAACAATAGAACCCTAGGCTCGGCATTGTTCACGACCACACAATAGGGATTTTCTTCACTCGGTTCAAATATTTTGAGACCAAAAAACACGCTATCCAGCCTCAACAAATCCTCATCCATTAAAATGTCAGCCAAAGATATCAAACCAAGTAGAGAAGACCTCTACCTCTCGGAGTTATCTAAACTCCACAAAACTCCAGGTCCACTGTAGTCTTTGTAGCAGATCAACTTAATTTGCTTCTAGTCCGACGAGAACCGATCGCACGGAAGCCGGAAACTGTGAGAGAAGGTTCTTTTCTCACTAAAACCATTTTCTCCCCTCACCGTGGCTTTGTTCAAATGATGTTAAGAAGTATCCTTTTGTCTTATTTTAAATCTTTTTAATTAATTCCATCCTTGTCCCTTTAATTTGACTTAAAGGGCCTTTGATTCGCGCATGCACAGCAGGTATTGTGAATCAACAAAATTTATACCTAAACTTAATTCCTACCAGAAGAGGACTACTCGTGATAGCGATTTCAAGATCAAATGACCGATGAGTTTTGCCTTACAAATGATTTTTTAATGAGTCAAAATGGTGAGGCATTTGTTTGGATTTCGGATTTGTACAAAAACAATGGTTGTTTTCACTATGCTAGCTAAAGGTAAATCGAAATATAATGCAAAAGAAGTCCCGGGAAGTTTTCAATACTAGTCTGCATACTAGTGGTCAGTAGCTGTCCCTGCCGACTCGCATTAGGTAAAATGACCTATAGCTTGGCTTCCAAAACCGGATCTTCGTTTAACTTTTTAAGACTAACTTTAGCACATATTCCTCTTGAAACATAGCATTTACTGAGCATTTAATGTTCCAGAAGTTGAAATCCAGCATTTAACCTACTTACAGTGGCTCATAAATGACAACTAATGGATGTCAGTGTATCTAACATTAAGAACACACCAAACTCTAAAAGCTTGCCAAGTATTGACCAGAGAAAGTACATCAAATAGCTTTTAAACCTAGTTTTGAAAGTTTGAAACATAAATACTGTAGTGACTGCTGGCCGTGAAAAAAATAGAGGAACACCTGTGAAACCTCTGGTCAACTCACCTAGCAACCTCCTCCTCTTCATGGTTTAGAGGTTTTAGCCAAACATCCTCAAGTTGTCATCCTCAAAGGTGTTTGGCAGCCAGAAAGTGAGAGAAAGGAGAGTGAAGAGAAAGAAGACCGAAACATACTGTAGCTGTGGAAATGCTTTCTAAATGAAAGTAGGTTGCTAAAATTGTTCACAACACGGCTTCTATAAATTTCTTACAAACAAAAAGAAAAATACCACCTATCCTAAATAGTATAATTACATTGAGTGGTAGAAATGAAATTAAACAAACGGAGTCGCTTTGAACACAAAAACACAGAAGGTGCAATTTTTCTATAGTGTAAATTTCATATGTGAAGTAATTGACACATAGCGAAATTTCATTATTTCCTAGAAATTTCTCTATTCTCATAAATTTCGCTATTTCATAAACTTTCATATAATAGCTAAATTGTCCGTTGTTCCGTTGCATCCTCGCATATTCCAAACAGATCCAAATCTTGTTTCGCTCGCTCCTGCTTGATGCACCGAAGATAAATCATACGAACTCCTGTAAACCGCCAACTGATATGGTAGGATAGGTTTATGAAACTCCGCAAAAATACCACAAACAGCCTGGAAATGTAATCATTAGTACCAAGGATCTCCACACGTATTAATCGTTTTAATTAATATGATTAGTACACAAAGCACTCAAAACCCATCTTAAATAGATCCAAAATAGCACTGGGGTACTAACTCACCTTTTGCTCGCTTAATCTAAGTCATTCATCTCCCATCCTCTCACTAATCATGCAACATGTCACATGCATGTAGGTGACTTTTGTCACATCACATGTCCCTCACAAGTCATACAAAGACCTCGATTCCATGCCTCAAAACACGAATTCGACCGTCTCGGAATTCAACAAATTCGATGTGGTAACTAGATTTTCGCAGATTTATTCCAACGGTAAAGTCCGCTTTTGTCATCCGAGATCCAAAATTTGATTTTGACCAAAATTACCATTTTACCCTCTTTTCGTAAAATTCGACTTTCTCAAAGTTTTACATCAAAACTGTGATATCAATTACATTGTCGCACAAGAGTCCGTCAGGACTGTAGCTACTTGATCGATATAGCTTCAGACTTGCTCTGAATTGCCATTTCTTCTAAAGTCTACAAAATATAAATTTGCAAAATGGCGTTTTTTAATAAAAATAAGAAATTATAAAAACATATCGTGGCAATGGATTAAAAATGAATGAGTTTTACTCATCAATTCCTCAATCCTAAAATTCCTACTGTCCTCAAGCAAAGAAAAGAAAAAGAGTTGCTTGTCCTTAAACAATTTAACTTATTTTTAAGGACATTTTTTTGTTTTATACTTCAATCTCTTTCGATTCCACCATTTGACTTGAAACAAGAAAGTTGTAGTATTATTTCAATTTTCAACTACAAGCAGTGGTTTTAATCATCACAAATAATTTGATGAATCTATATATCTGTAAGCAACACAAATTAACTTAACTGGTTGGTGTATGTGTGTCGTCTTCTTTTCCTTTCTCCTCGTCATGATTAGTTAATCTTCGATTCTCCTTGGAAGATTGATTAAAGTCCCATAGATTGTTTCATATTGATTCCATCAATGCAGCCAACCAACCAAGATTAACTGAGGTCTTATTTGTAACATAGTTTCAAAATAGTAGACAATTAGAAAATTTATGCCATAAATTTCAATCATGTATTCCACTATTCACTCGCTTGAATAGTCTTCCTCTTTCATCTTTCTTCCTACTAATGTGAACTTTTACCAAATCCCTAAATTTGGCTTTTGTGCATCATCTTATCTTTGTGTCTCTTTGATTGCCACCTTCATATCATTTATCATCAGCTTTTCAGAATTCTTTTTGTTTTTCTTCTCCAGTCAAAGTTTTAGGAATAGTACAATGTTTTGTCTTTTAAGGCTTTCTATCAGTCTTAGAAAACTTTAGGTTAGCAACTCATGCGATTGCATTAGGGTGTACTGAGTGTTAGAAACACCCCTAAGAACTTAATTGTTGAAGAGAGGTAGGCCACAGACCGGCTTCTTCCCCCTTTTAGTGGCTTCTTTTCTCCTCTCTAATCTTTTTAATTGATTTTGTCTAATACTTCCTATAGTGCGCGGAAGTATATTCCCCCAATCTTGTTCTCTTCTGCAAGTTAAACTTTCTTGTTCTGAAAACTAGGTAATTTTTTGGCTCTTTGCTGCAGGATTAGTTTTTGGGAGGGATTTCAAGTTTCTAATTGCTGTTATTTGAAGAAGTTAGGCATATTTGGCTCAAAGCTTGGAACTAAGGTGTATGCATCTACATATAATGAGGATAGGTTTGAAAAAGGTTCAAACTTTCAAAGAGGGCCTCTATCCTTTCTTGTCAGTTGTTTTTGCCCAGGATTTCACCTTGACCAATAGTTTAACAAGTTCTAGGACCTTGCCACCCCGCCCGACTGAATTACCTCAGAAGATGTCTCTAATCTTTTTCAATTTGTTCAAAACTTATTGGACCATGTGTGATGTTTTTACAAGATTTATATTGACTCAACTATTTACACACAGATTCCAGCAGCTTATTTGTTCTTTCAATTGTTTACCTTTTCCTAATTCTGTAATTTCAACTTGATTTTAAATTAAACAACAACTTCTTACTTGATTCAATGGCTTTACTCTTCTTTTCTCTCTCAACATTGTTTTAAGTTTAATCGAGTGTTGTTATGCCATTTTACCCGATAAAAGCTTAAATCTGATAACCATTCCCTTGATTTTTACTAAACGCAGCACGAAGCAATTTACTAGCTCGGATCTTAATCACCCAAACAATTCACATTTTCTCAAACTATTCAGCTACTAGGTCTAATTCGCGGATAATCAACAGTGTATATGTTCTTATTGCAATATTCGAAATGCATAAATAAATCAATCAAATTAATGAACAAATAAAACACCTCAAATAAATTTCTTCTGCTAATAGTGAGTGCAGAAAAAGATCAAATGTTTGTTTGCTCTCTATGATTTAGTCACTGTATTGATCTAGTCAAATTATCTGAAATATTCAGAGTGTGATCATCTTTCAGGACATGTTCTCTTTGTGATCAGTTGATATTAATTAATAAAGTTGATCCCAGTGTCTTGATTCAAGCCCTCTTATTCACTTGTGCTCCAACTCAGATACCGCCCAGCATGTTTGTTAAATTATTGTTGATCAAATCAAACTCATCTGGATTTTCTTCTATAGACATCATTATCTTCCAGCTCTTTATCTCTCTCCTTCATCAACCTCCCAAAATCCTTGAATTGCCCTTTATAAAGGTATTTGAAGGCTTCTATCTTTTAAACATAATAATACCCTCCATTTCAACCTCTTTTTCTACTCGGAATGGTGGGCACTTCTTCATCTCATACAGGCCAGTTGTTGTAGAGAAGCTGGCTGGCCTTCGTCTTTCTCAAATTCTTTCTCTCATTTCATCTCTTCTCTCATTCTTCCTCTCTCTGTCTGAGTGCACTCCAGTAATTGGCCCATTTCCTCACAGATTCGGCTTCTAAAGACTCCTCTCGATCCCAGATTGATGCTTTTTCCCATTCTGCTCCCTTTTCTTCCTTATCTTTCTTTATTGATCTTAGCATCTCCCACGATTTCAATATTCCTATCCTTTCTGGAATACTCTGCTAACTTTCGGAAATCCTCTCAATTCGGGCCTTGAATGGCTCGGGAGAATATCTGAAAGACACATCTATTCTTCTGTTTGGAGGAATCTGTTTGGACAGTTTCCATTTCCTGTTTATCATTCTCCTCGGCCATTTCTCCTTAGTTCTATGATCCAGCCACTTTCACGGGCCCCTTTGTTACACCTGTAAGGGTAAGAGGAGATGCCTTAGGGCATGTTTCTTCTTCGTCCCATGATCCTCTCACCCCAGCTAAGATGCATAGTTTGCTGATTGTTGCTGGGTGAGGGATTAGTCCTCTTTTATTGCTTAAGTGGTACCCTTTGATAGACCCTCGATCAAACCTCCAATATCATTTCTGACACCTTGAGGCATATAAAATGGTGCCTCTTGTTCTCTCACTAAGCAAAGATGTTTGGATTGGAAGGATGCGGGGCGGAAGTAGGAGCAGACCATAGCTTCTAGGTGGGGATCCTGCATTGATAACGTAGTGAGGGTTCTTCCTTGTGTCTTCCCACTTCCCCTACCCAGCAGTTAGGAGGTCTATAATTCTCTCATGATTAGGGTTTTCTACCAATTTCTTGAATTTAGAACCGTGCTTGAGTTCCTTTAGTTTGAACAACTATTGATTTTGTGCCCAGGTACCGGTTCATACGTGGCCCGAGTCTTCTCATTCCACCATGTTTGCATAGAATTCCCTAGGCAGAGCAGAGAATCCAGGCGCCTTGTGTGCACAAAAGAACTCCTAACCTCTCTTTTCTATTATCTCGAAGACTGAAATGCGGCTTTGAGCCTCTTCGCTAAGCGAAGCCCTTGTTAGCCAGTAGAGCCTGATATAAATCTTCAGCCTGTGAGACGAGAGTCTTTTCGGCTCTCTGTTTCTTCTTGTACAGGTGCCTCTTGTTTCTGTCTTTGCGGCCGCTCTACCTCAGCTGGCTCTTCTACTCTGTTTGGGTTTCGGTTCTGCGTCATTGGCGGTCTCGGGTGAGGTTCCAGGTGAACCTCCTCCACCCCATGACAGTAACTGCCTGTGGAAGCTCATTAATTATTCCAGTTAAGGTCCAAGACGAGGGTTTTGGTTATCTGCCATGGTTGAGAATTTGAAATTGGACACTAGATTTAAGGTTTTGGTAGTCGAAGAGAGAAAAGAGAGTGAACGGTTGGTGAAGATCACGTGAATGGAAGTTTGGGAAGGGTAAAAAATGTCAATTTGTTTGATAGACTCAATGTTATCATTGTTTTAATGAAATTAACGACTTTAACTTATAGGTTACAACACAAATTCCAAACAATAACTACCTTATTTAATGTTGCGGCGCCCTCATAAGACAATCAATTAAAATTATTAATCAAATAAGTCCCCCAAATTCCAAGTACTTCCTTCTAACTTATGCAGAAAATACTGTAACTAACAATAAATTCAAACTATTGGAAGCTGCGCTTCTCAAAACTGCATTACAATAGATAATGGAGAATTGATCAATTACACCCATTCTGGGTTCTCGATAGGCGAAAAGCAGGTCGAAATTGTCTAGATTTCATTAAACTCGAATGATAAATTGTAAGAAATTGAAACGAAAATTGCCAACTTGGCATTCTAACATATCGCTGGTTGAACGGAAGGCTAAGAAAGAAAAGAAAGAAAGAAAAGAAAGAAAATTACATTCTAAAAATATACAGCTAGAGTCTTCTCGTCCTCCAAATAATTGATTTAGAAAGCATTTTTCGTCTTTGCGTAAACTATTTATAACAACTTTTGAAATATGGCTGACTCGAGGCTTCAAATTAGGATTTTCCTAAAATCAATGGCTGACTCAGCGTTTTAGGTCGACATGTTGTGCTGGATGCATATCGAGTCGCCGTGAGCTCGAGCTAGTGTAACCTTCTTTTTAGTTTGTTCTTGCAATTGTTGAGTCGCAACCTAATGTTTTCTGTTGCGACTGGTTTCTAGCAGTTTCTTTGATTAGTCGTTGCCAAACGTGAATTTCCTTCTCCGCGACCTGGAGTTAATTAATCTCGACTTACATTTTTGTGTGACAATTTCCTAAGTAAGAACCTTGCAAGTCCATTGACAATCCTTCACAGTCCACGACATCAATTATGTCGTTCGACCAACAATGTCTTCTTTTGTGTGTGATCACCTGATCTTTCAGCGAAATATACACAACTCTTGGTCTCGACAAATTTCTCTGTTCATGACTTTGATGGGCTTACCTATCATACAGTGCGACACAGGTTCTCGTCCATGACTTCATAACTACTTTGTGTCTTAGAATTACATTTGTCACAGCCCTCAGAGTCTACTCGCGACAGCTACTTGACCAGATATAACCACAATATACTTACTAGAATTGCCATTTCTTACGCCAAAGAAGTATGCAAAAATAGAAATTTAGTAAATTTTCATATTCCCGAATAAAAGCAAACAATTATAAAAATAAAAATAAAAACATCAGAAAAATGGGATTAAAATGAATTAGTTTTACTGTCAAATTCCCCGACTTAAAATTTGCCTTCTAGCCTCCTCAGCCTTTCTCTCTTTGTGACCTCTTCTCGGACCCGGTCTGACTCGTCTTTGCTAGCCAAACTCACGAAGTAAAGAGACTCGTTAAATCTGCTAGCGGTTGAATGCCGTCCTCAGCGCCTGGCGAGCCTCTTACCAAAGGCGACCAAGGCAGAAAATTTGAACCTCAGTCAGCGCGGACTCCCGCTACGCGAGCATCCTCTAAGCGACCAAGGCATCTTTGGACCTCAGCTAACTTCAGTTCCGCTTGCGCTGGGCGCTACCACTGCCCGACCTCGATTTAACCGCCTCGGCGCTTCATGACGATGGCATCTCTCGACCTCGGCCCGGACCGCCCTTTCAATGGCTTCCTTGGTCTCTCCCAGGCTCCCGATCATAGTGAACTGCGCCTCGCCTCCATCAAGGCTCTCGGGGCCTTACGGTGAAGCGTTCGGCCCCAGGCGTAAATGTTAGCCTCTCTACACATCCTCGGTAGATGGAACTCCCGGTATTGGTAGGCCATGTTTCTAATGTGATATTCTTTAAAGATAGACATATTAAGGATACGACAAACCCCAGGAAATAATGCTGACATCCTTAGCGATTCTGACATGCAGTTCTATCAACTAGGTGAATTAGGATTTTGGACCAGCATCTCGTCTTCAACCATCTATAGGAGGTCCTCTTTACTAGTGGAGACGGGGGTTGAGAACTTGCCCTCTTGCTTCTCCTCGGCGCTGGATCTGGCATACATAATAGAGTAGTCTGAGATCGTGTAAGTGATGTGCGGATTCACCTATGTTAAAGGCCTCCAGTCAGGTGATCTCTCACAGGGTGCCCTCGGCCGAGACGAAACCTCCTCCATATGGGTGGAACGAGGCCCGTGAAGGATGTTAGGTTGGTAACTTAGCCAGATCATCACGGCCTTGGCACCTTCGTTCGACCCGGGGATGCGGGGGTCTCTTTGGCTCGCCAGGGAGCTTTCTGGGACTATGGATCACTTGGATACATTTGTGGGGTCGGGGGGCCTCCTGGCTCCACTGAGGTGGTGTTCTCAGTTCGACTAGTCATTCCAGACCATCTGAGCGAACCTAAGATGGCTGATTCACCACTTGCTTCGGGCTCTCTCCCTCGACACCTCGGGGGATGGCATCAGCCTTGCAAGCAGAGCTAATCACCTTCCGGCTTAGGCGACAAAGTTATGAACAGTTTAGTCCCCTCTCTTCTTCTTCCCAATCCGGGGGATGACTGGATATGGGGAGAATCCAAGGGACGGAATCTTCTACTCCAGTTCCAGGAACCTTTTATCACCCGGACATCCCCTTCCTTTTCTTCAACACTTAGGGGTGGGGCCAGATTGCTAAAAGAACCTTCAATAATACCTATTTAGCTTGGATGCTTATGAGGTAAGCGGAATCCTCACTAGCAAGGAAGGTGCGGTAGAAGTATGGATCACCAATTCTAGACCAACTCAAATCTAGGTTCCTACATGGAGATGAGTTATCAGGTTAAATTTAAGTCTGCGTGCGTAATACTCCCCGCTACTTAATTTCTATGGGTAGGGCGTGGAATGGCCAAGACGTTGTAGGGAGCAGTTGCGACTCAAATCGTTGATTCTTCAAGTAAGAAGGACCGTGATGCTAAACCAGCTCCAAAATCTCTGCTTGACTTCAAATTTTTCAAAAGCGGCCTTCTCAACCAGAATTGACAGGGTTGCCTTCAAACTTTCACTGCACAAATACCACTTTGTGTAAGGTCTATACCACGAAGCGGCGTGTAAAGGCACTCCACCTTTACATACAGGGAAGGCATTGATTGGTTTATCTCTAAAACAAAGGTCGGGAGGCGAAGGATCTGTCTGTGGGCCACGACAGGGATCACTCCTTTCACCTCTTGCCCGGTCGGAGGCTAGTAACAAGTGCTGGCCGGGGGAATATGGCGAACATGGATGAGTCGGCCACCCATATCTGACCTCAAGGACTGGCAAGCAAACCCTGATGAAGGTCGAGTGATAGAGGTTTAGTATGCGACATCCAGTAAAATTAGCGATGATGTTTGGGTGGATATAGCGGTGGCGCTCTGGTAAATCTGAGGTACTTGACCGGGGCGACCACGGGAAGGCTTGTTGCAGGGTACTCACGGGTTAAAACGCGTGTTGCCATTCTTCGTCCCGCAATGATTGATCGGACCTCAGGCGGCTCAATCGCCATCTCTGGGGATTTGACAGCCAGACCCTCACCTCATCTATGGAGAGGGAGGAGATGATCTTCTGCCCGAGAAGGAGACTCGGCTAGGCCTTTGCACCGCGACAGCGATTGCATCGTCGTTACATGGGTATCTTTCTCAGTTACAATCGGATCGGCACCTGGATCCGACGACCCGAGAAAACCCTCATTAGATTCTGGGGCAAGGACTGTGCTATCAAGTAATGCCTTCCCGAACTAAAACGCAAAAGCTACGGAGGTTGGTGAACAAGATGTTCGAAACAAATATGGACATCTATGGAGGTATATATAGGCGACATGTTAATTAAATCAACTACGGTGAGCTCATATAGCCATACGCGAGCATTCAGATCTTGAAAGAGTACAACATGAAGTTGAATCCATCAAATGTGCTTTAGTCTCGTGAAAAATTCTCTTCAGGTTTATAGTCAATAACGAGGAATAGAGGCCCGGCCAGGACAGAATAAGCGTATCGACATGCAGCCCTTCAAGACATAAAGAGTCAACGCCTACTTTGGAAGAATAGTTGCGCTGCAGTTTTGTGTCAGGCTGTGATAAGTGTCATATTTTACGGAGTTCTAAAAAATCTTTAAATGGGATGCACTAACTGAAGAAGCTTTCCAGCGTAAACTTTATAAAGAGCTCCCAGGTGCTGGTAGGAGTCCCTGCGAGGAGAGCTCCTTACTCTTCTTCATAGCCGTTTCAGATTTCTCCTTAGCGTCATCTGGTCGGAGACAAAGTCAGTGCAGCACCTAGTCTGCACTATTATAGTCGAGCTGAGAGCTGAGGAAGTACCAAAGATGGAAAGTGTCTAGCATTTAGTAACACGACTACAGAAAACTCACTTCTTACTTAATCTTTAGTAAATCTTAACTGAAATACTGTCTGTTTGTGTTGAAACCAAGTGCTACACAAACCCCGGAGACCTCAGGAAGATTGATTGAGTGGGCCACTTACGACTAGATTCGGCATCGGATACAAACCAGAAAACCCAATGATAAAAGGGTAGATCTTGTGGACTTAGTCATGGAGTCTACCACCGACTAAGCTTGCGAGAGCTACTCAACAGCATGTGATACACTCCCTATTTTGAAGGTTGTTGTAGATGGGCGTGTCAAGCAGGGAGTGGTCTTGGTGTTGCAGCCTCTCAAAGGGTAGATATCAGTATGCGCTAGATTTGGGGTTCAAGCCTCGATAAGCAGTGGGTAGCAGGAATACCAGTCATATTGAGCCAACCTCGCCCATTCTATGAGTTGATCAACTGAGGTATGCAGGCCTCCAGCGGTAGTGAAACAAATAGAGAGACTCCCCTACAGGCTTGGAGGCGAAAAAAATGATCCTATACCTCAAGAAGGTCACAGGAGTGCATAAGTTCGTGCAGTTGGTCAGAGGACATACCGAAGCGGAGGAATTTCGCGAGCAAATGCACCTTAGCAAAACCTTAGCAACAACCTCCAAGAAGACTCAATGGTGACACCTATAGACACCTTTGAGCCCTCTGTAGATCTACGACATGAAGAGATCTCCACATCATGTCCGTAGTGGATGGATCCCATTTGGGACTACCATGGGACTACCCAAACGACCGAAGGAGGCATCTAAGCTTGATCAGAGATACGCCGAGTTACTATTCTCGAGGCCTTTATAAGCAAGGATTTTTACACCATCCTCGAATGCATTGCAGGGAGGCGTCGACTACGTCGGGAGTACATGCGGGCGTATATAAATCACAGCCCGAACCGGGCCTTTGGTGGGAGGAAAAGTCTTAAGAGCGAGATTTATTGGCCCTGTGCTCGAGGCACCTTGAACTAATGGAAAATGCAAATTTATCAGAGGCACCAAATCTCTCACTCCCATCAGGAGTCAGCGGCGTCGAGTTACAGCCCTTGGCACTTTTCAATGATGGGAGTTGGACATGCTCTTGAGACTTACGCCCATTGGAAAGGGCCCGATACAGGTTCTGTCGTGCGATTACTTAGTTTATTTCACCCAAATGGGGAAAGCAGGGCCATGGCTATATCAAGGAACAAAAGTCTACTTCAGCTTAAATTTGGTGTGCCATAATATGCGGGTTTGAGTATCAGGAGCCTGAGGTGTGGGACAATGGAAACAGTTACGCACGATCCTAAGTTGCAGTTTGTAATAGAGCTGGGATCGAGGCCCCACTACCGTCTGACTCATCCACAGTCCAGTAGGCTAAAGTAGAGTCACCGTAGAATCATAAGCGACATTAGAAGACCCGAGTTGGAAAGTGCAAGGAAAATTGGTAGAATACCTCCAGGGTGACCTGGGCATATAGAACTACAGCGTAAGTCGACCTTTCAGGAGACCCCATTCGCTCTAGCCTTTGGCAAGGGTGGTAGCCTCTGTCGAGATCGGATTAAAATCCCCAGTTTAATTAGCGTAGAACATACTTGAAAAGGCTCTTCGCCTAGACCTAGACCTTAGATGGCGTGATCGGATCTGAAATATAGAAGACACCAAGGAAGGCGCAAGGTACTACACCCGAAAGGTTAAACCCGGGAGTTATAAAGCACAGCAACTAGTTTAAAAGCACGCCGGTAAGGAAAGATCCTACACATGAAAGCTAGGACCCAGCCCGGGAGGGCCTTATATCGTGTCACAGCGTGGTCAGGCATGGCCTACGACTCCGGGCGAAAGAAGGAAAATTCTGCCTCACTCTTGGAGCAGTGGGCACCCTCAAGCGATTCTATCAATAGACCTCGGATTGTAATCTCTAATAAGTATCTTGGCTTTCGAATATGAGTCTGTGTGTTAGATTTGATTACTGCGCTTAATATCATTATGAATCGAAAAACAGAGGCATATCGGTAAAGAAGCGATATTTCAGCTGAAGCCTAAGAAAAATTACACCTCGGAATACGAAAATTCGTGCTTCATTGTTCTTTATTTGAAAAGAAGGGGCTGATGATTAGGAAAATTTACAAATCAGCGATTTTCATCCCTTACATCTACGGGAACAAACGATACAACGGCTCTCCCTCGAAAAAAAAAATATCTGAAAGAAAGGGAAAAGGAAAGAGAAGAAGAGAGAGTGGGAGCAGGAGGGAGAAAAGGAGAAGGAAAAGGAGAAGAAAGAGAGAGAAAGGAAGAAGAAAAAAAAAAGGAAAATGGATAGAGCGATACTAAAAGTTCTTCTTTGAGTACACAGCCCCCTCCCAGGATGCATTCTAGCACGACTCACAGTCATGGACATGGCTGGGGAATAACATAAATCCCATGATGGAGAAACTGGGAAAAACCTGGCTCTGGCGAGAAGACCTTGAAACCCAGCGTCGGCTCAAGATCTTAAGGGCCTCCCGCAGCCAGCGACTAAGCCTTGACCACTTCATGTCGTGGATCTTGATGCATACAAAAGGGAAGAAGGTCGAACCATGAGCTCCATCACGGAGAGAGTGGCTATTTGTAGGGAAACCAGGCGCTCGGGAAGTCAGCATAATCAGTTCCAATTCTAAGTCATAGTATTAAACTTCTGCATCTTTCAAGAAGAAAGTCAAGTGGCCGCTGTAGCCACGGGGCCCACGTGTGAGCCCAACTGATTCGGTTCGAAGAGCCCATGTAGCCATAGAGGCAGCGACCCGAAGCCTCGGCAACTTCGATTTTCAAATCGCATAATCAGATTCCTAATTCTCCATAAATGGTAAAGCTACGCCTTTCAAAGAAGAAATCAAATCGGCCATATAGCCCGCGGGGCCACGCCTCCCCCAGAACCGCGGCGGCTCGAGTTTGAAGAGCTGTTTGCTCGGCTAAGGCCTTGGCCCGGGACGGTTCGGCTCGACGAGTGGCCCGCGAGGCCTCGGCGGCTCGGTTTTCGAAGAGCCTGGCTTGCTCAGCTAAGGCCTTGGCAGCGGGGGCCGGTTCGGCTCAGGCAGTTAGTACGGGCCTCGACTCGGTTTCGAAGAGCTATTTGCTCGGCTAAGGCCTTGTAGCTGAGGCGATTCATTTCGGTTAGCCTGAGCCTCAGCGGCTCGGTTTGAAGAGCTGTTTGCTCGTAGGCCGCCCAGCAACGGGGCCGGATTCGGCTCGGGGCGGTCTTGCGGAGCCTCAGCGACTCGGTTGAAGAGCTCGGCTACTCGGCCAAGGCCTTGGCGAGGCCCCGGTTAAGCGCGGCGATTAGCCCGCAGGAGCCTCGTGACTCATTTTCAAAGAAGAGCTGTTGCTGGCCTAAGGCTTTGTAGCCCAGAAGCCAGTTCATCTCAGGCATATTAGCCCACGGAGCCTCAGCGGCTTAGTTTTCAAGAGCTCGGCCCTTTCTTCAGGCTAGCCTAGGAGCCAATTCGGCTTAGGCGAGTTAGCCTGGGCCTAAGCGACTCGGTTCCCGAAGAGCTCAAGCGCTTTCAGCTAAGGCCTTGTAGCCAAGGGAGCCAATTCCGCTTCAGGGCATATTAGCCCACGGGCCTCAGCGGCCGTTTGAAGAGCTCAATTGCTCGACTAAGGCCTTGTGGCTGAGGCAGATTCGGCCGGACATAATGCAGCCGGACCCTGGCCATTTCGGTTTTGAAGGCTTCGGCTACTCGGCCCCAAGGCCTTGTAGCCCGAGGCGGTCGATTTCTGGTAGATTGCTGCGGGCCTCGGCAACGGTTTGAAGGCTCATTTTGCTCAACTAAGGCCTTGGCGGGGCGGTTTAGGTACCGGGCGGGCTTGCGGAGCCTCGATGCTTCATTTTCAAGAGCTCGGCCCCACTTTCGGCCCAGGCCTTCCTCGCCCGGGAGCAGTTCAGCTCGGGCGAGTTAGCCCGGGCTTCGGCGGTAATTTCGAAGGCTCAACCTCGGCCAGGCCTTGAAACGGGTTCATTTCGGGAAGATTAGCCCGCTTTGGAACCTTAAGTAGCTCACATTTTGAAAGAGCTTAACTGATGGGCCTTGCCAAGAGCGAGTTCAGCACGAGCAAATTAGCCCACGGAGCCTTATGGCTCGAGTTTGAAGAGCTGAATTTATAACCAAGGCCACCTTCTGAGCCCGGTTTGGCTACGAGCCTGTCGCCGGAGCCTCGATGGCTCGGTTCCGAGAAGGCTCGACTACTACCGGCTAAGGCCTTGGCTTGAGAACCCCACGATTCGGCTCGGGCATAATGGCCACGGAACCTCAACAACTTAGTTTTCAAGGCTTACGCTGCTCAACTAGGCCTTGTAGCTATGAGCCCGGTTCAGGCGTGGCCAGTGGCCACGGAGCCTTAGCGGCTCGATTTGAAGGCTCGGTGCTGACAGGCCTTAGCCCAGAGCCGGTTCGTTTCGGTAAATTAGCCCATGGGCCTCTTGACTCGGTTTTGACTCAGCCTTCGACCAAGGCCTTGTAGCCTAGGAGCCGAGTTCAGCTGACGGTGCTTGGCCGAGCCTCGTATTTCGGTTTCGAAGAGCTCGGTACGCTTTCGACTAAGGCCTTGGCACAAAGGCGATTCGGCTCGGTGATTAGCCATGGAGCCTCAACGGCTTCCGGTTTTCAAGACCTCAACGCCGGCTCAACTAAAGCCTCGTAACCCGGAGCCCCGGGTAGGTCGACGAGGCCCGACCACGAAACCTTGATTTGGGGTAGAGGAGATAGAAAATTGGGTATCCATTGAGTTTCAAAGCCAAGAACGGCATTACATATATCCCGGGTTCAAAGCCCAATGCAAAAAAAAAAAAAACAAGCAAAATTGCACAAGGAGGCTCAATCGTCGAAACTGGATTAAGACAAAAGGTGAAGAAGGGCTTGGGACTCAGTAGAAGCGAGTACAGATCTCAACAAGTATGACGAAAAGGAATCTTACACCTCCTCGCCATTGAATATCAAGGTGGGTCCAAGCCCGGGTAGGCGTCGAAACCCTCCCTCGGAAAGCAAGCCATCTGAGGCCCATTTGAGTGTAAGCCTCGTCCTAAGCTGCTATCCTTAGTCCTCAGAACGACCCGAAGTTTACGTCTACGAAGGTCCCCTCGCCTTGACGCATGGCACTCCTTCGGTCGACGTTCAATAGAGCTCTCAACCGAAACTTCACGTGGGCTTTGTCCCAGCAGCCTTTGTATTATCTGACTCATCTCGGCTGACTTACGGCTCTTCCACGACTGCACGAAGCTCATTCTAGGCAGCTGCGGCCCATCTAGCCACTGGTGAATCATTCACGGGCGTTATGCGGCCGTCCCAAACCTCCAGAAGCTACTTCCCTCAAACAACTCTTAAGCCATCTAGGCCTTCTCTTCTCCACCTCGGCGCGACTCACCGTAAATATACCTCGGGTTAGACTGCCAGGCTTCATGACTTCCCTCCAGTCATATTTTACCTTCAGAGCTGCGAGGTGACTCACTCGGAGGTAAAAGAAAACCACTCTGCTTTGTAGGCTCTGGTGGCTTTGACATAGCCCTCGTTGATCGGCCCTTTTAGCCAAACTCTTGGGATGGGTAGCCGCTGTCGATGCCAACACCAAAGAGTCAACTCTGCAACTCAAAACCAAGATCGAAACCATGAATAAAGGACACGGGAACCACAGGAGAGCCACGGAGGGATAGAGCTAAGGCCCATATCAGCCAAACCAAGGTGTAGGCCTCTGAGATCAGAATCCTTAAGGTTGGATGAGATCGTGCAAGTAGCAAGCTCAACATTGGAGAGCAAGGAATCCTCATCCCTATTAGCTTCGAACCTTTGCCACAGGTCATACTATGAAGGAGGAGGCTCGGTAGCTCTAGGCGGGACTCAAGCGAGATAAAGGCATAACCTCTAACGGGGCTCGGCTAGCCCTCCCAGAGGTCTTTGGCCTTGGCGTGGGAGGCGGAGAGGTTACTGTAACCTCTTGAAACCTCGGTCGAGAGATGGCAATGCCTTGCCTTCGGACGTGGGCGGGAGGCGATCAGAAGAAGGATGTCCCTGACCTCGGGGTTGCTAGGCGGGATTACTCACCGGGGGTCACAGGACTTCAGTATGCTCGAGACCTCTGGACAGCCTCTCCACGGGCTTGGGGCTCTCCTTGGTGGAGACCGACAGGGGCCTCTACGTGGGAGGAGACTTCATAGCAGGATGAAGGTGAAGGTGCGGAGACTTAGAGCTAGAGACCACTGGAATGTCGGGCTTTGATAAGCTTAGAGCTAAGCACGCGAGGAGAACGCAGCCAACTTAAGCTACGACCACAATCTTGGGGTTAAGATCAGTGAATGCTGAAGGCGCATAGCGATGCAAAGTTGCGGGATGCCTTATAATGCAGCGAAGACTAGATCAAGCTAAAGCCAAACAAAACTCCGTAGATTCGGAGTGGTCGGACATCCGGAACGCTGACCTTGTCTTCCCCGGTTCGGTGGGATCATACTCCCAGCGGTGGCCCGCAGGCAAAAAAGTAGCGTTCTTTCGAAATTTGTGGGATCGACGGGAATCGCAGAGGATAGTCAGCGAATGACTGGGGCAGCTTGGATAAATAAGGAAGACCTCGGTGTCTTCCTTCGTATGAGGTCAGGGAAGCGGATCTATCTGGGAACACCCAGAAGCCCTTATCCTAAAGACCTTCAACGGCCCAGTCGAATCTTGGGGCGAGGCGTTGAAATGTTACTGAAAACCGCATAAAGGGATGCGGAGCGGGTGAATTCACCGAGGCCGCCTCGAAAAAGCCGCCGTCTTAGGCGCCCGGAACAACGCCGGGGTGTCGTCGGGGGACCCAGGCACGGACCAAGCGGGGCTGTGTCGTCTTGAAAGACCCCATATAAAGGCTCAGCCACGCTGGACTCACCGCCAAGGCTTGTTCACGCGGCCGACCTCAGATGTCGGACCCCACCAAAGGTTAATCATCGATTTTATGTACCTTTACCTAGGGGAAGGAGGTTCCCCCGGGGCATCTCGAAGAACAACCACGGCTAAGCGATCAGACTCACCACCCATCGGAGTCACGAACCGAATCTTTTTGTAGAGGGAATCACCATCACCTTGAAAACTGACCCCGGACGTTGGGAATACGAAGTTGAACTAAAACCTAACCAAGCTAGCCTTGACAAAGAAGGAGAAAGACGTATCGGCCCTAGGAACAGAACGAAAAGGACGCCCTCGAGCAAGGTATTACAAAACCTGAAAGTGCAGACAAAATGATCGAAGCGAGGTTTTGGGCTTGAACCGGGGAAGAAACCTTCGAATATCGAGGGCCACAATCTTTAGCGGTCGAGGATGTCTTAAAAGCGAAGAACTAGAGGAAATAAGAGAGTCAAAAGTCATTATTACCACAAGACATTAATGGCGACAAAACCTGCCAAACCAGCCTAGCGACCACGTGGAAGTCCTTGCGTTAACGATGGCCCTTTGCGGCTCGCGGTAACCCGAGGGCTGAGGCTGACTGTGGAGTTTAAAAATAGGCGCCATGGTACTCTGATCCAGCGGATTGAAAAGACTTATAAGCAAGCCCGATCAAAATGTGGCTCTGGCCTTGACCAGAGCCAGTTCATCGTCAGGGTAGATAACATGGGAAAGCCCAAGAGCCCAGTATCCGATAAAATCAAATCAAATCTCCGCAATAAGGAAGTAGGATAATTCCCAATAACTTCTTTTCTAATTATCCCTTAATGTCCCAGTGATAAGAAAATCCCTCGTCCAATGAAAGTCTTTATCACCATCGGTGGGAAAATCATCATATAAATACCAAGGTCACCGTCGGTGAAGATGCAGCACAAAACTTCATTCCTAAATGAGTTGATCTTCTCTTTACAGAAAGAACTGACTTAGGCATGAAAAACAATGGCGAGCCCCACTGGAGTCCTTTTGGTTTCTTGTTTTTGCAGAGGAGTCCGGCATCCAGAGCCAGCGGACCGGCCCAGCAATTCCAGCTCGCCTCAGCCCAGGTTCCCGGTTGAAAAGAAACACATCATCGGCATGTTTCATTTGTCTTCTTCGAAATCCCAGTCATCTCGACTTCTCAACTTCATTAGAATCTGACCTCATGATTTCTTGAAAATTTTCTTCATTTTCAGAACTTATCGTCGTTCCTTTTTTTTCATTTGAATTTTTCGTTGAAGCATTAGACAATATACAATCTTTACTTTGTGTTGACTGCGCCAGCGGTATGCCGACATCCTTACATGACACACCCCACCCCCTATCGCGGTGTCGTAAATATCTAATCTGACCATTACCTCAACGACTAGAAAATCCTGAAGCCGAAGCCGTGTTATACTTCAATCTCATATAATTTTTTCTAATCTAAACTTATGATTTTATAAAATTTGACCATACTTACTTGTGCCTCTGGGGACAATTCCCAAAATATCATCATCTACAGTTTACACTTTTTAAAATATGGCAACCAACCACACTCATCAGAGCCTCTCAGGCTCATCACATTTCTAAAGCAAAACTATGTACATCAGCAATACTCCGATCTCTGAGTTCAAGTATTTTCTTACGAAATTGTCTGACAACCGTCACAATCAAGAGAATCTATGCTCCGGTGTCAAGTTACGTACGGAAAATAGTTTTAAAACAACAAAATAATATTCAAACATTCAGTGATGAATATCACTAAATCTTACTTAAAGAATCCTAACATCAGCCTCCTACACAAGTATTTCGATCATGTTGCTACTAAGTTCATCAAACTTCACAGTATTGCTTCTTGCACTCTTGGGTTCCTCTAAACTTTCTCAGTCTCTGCTAAGTTTGACTTGTATCGAATCTGTATGTTTAAAAATCAAAAATGATTTGTCAACGTTAAATAACCGGGATCTGGGCTCAACCGCTCGTTGAAATAAAACGAGTCAGCTCAATATTCTTTAAGCGAGCGCGGGCGCTGAGCTCGATGCGTGCTGCCGATCGGTTAATTGTAATATGCGATGATGTATAGACTTTCCTGCGGCGTACCTCGTGACGGGATTGAGATCGAGCGTGAGTGTTGATCACTGGAATCGCATACCTCAGGTTGAAGATGTAGCGTTCCTCTTACCGAGTAAATATGGGTGATCAAACCTTCTGCCAGGTCTCCATCACCATAATTTAGTTAGAGCTCTTAACCTTATATATTCCAGTACGTGCCACGGTCTCCTTTAAATGCATGATGCATGATCTAAGTTTGTCGACCGGGCAAATCTAAAATGCATGTATGATATCCTAACACCCGCCGCGCTGTCTGAATACCTCTACTTAAGTATGCTTGCTTATCACAAAGGGATTTTGATTGAGCCTATTTTACAAAATAGACTTTTGTTTACCTTTGCTTCTTTGAAATATATGGTTTTAATTCAAAACCATTTGCTTGCTAGCTATAAAGTATGGTTGATTACATCGAAACCATTACTTGTTGCTTTTCACATATGGTTTAAATCAAAACCATTTTGTTTGCTTAAAACTCATTGCTTGCTTTAAACATGGTTTCTGATTAAAACCATTAAATATCGAGTGTAAAGCAGTTTATAATAATAATACACTAGTATTTGAAAAATAGGTTTAGAACACTCATCTTTTTGTTTACCAAAACTTATGCACAACTCCACTACTTTCCCTCCTTTGCTTTTAGCCTACACACTCAAACGAATACGGCGAAAACATTAATCGCCTGCGTATAGCATAAAACTTAACTTACTTCACACGCAAGTCACTTTAGCGTCACACAACATTCATATAAAACCAAATGAACAAATTTACCCTTAAGTACCAAAAGCCCCTAACAAAAAAAACCACTTATTTTGGTAAACCTTTTTCCAACCTCCTACAGACTTTATTACCACAAAAATTATTCCAAACGGTCTTCAAAAAATTATGAAACTCTCAGATCAAGTCCTTTATATATCAATAACATCTCTTTAATTTTCATTTAAAATTCCTTCTCTAAGGCCCCTCAACCACATAACACAAGTTACAATTTTTTTATGCCAAATGGTTAGCTCACTGAATCACCTGCTATTATCCTTGATTTCTGCAGTCTTAAATCCATAAATTGAAATGGTTTCTTCACTCATTTGAATCTATGGTTCTAAAGGTTTCTTCTCAATTAGAATCACCCAATTTGGATCACCAAAGAAAGCATAAGTTATTGTATTTTACATCTATATTACTCAATTTGGCAGAACAGAATATGCACATAGCTCCACTTTGAAAATTTATGGAACCAGGTTTACAATTTGCATACTTCCTTCAATAACTTATTCCCTAGAAGTCTATTTTATCCAGAATTTTGAATCACTCAATTTGGATGAGTGAAACTCCACTTATGGCCAAAACACTACAACAATACCCAAAACATAGCATAACCAGTGAGTTACACGAGCTCACCTTTCAGTCCTTATTTGGGAGCCTTAGAGCTACAATTTTCTCTATGTCCCTTCTATACATTTGTAGTAATATCTCTTATGGTTCTTTACCAATTGGAATCAATTCATTTGGATGATTATAGCAATCACTGCTTCTGGCTCAAAACATGGGTTTACAAATTTTGACAACAGCTTTCCTTTAAAAAACCCAACAATTCTCCTTTTTAAGCCATTCCTCAAAACCAACATGGAATTAACCCCATGCTTCCACCACTTGTATTAGTGGTTTAGAACTTCTTACAACAAACCCTAGGTGAAAATCCAAGAACTCTTACTCAAGTCCACCAATTCATACAACCCATAAAATTTTGATGGATTCCATATTTATTGTATACCAATTAAGGTTTTACCCACAAAACTTCAAGAATTCTAGGGTTTGGGTGATATCTTCCACAAAACCCTAGAACAAGGAGCAACTAATCTCCATGGAAAATTCATACCAAAACCCTAGGAATCCAAAATATACATGATTCCAAAATAAAAACATACCTTTTTGGTCTTCTCCCACTTCTTCTATTTCTTCTTCCTCTTCTTCCACTTCTTCCCCCTTTCCTCTATTCTTAACTGAAGCGTGGAGCCTAGCAATTGAGACCAAAAATAAATTTTGGTTTGTCTCGTACCTTTTTATAATCCACGTAATTTCCCTTAATTGCAATTAAGTCCTTAGTCTACTTTAAATATTGCAATCAACATATTTATTTTCATGTTTGGCACACCATCTTCTCAATTTATGTTTTATTTCAATTTTGGCATACTATCTTCTTTGATTATACCCTTCATGTCGAATTTGATCGATTACGATTTCTGTGATACAATACCACATTCGGGTTCATAAATTTATCATTTCTGATTTCATCTGATATTATTGCAAAAACATATTACAATTTGTACCAGATTGCACATATGCGCCCTACGATTACATGTATTGTACATTCTCTCGGGGCCAGGCTTCCACAATTCTGTCCAGGAGATATGCAATGCATCTTGCTTTAATCTTATTATACCTCCATGAATAATTTTCCATAGTACCCACATTTAGGGGTTCTTCTATTACCTGCAAATGGTTACGCATTCTCCAAACCAATATCATGTTTTGAAGTCATTTCAAAATGTTCCAATTATTTTCTTATATAATTGTTCTTCAACAAAAAGTCTAATTTCTGATGGTAAATAAATTTACATAATTTCCATTTTCAATTAAGTAAAATTAAAACCTTCTTTAATTAATTTAAGAAGAATTATAATAAGTATCTATATTGTTTTTTAAAAGAGATAGATATTTTTACTTGCTAAATTAAAATTAATGAAATATGGGAGAAAAAATATCAATAAATATTTACAATTATTTATCTTATTTACTATAATATTACCATTGATTTAATATTAATACAATTAGATTATTATTCTTATTTATGCTTGTTTTCACATAATTATTAATTTTGAATTAATCTTATTTATGTTTAGTAAAATAAATTAAATAATATTTGTATTTGTATTTTATATTGTTCACAAAAATATGATTTATGATTTTTTTAATTTATTATTCTTATTTTATTTATAATATATTACCAAATTAATTTAATATTAATACAATTAGATTAATTATTCTTATTTATGCTTGTTTTTCATAAATTATTAATTTTGAATTAATCTTATTTATGTTTGTTAAAATAAATAAATATCTTGTATTGTATTTTATATTGTTACTTAAAAATATGATTTGCTAATTTATTATTAAGTATTTTATTTATAATATATTACCATATTCATTTAATATTAATACATTCAGATTAATTAATCAATCAAATAATAATATATGTTACCATATTAATTTTCCAGTATTCTTATTTATCTTGTTTCATAAATTGTAATTTTGAATTAATCTTATTAATGTTTGGTAAAATAAATAAAATAATATTTATATTTGTATTTTTATATTGTTCACAAAAATATGATTATGGTTTTGTTAATTTATTTATTCTTATTTTATTTATAATGTATAGATTTAATTAGAAGTTTGCTAAATACGAGTTTGCTAAATATATTTTTTTCGGTTGGAAACATATATGGCAAAATGGGGTTTGAGGGTTTAGAATTCATCTGGTTTACGTGACCAAAACGGCGTCATTTTGGATTGTGAGGGTCCAAAACGGCGTCGTTTTGAATAAGTTGTCACTTATCCAAAACAACGTTGTTTGGGTTAGTAACAACTTATGCAAAACGACGTCGTTTTGGTTTCTGATAGCTCTAAATGACGTCGTTTTATGCGTATTGTCGCAAACAGCGAAGCGGCGTCGTTCTATCTTCTGGAGATGAAGCGACGCCTCATTCTGCGGCGATCATGTCCCCGAAGGAACCGCGCTTGTTCTTGGTCGGTAGAAATGCAAATTGCGGGGTTGGGAAGAGAAGGAAGAAGGGGCAGAAACGGCCCCAACCCTCACGGCT
This sequence comes from Tetrastigma voinierianum, assembly GCA_016808115.1. Lineage (NCBI taxonomy): Eukaryota > Viridiplantae > Streptophyta > Magnoliopsida > Vitales > Vitaceae > Tetrastigma > Tetrastigma voinierianum. Next base: position 29,296 of record JAEQBH010001743.1, on the reverse strand, counting down.
CTCCTGCTCTCTTTGCATAACACCCCGAGTCTGAGAAGGTGCAGTATGCAGTAAGGCGCATCTTCACACCAAATGTCATTTATAGTATTTTATAGGAGTTGTATTTAGGATGAAGTGAAATCATAAATTTAACATACGAGAATTTGTACTAGAACAAGGAGTAAGTGTAAATTTCTAAAGGATATTAAAACCATAATTGAAGATAGAAACCATTATGAAAATAATAATAAAAGTTATTTGTGCAAATGTTGAGAGATGGAGGACCTACTTGTAATAAGAGCAAGATAAGATTATAAAAATGGATGAAACAAACAATTCATTGGTCTCTCACACTAGGGCTTCACGTTTTGGGTGAGAAGAATAGAGGAAGAAGAGGAAGAAGGAGAAGGAGAAGAAGGGGAAGAATTTCAGGTATGGAATCATGTGTAATTTGGGTTTTTTGGTATGAATTCTAGGGTTTTCCATGGAGATTAGTTCCTCCTTTTTCTAGGTTTTGTTGAGAAATCATCCTAACCCTAGAATTGTTGAAGTTATGTGGGTAAAACTCTAATTGGTATAGAATAAACATGGAATCCATCATAATTATATAGTTTTGTAGAAATTGGTGGACCTTGGGTTGAATTCTTGAGATTTTTACCTAGGGTTTGGTTTTATGAAGTTCCAAACCACCAATACAAGTGTTATGGTGTGGTTTTGGATGAATTCCATGTTGGTTTTGAGGTACTGGAATGGAAGTTGTATGAAGGAAAATCGCTGCGAGAAGACCGCGGCATTTAAGGCAAACCACGAGGTGAATCTGGTACCATATGAGACCCATTTAGTGCAGAATTTGCCAAGACAAATTGGTCTGGGGTACCAACATGTAGTGTGTTTGGTGCCGGTGCAAACATGGTTGTCACACCCCACCTTTACTTTTCCAGATCCAGGAGAGTCTACGGTCACGTGATCTTTGTAAAGTGTATAAAATGCAAGTGTCACATTCTTAGTATTTGGAGACTAAAGTAGAAGTAAGAAATTATGGAACCCACATTTGGTATGTAAGGAGTACAATTATCATTAAGCAAATGAATATGAAAAATCAAAATTAGTTAGAGATGAGTACATAGTAGGCTGTTCAAAAAGTTGGTATTGCAAAATTAAAGAGATGAGGCAATTTGCAAATTAGGAAAATATTTAAAATACAATAATACGGAAAATAAAAGCAAAAATTGGTTTGGTCTCAAAAGTTTACTTACTAGCAAACGTAGGAGAGAAAGTGAGCAAGAGAAGAGAAGAGAGGAGGAAGGAAGAGGAGGCGAATCAGGTATGTTGTCTTAGAATATGGGTATTGGATTCTAGGTTTGTGGGGTCGTCTCCTTTGGTTTAGGTTTTGTGCAAACACATAAACCTTTGAATTATTAAGAGGTTATAAGTAAAACCCCAATTGATGTAAAAGAAACATGGAATCATCAAAATTATGTGGTTTCAAAAATTGGTGGACCTAGGTTGAGTTCTTGGAGATTCCTTTAAGATTTTGAGGTTTAAGGTTCCATAGCACCATTAAGTGTTGTGGAATTGTTTTAGATGAATTCCAAGTTGGTTTTGAAGTGTGAATTATAGAGAGTTGTATGGAGTGAATTAAGCATCAAGTGGGAAAAATAACAAAATGCGGGCAAAATATGGAAGGTGTGCTGGTACACATGAACAGTAAGTAATACCGGTACACCCCACAGCAATTGTGTTGGTACACATAGGGTTATCTTAGGTACACTACCTGTTCTAACTTTCCCGGTTCGACCAGTTTTCGTATTTTGGCCACTCTTCCCTCATTTCTTATCGATTTGGTGATTCAGAGTGGCTACGTAAAAATAGACTTCAAGGAGAACCGACTTAAAGAGAAGGAATCGCGGAAATTCTGATCCTAAGTGTCCCAAAATTCCTCCAAAGTGGGCCATTATGCAAGTAATTCACATCAACTTTGGACATAGAGTAGTCCGGGTTGTTTTTGGGCCCGTAACCGAGTTCGGTCTCAGTGGGTGATTCAGTTGGAATAGAACCCTTAGCACCTTAGATTAAAAAGAGTATAAAGAGTGTGACTAAATCTGGATGTATATTGGGTAGGCAATTAATTGTCGTCGTAAATAGCTAGTTGAGTTGTAGGTTAAGCGAGGCCCGGGATAAGTGTGGAACGGTGCTCAAGTTAAGCAAGCAAAGAGGTGAGTCTTCTGACTCATTTCCAAATACTAGTGTATTATTATTACCTGGTGCATAAACTATTTTACACTGGTATTTCATGATTGATTGCAAACCATTTTCAAAAGCCAATGATAGGTTAAAAAGCAAGTAATGGTTGGATACATCAATCATACATGTAGTTGAAAAGCAAGCAAATACAGTTTGATTTAACCTATAATTGAAAAACAAACCAATGGTTTAGAGTTAAATATTTTTAAAAAAGTAAGCAAAATGGTTTCGAATAATTAAACCATTTTCAGCAAGCAAGCAAAGCAAGTAAAGCAAATGGTTTTGAATAATTAGCTGTTTTTTCAAGTAAGCAAACGGCTTGACAAATGGTTTTAAATTGTAAAACCATTTTTCAAAAACAGCTGAAACAAAAATAAAATTTAAAAATGAGGCCTTAAGTGCTAGCTAGACTTACCCAGTGACACGTGCTAGAGCATGAACTCTAACTAGAGTATGGTGATGGCAACACGAGGTCAATTCCACCATATTCTACGGAAAAAGTGGCCCTTGATGAGTCCTTCCATTTGATTAGCCTGAGGTTCCCGTGTTCACTAGGGTATACGAAGCAAAATGACCTCCAGGTGGTTGATGTTTACAAGCATGATGTCTGAGTTTGAAAAATCCTTGTTGGTTCCCGATTAAGCGGGCTTGGGAGAGTTTTAAAGCAAGCGGTTGAGCCGGGCTCAGTTTAGATTCAAAACGATCGGTTGAGCCAAACTCCAGTGGGATTTATTTTCAAAGCATGTGGTTGAGCTGACTCCCATTTTACAAGAAAAGTTTGAGAAACTTTTTTAAGCAAGGTTTTTGAAAGTTTAGAAACTTTTCAAGCATGATAAATGGCGAAGAAAAATAAAGTTTAAGCTTTTAAGAAAAGCAAAATAAAGCAAACAAGTACAAAGCAAGCAAGCAAGAAAAGTTTGAAAACTTTACTAAGCAAACAAGAAAAGCAGGAAAATAATTGTAAAGAGAGTTTTACATTTTAAATATTTTCGGAGAAAGAAAAATGGACATAAGCATACACTCTATTGAGCTCGTTTATGTTATTTTAATATTGTAAAAACTATTTTCCAAGCGAGGCACACACAGACGCTGGAGCACAATAGGGATGTCCTAACATTAAACAAGTGTTATTTATTAAGAATAGTATGTAAGGAATTAGACTTTGAATTTGTATAAAGGAACATATGTATGTATAGAAGTATGGTTTTGTGAATGTGTTTGGTATCTTTAGTTTGCCCGTATTTGGTTATAGTGTAAATTAGATGTATAGGGATTTGGAGATTAGACTATGTGCAGCGTCATCTTTGAAGTTTCTCCATTGCTAAGGTTTTACCAAATCTAGTTATAAATTCAAGAAAAATTTTTTACTGAGTTGACCAGCGTTGACAGCTATACGGGGATTCTATTAGAGGTAGCGATGAGTTTGTGTGGAGTGGCGACACCTTCGCCAGCCAGTGAAGGGGTGAGGGTGTGTACACATGTCGGCAGTGTCTTGGCAATCACCACTAATCCCGGCCGTTACTAGCAATAGAAAATCATGAAGCGGCCGTATGCTACTTCTGTCTCGTATAAAAAAATTCTTTCTAAACTTGTGATTTTATAAAATTTGGCATAACGGTATATGGACATAATCAAAACACATATACACAATTTTGCCTATATAAACACTGGCAACAGCAGCACTCACACATTTTCGCAAACCACATTATGTTACGCATATATTCACTTATACAAGTTCAAAACATTTCCATACAAAATTCTATTATACACGGCATATACGTGGGGACTCCTATTGTGCTGCCGGCACAACATCTTTGTACACAGAAAATATTTTAAAGCAGAGGAATAATGAGGTACAAGCGGCTCTATGGTCTTCATCTTTCAAAAATATCTTTCTTTTTGGAAACATCTAAACATAAGACTTCCTTTATAATCTTTCTCGAAATATTCTTTGCTTTGCTTTACTAAAGTTTACGAAACTTTGTGCTTGCCCCTCATAAAAGTTGCTGAAACCTTTCCAAATCTCTTGCTTTAAAGTTTCTCAAAACTTTTAAACCTTTACTTCAAAAGTTTCTCAAACACTTTTCATAAACATAGAACTGGGCTCAACCATCTTTGAAATAAAGCGGAACTGAGGCTCCAATAGTTTACTAAAATAAACCGAACTGGGCTCAGCGGAGTGCGCCCGATGGTTTGATTTTAAAGCTGTAAACATGCTTCTAAATCATCAACCCTTTGAGCCTTTCTAATAGTTGGCCTTACACAGTGAACACGGGGAGCACGGGCATCAGCGGTGCGGTGGAAGGACGCAGGTCCACATCACCTAAGTGGAAGGGCCTTGGCCCCACGTCACCCACCGGTAAATATGGTGGAATTGGCACGGGTGCCGATCGCGCTGATGATTAGAATAACGCTTCTTTTTATGCTCCGATTACATTGCCCGGTCTCCTTTAAATGTATGATGCATGTTCAAGTTTGCAATGAACAACATCAAAATGCGTGCTATAAAAATCTGTGCGCGCCGCGTGCGGAATACACCGGCCAGGATGCTTGCTTAAGACTAGGGATTTTTAGTTGAGCTTCTTTACAAAATAGACTTTTGTTTGCTTCCTTATCTTTGAAATATGGTTTTATAGTTAAAAACCATTCTTCACTAAACTCATTGCCTTGCTTTTTAAAAGTATGGTTGAATGAATCAAAACCATTACTTATTTGCTTTTCATATATGGTTTAAAAATCAAAAACCATTACTTATTTTACTTTTCATATATGGTTTAAAATCCAAGCCGTTTGCCTTATTAAACTCATTGCTTACTATCAAAATGGTTTAAAAATCAAAACCATTTAAAATACCAGTGCAAAGCAGTTCATAATAATACACTAGTATTTGGAAAATAGGTTTAGAACACTCCTCTTTGTTTCCCGAGCTTGAGCACAAATCCACTACTTTGCGCCTTTGCTTTTTAGCCTACATACTCCAAACCGAATACGGCAGCGTATTAATCACCTACGTATAAGTATAAACTTAACGATACTTCACCGCAAAGTCACTTTAAGGTCTAACATTCATATAAAGTCAAATTAACAATTCTTGTGGCTTATTTAAAAAATGTAATAACAAAAAAAAATAAATTCGTTTTAGCGAACACTTTTCCAACAACACTCTATGGACTTTATTACCCAAAATTATTCAAAAGGTCTTCAAAAATTATGAAACTCTTCAGATAAATCCTTTATATATCCAATGACACCTCTGTAAATTTCAGTAACAAAATTCCTTCTCTAAGGCCCTCGACCACATAACACAATTACGGCTTGTCTTTTGATGCCAATTTGGTTGCTCATTTGAATCACCTAAACCTCCTTGATTTATGGGGATCTAACTTCATAGAATTGAAAATGGTTTCTTCCTCTGGTTGAGCTATGGTTCCTAAGTTTCTTCTCGATTGGAATCACAATATCAACCAAAACTCAAGTTATTATCTCTATTTTATATACAGATTACTCAAATTGGCGGAAACGAGTGCGTACTTAGCTCCACTTAGAAAATTTCTGAGCACTTCAGGTTCACAATTTTCATGAACTTCCTTCTGATAACTTATTCCCACTAGAAGTCTATTTTACCCAAATTTTGAATCACTGAATTTGGATAAGTGAAACTCCACTTATAAGCGAAACACTACAACCATACCCAAAGCAGAGCATAATTAGCATTGAGCACCACGAGCTCCACCTTTCAGTCCTGTTAGAGCCTTAGGGCTACAATTTGCTCTTTGTTCCTTATAAATTTGTAGCCTATCTCTTATGGTTCTTTACCAATTGGAATCAATTCCATTTGGATAGTTATAACTAAGCTCTATAACGAAAACAAAAACCTTGAGTTTTGAATTACAGTAATTTCCTTTAAAAACCCAACATTCTCCTTTTTACAACAATTCCTCAAAATATCTTTTTGGAATTCATCAAAACAACTTCACAACACTTGATTGAGTGATTTTGGAACTATAGAACAAACCCTAGTAAAAAAATCCTATGAATTCAACCCAAGGTCCACAATTCCTACAAAACCATATAAATAAGAGGATTCATGTTTATTGTATACTAATTAAGGTTTACCCACATAGATTCAACAAATCTAGGGTTTAGGGTGATCTCTCAGCAAAACCCTAGGTTAAGAACAAACCAATCTCCATGAAAAACCTAGCGATCACACTGACGCCTTAGACATCAAAATACACTTGATTTGAAATAAACATCTTATTTGTTTGCACTCTCTCCCATAATTCCCTCTTCCCTCTTCTTATCTTCCTTCCCTCTTCTTCCTCTATTCTTCACACCCAAAACATTGAAGCCCCAGCTTTTTAAGACTAAATACAGAGATTTTTGTTTGTCTCATCCTCCTATTTATAGCCTCCTATTTCCATTAATTCTAAATAGGTCCTTAATCCTTCAATATTACAAATCAACTCTTGTTATTTATATGATGGCCCGTCATCTTCTCATTTTATGGTTTCCTTATCCTACAGCAAATTACAATTTTTATCCTTGTTCCTAATACCATAATTCCGGAGGTTCTAAATTTTATCAATTACACAAGTCATCTCCAAAATATCCGCAAAGTGACATAATGTTAGTGTCACGCCCCTCAGTTTTACATGAAGCGTATTCCTATCTGGGATCGAGTATTACAAATCCCTCCCTCCCTTTGGAACATTTTACCTCGAAGCCTCGAATAAACTAAATTAAAATAAAGGAAGGGAAAATACCTCATACGGAAAATAATTGAGGGTATATGATATTTGCCTTCCCCGAGCCTCAGCTCAGTGGCTTGCCTCCCTCTCTGCAGTTCTTCCTTGGAACTTTAACCAAAGGAATCAGCTTACTCCTCAACACCTGTTCCTTGCGATCTACAATCTGCACAGGTGTTTCCTCATAAGTCAGATTCTCCTTTAACTGCACTGGCTGCTCTCTCATCACATGTGAAGGATCTGGGATGTACTTCCTTAACATACAAACCATGGATATGTCATGAATCACTCTTAACTCTGGGTGCCTTGACTTGTAAGCTCGGCGCACTTGCTCCCCAATCATAAGGTCCACTATAAATCTTGGGTGAGCTTGCCTCGCTTCCCCGAATCTCAAAACACCCAGCACCAGGAGAAATCTTCAAGACGATCCTGTGAGCTCTGAGTCTCGGCGAGTTGTCGCATAACTTAAGTACTATCTCTTGCTTTGTTTAGGGTTATCACGAACAATTTTCACTTTCTACAGTGTTGCACTAGTTCGGGGCCTCTTAGTCTTTACTCTCTAGCCTCATCCCGGCTACCTTTAGGGTCCATTTCCTCTTATCTGGTGCCTCAGGCTGATGTGCATTCTATCACCCGCTTTGATGGCGTGTTATAAGCGAACTCCTGTTAGTGCGAATGAGTGTCGACTCCTTGAGATTCGTCACAGAAATCGAGCGCCATCCTCTAAATAATACGAATGGTCCTCATTGTGTATACATCGATAATGAAATGTTCAATCTTTGAAATGGCTGAGTACACAAAGGTACATTTATGAGCTAGGCTTGAACACGGATGTGAAGCAACCAGCCAAACCCCTGGATGTGAACCTGGGGTCTTGATCTGAAACTATCGAAACTGGAACCCCATGAAGTCTCACCATTCATCCACATACAACTCGGGTCAACTTTTCCGTAGAATCCTCACCATTAACCGGCAAATGAAACAGATTTCACAATCGATCAACTATCACCCATATAGCATCATGTCGCCTTGAGTCCATGGAAGACTGTCACAAAATCCATAGTGATTCCATTTCCATATCGAATAGGAGTAATCGTATCTTCCCACGGCTCTAATGCTTCCATCAATTCACGACATGTGTTGTATTAATCCGAGACGAACTTGCAATCTCTTTCTTCATCCCCATTCCACCGCAATAATGTTCTTTTCAAAAGTCCCGCATATCTTGGTACCACTGGATTGATACAAGATAATGCTAGACGAACAAGTTTCTTCCATAATGTTCCTCTTCACTCTACATTCAAGATGCACATTCTCTCATTCTTCACTATCACAGCCAATATCTCTAATTTGAAACTCTCGCTTTCTTTCCCTTTTCTACTTTCCCAGCACACTCATCTCTGCGGGGATCCCGCGACCGCCTTGCCAGAACTGATCCACCAAGAGAGGTCTAACACGAAATGTGGCTAACAAGGCCCCTAATCCGCCTCCAATATCGTTCTAAAGCCTTAGATCCACCAGTGGAAGATAAACTCATCCTGCTATGGACGCAACTCCTGGCGCTTCACTGCTAAGGCATTCATAACATTAGCTTTCCCTCGGATGGTACTCAATAGTACAACGTAGTCCTTAATCAACTCAAGCCATCTTCTTGCACCAGGTTTAACTCTTCCGGTGAAAATATATCAAATTCTTATGATCCGTCCCTAAGGAACACCATATAAGATGCCTCCATATCTCGTGAAGCAAACACGACCGCCGCAAGCTCAAGTCGCGGTGGTAATTCTCCTCATGCTCTTCCGGCCTGGAGTGCTGGCGTAATCACCCCATCATTCTCAAGATCAAAACACAACCAAGTGCCTCGCCGAAGCACTGTGAAACCACAAACCCATCTCTCCCATCAAGTAAAGAACCCGAGTCAAGTCAATCTACCCTTCAACTCCTCGAAACTCACAAGTGTGCATCCACCCAATCATATTACCGACATCTTTCCTTTTTTTGTCATCTTCGCTACTGGGTCGCATTCGAGGAACCCTCAACAAACTTCCAGAATATCCCGCTAAACCAAGGAAGCTTCTGACCTCCGACACATTTTCGCGGTTTCCACTTAATACGCTACTCGGGGGATCCACACTCACCCTCACCGAGATCATGACCCCAGGAATGCCACCTTATCAAGCCAAACCCACATTCTGCTCAACTTAGCATAACTGCTTCGCTCCCTCAGGGTCTCGCAACACAATCCTCAGTGCTCGAATGTCTGGTAACTACCGAATAAACTAGGATATCATCACAAAGACTCAGCTGGTGACTTAACCCAACTTTAAACACTACTGAATCCATAACGCTGCACGGAAAGTATTAGTCAAGCCAAACGCATCACCGTAAACTCACAATGTCCGTACTCAGCAGCCCTGGATGCGCCTTAGGGAACATCACCCCGCACCCTCAACCGATGATGGCCCCGACTCCCAACCCATTCGAGTACACCCTGGACTCCTCGAGCTGATCGTATCAACTCATCGATCCTAGGAATGGATACACCGATCATGATGGTAATCTCTCTTGCTCACCGTCTGTAATCTATACACCAAGAACCCCATCTTCACTAAGAGAATCGGAGTTCCCATGGGATATGCTCTGCCGAACAATCCCTTACTTCAATTCTTCTAATCGAGCCTTAAGCTCTCTCAACTCTATGTGAGTCATCCCATAAGGAGGAATGGAAATGGCCTGCACCCCTCGGGATCAAACTAACTTGGCAACTCCACCTCTTCTCGAGAATTTATCATCATCTGAATAACAAGACCGGGAACTCTCGCAACATCTCGAATCTCATCCACCGAGTCCCCTCCTTTCCTATTTCACCACATAGCTTTTAGATAACCCCTCGACAACCCTTACGTTAAAGATTTCCTCTCGTGTCGCCATGGTGCAGGATCATAATCGAAGATAACTCTTACATATCCCTCGAACTTAACCTTCAATTTCCTGCCTATGCAACTTACTTCCTTTTATAATCTAATGTGGCTCTATGGCGTAGATAATAATCCATGCCGAGAATCCACATCAAAATCCTCATCTAAGGCCATAAGATCCGTCGGGAACTCCCTGGTCCTCAATAATCGAACTCTACTATCTCCTCGACTACTCGCCCGAGAGAATAACTGGATTCCAAATCGGAAGTGGAAACTCTCATACTAATCTCTAAACGGTCGGGTCTCTATCTAGAAGCGATCTAAGAAAGGCCCTGATGCAATGAATGTGTGGATCCCTGGTCCTCACTAATGTATAAGCATCATGATCAAGGATTAAATAATACCAAGAACTACATCCGAGCCGATCTCCGTGATCCTCGTCGAGTCACGAAGATAAACCCCAACCGAAAGGCACGGTTCGTCTCCGCATCCCTGTGGCACCAATTCCGCCTTCTGCACACGACTCGCCACCGCTACGAAAGACTCGCCCCCTCCTCGTCGAAACCTCTCAGTGTGGGGTAGCTAGGCTAGCTACCGATGTTCCGCACCAATCAACCGAGGACACTCTCTCTAATGAAATGGCCTCCCACACAAAGGAAACATCTCGTACTATATCTCTTACAATTTACTGTGTCGCCCGACACATATGACACTCTGGGAGAGGAATACCTCTCTCGGGGTGCCACCGCTAGTAACCTGGGGTCCACCCGATCCCTAGGACAGAGGTAGCCTCGACCCACACACTCCACCCCTCTCGTAACCCCACCCTTGTTCCTCTTCGGGCCGCACCGCCCAGAGCCTTGTCGGGAAGTGCCCGGTGCACTCCTTCCTTCTTGCCTACCGAGACACATAGCTTATTACTGCTCAATCCTCAGAGCCGCTCTCAACTAAGTCACCAAATCTATTATGATAATCACAGCATAAATGCACTCTGATCCCAAGGTCATAATCCACTAAAAACCTTTTACACTTCATGGCTTCACGCTTGAATATATGGAACCAATTCCAACTGTAGTTCCGAGAACCCTTCTCATAATCACACCCATGTTCTTCCTGCTCTAACTTGAAAACTCCTCAATTTTCGAATCCTTAAGGACTTCGAGGAAAGAACCTCATCGCTGAATCCTTGCTGAAATCGTCCCATGATATGCCATTAGATACCCTTTCCACGACGGCCCCACTGTCTTTAGCCCCGTTTTCCATCGAAAAATCGAAAACAAGACTTTGCCTAACTGTGGCAACTCATAACTCCATAAACCTTATTTACTCTGCCTACCATGGGACCACAAAGCCGCCGGACACACGCTGGCTATATGGCTTGGCATCAAATTAGATTTATCGACTCCTGTGTTCTTCGAGAACTTTCTAGGTATGTGAGGCTACGATTGTTGACGTGGTCGCTATGGCTACTATATGTGCACCAGGCCACCCATTCACGGTGAACAATCCCGACACTGAGTCTCTCCTATGGCCCGGGATATTAACTTAGCCTTAACCCGTCGACATTTTTGAGGCCGATTCACAGGCTGTAGTGGAACCAACTATGTGCCCATCTCTCTCACTACGTGACGCCCAAACCCTCCTCCTCCCCCAGATCGACCTCGACGCCCCCACCCGACATTATTAGTGTCGTGATTTGCAAAAAAAAAAAAAAAAAAATTCAACTATTTTAATATCACTTTGAATCACCTCATACAGATGTAATACTTTGAATCTGAAAATGCATGGTTTCCAGTGAGGTAAAAATAGTGTATACGAAAACTACGATGCTTAATAACAACTTATGCTCTGATACCACCTTGTCACACCCCCATCCCCTACTATCGGTAGGTGTGCCGGCCACTCCACAGAAATCCCCAGCCGTTACCTCTAACGACTAGAAAATCCTATGAAGCGAAGTCAGACGCTTTGCTTCTCTCAATCTCAGATAAAAATTTTTTCTAAACTGCGGATTTTATACATGAAGATAACAATGTCAGAGATAAGACACATGTCCCAAAATCTCAGATACTACGTCAACATGATTGAATTGGTCAATCATTCCTCCATGACCATATTATGTACATACATATGCTCCTTTATACAGTCTAAGGTATTTCCATATTAGTAATTTATTTATACACGCGATCTTATACCGAATGTCGAGACTCTTATTGTGCTCCAAATATTCGGGCGCACTGCGATCGAAAAATAGTTTTTAAAATGTGAAAATAATGAGCTAAACGAAACGCTGAGTGTAATCGTTAGAAAATGTTTTTCGCTTTTTCTAAAAACATCTTAAAACTCGTAAGACTCTTTTACATGATATTTTCCGTAATTATTTTCTCTTTCTTTCTGCTTACTTGGTGCTTCAAACTTTTATTGTTTCATTCCTTAAAAAGTTTATAAAACCTTTCAAAATCTTCGCTTTTAAAGTTTCTCAAAACTTTCCATAACCTTTCGCTTTTAAAAGCTTCTCAAACTTTTCATAACACGGAGCCTGGGCTCAACCGCATGTTTCGCAGGTTAAACAGAATGGTCGCAACCCGCTTATAGCTAAAATAACACCCGATTCTTGAACAACATGCCAATGGTTGGATTTGCTGGGAACTATAAACATGCTTATAAATCATCAACCACTCGGAGGCCTTCTCCACAAGTTGTACCTCTAGTGACGAGCCTGGCATCGATCAGCCTGGGGTTGACCCTGGGTCCACATCACCTAGGTGGAAGGATCTTGGCCCACGTCACCTTCCTAAGAATATAGCCATGGAATTGACCTCGGGTCTCCATCAATTACACTTAGTTAGAGCCTTAACTATAGGTCTTCGTTATGGCTGCCACGCGTTCTTTTAGAAATGTATGATGCATGTTCTAAGTTCGTCGATCAAACAATCTTAAAATGCACGTATGAAATCCTAACACCACCGCGCGCACGCATTTAAATACCTCCGACTATGTCGCTGGGCACGTAGATTTTTGGGTTAGGCCTATTTTACAAAATAGACTTTGTCGCTGGCTGCTTTCAAAATACGGCTTTATAGCTTAAAACCATTGCTTGCTAAAGACATTGCTTGCTTTTAAAAAGGGTTGAATGAATCAAAACCATTACTTATTTGTTTTCATATATGGTTTAAAATCAAACCATTACTATTTGCTATATTTGCTTAAAATCAAAACCGCTTTCTTTGTTCAACCTATCGGTTACCACAAACATGGTTGGGTTTAAAATCAAAACCATTTAAATACCAAGGCAAAACAATTTCATAATAATACACTAGTATTTTGAAAATGATTTAGAACACTCACTTTGTTTCCCAAACTTGACACAAATCCACTACTTCGTCACTTGCTTTTAGCCTCCATACTCGGGAACTAATACACAACGTGATAATCACCTGCACGATAGCGTATAAACTTAACGATTTCACACCAAGTCACTTTAAGGTCTGCCACAACATTCATATAAAGTCAAATTAACAATTTACCCTGAGCACTAAAAAGCCTCCATAACAAAAAAAAATCAATACTTTGGCAAACCTTTTTTCCAACAACACTCTATGGACTTTATTACCCAAATTATTCAAATCTCTTCAAAATTATGAAACTCTTCATAGATCAACTTTATATATCCACTCATACCCTAGTTCAATGTAAAATTCTTCTCTGGTTCCTCAACCATAACACAAGCTGGCAAAGATGTTTTTGATGCCACCTTGTTAACTCACCGACCATAAATTTTTACTATTATCCTTGACAGTGGCGGGATCTTGCAACTCATAAATTGAAAAATGGTTTCTTCACTCATTTGAAGCTATGGTTCTAAGTGGTTTCTTCTCCAATTGGAATCACTCTGAATTTGATAAACAAAACGCAAAAGTTATTGTATTTTATATCTAGATTACTCAAATTGGCAGAATGTGAATCTTGCACATAGCTCCATTTAGAAAAAATTTCTGGGCACTTTGGGTTCATTGCACATGAACTTCCTTCATTTATTCCCCAGAAGTCTATATTTTCTTCATCTTAATTTTGAACTACCAATTTGGATGAGGAACTCTAAATTTTGAGGGCTAAATCACTACAACCATACCCAAACAGAAAGCATACTAGTGAGCTACATGAGCTCATCCGTATTTGGGAGCCTTAGAGCTAATTCTGCTCTTTGCCAGTATTCTATACATTTGTAGCCCTATCTCTATGGTTCTTTACAAATTGGAATCAATTCATTTAGCCTACTATAACTTAATCTATAACTAAAAATAAAAACAGGGGTTTTACTCAAATTTTGACAGAATTTCCTTAAAAACCCAACATTCTCCTTTACAACAATTCTCAAAACCAACATAACTATCCAAACAATCCTCAACACTTGAATTGGTGATTTGAACTCATAAAAATTAAACTTGGGGTAAAATCCTATGAATTCAACTAAGTGCCACCAATTCCTACAAAAACTACAGGGGCGGAGGTTCCATGTTTGTTGTGGCACACTGAAGTTTTGGCCCACATGAATTAACAAATCTAGGGTTAGTGAATCTCTCAACCACAACCCTAGGTTTGAACAAACCAATCTCCATAGAAAAACCCTGCACCACACCACAACCCATATCAAAAATGTCACTTGATTTGGGGAAATGAAAGCATACTTTTGTTGTCTTCCACTTCTTCTTCCTCTTCCTCTTCTTCCCTCTTCCTTCCTCTTTCCTCTATTCTTCACACCAAAATGTGAAGCTCTAGCTTTGAGACAAAATGAGATTTTTGTTTGTCCTACTCTATATTTATAGCTCCCCATACTTCATTAATTATAACAGGTCCTTAATCACTAATATTGTGTAATCACCTGTTATTTATATGATGGTATTCCATCATCTTCTCAATATATTTTATGGTTTTCATATCCTCTATGAAAATTACAATTTTATCTCCTTATTCTAACACACATAATTCCTGTTCCTAAATTTTATCAATTACACAAGACTCATCCACAGGTGATACTTATCTGCAGATGCCTCACAATTTAATAGAACGGATCCTATCTCAGACTCCGGTCGTTATAATAGTCGTGATCTGGCATCACAATGTCTCAAAAGCCCAGATTTTTGTAATTTAGTAAAGCCCAAATTCGCACACCGATAAAGAGAGAACCTAAATAAATGATTAAGAGAGGTTCAAAGGAAGAATGAAACCCACGAAACGATCACACTTCGCCTTCTCGAGGCGGCTTCGACATATTCCCTTGAGTGTGACTAAGTGCTAGTTACTCAAAGTGACTCATTTATGAAGTAATGCATATGTATGATTACGCAGGTGATTAATGCTTCTCGTCGTATTCGCTTCGAAAGTGGTGACTCAAAAGCAAAGTGGCAAGTTGTGGAGCTCGTGGCTCAAGTTTTGGTAAACAAAGGTTTGTGTTCTTAAACCCATTTTTCAAATACTAGTGTATTATAAACTGCTTTACACCGTATTTAATGGTTTGGACTGTAAACCATATTTAAAGCAAGCAATGAGTTTAGCAAATAAACAAATGGTTTTGATTTCTTAAACCATATGTGAAAAGCAACAAGTAATGGTTTTGATGGCTCAACCATACTGAAAAAGTAGAAACAAGCAATGGTTTTGAGTTGTAAAACTAGATATTTCAAAGAGCAAGCAAGCAAACAAGTATATTTTATATAAAACATGCCTAACTATAATCCTTAGTTTTAAGCAAGGGCAAAGCATACCGAACAGAGGTATTTTGTACGTGCACTATGGGTGTTAGGGACATCATTTCATGATTTAGATTTGTCTGTTTCAAGAACTTAGTTCACGATCATGGCATTTAAAGTGACATCATGGCACGTGATCGGAGAGCATAGTGGTTAGCCACAATTAGATTATGGTGACGTGTACTCAAGGTCATTCCACCATATTTACCGGAGTGGGAATCTGAGTCAGGTCTCCAATTCCAGGATGATGACCCATGTCCTTTCCACTCCAAGACTCAAGCAGCTCCAAGCTCCTGTGGAGCCAGCCATAGGGTACACATAGCAGAAAGAAAGGCCTCCGGGGCTGGTTGATCTCGATTATAAACAATTTCCATACAGTTTTGAAATCAACCACTGTGCACTATTTGAGCCTGTGCCGCCTCACATATTTAAAAGTTTTCTTAAAATTTTAAATCAATATTGAACCCAGCGTTCCTTGTTTATAAAAAGTTTTTTAAAGGTAACCAATAGCCTTCTCAGTTCTGTTTATAAAAAAGTTTTAGAAACTATAAAGTAATATTGAGCCTTGTGCCTTGTGTTTATAAAAAAGTTTAGCAAATTTTAAAGCAAACTAGTCGAGCCCAAGCTCCCAAGTGTTTATAAAAAGTTTTAGAAACTATGTGCAAGCTACGAGCCCAAGTCTTCTATGTTTATGAAAAGTTTTGTAAACTTTAAAGCAAGCTGCTGAGCTCGTGCTCGTGTTTATGAAAAGTTTTATAAACTTTTAAAGCAGCAAAGCAAGCAAGTAAGAGGTTTGTGAAAAGTTTTATAAACTTTAAAGCAAGGTAAAGTAAGCAAGAGATTTATGGCTTTAGAAACTTTAAAGCAAAGCAAAGCAAAGCAAAGGTTTCTGGAAATGTCTTGTAAAAGAGAGTTTTACAGTTTTGAGATATTTTCATAAAAAGCAAACATTTTATAAAGCATACACTCACTGAGCTCGTTTAGCTAATTATTTTGTTGTTTTAAAAACTATTTTCCAGGTACAGGCACACCAGACGTTGGAGCATAGTAGGATTCTCCTGACTTTTGTATAAGTGTTGTATTAACAATCTTTTGTAAGGAAATACGTTGAATTTGTATAGTGGAGTATATGTATGTACATAGTGTAGTTTTGTGGAAACGTGGTTTGAGCTCTAGCTCCTTGAAAGAACGCCAGCTGGTTGCCATATTTGGAAAAGTGTAAATTGTGTTTGCAGGATTTGGAACATGTCCTCTATGCACTGATATGTCAGATTCTACCAAAAATCCAAGTTGAAGAGAAAATTTATAAGTTTTCAATAGTTAACACGACTTCGCTTCACAGGATTTTCTAGTCGCTAAGTAATCCATTGAAATTTATGTGAGGGCTCTGCACACCACTATACTGTGGTGGGGTGTGTCATCTACTCAACTACAATGGAGATCTTTCAGCTTGACTTCGTCTCTAAGTTCCTTCTCGAGCTTAGCCCGAGTGGAGTGTGTTAGGTTTTAGTCGCTTTCTTTCCTTCCTTCTTCGTTTTTCGTTTCTTCGAGATTTCAATGTCAAAATCTCATATCCAGGAAGAAGAACGATTCTTTTGTTAGGCTTTGCAGAAAGCATTTGCAGTGTATAGGGTTCAAAACTCTATCAAATTTTTGTATTTTTGTTGTTGTGATATGAAATTAGATCACGAGTGTTTAGGCTTTTCAGAGGAATCTCTGAAAGTTGAAAAAAATTTCAGCTTTTTTGGTTCCTTCGTACTGAGGGATTCGATTTTATTACTTCCATTGAGTCTAACGAGTCATCTCGAACTTAATGATCATAGTTTTACCGAGTTTTACCAGTTTCAAACGTATTCAATGCCCTGTTTCTCGGGACCGTGGCCTAGATAGTCGACGTATAGTCTAATTCAATGACACTGATCGTAATCTGCATCGACTCGACTGTTTCCTTTTGAACTCCCGGTCTCCCACTTTTAGTGAAGGATCAACATTAAATACCGCCTCAGTAAGAGCAATTCCAGCAATGATCCCGCCCCTCTTTTGCCAAGAATACTCCACTCTCCATGTCATCCGAATGGCCACAAGTGACATCATAAAAAATGGCAACCATTTACCTTACTAAAGGCATGGGGAATCTTATATATGATTTTCCACTCGAATTTGATGGCTATGAACACGCCACCTGTCTCTGCATGCTCAAAAGCGGGATTATCAAGGAAACTCAAATTCAATGACTTGAATTCATGTTTGTAGATATCTAATCTGTTGTTATATTTAAGACTACCTGGCTTTTGACAAGTAGATGTCAATCCACTAAGAAACCATTAGCTCAAATAATGTAAAAGAAAGGAAAGAAGCACAGAAGAAATAAAGAGTAACCAGTTAGAAGATAAGAAAGGAATTAAACCCTAGTCCCCAACATCTTCAGAAAGGGCAAGCTTTATGATGGCTGTCAAATCATTTGTAGGGTGAGAGGGAGGTTTATAACCATCAATTATTTTATTTTTATTTTTTAAATTTACAAATCATTTTGACTAATTAAACATCCTGTAAGTATAATCAAGAATTTCCTTAATGCTAAAAAGAAGTCCTAAATTAAATTAATTTAGGGTAAACGAACAAAGATAAATAGAAATATCGTAGATAAAAGACGGTAATTATAATCACTACATGTAAGTGAAAGTTTATTAATCGAAGAAAAAATAATGAGACAAGGATATCAGAAATAGTTTTAACTTGAGCAAATATTCATAATCCTAATCCTCTCAAAAGCCGAACATCTGCATTTTCCAACTCTATAAACCATACAAACATAAAATATAAAATGTTTCTTGCATTTACAAGATTTTAAGAAACCCCTTTCTTAGACCCTTATACTTAAAACAATTAAGAATTAAGCATATAAATAAATAAGAGAGATATAAAACATTAAACAAGTTTTAATATTCTGATAAACACACCTTTATACATGTAGGAAGAAGCTTGAGCTGAATTAAATATTATTGAAACATTTTTCTATTTCAATTTTCCCTCCTACTACAGATAGAATCATAGGATGAAGTCATGAAGGCATTGGAACAAGTTCTTTTCTCTTTTTCTTTTTCTTTTTTCAAATTCTGTCAGTTTGGTTGTTCCTTTTCCTCGTGAATTGCTTGCCCTAACTCAGCCTAAAAATTTATCCCCTTCCACAGGCACTCAGAAATTCCAGTCGAAAGCTTCTGATTTTCATGAAGCAAAGAAAAGATACAGCTAATTCAGCAGAAAAATATTTTCAAGGATTTCATAAAAAGGAAGGAATTGCAGCAACACGAATTATACATGACAAACAGACAACCCACTCCTTTCTTGCAAACAAAAGTGATGTTTGAGGAGTTAATTTCAAGGCTAGAAGCAAGAGTTCTCTCCAAACTCCAAGGTACGACTGATCGTTGTTGATTAAGCTTGGAGTATGAGAGAGAAGATGGCAAAACATGGGTTTTATTTTGGCCTTTATTTGAAGGTCTCTTGGGCCTCTTAATGTCTGAAGTCCAGCCTCTTTTCATATTTATTTGATTATTTAACATGGTTCATTTATTAATCACATATCTAGTAAAATTTAATATTTATTATTTGAATACCTTGTTGAATTTGTTAAATTATGTTATTTTGATTTGTTCATTTAAACTTATCATTTAATCTTTTTTATTTTAAGTGCTTAGATTTAATGAAATTTATTTAATATTTTTAAAATAATCAAATTTACTATTATTATTTATAGCATTGGTTTTTACTATATTTATTACATTTATTTTTGTAAAACAATTCTTTATATACATAGGGATATGTAAAGGTGCATTGTACACCAAATATGATAAAAATAGAAACCAACACTCCCAAATCTGTGTTAAACTTACTAAATTTAAAAAACGCAAAAATATATAATCATAATTTGTTTATTAATTATTCAATAAATTTAAATTAATTAAATTAGAATATAAATATTAAATATTTTATTTCTTTCATTAATACTTTTCTTAAAATAATTATTTCTTACGATTATAACAATATATAAAAAGATTTGAACTAATGAATAAACATACATAAATATTTGTATTAATAAAAACCTAAAATACCTCATACTTATAAAATATTTACAAAAAAAGTTTTGAATTAATTAATAAACATATACAAAATTTATATTAATAAAAAACTAAAATAATTATTTTTATAGATTTTTTATGATTATGTAATTCTTAAATATTTGAATTATTTGAAAATTTAAAAGTATATGATATTATCCAGATTCTTTTTTTTTTAAATAAAATAAATAAATGTTTTAAGTAAAATAAATAGACATTTAAGAATACACAAATAGGTATTTTAAGAAAATCTAAAAAACTTTTAAAGTACTTTTAAAATACAAATCTTTTATTACCTACATAATTAGGGGTTGGGTTGACACCCATTCAGTATGCATGCACGTGCTCTGAGTATATTGATTTTACAAGTTCTTGGTATCAAAGAATCTTTGAAAGGTAATGCTTTTTCATAAGTTGATTCTTGTTTTACTGTTAAACATTGTAAAAATATTTACCAATAAGAAAAAAAAGGTACCCCATTTAATGTCATGAACTATGTATAGGTTGTGTAAATTCAAACTTTTGAATGTAATTAATTTTAATCAAAGTAATTGGTTATGGTAGATAACAAAATTGCGTTATCTTGTTTTTCTTCTTTCTTAGGAAAGTAGCAAGCCGTTGTAAATATATTGATTTTTAACTTTTACTTTTCAAGGTGGTGTGCAGGCTTCTTTTATAATGTCTTGACTACGGAAGCTTTGATGAGTAAGAAGAATATGAATTTAATAATATAAAGATAAAAAAATCAACATAAAAAGTACACGAATGTTTTAACGTGATTCGATCAATAACACATATATCCACGAATGAGATAGAATCTTTCCATCATTCTGAAAATACAAAATACAAGATTAGAGTATCAACGTATTGCAACAATTAGGAAAAATCACAATAACAAAAACCTTAACATGCTCTTACACAATGGTGGTAAATATCACAAAAAATCTCTTCAATTTCTCAAACCCTTATTTCTCCAGTACACACATGCAATCTCTTTATAACTTTTTTCTCCTTATGTAATTCACAAGACTCTATAATATTTATAAAAGATTTTCTAAATGCTTCTTATATATACAATACCTAATATTATATTAAATATAACAACTAAGAATTATCCTACAAAAAGGGAATTAACATTACTAGAATTTGAGACATATTCTAACCGTTTTTATGACTTTTAGCTAATATTTTTGTTAAGTAATCTTATAAGGCATCAAATTTGTAACACATATGATCCCTTTGTTCCTTTGTAGTATACATGAATGTGGAATATGAATTTGCAAGATCCACATCAGAGCAATTATAAATCTATGATATTATATTTCTTGAGTGAGCTGATGAACATTTTGACCTTAAATATATTTTTTTTTTTCCTTCAAAAAAGTTCTTTCATCAAAGTAGGGATTTTCTTAAAAAGCTGGAAATTTTCAATCACTTGTCTTTGGATTGCTCCCATGGAAAATAATATCCCACTTGATCTCAAAGGTTTTGGGAATTTTAGGTACTGTTTGGTTATAGATTTTGAAAATGTTTTTATTACAAAAAGAATAAGGAAACACGTTATTTCCTTTTTTTTTTAATTTTGAAAGACAGAAAGACCACCAAAAACAATAAATTAAGATCATAAAAATAGTTTTTCATAGACCATCAAAATTGTTAAAAACCAAAATGAATATGATTAGGAACATAAGCTAAAAAAAGGGAAAAGAAAGTAAAATATCTTAAAGTTGTTTCAGATGTTTCTCATTTTACAGGAAAGGATAAACTATTTAGTGAAAAGGGTTTTTGAAATTCTAAAATTATTTTCTGTTATTGAGAAAAAAAAATGTTCCTATAGAGATACTAATTAAGACAATAAAAATATTTTTGTTGTGATTCACTCATGATTTTACAAATTTGGGATCATCCATATTTTAAATAAATTGTAACAAACTTTCTTTCACATTAAGTAATTCTCACATGATCATGATGTCAAAAAAAAAAGCTCACATGATCTGGATGGTCACGGATAAATTCCAATATTTTATTTTTGATGCAATTCTTAAGTTTGCAAACATTTTACCTCATAATTAAAAAAAGAAATTAGCTTATAACTCAAGTTAAAATATCTATCAAACTTATGAATAATGGTTAGCTACCTAATATATAAAAGGAATAAATCGATATGCATAAAGTGCCAAACAAAATGCTAAATGCCAATCCCAAAATAAGAGTGATAGATAACCAAAAATATAAAAAGTGATAGATCCAAAAGATGAGAGAGAGTAAAGAAGTAAAGATAAAAATAAACAATTCAAAATATAAAAATAAATAACACAGTATGATCTGGGTGGAAAATTGAAATAATAGTATAGATGTCGCATCCATCTAGGAAGAACCGTATTCGTCAGCTATGAGCATCAATTCACCTTCTCATCACCTCAGAAGATAGAATGTTGGCACAAGAACAGAATATGAGAAGCAAGCTTTACTATCCTCGTAATCAAAATAATGCCCAACGCAACATCTCGACGGCCCATAAGGAATAACAATCTCTTTGTAGCCTTTCAATACAGTAAATGGCTAGGAATTTTGTGACGCCTAATTAGATCCAATTAGAAATATTTTAGAGCTCAACAGAAAGGAATTTTGTGGAGATCTATGGTGATGGAGGGCGCGGGCCGCAAGGCTCAAACCCGGAAGCCCAACACTAATCTCGTGAGGGGTGTGAAGCAATGTCCTCATGGTATGAACTTAACCCAATTGGAGCGACCCCATTTGATATAAGTTTTATATATATATATATATGAAGTAGTATAGTATATATATATATATATATATATATATATATATATATATATATATATATATATATAGAGTATATATAGAATAGAGTATATATATATATAGCAGTATATATATATTATGTTCAACTGCAAAAGCTTCAAGTTTGAATTAAATGCCATATTTCATTTTTGTTTGGATTTTTATTTGCCACATAGGATGCCATGTAGATTAAAATTTTGTTTTAAAAAACTCAGATCTCAAGAAATAAAATTGAATCTAACGATGTAAAGCTCGTCCGCATATACAACAATCTCTCTATATATATATATATATATATATATATATATATATATACAAGAAGACAATTTTCAATGATTACATATATATAACATGAACAATAATAAAAGTTGGTTTTCATGCACGAACGTAAGTCAAATTGGCTCGACCACATAGATTCGTATTCTTGTTATTTTTCTTGTTTATTATTCTCTTCTATTTAAGTTGATTATTTGCAACAAATATCATGACTAGATATTCCTCATATATTTTGTTCCTTCTAGAACCCAATACTTAAGAGCCGGCAGAAATCAAACAGGTGAAAAACAGCACTAGCAAAATGCATACCTCTGCCAAAAATCCAATTTCTCCAGATTTTAAACTTGCTCTAACAGTTTTGAATAATCTTCATCTTTCTTCATAAGGTCTGGTTAGAAATCGACTGCAATGCTCAGAAATATTGATATACAAAGCCTTTAATTTGGGACACCTGAAAATAAAGATTAACAACATTACATTAATCCATTTATAGTATATATTCTATTTAAGCTGCTGCATTGGAAGAAAAAAATTCACGTAAAACTGTAATTATATAGTTTAGAAACTGACTCATTGGTAGCATACATTAGTGCCTTCACATGGCAGTAGATGGAGAGGCTAAGCTCAGTAGAGCACATCTACATGACTCTGTTTAACCACAAATTTAATGAATGAAGAGATAGGAAAAGGATATCCAACTTCCGTCAATCCATAGATGTAGTGATTTGTGACCATATTCACTTATTATTCTCTCCTGGATATGGAGTTAATATGTAATCCCAAGCACAACAAGGTCTTATGTATTTCGAAAATTGAGATGTTCCCCAACACATAGGATCCAGGCTGGTTTTATACCTCAAGACACTTGCATGCAACAAGGGGACATCCATCAACAGCAGACTCCATCCCAACTCTTCTAAAGATATCAACTAAAAGGTCTTTGTTCAGATCTTCCCATTTTCCTCCTTCCATCTGATAATGAAAGGAAAAAAAAAGTACATTTACTGTACGAACTCAATCCATGCATGAGAAGTATGCAACAAAGAGTAGAGTACATGATCGATCAAATAATGAGACGAAATAAACATAGATTTACCTGAAATTTTTGCTAAGATGTAGAGATCTAAAAAGGTGGGTAAGCACTATAGTTTGCTATATCTCATTATTTAAAGAGACATATTTGGCCACCAACTCATATGCTTCATTTGAAATCACCAACCTTTCAACTTCCAAATTTTACAGCTTCGTTCAGACGATTTAGTGTGAAAAAGAGGAGAAAGATTCTTTTTTTTTGTATGACTGAGAGGTTTGAATTATTATTTTTAAATGAGTACTTTAATAATAGTTTTATGTTTTAAAATTTCCAATAATAATGGCCATAAGAAGCCAAAATACGATTCTATGTCGCATAAAGTCGGCTAGCATATAGTTTACTTCCGCTAATATCCGATTATGAGTACGATACACCAAGCTTTCACTATACATATACACCTAAGCTGCTTACATATATATATATATATATATATAGCAAAAGATTTTCCTTCAAATCAACAGATTTCCTTAACAACAAATTTCCATATCCATAATCATGCCCAAATCTCACAATAATCATGCCATGAAAGTCCAGCCAAACAAAATCTATACCCCAAACAATACTTGTACAAACTAAAAACTTAGTGTAGAAAGAGAAATTCTATCACTTTTGGAAACTTAAAATGTAGATGCAATGTAAGGTTAAATAAAGAAGATAGGGAAAAAGTTGCGTTTGAGTTATGAGAGAAAATGTGAAAGAAAAGAGAAAAGTGGGAAAAGTGGATCTAAATGGAGAATGGGAAAGATAAAGAAGGTTACCGGCAATGGATCGATGGTGACCGACCAAAGAAATCTATCAATGACGACGATAAGGTCGGTGATGGAAAAAAGGAAGAAAAGTGAGAAAGAAATGGCGTAAAGAACAAGAAAAATGGAAGTAGGCTAACCGTCGGGGCTTTTCTTTGTGGTGTTTTCTCTCGCAGATTCGCTTTCATTGCCAAGGCAAAAGTGAGAGAAAAGAGAAAAGATTGAAGACTTAAGGGGAGTAAAGAGGGAAAAGAGGTGTGGTCCTGCAATGGGGAGGGAAAGTGGAGAGAGAAGACAGCAGATACCGTGATAAGCAAGACAGTGAACGAAGAGAAAGCAACAATGGGTCACGTCATGCGCTTTGACTCGGCCAAAGCATATTTAAAACAAATCAAGAGAGAGAGAGTAGTTGCATTAATGAAGAGGAAAAGCCATATTTAAATCAAATAGGAGAGAGAGAGAGAGTAAAGCTGGGACCAACCCGATTGTAATACAGCACTTTTGAAAGCTTCTTGAGTTTCAAATCGAACATTTATTTTAAAATAAAAATTATAAAATTAATGGAAAATTAAAATAATGCAGAATATCATGGATAGATAATTTGAATTATAAAATTTAAAAACTATTGTCATGATTGATTTAAAATCACAAAGTCATCACATAGATAACGATAATTGGATCTGAACCAAATACCCATATCTCACGAGATAATGACACAATTTTGTTATTAACCCTAAACCGCCCCAATACCGGTCCCGTCATCGTGTCCGTCCCTATTATTGCGCTTTTTTCGTCGCTTCTCCCTCTCACGTTGAAGACACCATTGACGATGTCTACCCCTTTGCTTCAGATTATCCTTGTCTATAACCCTATCTTAACCTCTCAATTTTTGAAGATTTTGGAGGTCTAAAGCTTGAATCCGCAGTCAAGAGGTCGGGTTAAAGACATCCCTGCATTCCCCTTTTATGGTACTCAATTTGAATTCTCTTTTGTCTCTTTTTTTTAATTTAAGTGATTATTTCGCCATGGATGTAATGATATTGATAATTTCATAATTCCAATTATCAAGTAGCTCATAGATTTAAATTTATTAAGACTACTTTGATTTTAAACTAATTCTAATTTTTTTTCTAAATAAATTATTCGGGGTCTAAAACTCTCATAACTTGTCTAAGACTTTTTCATAATTTTTAAGAATAATGTGCATTTTAGTCATCCCTAATGCTTAATTTTTAGCACATTTATTCCCTTTGTACTTCAACTTTTCATAAAGTTCTTCCCTTATTATTATTTTTTCCTTTTGTTTTTTTGTTCAAAAGCAGTTTTAAGAAAACTAATTGAGAAGAAATTGAAAGAACATATGTAACTCAATCAGTACTATAGCAATGAAGGATGTGAATAGGGTATCATTGCATAAGAAAATTATTATGATACTTAATTAACACTTTCTCCACCACTTCAAATTGACAAGTATGTTTTATACATAACTTTAGCTATAATCTTCTTGTTCCAATTAAATAATGTTGCTCAGGATATAATCCTTAGTAGCTATAATCTCTCATGTGTTGGAATTACCAATGTTAAATGGTATGAGATGTGATCTTGAGGGTTATAAATGTTGGACCCATCTATATTACACACAAATTACAAGGTTTCAAGTAAAATATTCAAAGTTTGATACAAAAATTGATATCAGATTTTATGATAGTATAAAAATGAAACTTTTGTCCATGCATGATAGACCCAAATTACAAAAACAAACAAACAAATTGAAAGGCCATATGATGGGGAAGAGACTCATAACAAGTATATTTGTGGGAAACAAAGCTGATCCTGTTCATTTTAACCTCGAAATGAGTCACAAACAACAAAATGGGTGGGGCCATTATGACTGCTTTATTTAGGTCACTTTTTATTGACCCAACTCAACCTTAAGCGTTACTAGTTAAACAAAGCCAAATCGGGCCAAAATATTTATAAATATATACAAATGTATTTATGGTTCTTCCACCACACTTTTTCTTTTGTTTATTTTATATTCATTTGACATGCCTCAATATTTTATTCAATTAATAGTACTTTTATAAATAAAATATTAATTCTAAATCTTGAAAAATACGTGACTATCGGACTATTAGATTTGAACAAAGTGTTCATTTTAATATTTAAGTCATATGTACAGTTAAAAATTGGATCAATGATTGAATCGTAAAAGTTATTGATCATACTACTCACTAATAGTTGGACCGACGGCTGAACTCGGATGATGTAATAAATATATTATTTATATTTTATTTAAAATTTAAAATATAATTAATACTTAAGGATATTATTTAAATATATATTATTTATATAAGTTTTAAAATATATAATTACTAATATTTAAGTATATTATTTATTATTTTATATAAGAAAAGTATTTAAAAATATGTATAATGTTTAAATATGAAAACATATTAAAATAGAATAAACTTATTTATATAAATATATACTTAATTAGTAATGTTATAATTTTTGTTAACATCTAAAATAAATAAATAATCATAATACAATTAATATATATCCTTAGAACTTCCCTTCAGAACCATTTGTTCCAGATATCATGATTTCATTCTTCTTAGTTATAAAAACTCAGAATCTACAAAGAGTCTCAATCCCAAGTAAAACACTATTCTTCTTGAGATAAAACAGATCAACAAAGATTTTACTAATCTTTAAAAACACCTAGATAAACCAATGCTCAACTGATTCAACTAGTTTGTCATACTCAGAGTTTTTTACTCAAACCCACTTTACTTGCATCATTCAAATCGATTTTCAAATATTGACTGAACAACCATAATTCCTTTTCCATAATTTTTATAATAAACTGAACTTAGAAACCAAGTTAAAAAATATATTTATTAAACAAAGAAATCAAAAAGGGTTAGCCCGACCCAAACTCGAGTGGCCCGTAGGCCTATTCGGACAAAGCCAAATGGTCAGGGTCTTATTCGAGCCATTATTTTTACGACCCAACCTTCTTAAATTTTTGGCTAACACATTTTAGTCCATCGGACCCAACCCACATTCCCACCCCTATAAATAAGAGAGTGTGGGTGACTTGAATACTACAAAAATTCAAGCATCCAAAATGATATCGGAGTTCTCAAAGTATAGAGTTTGAAAGTTGTCACATTAAATTCAAATATAATGCATCAAAATACCTTGCAAATTAGAAAATCCGAACCAGCCACAATAAACACCAATATCCAAACAATAAAAAAGAAAATCCAAACCAAAGCAATTCCTGTCTCCATTATAGCTTTGTTCCAGCAAACCCTCAAAAAAAAAAGACTCAAAAGAAAATAAAGGAATATAAAACCCAAAAAATAGAACTCATGCCCACAAAACAAAAACCTAACCCTAGACATTCATATTTCAGTTTATACATATACTATTCATACTCTCTCATTTCTTAACCACGTTCACCTCTTATTACTCTCTCCCATTTCTTTCTTAATACATAAGATGATCCATGAATAGAATAATAATCAAAACAATAACCAAAAAAAAAAAAAAAAAAAAAACAAATACTATTGGGGCAGTAATATTAGTCCTCAAAACATAAATGAAATTAATAGTAATGAAGGTGATCATAATAATATTGATTTATGTAGTTATTTTGTCATTTTCTTTCTCTTGGGAATCACCACTGAATCTAGCTCTCCAAGGCAAGCTCTATCTCCATCCATCCAGTACAGTGAGGCTTTCCTCCAAAAGCCTTAGCCCCTCTCCTGCACCCTGTCTCCCAAAGAAAAAGGATAGTAGAAAATGATCACAAAAATGATTCCACTAGTTTGTCATGAGTCCCCTAATGACCTTGCTCCTCCAAGAAAAGAAAGCCACACAATAAAAAGTAGCAATCATTATCATCCAGTTGTTCCTCCAATATCTGTCCCCTCCCTAAAAAAAAAAAACATTCTCTTTTAAAGGAGGTGGTTCTTGAGAACTTTTCAAAAGATAAAATTAAAATACTCAAAAATATAATGAGTGTTGTCTTTAAATATAATATGCTTTTCTATATCGCAGAAAGTGTTCTTTCGTTATATTTTTAATCTTAAATTAAAATTTTAAAAATTATGTAAAAACATATCTTCAAAAGACACTTTCACATAATTCAATTATTCGTAATTATAAATGTTCTTTTGAAAAGACATTTTTGTGTAAAATTTTCTAATTTTTTGAGTGTCTTTTCAGACTTTCTTAAGGTCTTTGAAATATACATAGGTTTTCCTAAAAGATATTTTTTCTATATTATAGTGTTCTACATTATATTTACATAATATTTTCAACCAGGTTATTTACTTAACGATTTTTTTTTTACTTGATTTTTACCTTAAATGTCTGGTGTCCTGCCTCTATATTATATGTTACTATGGGGTCCCATATAATATTATAAAAAGTTATGTTAGAATATTAAAAAGCACGTTCTTTAAATAATATAAGTTTGTAAAGACTAAATATAATTGAAGTGTTATGAGTGTCTAAGACACTTTCTTAAAATGCTCTTTCTAAAGAGAGTTTTCAAAATGTGTGTTCTTTATACAAAATGTCTTTCTTCGAAGACACTTTTATAA